>CANSZD010003065.1:1647500-2352500 GCA_947648045.1 Beta corolliflora
GGCTATAGGACATTTCGGACTTTTCCATATTCAGTTTCTGCCCAGACGCAGCTTCGTAGGTAGAAAGCACATCTAACACATTCTCTACCTCTTCCTCTGTAGCTCGGACAAACAGCAAGCTGTCATCTGCAAAAAATAAGTGAGAAATAGGACTCACTCTCCTCCCAATTTTAACCCCATGAATGAGATTCTTTTTTTCCGCATCTCGGATAAGAGTAGACAGGCCTTCCACACACAACACAAACAAGAATGGAGATAACGGGTCACCCTATCTAAGCCCTCTGGAAGGTTTAAAATTCCTCGACGGTTGACCATTAACAAGCACTGAAAAGGTAGCCGAAGAGACACACTTCATTATTAAATTGACATAGCTACTCGGGAACCCCATTTTTTCCATCATTTTCTCTATAAAACCCCACTCTACACGGTCATAGGCCTTGCTCATATCCAGTTTTAAACCCAGATAGCCCTTCTTACCAGTTTTTTTCTTTCTCAAATAATGGAAGCACTCATAGGCCACCAGAACGTTGTCTGTAATTAGACGACCCGGCACAAAACCGCTCTGACTCTCATGAATCACCACAGGCAGCACTTTTTTCATTCTATTAGCAAGAACTTTTGACACCAATTTATAGAGGACATTACATAAACTAATCGGGCGAAAATCAACAGGAGACTCACATTGTTGCTTCTTAGGAATAAGCACAATATGAGTGATTTACAGCACCAACATCATCAATATTATTAAGAAAAATCATAATTTTATCAATAACATCTTCTCCAATAATATTCCAGAACGATTGATAAAACAGAGCATTCATACCATCTGGCCCCGGGGCCTTGTCAGGGTGCATTTGGGACAGAGCATAAGTCACCTCATCACGTTTAAAAGGAGCTGCTAGCATTGCTGTCATCTCTACATTTACCAAAGGTTCAACTAGGTTCAAAACCGGCTCCATATCCCCACTATTATTCGAACTAAAGAGGTGTTCGAAATATGTAGCAAAGCATTCTGCTATCTCATCCTCTTCTTCAAAAACATTGCCAGCATCATCTTTTATTCTCTGCACTCTATTTCGCTGTTCACGTTGGTTGGCCTTTTGGTGGAAAAAAGACGTGTTTTTATCTCCATTTTTCAGCCAGCTTTGGCGACTTCTTTGGTGCCAATATATCTCTTCTCTTCTTTCTAGCTCCTCCATTCGGGCATCAACGTTCCTCATACGATCAACCACATCAACCGTGGGTTCTTGCTCCATTAATTCTTTCATCTGCTGTTGACAGTTGCGGATTTCTTTAGCGACATTCCCGAAAGTTTTACTACTCCACACCGAAAGTTTCTGGGCTGTTCGAGACAGGTTCAGCTCTGCGTCATCACCCTTGTTCCACGCATTCCGCACCACATGTTCACTTTCATCCTCTCGAAGCCACATAGCCTCAAACCGGAAACGTTTGGTTTTATTTCTTCTGGCAGCTGGGCCTTGGCAGCCTTTAACACATAAAATCAATGGCACATGATCTGACTCTTCGGCAGATGTGATACATACGATCCCGGAAATTTAGATTTCCATAGCTCATTAGCAAAGAATCGATCTAGCCTCTCTTGGATGTTCGCCTCACCTCGTCGATTATTCGTCCAGGTGAACTCATATCCCACAAAACCCATGTCAAAAAATTGACAAACCTCAACTGCGTTCCGCAATATCTCGGCCTCATGCATCTTGAACTCATCTCCCCCTTTTTTCTCGTGAGCCATCATCATTAAGTTGAATTCACCACCACAAATCCACGGAATAGTATTGGCCCGTGCAAGAGCCTCCATCAACGCCCCCGTTTTCACCTTATTCTCCTCCTCGGGGAAACCATAAATACCCGTGAATCGCCACTCACTACCATCCTCTTCAATCACAATAACATCAATATGATTATGAGAAAAGGAGGTAACTTGGATATTAATCTCCTGCCTCCAAAAAAGAACAAGTCCTCCTCTTCTTTTCATCCCCTCCCCTTCACAGTCAACCACAAACATCCTATCTATTCTAAGTTTCTTCCTAACATGCTCCATTTCATGATTTTTCAGTTTCGTTTCAGATAAGAACACAATGTGGGGATTTTCCGGAGAAAGTAATCTCCTCAACGCACTAACTGCAGAGGGGCTCCCCATCCCTCTACAGTTCCAGGATAAGATGTGCTTCATTGACCACCAAGAGCCCTTTCAGTGGGGCCTGCCACCTGTTCAGCAGATACTTGTCTCCCTTCCTCCATCAAACCAGCAGCATCAATGCCAACTTTCAACCTCTTGTCCGGATATGCCGACTCAATCATCACACTATCCATACCATCCATATCGTCATCGTCACCGATTCCCATTTTCCTCTTTGCCATTCTACTATCCACAATGTTACTTGCATTTCCATCCACCTTGCTACTATGAATGCTACGCCCAGCCCTGCGATTTTTCTTCCCTTTTGGTCAATGTGTCCCTACTGTAAATTTTACAGTATGCATGGGTTGTCCAATAGTACTCCCCTCCACTATAACATCCTCTCCCACCCCTTTTTGACCCACATTATTCCCCTCAGGTAAGGGTGCCACAACTGATTGTTGTTTCAAACTCTCCCCTTCAAACACAACTTCAAACTCCCTCGCACACTTTGATGAACTTCCTTCCACCTCCCTCGCGCACTTTTGACCACCTTCACTCCCCTCACTAAGCTTAGTCACCACAATAACATCACTAGGATCCGGACTCACCACCCTCGCCTGCACGCAAGACTTAGGAAATTCAATGCCTTCCTGACTTCGAGACATATCATTCCTCCCCTCCTCATCATGCCTCGGCTTTGTCTGTTTTATTCTCGAAAATTGCAAAGCTTTACAGCATTTCACAAACTCCTTTGCTTCCTCCTGCATTTTTGCTCTTCCCCTTCGAGGAGAGGCACGTAACCATACACCCCATTGTTTCTCCATAATACGATCTTCCTCAGGGACCTTCTCACAATCCCTCTCTATATGCCCTATTATGCCACATGAATAACAATATGTTGGGAGCCTCTCATATTTAAATTCAATCAACGAGATTCCCCCTTCTTTATTGCGAATGCGTTGGATTCGTCTAAGAGGTTTGGTTATATCAAGGCGAACCCTAACTCTTGCCGATTTGTCCCATGAAACATCATCACTATCAATCTCCATCACCTCTCCCAGAGCATTAGCAATGGTTTTTACATGATCTTCTGATCTACTATCCAAAGGTAAATTATAAATTCGAATCCAGAATGGGCAGTGGGTCAATTTTATATTCGACGGCTACACGCTTCCTTTAATTTCAGACATCAACACCAGGTTCTGATCGAAGGTCCAAGGGCTACCATCAAGGACCTTCGCTCGATCCCTCGCATGAGCAAATTGAACAACAAACAAACTATTTTCTATCGAACGAAAAATCACACCTTTAGAGACGGCCCATATTTGATTCATGGTGCGTTTGAAAGCTTCAAAGTTATATGGGCGATCAGTCAAGACTTTTCCCACAATCGCAAGAGATATGTCATGGCTACTCCTTTCGGTCACAACGTCAGCAAGGGCAACTATTTCATCCTCTTCCTCAGTAATGGTTAAATTCGAACACCGATGTATGAGATCATCAGCCATGGAAGCTGTAATCCCACCCTAGCGAGGGACACAAACGCTTGAAAGGAACAAGTAAAACACTCAAACCCTAGCAGAGCAAGGGGGAGACTCTGTGGTTGACTAAGATTATTATTATTAGTACTACTTTCTCTATTATGATATATATACATATATGAATGTACTAGTATAATTATTATTACTTTTGGACTTATTAATGTAACTATTTATACCATCATATTCAAATTATATTAATGTTGATAATGTAACTTAATGGTTACAAACTGTTGAGTTAATGATGTTACGAATAGTTTAAGAAGTTGACACTCTGACTCTAAGAGGCTCTAATGATGGATATATTTATTATTATGAATTATGGAAGTTGAGTATTATAATTTAATTAAGTGAGTAAGTTGGGAAAAATAATTATTAAACGAAAGATATTATGTGTAGTGTTTAATGTGATATTGATCTGTCATAACTTCTAAAAACTATTAATCACGTAAAGTGGAAAGATTATTGAGGGAATAATCATGTGAACTTGGATCCTCCATAGGTGATGAACAATACAAAATTTTATTTTGTTACAACTTTGTTGCTGTCTTCCTCTTCCTCCTAATACTATTGGTGCACGTTGCGGATATCCATTAGATGAGTGAGGGGTGTGCACACTAGGGCAGTCTGCAAAACGATATTGGCCATTATTCTTAATTTATTTGGGTGACGACCCATGTTGAAGTAAGTGGTTAATGGGATTAGTCCCATCCTACTAACGTTCAATTCCCTCTAATAAGTATTTTGATGTTGTGTGAATCATATAAACTTGAAGAATATAAATTGGTTATGTGAGTAGTATACTTGTCTGTATTATGTTATATAAAGAACTATTATTATTTTAAGGATAGAGTTGTAATTACTTAGTTTTTGCTAATTTTAGTGTATTTGTTTTCCTTTATTCTTTTCCTATTTAAATTGTGGGGAAAATTTCAAAAAACTGCCTTTTATAACCATTTTTTTTCAAAAAACTACCTTTTAAAAATTTTCTTTCAAAAAACTACCTTTTAAGTTTTTATTTAATACTAATAAATAAATGACAGTCGCCGTAGGCGTTGTTGTCGATGGGGTGGCGAGAAAAGAAGAGAGAAACGAGAGGGGAAGAAAGAAAAGCAATTTACAGTGACTCAATTATTAATGATTAAACCCCATTTATGATAAAATGGTAGTATATTGAAACAAATTGTTATATAAGGTAGTTTTTTGAAAGAAAAATTTTAAAAGGTAGTTTTTTGAAAGAAAAATTTTAAAAGGTAGTTTTTTGAAATTTTTTGATTATAAAAGGTAGTTTTATGAAATTTTCCCTAAATTGTGCAGGTTGGTGAAAGGGACTATGTTGCAGGATCGAGCTCACATATAGCTTTAAGTTCACCTAGTTTAATAAATAATTTAATACTATTATTTGGGATTGTGAGTCTTTGTATTGGTTTAAGTTAGACAACTTAGATTGGTTTATTTTGATAATATGGATTGTAAGTTTAATTTTATTCTATTAATTAGCCTTGCATTTATTTTTAACAATGGATGCGGCGGTAACACCGTAAAGGTTTGGTAAGATATTTCAAATAAAAAGTGAATGTTTTATAAAAATCTTAAACCAGAGTTTTGGGGTGTTACAAATTGGTATAAGAGCTTAGGTGATATTAAATTAATTTAAGTTAGGAGTTAATAAAATGTGTTAAATAATTATAAGTCTAAAGTCAAATAACATAGGAATTAAATAATAAACATTAAAATGAATTGTGAGAGTGGGATCGAAAAGGGTTTATGTACTTTAATGTGAGAGCACTTATTTCAGGTGCTTGTTAATTGTTTATTTTCTTTCTTGTTTTTAGTATGTGCTTAGATGGCAAAACAACAAGTAACTGCAAGAAAATGTTGCGCTAGTAAGACTGTTTTACCATTGTCACGTTCACCCTATAAGATTGAAATGAAGTATAGAGAACATGTTGCTGATTATATCCACCGCTTGAAGATTGCCACTGACAGCTATTGTCTTAATGATCTTTTGGAGGATAATGACTTACATACCCTCGAGAGACATGCACACATTCTATTGGAGACACTTCCAAATGAGGGACCATTTAGAGATGTAAAAAACAAATATCGTGATGTGATGGTCAACAAACAATTTAACTATAAAAGATATGTGCCTAAAGGAAGATGGTTTCTTACCATAGATTATCTAAGTGGGATTATGATTGATACCATGAAACATAGGGAATGTACCTATTATTCTTCAAGTGAGAGTGAAGGAGTAGCATCTGATGACATTAAAGGAGATGATGATGATGAGGACTACAATTCACCACTTCCAAACCTTGAAGCAAATAGGGAAGAGGAAACCCCGAAGAGGAAGAGGAGTAGTCTAATATAGTCTACTAATGATAGGATTTAGGGTTATATTTATAATAAGGTCTTTAGACCAAGCTCTTTACTAGTATTAGGAATTCTATAAGTTTATATAGATGTTTTTTTAGAATAATTATTAGGAATTTCTGTAACTTGACTATTTTAATTGGAGTTGAATAAAAATTTAAGTCCTTGTTATAATTGTTGTTTATTTGCCAAATTGATGTCATGTGGAAGCAAAGCAGAGGTTGACTTGTATTGTTATGGTGTAATCTATTTTGATTGAGGCATATAGTTTTCTTATGATAAAATTTAGTATTAAATAAATAAAACTTATGTGCAAGATCATGTATAGATGAATAGTTGTAGTAATACTGATGCTAATGTTCAGGAATTGTATGCAAAACTATCAAGTATACACTAGATCTCGTAGGAGAACTTTTGAACAAATGGCCGAAACCCCTGAACAACTACTTGAGAGGTTGAGACCTATTGAACAACTTTCTTAACGTATGGGTTTAGTGTTGCAAAACCAATTAGGGAATAATGGTAGAGAGGACCCATAAGCTACTATGGCAAAGAAGTTAGCAGCCCTTAAACCCCCAATCTTTGTAAGAAAGGAAGACCTCTTACTCTTACGGTCCGTTTGATAGCAAGGACTAAAAACATTGGAATGGTAATGAAAAGTTCATTACCGTGTTTTGGTTGTTCGGTAGTCTGGAATGGTAATGCCTAGTAATAAAATGACTCAATTATCCTATTTTTATTACCAGCTAGATACCTGGTATTAGAAGGGAATGGTAATGCGTCATTCCTAGGGGAATGAAAACAACTTGCACGTGGATCATTAAAGTTGACTGTGAATTTCTACTCGTTTAGAACACGCGTTGCATATAAGCATTCATTTTCTCTCTCCTACCATAACCTCATCAAAGAGCCAAAAAAAACCCTTGTTTTCTATCTCCTCTCATATCTACGTCCATGGCTGCCGGATAATTTCATCACGATTTGCTCGAAGTTTCAGTTGAATTGAAGTGAATCTCAGGTGAGAATTTTAGTCATTTTAATAGATTTTCGGTAATTAAATTTGTTTTAAAATTTCCGATGAAGATTTCTGTCTTTTTTATTTGTTTTCTTCTAGTCTAGATTTTCTCTTTCAATTTGAGAGTAGATCTGATTATCGTTTTTTATCTTCATATTTTCTATTTTATATCATTTCCTCTTCATTCATTCTGTTTAAGATTTTCTATTTTTAGTTTATTTTTGTGGATCTTTTTTTGTAGCTGCGATGTCATTGAATTCAAATTCGTTCTTTGTTTAATTTTAATTTTATGTGAATCTGCTTGTTCTAATCTACTTGTTTAAGATTTGTTCAAATTCAATGTTGATTAGAATCTGATCGAATGTGAATATGCTTGTTCTAATGTGGTTGTTTAAGTTTTAGTTCAGTTGACCTTGTATAATGTGATTTGAGTAGCTCCATCTGCTGAAAAATCTGTCAACCTTGTTGAGTTTTGTTTGATTTATGATTTAGAAAACAGGTCAACTAAAAACAGATTAATTAAGTATGTAAAAACTGGAAAATAGGGGGGAAATGAAGCCAAAAGGGGGAAAGCAACTAAGCAAAATGTTTCAATATAAACCTCCCATAATAACTTATGAGATATGGATGACAGTACGGATGATATTTTTGAGGGGACCAGCTTGACCAAGGAAGTAGGTGATTCTGTTTTTCTTTTTTTGAGATCATTAATCTAGCTAGAGGGGCCAACTTGACATCCATAAGAAATATAAGTTGTCTTTGTATCTGATAAATTAGAATGTATGATGTATCTTTAGACTGAAATTATGTCCAAGTTGGTAACAACTTATTCTAAAAATAGTTCTCGTCAAGGCAGGCTATAAGAGATGCCTGAATGGAATTTTCTCTGTGTGAAAACCTAGACAAATTTGACTTACATGGAAGGTGACTTAATATGAAAACTCTCATCTTTTCTATACAGTACATTGACTGACAAATACAATTCTAATCTTGGAGGTTCAGAAATTTACTAATGAAATATGTTTCATTTTAGTCAACAAGTTGTGTAAGGCAGGGAACTGCATACAGTAAAGATATCCAGCATTATAAACTTAGTTTTACTCAAAGAAAACAGCTTACAGAGAAAAATAAAGAGGGAAAAAATGGCAGAAGCTATTGTATCTGATATTGTTGTGAAACTTTTGGTATATATAGGGGAATCAATGGTTTAAAAGAAACGTGAAGTTATCTTTATAATTATGTTTACCCATTAGCTCCATCACGTTTCTAGTTGACTATATCATAAACATTATCTTTTTTAATTGTGTTCACGGTAAATACTATAATTGACTATAATTTTTGCACAAGTCTTGCTTGTATATAATAAATGCTTGTATATTATGCTATGAATTTTTTCCCCGGTCATGGCACGCCTTCAACGGTCTCCTAGTGAATTTTTGTTTCCATGGTTTGCTATGAAAAGATGTAGCGTAAGAAGAGTGATCATTATGATATTAATCGTGTTGACTTTTATTTTAAGGAGAAGTACTAAGGATGTTAAGGGAACCTAGTGCATATAACCCGATTCATAGACTAGCACATTTAAATGGCATGAGAGTTTGAAGTGATATCGCTTGCATTGAACAACTTAGGATGGATCATCACACATTTAATATCCTTTGTTCATTGGTTCGTGAAATTGGAGGGTTAAGAGATAAGAATATGGTAGTGGAGGAAATGTCGGCTATATTCTTGCATATCCTTGCATTTGAGGAGAAAAATAGAGAGATTAAATATGATGTTCAGCGCTCGGGAGAAATAATTAGTAGGCATTTTCATGATATTTTAAGAGTTGTACTTAAACTTTCGAGAGTTTTTCTCAAGAAACTTGAGCCGATTCCTGAGGATTGTACTGATGAAAGGTGGAAGTGGTTTAAGGTAACAATGTGTCTTTTTTCCATTTATTAAAAGGGTTAGTTCTTTCACTTGTAAATTTGATCACTAATACTTTTTTCTTAGAATTGCATTGGCGCTTTAGATTGGACTTTAATTGATGTGACTGTCCTCGTTGACAACAAGTCAAGATATAGGTTAAGAAAAAATACAATTTCTACGAATGTTTTAGGTGCATGTGCACCAGATTTACAATTTATATATGTGCTAGCTGGTTGGGAAGGTTCAGCAGCCGATGGAAGAGTACTTCGAAGTGCTTTAGAGAGAGATAATGGGTTGAAAGTTCCTAGGGGTGAGATGTCAAATTTTTAGTATATGAATTGAAGTTTACATAGAAGTAGATTATAATTGTTTTCCTATTGAATTTTTATTTCTTTTTCTCGTTTTCCATAGGTAATTATTATCTAGCTGATTTGGGGTATAAACATTGTGAAGGCTTCCTTATCCCATATAGAAATATACGTCATCATGAATGGAGAAGGGGAAATGAGCAACCAAATTCAAAGGAAGAATTATACAATATGAAGCATGCTTCAGCTAAAAATGTGATTGGAAGAGCATTTGGATTATTGAAAATGCGATGGGGAGCTCTTTCTAAAGGCACAAAGTACCCCCTCAACACTCAAATAGATATTATATTAGCATATGTTTATATAAACAACCTCATTTGCCAACAAATGAGGGTTGATCCTATGGAAGCAGAGTTAGATGAATTTATGCAAGAATTTGATGATGATGACGGAAATGATGTGGACTTGATTCAAACTTGTGAGACTTCCCATGCATGGACTATCTTTAGAAATAATTTAGCACATGACATGCATAATGTATGGATGGCTAGGAGACATCCTTGATGATGATTAGTTTATGATAATGGTGTCAATCTAGGTCACTGGCTAGGTTTGGGTTGACCCAACCTGGGTCGAAATGATTTGGGTCGGAATAATCTGGGTGAGAGTGTGCCATGGGTCGGAATTGGGTGGGTCGGGTGGACTTGGATCAGGTTCAACTGGGTGAGGGGGCTCTCGGAACTGGGTCGACTGGGACTGGGTCGGCCGATATCTGGGTTGGGTGAATTTAGGTCGGAATGGAATAAGGTTAAGTCGACCCAAATCGGCTTTCGGAATAACTTGGGTCAGAATAAATCGGCTTTCAAAATAACTTGGGTCGGAAGAAATCGGCTTTCGGAATGACTTGGGTCGGAAGAAATCGGTATCGGAATAACTTGGGTAGGAATAAATCGGCTTTCGGAATGACTTGGGTCTGGAGGAATCGGTATCGGAATGACTTGGGTCAGAATAAATCGGCTTTCGGAATGACTTGGGTCGGAATAAATCGGCTTTCGGAATGACTTGGGTCGGAATATATCGGCTCTCGATAGGACTTGGGTCGGCTGAAGCCTCAAACCGACCGGCGTATTGACTTGGGTCGGAACGAATCGGCTCTCGGAATGACTTGGGTCAGAATGAACCGTCTCTCGGAATAAGGCGACATTGGGTGTGATTGGGTCGCCTTAGAATAACTTAGGTGGAGTTTGTTTGGCTGTAGCCGTCTTTCGGGCGGACTTGGACTCTTGGAGAGCCTAATGTTTACAATTGTCGTTTTGGCGTTTTCATATATATATATATATATATATATATATAAGGTTACGAAGTTGAAAGTTATAACAATTAACATGTGATATAGTGATATACTGATATTATGAATTGTGAGTGAGTCATTGTGAATTTTGTGATAATACATTGATACTTATATTACTAATTTAAAAAGTTACTAAACTAAGACTTATAATTTATATAGTTATATTATTGGCTATTGCCCATCGGGTTATTCTTATTTATGATTGCATATTTGCATAATTGCATTATTACATACACATTAAAGATTTAAAGTTATTGAATTTAATCATTAAAGAATAATGATCAAAATATCAGATATTCAAATATCAATCATCAAATGATTGAATGATCACATGATTAATACTTAGAGTTGACAACTAACATGTCTAACAAGTATTCAAGTAACAACCATAAGGGCTAAGGCATAAGTCCATACCGATTATTTATTAGAGTCAATAAACTATTAAACTTAAACACTTAGTTAGTTAGTGACTTACTCACTCTGATCAAGATGAAAATGATAACTGTGATCAACGTTTATCGAATATGAAGATGATAACTGTGATCAAGATGATACATAATCATATCAGTAGAGGATGAAACATTGAAACTATGAAAGTAGATCATAGTTAATACCATTCATATCAGTGGAGGATCAAGATCGTTGATGTTATTACACGATTCACACTAACCGAAGCATCATTAGATTAGATTGATCGACTTTCGTTAAGTTAAGGTTCACATAAATCAAATGATCATAAGATTGATTGTCTTTGACATTAATCAAAACCATCAAAAAATTGATCGTCTTTTATCCTTCATGTTACGGGGTTCTTTATACAAGATAGGGCTCGATCATCGATGTTATTACACGGTTAACAATAATCGAAGCATCATTAGATTGATCGACTTACATCGTTGATGTTTCAGTTGTGGATCTTAAAAGATACTAAGATAGTAACGTAGGACTTAGGAGTCTCGAGTCTATTTGATTATCCGTCTTTTTGAGTTGCTATACGTATCGTCGTATCGGTATTACGGTAATTTCGCTATTACAACTTTGCCTTAACAATTTCACGTCATTCATAATCATCTTTACATGAATCAACTTGTTTAAAATTAAAAATACTAATTAACTTCTAAAGTTTATAATTTTTATTAATTTATAATATTAATAATAGTTTAGGAATTTAAGTAGATTACTAATTACTAAACAAATCAATACTAGAAGTCTAGAATTATAAATTTAGAAATTAGAAAATAGAATACTTAACCTTCACCACTGATTTGAGAAAGATAAAAAATCCAACCATTGATATTTTGAAATCCATGTGCTTGGTCACTCTTGATGTTCATTGGTCAAAAAAATAAATCAAGGATCATGAATTGAGCCCATTGATTAGCCAATATCAAATCTGAGCCCTTCATTTCTTTAATCTATAACCTAGTAACCTTAGAACTCTCTAGACTCTTCACTCTAAAATCTCAGCCCTTCACTTTAAAATCCAACGGTTGAGATTAACCCTAAAATCTAACTATATAAACCCCCTTTTAATCCCCCCTCATTTCGCCCCTTTCTGAACTCTTATCTCAATTTCTCTCTTCTTATTCACTAGTCACTCCTCATATCTCTTTCATTTTCCGATCAAAACCCTAAAACAAACCCTAAAATTCTCAACCCTTGTCTCATTTTTCCCGATCAAAACCCTAAAATTATCAGTTTGTGGTGAAGATCTAAGGAAAAAGGCAAGGAACTGACGAAAGAGGCGATGATCTGAAGAAAAAAGTTCCCTGAGCTCCTCTTCCTCCTCTGAAATCCTAGACTGAGTTAATGTCGAAATCGGCGCCGGCGTTGGTGGTAAAGAGTCTAACTCGATTCTTCGCTTTTTTTTAGTTTTTACTCCTTTTTTTTCTCAAATCGATCGATTTTGGTGTAGTTGTGATACGAATTGCATTGCTAATTTTAGGTTAAAGAGTTGATGAGTTTAATAAGTAAAAATTTTCACCTTCTTTATGAAATTAAGAGAAATAAAAAGTGACGAGTAAGAACAATTATACAATAGAAATTAACCAAGTATATTTTGATTCTTTGAACTATATATGTATACTGTTAAATGATTATCATGAGAGTAAAACAAGCAAAATAGATGATGTAAAGATTCTTATACTATGAAGTATTGATATTGTGTCGTCATTATCCTATATTGAAAAATTTGCATAGATGAAGATAACGTGAAGCTATTGGCACTTTGGCAGGCTTTATACTGAAGATTCAGAGAGTAAGAATTACTAAAAACTTTGATATTGACCAATAATAAGAGTTAATTATATCTATATGACTTAAAGAATAGTTCAAGTGTGGTTGTGGACTTGTTGTGTTAAACTAAAATAGTTCAATTGATGCTATACATAGTAATGTACTCCCTCCGTCCCAGAATAGTCTGAACACTTTCCTTTTATATTTGTCCCAAATTAGTTTGAACACTTCCATTTTTGGCATGGTCCTACTATTAATATATTATTTCTTTTACCCATCTTTGGCCCAAATCAACCTTTTATCAATAAAAAAGTTACCCAACTTTCTCTCTCCTCTAAAAAAAAATACTCCACAACTCCTATCACATCTACTTTTCAAATAAAATAACATTTGATAACCACACTACAACTTATCACCTTAAACTACGTGTCCCAACAAGTGTTCAGATCTTTCCGGGACAGAGGGAGTTTAATATTTTCCAAGTAATATATGCAATGTAGTTCAATCTAGTTCATGCTGCTAGGATTATTTACGAGTTGGTAAGTTCAAATCATATTTATGACACTTTACCTGAAATCTTATTGGTTGCTTAGAATTTTTCAGCAACCCTGATGTAAAAACCTGGACTAAATTTATAAGTGCTAACCAGGATAAGTTGGGTAGGGGACCACCTCAACATTGATTCTCATAAATCTGGATGACCTTCCAATCACATGCAATATTGCTCGGAGATAATTTACCTCAACAAGTTATATTGCTCATATCTTAACCGACGTTGTTGATATGTTCAGGATCCTCTTACCAGTGCCTAGACATCAGTCTCTTAACCAAGCTTGGAGTCTTTGCCTCTGCCTCACTCCCAGCTTAAGGGGGTTGTTGGGGGGGGGATTGAGAGTGTTCAGTCATTTACTTTTTCTCTCTATAAATCTGTGCTCAAATCTACTGCATTTTTTTCTCTATTTATATAAGTCTTTCATTCATTTAACTTAGGAGGTTGAGGCAGAGAAAAAGTCTAGTGTTGAGGCCGAGAATGGGGCTGAATTTGAAGCAAATACATTTACTTCCGCTGCAACAACGCAAATAAACCTAATAAAGACCCAATCTACTTGAGATTGTGGAACAAAACACAACTGTAAGTTATATTTCCATTCATTATGTCAAATAAATGGTTAACTTTTATTAAGATGACATTTTTCTAACAAGTTTCTTTATTTATATTTGGTCACTAAAGGCATAGAGATGGCAATTTTGATGAGGGTGAAGTAAAGTTCAATGAATTCAAAAGACTACATGATAAAAAAAATTAAGAGAAATGTATTTACAATCTTTCCATAGACGAGGCTTATATGAAGGTGCTTGACCATTATTCGGGGTATGGACGGGGTCTCGGTAAAGGTTATCCGGTGGTGGACAAAGGTGGGAAGAAAGGAAAGTAGAAATGGAAGCTGAGATTCAACAGCTTAAGAGTGATAAGACTGCAATGCAAGCTGAAATTGAGTTTCTAAAAGCTGAAATTCAGAGAAAGGAAAAGGACGCTCAAGAAAAAGAGGAAAAATGGAAAGGAAGTTTGAGCTCAATATGAATACACTTGGAGTTACATCAGGTAACGTATACATGCTTTTACATCTCCCTTTGGTTAGTACTATATGTTGCTTCAAATACTTGAGTTGCTTGCTTTATTAAACTTTATTATGAGTGCAAAATTGGTTGCTTTACCTGTATACTTCCTGAGATTGTTTGATGATTTTTTATTCATGTGTTGCCTGACTTATAAATTTCTAATTTGGTCTAATTTTGAATGTGTCAATGATTTCAGTGTTTTAGATTTTCAGTGTACTCGAAGTAGTTAGAAAAGTACAATACCTTTATCCTGCTCAATCTTGAAACAATTTTGTGTTTTTTGATAGATGTATACCTTAGAATGTGCCTATGATTTCACTAAAGTCAAGATATATGCCAAATATCTTGAAAATTTCCCTTGGTACCATGGGTGTTATGCGGAATGTACAAGGTCTATCTCTCAATTTAAATGAGATTGATCTCCAATGTATTGGTTATTCAAATGATGACTAGTAATAATGATATACCCCCAAAAAAATACAAGCAGGGCAATACTTCATGTTTGCCTTGCTTGACAGTGTACATAGAGGGCAACATCTTATTTTTGCCCTGCTTGTTGCAGACCAAATAAGACAAGTGTGTTTGGCTTCCTTATTTGAGCAAAGAGGGCAAAACTATTGCCATTTTTGATGATCAAAGAGAGCAACTTTATTCGCCTTGCTTGATGAAGCAAAGAGGGCAAAATTTTTTGCCCTTTTTTATTGGATCAAATAGGGCAAAAATATGAGATTTGCCCTTGGAACCTAACACAACGGGGCTATAAGGGCAATGTAAGGGCAATTTTAAATTGCCCTCGTAGCCTAAGAAGACAAATATTGTATCAAAGAGGGTAATTTTGAAGCTATTTGTTATAGTGTTGCTTTAATGTCTGTTGTTAACGGTTTCATCATTATAGATTTGTGGAAATTTTCTGGAAATTTCAATCTTGTTTATGGTTGAGGATTATATTACAACTCCAGTTAGTAAAATGGAAATAACAATTTCATGTATTATTTCTTTTGAATGGTCAGGAAAGTAGAGAAGAAGCGGGCAAATTTCAATTTCTTGTTATAACATGAAGCAATTTGGGACCCTTCGGGTGGGATTCCTAGATTTGGAGGCTGACATTATAAAAGAGGGAGATTATGTATCTGATTTTTGTTCTAGTTAGTTTATTTTGTATAATGGTAAAATGTGGTTATGTAATTAGACATCACTATACTATATATAAAAGACGGAGATTATGTATCTGATTTTTGTTCTAAATTTGTGGCTTAATTTTTGAGATTAATTGATGTATTTGCTTTAATGTCATTGCGTATTGATTTGTTGACTATTCAAAGTTTAGTTAAATTAGGAATGTAATATAACTTTTATATTTAACTAGTTATTAAATACAAGCAATTTGTCAACTTTAGATTGTTTGCGACAATTTCCGGCGAAAATAAAGTTTCGCTTTTTTCTTCTCATGGGATTTTGTTAAATCTGTAAATTCCTACCAGGGTCAGAGCAAATTGTATATTGTCATATTTAGTGTGTTTTAATAAAATTTGAAGTTACTCTGTAATTGAGGGTAAAAGTGTCAATTTATAACATGGTGAAGTTGGTCGGAATGGTTTTGGGTCGGGTTGTATTAGGTCGGAATGGTTTTAGGACGGGTTTAGTTGGGTCGGGTGGTAACTGGATCGGGTGGTAACTGGGTTGGTCGATAACTGGGTCGGTGATAACTGGGTTGGGTCACAACTGGGTCGGATGTTAACTGGTTTGGGTCACAACTGGTTCGGGTGCTAACTGGGTTGGGTCACAACTGGGTGGGTTTAACTGGGTCATTGGCGGGTGAAGTTGGGTGCGGGTTAGTTTTAGATCGGAAACAGGTTAGGTCTGGGTCGTTGTTCACGGGTGCAACTGGCCACGGGTCCACCTGGGTCGGCCCAATTCAGGTTAGGTTACCAATTCCACGGGTTCAACTGGGCACGGGTGGACACTGGGTCGGCTTTCCAACAGACCACTCTCGGCTCGGAACAGGTTGAATCTGGGTCGCATGTGGGTTCACCCGTGGGTCGGCCCAATTTTTTACACCTCTAGTTTATGAGTTACCCCATGAATGGATGAGAATACTCGCTTTTAATTTGTGTATCTACGTTTTGTTTAATGAAAGTAGTTATCCTATTTTTTTTGTTACAATATGAGTTGAAGAGTGACTCTTTATTGTCCTATCAGGTTTTAAATTTTATTTTTCATGTGAGGTTCAGTTTGGGAGTCAGGTCTTGATCATATTTCAAGTGCTTGAACTAGATGCTTGTATTATAGTGATATAGCTGCTTAATTAGGTCTTGATCAGGTCTGATCTTTTTTATTATTATTATTGCTGTTGTTGACTCTTTTTAGAGGAGAAAATAGGTGATGATGCACGAGGCAGAGGAAAGAATAAGAGAATGTGGACATTGGTAGAGGAGAGTGCTCTAGTTGATATCCTTCTTGATATGCAACATTCAAATTGGAAGTGTGACACTAGCTACAAAATAGGTTATCAATCTCATATCGAAAAAAAATGCTTGAGAGATTCCCTTACTGTGGTTTGAAAGGCAAGCCACATATTGAATCTAAGATCAAGATTTTGAAGAGGCAACTAGGGTATATCCTTGAAGCTCAGAAGCAAGCTAGCGGGTTTGGTTGGGATGACGAGATGAAGATGATTACAGGTGAAAAAGAGGTTTTCATGGGCTGGGCTCAAGTAAGTCACTATTGCAAAGCCCTCAAAATTCAATTTTTCTGCTCTTCTTCTTATTTTCTTGCTGCCCACTCTTTAAGTTTATATCAAACTCATGCTATTTTGGTTTTGTTGATTTTGGTGTTATTTTAATTTTGGTTTGAGATCTGTTTGGTTAATGTGGTTGAAGGGCTCAAGTGTTTATCGTGTTATGCTCTTGTGAATGGGAAGGAAATAATAGCGTTGGAAAATAGTGACGTGGGGGGAATTCTGTGATGGGTCTGCTGTCATAGCAGAGAATGTCATTGAAAAGATATATCTAAGATCTATAAATAAAGGGAATTTTTGAGTCACTAGTAATCATTGGGAACCTTTTTTAATGAAATACAAAGTTTAACTTTTCTCCTCTCCCTATTACTTTTTTCTCTCTGTTTGTGACTAGCCATTGTTGAGTGACTTTTTGTAAGGGAAGATTCATACCAGTATATAACAACTTTTTTCACTCCCATGCAAAATTTCTCTCTTTTTGCTTTTTTTTTGTAGTTTTTATCAGAGTACTTTTTGGCATAGTAGTATATTTGAGAAGATTTAGGGGGGGATTAAATGTAGTTTTCGTGGATGGGATGTAATTGCAATACTTTTGAAATATCAGTACACAAGGAAAATTTTCAGAATGACTGATAAGCAGCATATTATTTTATTATGGAGGAAAGAGAGTATACCAGCGAATTTTTTTATTGAACAGCATAATGCAAATTTTCCAGTTTTAGTATGAAATTTTCCAGTTTTATGATAGTCTTGCTAACTTCCTCGTGATGCATATATTTGCTTAGGGTCGTGATGGGGCTTCAGCTCTTTATATGAAGCCTTTTCCACTTTATGAGAAGTTACGTGAGATTTATGCCAAGGATCGTGCAAGTTGGAGTATGTGCAAGGGCCCTGAAGATGACGAAGGAGATAACAAGAATGAGGGTGACAAGCAGGATGATGGCTCGACTAGCTCTACAACTCAAGCAACTGAACCTTCTAGTAGTAGAGGAGATCGTAAAAGAAGAAGGGAAATAGATTATGAGGAGCTTGGTAGATTGTCAAAAGCTCTCGTTTCTCTAATTGATGTTGAGAAGAAGTCCACCGCGGTTATGAATGATTTGAAGAAATCATTTATGCGTGATGTGGAGATTGGTGAGAAGAGAACCAATCTTTTTCAAGCTTTGAGCGGACTTTGAAGAATTGTCTCCTATGGAAGTTGTTGAAGCTTCAACATCTATCGGTTTAGATGATAAAAAGTTGAACTTTTCTTTAGTATGCCTGATGAGTTCAAGGTTATGTCCATCAAATCTCAATTGAAAAAGTAATTAGGATCGATGAATGGAAGATTTGTCTAGTTTTTCTATCGAAGAGATGTGAATTGTTGTCTGACTAAACTGTTGTAAGTAATAGCTTGCCGGTTTTTGTGGCATGGACTTATGATTAATTAGCAGCTTTGGAAAAAACTTGAAGATCATATGTTTTCAAATATATAGTTGTTTGATGTTATAGTTGGTTTTGCAATTTTCATTTCCTTTTATATGCAAAAAAAAGTGAGTTTTGTAATATTTTGTTCAACACAAATTAATACTTCTACTTTTTTGTAGTAGTATTAAATAATAAACATGCTTTTTTTTTATAAAAAAAGAGTATGGATATAAAAATGTTTGTTACGAAAATCATGTCATCTCAAAATAGGGAAAAATAATGGCAATGAGTTTCTAGAAAAAAAAATGATGGGTTAGAACTTAAAAGTGTGTTAAATACAAAATCATATGGGGATTCCCATTACTATATACCAAATGCAAGGAATGAGATTTCTCCTTCTATTACCATTCTTTGTTGATACATACCAAACAAACTTATTACCATTACCAAATCCCATATCCATTCCTTCCTTACCATTGCCATTACCTTATTTGATTCCTATTCCTTTATTACCAGCTACCAAAGCGAACCGTTAGGACTATATTTATCATCCTTCTAATTATTTCAAATTAATAAAATAATTGCATTTTCTTTTCATTTATTAATTGCATTTTCTTTTCATTGGTCTTCCATCATTTTATTTATGCTTCTAATTCAATGATGAAATTTCAATCAATCAAATGACCTTGATTAATAAAAAAAATAAAAATGAACATACTTTGGATTCAGAGTTATTCCCTCTCCTTCCATCATTCCAAAAAAAACCATTACATCCATAAGCCATCATCTTTCGAATCCTTAACCCAAAAAATCCCTTCAATTCAAAGCTTCACAAAATAGCCTTCAAACTTTCCAATATCTACAACCACAAAAAAAATTATGAGCAAACCTCTGTACATAAAAAAAGTCAATGCCAGGCAAAATAAGTGAAAGAATTCAAAGTGCAAAAAAGTTAGCAAAAGCAAAAGAAATCACACAAAGCAAAATGAAAAAAAGAAAAAGCTAAGCTTGGGGGTAGAGCTGATCAAATTGAGCCCGGCCCGACCCGAAAAATCAGCGAGCTTGGGCACCAAAATGTGGCCCGAAGATGGTATTTGGTCTTGGACTTGTTGGACCGATTTTATTTCGGGTCGGGCTATGAGCAAGAATGCAGGCCCGAATTTTGGCTCGACCCGAGAAATATGGGTTGTGTTGCATCTGGTGCCAGCTTGCAGTGCAGCATGTAATATAAGACTGCAAGTAGTAACTGTTGAAAGTACCTAGGCTCATTTAATGACTAAAGGGATTTGAAAAAAAAAAGGGCATTACTATTTACCGCCCGTATTTACTAAAAATCGCCTGTATTTTTTCTTAAATACTCCTAAACTACCCCTACAAATACATACCCCACTCTCACACTCACTCACACTCTCACACTCACTCACACTCTCACTCCTCACTCCTCACTCATCACTCCTACTCTCACTATCACTTCTCACTCCTCACTCACTCCCACCATAGCCACCACCACCATAGCCGCCACCACCACCACTGCAACCACCACCACACGGCAACCACCACACCGGGGACCAACAACACACCGACGCCCACCACCACCACCACAACTCGCCGGAAAAAGTATGGGCCCAAGGAAGAAGGCAAAGGAAATCAGAGAATCTTCAAATCAGGTTAGTTTTGTACTTATTTGTGGTTAAAACCGACCCCTTAGCCGAAAAATAGTAGTGATTAAATCCCCCCCTCGCCGGAAAAGTTGGTGAAAAAAAAAAAAATTTCGAAAAAAGGGGGGCAACGGATAGAAAAACCGTTACCACCACGGTGGTAACGGATCACTATTCCGTTACCACCGCAGAGGTAACGTTGCAGATCTACGTTACCTCTGCGGTGGTAACGGAAAAGTAATACGTTACCAATAGAGATTCGTTACCACTGTGTGGTGGTAACGGATTATCTATCCGTTGCCCCACTAGATTTCGAAAAAAAAAAAAATTCACCAACTTTTCCAGCGAGGGGTGGGGGGGGTGGTTTTCGTTTTTTTTTATTTTTTTCTTTTTTATTAATTTATGTTTTCTTTATGTTTTTAGTAATTTATGTTTTTTAATAATTTTATTTTTTTGTTTATTTAAATTAATTTATGTTTCTTATAATTTATTTTTTAATGATTTCTGTTTGAATTGAAAATAATAATTTGTCTTTATTTGGGATTTTATAATTTATGTCAATAGTTATTTGAATTTATTATTTTAATTTTAATAGTTAATATGTTAATTTGTGATATTATGTTGTAATTAGGATTTTATTATGTTAATGCATGTTACTAACATGTTAGTATTATTTAATTTGTTTGATTTAATTTAATTATTTGTTTAATAGCATGTGATAATAGTATTATTTAATTTTAATAGTTATTATTTAATTAGTTAATTAATTGATTTGAGCATGTTATTATATTATATAAATATTTCAATGATATTAGCATGTTATTATATTATATTAGTAGCATATTACTATTATTTATTGTAATGATATTAGCATGTTAGTTTGTTTTTATTAGCATGTTAATATTAGCTGTGTGGAGTATTTGTTTCTATTAGCATGTTTGAGCATGTTTGAGCATGTTTACTAATGATATTAACATGTTAATATGATTTGTTGTTTAAATTATAGTTAATTAATTATTAGAAAGTGAATAGTTATATAATAATTTACTTAGTTTGCGCATGTTAATATGTTTTAATAATATTATGTTAACACCATCACCAATGTTAATGCATGTTAGTATTATTTATCCTTATAATTTTAGTTAATTAATTATTAGAATGTCAATGGTTATAGATTAGTAGTAATTACAATATAATAACGTAGACATTAAATAAATAATAAGTAATTAACATAATTGATTATTAGGGTCTTGAGGGTCCTGAGGGATCGACGCCACGACACACTAGATCTCGTGGTGCTGATGCATCTAGTAGGAGGGCGAGGACTGATGCTCAGGCTAGGCAGATGCCTATTCCTGAGGACGAGCCTGATAGTGCGGGATGGGATACTGCGGACGAGCAGGAGTTAGATCATGCTTTGAGCGGTGGTGATGGAGCTGATGTGGGTGAAGTCGCCTCCCATGTGCCTGTGAGGAAGGGTAGTAGAGGGAGGTTTGTTTCGGGGTCGAGTTCCGGAGGTAGTCGGATGACGAGCAGGACTAGAGCTGCTAGGGATACTTCGTGGTTAGTTACCGAGGCGATGCCTGGGGGCCCACTTGACGGTCGCCTGATTCCTAGTTGGCGGGGTCACGTCGGCGCCCTTATATACCACGATACGACTGCTAGTGATGTTATGCTGTGCCATAACCGCTCCAGTGCATTTGATCCGTTGCTGACTTGGGGTTTCCCGCAGCAGTCGTTGCAGCGCTTGGATAGATCTTGTATTGCCCAGCTACCACGGATTATGTTTGGGCACCTTGACTTTCCATTGCTTACAGCGTTTGTAGAGCGTTGGCAGCCCGACACGAACACGTTTCACATGCCTTTTGGAGAGATGACGATCATGTTACATGACGTTTGGCGCATCCTACGTGTTCCTATTGAGGGGCCTGACCGTGAGTGCCGTTTTGCCTACTTCTGATCTATATGTACGGTTTGAGGAGCTCCTGGGCTTGACTCGTGAGGAGTTATTATGTGAGGAGTCACGGGTTTGGAGGAACGGTGGCGTTACCGTTTAGAAGATTTTCGATCTGTGCAGGGTTCAGGGCCGTCCAGCTGATGTGCAGCTTCGCGCATGGATGCTCCCCGACACTTGGGTGTACCCTCTTCACCGATAAGAGTGGTTCCCGCCTCATGCCCCGTAACATTAGTGAGCTGGATGACCTTGATTCAATTCATACTTACTCATGGGGCTCATTGCTTGGGCGTACCTATATCGTCGCCTAGGGGGCATGAGTAGAGCGGATAGCAAAAAGTTGCCGGTGTCTCACGCTCCTCCAAAGGCCGGGATATACGAGTACTTCCCGTGTTTCCGACCTCGCCGAGAGGGGCTAGCGTTCGGTGATCATGATTCCCGGCACGAAAGTGGGATTACCACCTCGTCGGCAAGGAGTTCGTCCGACCGGAGTCCATTCGTAGACGCTTGGACACCCTTCGGGTTTCGAGGTACGAAATTTATTGCATTAGTAAAATATATATTATTATGTTCTCATATATTACTACTACATCGACTAATGAAATTATTACATTTATCCTATTTCGAGTCATGTGGACGCCATATGGGGATGACCCAGCCGCCATGATTCTCGAGGACGTTGTATGTCGGTTTCATACGTTATCGAGGTATCATTGAGCCGTACAACCCAGATCGTGTACTGCGACAGTTGGGTTATGTTCAGGTCATTCCTACCCCTCCTATTCAGCCTGATTTCGCATACAGACCGAGCAACCCGAAGAGGTATGAGGTTCAGTTCTCGGTATCAGTAGCTGAATCTACATGGCAGCGTTTCACGCCATATTCTGGGGGTCTCAATGTATCACAGTTGAGACGGGTTACTCGTCCAGGACAGTGTTCGAGGGAGTACATGGATTGGTATTGTACATATTCCCATCCTACCCTTATTGCTGCAGATAGGACGCATATTCCGGCCCGACCCAACACTTCAAACACCCACTACGTTTTTATCATATTCCGGCCCGGCCCCCCATTCCAAGTAATCCGCCTTATTACTGCGTCTGTCCCATCATAGTAAATACATGTGTAAACATCCCGATGAGCAGCAATCTCATTTGCCATATTTTGGCGGATAAAACCCCAATGGTCTTCACTCCCTAAAAAACAATCTGCAACAGTTCGAAATCCACAGTTACCGTCCACCTGGACATTCGTCCATCTAGTAATGAATGGGCCAACAATCGTAGGAATCCTGCGGTAAAATGGAAATCCACTAGAACCCTCTTCTCCATCCACGCTTTCCCGACCTACAACAATCAAATTAATCAACATTAAATTTATCAATACGTAGCAAATAAATGTTATAAATAATCAATACATACAATTAACAAACATATTACCTGTAGAAGTTGACAAGCTCATAACTGAACCTAAAGATCTGCTTCTCTTTGAAGACGAACTGGATGTGTGCTCAAAACCACTCTTCTTTCGTTTTGTACTCGGGTGATTCTTTCGTCGTGGTCTCCCTTTGGGGTTCTCGACAATCTCGGGCTCAAAAGCTGAATCGCCAGGATTACGCAGATGTTCCTTTAGAACCCGGGTAGCGCTCTGCAATACGGCAGGATCACTACTTTGAACCTGCTCAACCAACTCTAAGAAGTACTGAGAATCATGTGCTGCCTCAGATACAAACACAGGGTTGTTAACACCATCACCAATGATCAAAGTAGTCCAATAAGGATGTAAGTCTGTCAGGTACAGACTCTCTTTCGCCTTCAATCGTCTGCGTATGGCGCATGCACAGGGGATTGCATGTGTGGCTCTCAACGAGCAACCGCAACGCTGATATACCTCTTAGCCTAACTCCCGCATACGATTTTCCTCATGCAGTAAGAGTTCTAAACAGTAATGCGACACTCGACCATTTAATTGATACAATGCCTGAGTCTTGTACAAGATTTCGTGCCGACGCCGACTTTCCTCCAAATCATTCTCAGCCTTCTTCACCTGATTTTCTATCTCACTGTGAGCAATAGAAAAGATGGTGTCCAAGGCAGTTGTGCTACTAAAAACCCAAGACTTCAGTGCAGAGTGTGCACTTTCAACTCGGCTAGTGCATGTGTTCCCAAGATGAAGTACAATGTCCGTCCATGCCCGCACAAACTTCTCTTTGTACACTAGCCAAGTTGTTTCAACGTATTGGATTATTTTAGGCCACGTTCTGTAAACATCTCTCATATTCTCAACCTCGGCCTCATAACTCCTCTCGTCGGTCGCGTTGACTATTCGATACCAAGTTCGGCTAACGAATCGCGGGCCCGCATCGGTGTTGCCCATGATGTTACTAACTCTAGCCTGCACATCTTTGTTGATATGCCATCTACATAGCAAATGTGCAGAGTTAGGAAACACTTCCCGATTTGCTTTCATAAGGCCCAAATCACGGTCAGTAATGAGTGTAACAGGGACAACATTCACTCCAATAAGCAACCTAAACTTGTCCAACACCCAATTATAACTATCAGCTGTTTCGTTGGCCATCAGAGCATACCCAAGCATAAAATTCTTGTTACAAGGCGTCATCCCAATGAGCTCTAGAAAAGGCATGTTATATTTGTTGGTTTTATATGTTGCATCCATACCAACAACAAGCGGATAAGTGCGGAGGATATTTGCCGAACGAGGGTGCACCATGAATGCCGCAGTCATTGCATTTGTCTCCTCGTCTTGCCTAATCCAATGAAGGTAGCCGCTCTCTCGAGCAAGGTGAAGGAAGTGTTGCATCACGTCTCTACCATCCATTGCTTCCCTTCTATCCTTTTCTTTCAGGTTGTAAAAGTGTCTCATATTTGGATGATCATCGGGAAATTTTTCATTCACAGCTTTCAAGATACTAGCAGGCCAAACGTGCGACTTTATCATATCGCGAGCGAAAACCTTAGCCACCGGACTAAGGCCGCTGATGGGTCGGTGGCTCTCACGGTAATGAATGAACTCATGATTGTGCATGCCCCTAATCCCCCGTTCTGCTTTAATCACCCATCCAGTTCGATCTGGGTACTCCAAATACTCAACCTTCACTCCCGCTCTACATCCACATGCTTTTGTCTTTGTAGCTACACGTTCTGCTACACTAAGATCCCTACCTTCACCCCGATATGGTGCGTCCTAGTTACATTTCATATATACATATGGTCGACCACTAGGATCGTGTTTATGATTTGACATAATAACCATCACAAACCCGATTTCATGTGCCCTTTTCTTAACCCAATCTTGTAGTTCCTTTTCTCAGCCCATAGTGTTTCATTATAAAACATGTGATTATAATCAATATAATCACCCCCAAAGTCCGGCAAATAAACCTATAATGTTTAGCATTTTTCCATTTAGACAACATATAATCAATAATATTATTCACTATTATTTACTTACTTATCGTAACTAATAATCATTATTATTTATTTACCAATCACAACTATTATTAACTACATATTCAATTTCTCAACTTAATAAAAATCATTCATAAATAAATTTTTGCAACGACTATTATTAAATTACTACTTATTATGAAAATAATTACAATAATATGCATACATATTTGAATAAAATATCAACAAATATTAACTAAATATTCATTAAAAAAATTAACAGAAACGGATGTACTATTATTCGCTAATTACAAAATCAATACTAATTATCACGGAAAATCAAATATTAACTAAATGGTATTTTTTTAATACTAATACTAATTATTTGAATAAAATATCAACAAATATTAATACTAATTTTTTTTTTACATGCTAATATTAACTACAAATTTTCTTTTAAATGCTAATATTAACATGCTAATAAAAACAATTAATAATATTAACATGCTTAAATCATTAAATCAAACAAATTAAATAATACTAACATGTTACTAACATGCATTAACATAATAAAATCCTAATTACAACATAATCACACAAATTAACATGATAATTATTAAAATTAAAACTATAAATTAAAATAACATAAATTATAACAACCCAAATACACACAAATTTTTTTTATTATTAAAACGTAAATTATTAAAACATAAATTATAAAAAACATAAATTATTTTAAATAAACAAAAAATATATTATTAAAACATAAATAAAACAGAAATTACTAAAAAGAAAAAAAAAAAAGCCGCAACCGGAAAATTTCAGAGCATGGTAACGGATCGAAAATCCGTTACCCCAATGGAAGCAACGGATGAAAAATCCGGTGCTTCCACAGAGGCAACGGATAAAAAACCGTTGCCTCTGTGGAAGCACCGGAAAAGTGATCCGTTAAAATCCGTTACCCTGCTCTGGTGGCGCAAAAAAAAAATTCCGGTGGGATAAAAAAAAATCCTTAAACTTACCACATTCCGTTCCGGCGGCGTTGAGGGTCCTTCCTCGGACATGTTCGGTGGTGCTAAGTTGGTTCGGTGGTGCTCCGGTGGTGGTCGTCCAGTGGTGGTGTTCGGAAGGTGGTGGTGGTGTTAGTGCTTCATGGTAGAGAGAGAGCGGGTTAAGTTTGATGAGAGTGGAGAGGGTAAAGTGAGGTGAAAGGGGGAGGGGCATGGGGGGTATTTAATGAAAAAAATACGGACGATTTCAAGTAAATACGGACGGTAAATAGCGATTCGAAAAAAAAAGCTGAAAAAGCAACAAAGAAAATAAAAACTAAAGACTAACAACTAACTCAGTAAAAGAAACTAAAAGCTAAGCGTGGAAAATGGAAAATGCTATAAGTTAGGAGAGAGAAATAAAAAATCAAACAAACCCCGGCCGATTTACTCTACTTGTCTTCCTCTATCCATCTCTTGGTTTCTTCAAATCTCTATTGGATTTTTGGTTGAATAGTAATAAACTAAGGAAAACGGGAACAAAAATAATGGATTTAGAGCAACAAATTGACCCACAAATGAAAAAAGCATCAAACTTGTATGAAACTTGAAACATGAAAATCGGTAATCGAGTTAAGGTTGTATATCAGAAATACCAGCCATGGCAATGAACTCCAAAGTTATTTTTTTACAGAGAAAGTTTTTTTATTGTTACAACTCCCAAGGTGAGTAAGCCCACCACCTATATTCTGCCTAACCTTTGATTGTTGCAAATATTATCTTTTCACTTCTTCTAGCCTCTGTCGCATTTTTCTGAGTTAAATATAAGGCAGTCCCGAATTGGCCCGCTTGGGACGGGCTTTGGAAAGACCAAACCAGCCCGTTGTCTGGCCTGGCCCGGCCCGCTATACTGGGTAGATTTTATTACGTTTGGCTTTGCCCGGGGTTTGATCAGCTCTACTATGGGGCTTGCACACAAGTTCTACCCCTCATCCTTCAATCCATCCAAAAAAACTATATCCATGATCCTTACCTTAACCTTCATCCAAATCCCCAAACCTTAAATCCTTTTAACCTTTCATATTAATCGTAACTCCTTTTTAAAGGTTTGTCCAAGCCCGCTAGGTTGAAAACTCAAAAGGGCGACCTAGGCAAAAGTTAGGGCACAAAGAAAATCAAATCCATAACTACGAATGGTCTGATTCCACAAGATATGTAGGAATCCTCATCTCCAGGTCCAACCGCTTAATTAAAATGAAATTAATCAAGGTCTCATGATTTAACTTTCTAGAATTCAGAAGCATGCTCTTTCTAGACCCTGACATAGACTCGAGTCTGAACCTAGCCACATCAAAGCCTTGCCCACCTACATCTATTTAGGTCATAAATAAAACCTTTTTATTTTTTAATCCAAACCCTCGTCCCTGAAGGACTCTCCGATACTTCCATGGTCTCTGGCAACATCTGACTTAGCCTACATCAACTACCCAACGGAGAAACTTCAAATACTGCTCCGAACGCTCAACCCAAGACAAGTACCTTCCAATCTAGGCTTAGAGTGCGATCCTGCATCGCTTCTCATGCATCCTTAGAGAGTATAAGTTTACATTACTGCATCATTATGTGCATTATTATCTGAGTTGTTTGCACCTACTGCTAACATCTTCTCCTACAAGTTATCAGATTGCTTGTAGTTATCGTTGTAACACCCTACCCATACAGAGTCGAGTCTATCTTCACCAATGCACATCTAGGGCTAACAACTGTCCTCAATAACCAACATAAGTTCTTCCGGTGCATTTTGTCCTCACTCATGCGTACCCTGACAAACTTCCCAGGAGCTCACCCATCCCTGGACTACTCCCAGCCAAGCACGCTTAACTGTGGTTAACTAAGGAAATGTGCTCCCTAAAATAAAGATGCATCTTCTTAGTATGAGTAGCCTGTTAAATCCCTTTAAAGCAATCATGAGGGGATATTACACTTACCACCTCTTACTCGAACGAAAATCTTGTAATCTTTAAGATCTTTTACTAATTGATTAAGTTTGATCTTGAAGACTCTGCAGATGATGTCAGGTATATCCTCAAGCCTAATTCCTCTTTTCTTAACAAATCGTGTGATTTTTGGCCATTTAGCATTGCATGTAAATGTTGTGAAGAAATCTAGATATTCATACCATCTAGATATGGCCATTGCATCCTGGTAGTTCTCTCTCATGCAGCTATGCCTCGGACTGAATGAGTATGGTATAACTACACGGTCGCTAGTGGAAGAACCTTTTGTGTCACCTCTTGCTGCGACACCCTGTAGATTCTTAACATTATCTACTCATAAATTTTCCTGATTTCTCCTTATAAATGACAAACTCTTCGCCTCAATCATGGTGTACCCATCCACTACCAATTGTTGAAATAACTTTCGAGAAAGCTAGATGGTATCAGCCTCATTATCACGATCTTGGAATCGATATGCAAAAAAAAAAATTACGCATCATTAGTCTATCTCATTTATTTGTAGGTTCGGTCGATGGTATCTTATCTCTGTCCATAACATCTGTCCGATACCCATCTTCTCCATATAGAAATAACAATGGATATTGCATGGGGATAGAAGATGGAGAAAGTTCAGAAATAGATTTGAGTATACCCCCTTTTGTTTCAACTATTATGTCTCTTTCATCGGCGCTATAAATATCTCCTACAATAACAACAACAAGTTCTGATGTTGTTGGAAGATTATAAGTTCTTCCATCAGATTGCCTTTGTCCAATAAGCTTCAATGCAATTTCTCACATGAGTTTGAATTAAGTCGATCTCTCACCATTCTATAACTATTTGCGAAAGGGTTACTTTTCTCAATCATATGCTGCAATTCAGCAACTAAACTATCTCCAAACTTATCCGGGTTTGAGGCACTGGTTGCACTTAAATCATTTAAACATTTTCATAAAGACAAATATTTCAGTTAATCTTATATAATTAGGAAAATAAGGGTATCTATTATAATACCTAGTAGCATTTTTTCTGTTCTTGACTTCTTCCTCGATGTCATATATATAAATATAGCTGAGAGAATTTAGGAGGCGCTCCGTTGTTAGGAGGCGCTCCGTCGGTGGGGGGAGGGGGAGGGGGAGCTGGCGCCGCCGCACCGGTGAGGGGGGGGGGAGCTACGCGCGGCCGTACGTTGGATGGGGAGGAGGGGCTTCGTGGGAGGGGGAGAGGGAGGGGCAAAGGCGCGTCGAAGGGGGGAGGGGAGGGGGAGGGGGAAGGGGAGGGCGCGTCGAAGGGGGGGGGAGGGGAGTGATTTTCCGGCGGGGGAGGGGGGAAGGGAGGCGCGAGCTTCGGGGGGGGACGGGGAGGGGGGTGGTGGGGTGGGGTTGTTGTGGGGGGGGATGGTCGCTGGGGGTGGTTTAGGGGGGGTGGTGGGTCAGGGGTGGGTCGGGTGGTGGGCTTTTAGGGTTTTTAGAGTTGGGGTTTTAAGGGTTTAATTAAGGTTTTTTAAGGGTTTTTTTAGGGTTTTTTAGGGTTAATGACTAACGTTGTTAACCGCCGTTAGTCATTTGGGTATTTGGTGAATTTTTTTAAAGGTCAGAGGTATTTGGTGAATTTTGAAAAAAGTGAGGGTATTTGGTGAATAAATTTATTTGTCAGGGGTATTTGGTGAAAAAACCGTATCTTTTAATTTAGAAAATATTTATTAAAAATACAATTAATCATCAAGAAATATTTAATTGGGCTTTAGAAATAAATTAATTATCATGAATAATTAATTGGGCCTTTTAAAACTTGGCTTGGAATAAATAAATGGACTTGTCATTCTTAAACAGTTTTGGGATTAGCTCTTCAGATTATTTTTCCCTTGGACAGGTTCAATTAGGACGACGATATGTTTCATCATTGGGTACTAAAATTGGGAGACACGATTATGCGTCTACAGGTTATAATTGTCTTGAACTACTAATTTTATAACACATAAAAATTCCCCTGGACATTGTTCTGACCCAAAAACTAGTTCTTATAAATTTGATATTATATTATACTTCCTCCCTTTAGAAATAATTGCATTATACACATCTAACACTTTGATTGTCTTTGGTAATTTATATTTTTAGGAAAACCATAGTCATATTGGATCTTGTTAGATTCGTCTCAATGTATATTTTTTAATGTCAATTTTTATAATTTTTACTTATTAATAATTAAAGATATTAATATTTGAAACCATGTATCAACAAGCATCAAAATATAAAATTGTGCAACTATTTCTAAACGGAGGAAGTATATATATCCAACCGATACAATTCTAATTCAAACCCGACCGGTCCGATGGCGGTGCCAACCGGAATATGGACACCCCTAAATAATGGGTCAAGTGTTATATATCCCTATTTGCCAATAACCTACCAAATAGCCGGTGGTACTATAGGCCCAAGTACCTAAACAACATTGAATAGGCATTACCCCCAGCCCATATTGGTAAACCCTGCAATTTAGGGTTTCACAAATATCAGTTGTGTTCCTCCGTTTCTCTCTCTCATCAGTTGTACCGCCATTGACGCAGCAGCAAGGACCAACAATGGTCTGCACTTCTTCCTCTTTCTTTCTTTCCCTCCCACTTTCTTTTTATTTTAACATCTGTGATATTAACCTTTTTTTGGTGAACTTTTACAGGTGAAGTATTCAAAAGAACCCGACAACCCCACCAAGTGTAAGCTCTTCTTATATCCTTTCTCTTTCACTATTGATCCATTTGCTATATATATTTCTGGGTTTTGATTTTTGGATCATATATGTTATCAAATTTTCAGCTTGCAAGGCTAGGGGCTCAGATCTCAGGGTCCATTTCAAGGTAATTTTGTCCTACTTTCATTTATATAATTTATAATTGCATAGGATTAATCGTACGTGTAATCAGTTTATTTTATCTGGGATTAATCCTTGGTTTAAGCTGAATTAGTTTTTCTTTGTTCCCATATTTTATCAATTTTATTATGCGTGGAAAAATTGAATTATTTTGCTACAATTACGAGTTCTAGGGACTTAAATTTCAGTTTTGGGTCAGGTGTCTATGATATGCTTAACTTGTGTTGGTAATTGAAGACTTTTGTGTGATCCACTAGTAGTTTACTACTGATGGGGTAAACTTCGTGGTATCTTCCTTTGATGTGGTTGAAAACAGATCATGTAGATTCATTTAGGTAAAGCATAGTTTAAACGTGTTGTTCGTAAGCAGTAGGTAATGCTACTTCGGCACTTGCTGTTTACCCGAATTCTTCATCTTTTGTGGTTAATTTTTTTTGGGGGAAATGTGGAGGGGGGAGGGGGAGGGGGGAGGGGGATTGGGGGTGAGTGGTAGGTGGGGATAAGTTCTTATAAGTTAATATAGTATCTATCTATCAGCTATCTATCTTCTACGACTTATGAATTTCTATGATCAATTTTTGATACTCAACTACTTCAGAGAAAGCTTTTACTAGAGTGAATTCCCTACCTTCGTGATCTTATACCTGTGATATGTGCATAACTGTGTTCGCGGCTTATCTTTATCCGATATTACCAATGTAAATCCTTAGCTTGAGAAATATGGTGAATAAAAGCTGAGCGATTTTGGTTGAGATTGTAGGTGAGGGTGTTTTACCATGGAGAGCTTGGTATGGTAATAGTCTTAGGAAGTGGTACAAGAGGTGCTGCATGTTTCCAAAAACAACTGAGCGATGTCTATAAGATTTATAACATTTCTTAACATAATCATTGTATTCCTTTCTTAAGTGTGACCTTTTCAAAAACCCTGTTAAAAATGTTTTAGTTTTGTGGGCTTTCATGGTTGATCTTATTGTCGATTTAGTTTTTAATGTAGTGTTACCTTATTGGTAAATTGATAATGTACCTTATGTTATGATGTTTTAGTGATTGATATGACTTTTCATGTACCCTGTATGGTGTTTGTGACTGAAATGACTTCTGATTTCTATCTTAATTAAGTGGGTTTCTTTATTAGTCCATCTTTAGTTTCGTAGTTATGAAAAAACTTATGCATTGTGTTCATATCTTTTGTTCACAGAATACAAGAGAAACTGCGTTTTCTCTCCGAAAAATGCCTCTAGGTAAGGCTAAAAGGTACTTGGAAGATGTCCTTGCCCACAAACAAGCTATTCCATTCCGTCGCTTTTGTAGAGGAGTTGGTCGAACTGCTCAGGCAAAAAACCGTCATTCTAATGGACAAGGGCGTTGGCCTGCGAAATCCGCGAAGTTCATTTTGGACTTGCTAAAAAATGCTGAGAGTAACGCTGAGGTATGACCCTCTTCCTCAAGACACAAGGGCTTTCTAAGTTGTTTATCCCCCTCCCGCCCCTCATCCTAAATATGAAGTCTATGTTTTTGATCTTCTTTCTCATACTAATTTGAATATGAATTGTTGAAGATGAAAGGTTTGGATGTCGATTCCCTTTACATCTCACACATTCAAGTGAACCAAGCTCAAAAGCAGAGGCGTCGTACATACCGTGCTCATGGAAGAATCAACCGTGAGTGTTCATTTGTCTAATATTTATGTGTAGTACTTGCAGAAATTATGTTAGGGAGCTAATGTGTTTTGTTTGACAGCTTACATGTCACATCCATGCCACATTGAGTTGACTTTGTCGGAAAAGGAAGAATCAGTGAGGAAAGAGGTAACTTTTTAAATCTTCTACTGGGATTATCATTAAATGATGTATGGCAGAAGGTTTGTTCTAGAGACTGTAAATGGTTTTCGGGTCAGTGTTTAATTGTATTCTAGCCCGAAAGTGGACACGTTCTGAGACAAGATTTGAGGAAGTTACCATGTATATGGCATTACCTTTTTTTAAGAAAACAGGCTTTTTCTTACCCCAACAATAACTTAATCGCATTGGATCGGGGTGGTAATATTACTCTGGTGCTCTCCCATTATAAATTTTTGTCTCACGTAAAACCTCCAAAGCTACTCTCCCCCAAGCCTTTCACCCCTACAAACTAAAGTGAGAATTAAGTAACAGTCAGGCCTTGAAATTTCTTTATAATATCGCCATTTAGACACTTCACTATGTGTTACTAGATCTTATGCTGTTTTGCTATATATGCGCACTGATTACTAATCATCAGTGTAAATGGTTTCTGCAGCCTGAGTCTCAGTTGGCCGCTAGCAAATAGAAGGTTGGTTCTGGTTCATCTTAAGCATACTTCCAAGGGCTGAGTTCACCACGGATCCTTCATGTCAATTTCTCTTGATCTTGCCAGATGTCTTTTTGCTGTTCTTACCCTGTACGGGGATTTTGTACTGTTGATTTAGATATTATTTGCGCTCTATTATATGAGATTTAGAAAGTACACTTATAGTTCCCTTTGGTTTACTATGATGCAATGATGATTATTATGGACTCTGTCTGCTTATATCTCCTGTATGTGTGCGTGTGTGATTGTGGAAAAGCTGTTAAGAGTTGCAACCTCTAGTGGTGTTATTGTACCTTGCCGATGAGGCTTGGAGATGGAATCGTCGAGTCCCTTTGGTTTAATGTGGTGCATTAATGATTATTCTGGATACTGTCTGCTTATATCTCCTGTGCTGCGTATGCTTTTGTGATTGTGGAGAAGTTGTTGGAGTTGCATCTTGAAGTGGTATACTGGTATTATTGCACCTTGGCGGTCATGCTTGGAATTGGAATTGTTGAGTGGAATTTCGTCTCTACCCTCGTTTCACAAGATTTCCGATCCCCAAAAAAGCTCTATTCGCACTCTCGTTTTTATTCTTTTAGATTTCATAATGCTATTATTGTGCTTATCCCTATTATGAGTTTTGGAAATTATTTGAAATTGAGGTGAGAAGAATGAGTGTAAAGGAAAATTATCTCAAATGCTTATGTGATGATGACTTAAACTAGGGGTTATTTTTTTGGTTGAATTCTCCTAAATTTATTTTATCTAAACTTATTAGAACTTGTTTGAATGAAAATTATACATTGGTAAGTGTAGGAACATATAGATGCATATAGCGGAATTTCAGGAAATAAATTTCCTAACATCTATTACAAGATCGCATGCATAACATAAACATGAATCATACTATAAGGGAAAAGAATGTACAACCTTTGTAGCGTGTTTTCCACCGGATTGCAAGTCTAGAGATCAAAGAACAAATTCCAACGTTTGCTAGAACGGAAGAGGATGAACAGATTTCACTCTCTTACTTTTTAGGGAGGGTGGCCGGATTTTCCAAAGGGAAACAATAGGGTTTTTTCTCTCTCTTTTCAGTTTGAATGTTACTGTAAAAAAAAACGTTTTTTTCCTTTTTCCTATTATAACCTTTTATAATAGTAGGAGAATAAAAATAAGAGAAGACCTAACATAACCCTAATTTCTCCTATTGGCCGGTTTCCTTATTTCAATTAGTTCTACATGTGTGTGACCTCATAGGATTAGGTTAGCTTAGTTGTAGGTACAATCAATATTGTTTAACTAACCAACATTTATTCTCTAGCAAGTAAATGTGATTACTAAACTAACGTAATTAATTATCTCTATAATAATTCCTTTTATATTTAGTAATTTTAGGGATGTCTAAGGACATATTCCTTCAATCTCCCACTTGTCCGAAGACAAGAGCACAATGCTAAATTCCTTAAGTCACTTAATGCCAAATTTGATAACACCATGTTATTCTCAAATTTATGTTCCTTGATCGCTGAGTTCGAACTGCTTAAATAAGGATTAACTCTTTAATCCTATTCCGCATGGCCATGCAATTTTCCGGTTCTCGCTCATCAAGTGGCCCGAACACCATTCCTATTTAATAGGAGGACTTATCCACTCTTGTATGACCATAACTCCCACTCAATTCTTAGCCCACCCGATCATCGCCTTTATAACCTCCTTTTTACGGCGAGGCGTTTAACAGTTTCAAAGTTAAACTAATTATGTTGTGGTTATTAAGACATACTCATGTCTAAGGAATCCACTAAATATAGAGTTCGATTCTACTTTTAGAATCTAATTAGGTCAAGTCTCAATGTATCAACTATACATCCATATAATCAATTAGACATCTCTATGTCTCCATAGCCTATGGAGCTGCGCTATCAATTAATTATATACTAGTCTTTTAAATAGATCACTTACGTCCAATTTAGTGATTTAGACTAGGGACTTTAAATAAATTGTGTTTTTCAGTTCACTTTATAGGGTTCCAATATCAAAACGTTTTCGATAATCCTATTTGAAAACACAAATTATTTGGACATTTTATTTAATACTAAACCAAACAATTAAATAATAACGGAATTTTATTGATAAACATTTCAAAACATAATAAATGTCTTTACAATTGTAAACATGAAGTAAACAACCTAAAGCCATTCTCCCATATGCTTAAGCCCCATAGACCTAGTATGACACTCATGCTTAGGTTGAGCAAACGGTTTAGTCAGAGGATCTGTTACATTATCCTCAGTATGAACCTTGCTTACTTTCACATCCTCTCTACCAACGATTTCTCGAATGAGATGGAATTTCCTGAGCACAGGTTTAGACCTTTGATGCGATCTGGGTTCCTTAGACTGAGCAATGGCACCATTGTTGTCACAATACAACTCAATGCCATTCTCAATGCTAGGAACTACACCAAGCTCACCAATGAACTTTTTGATCCAAACGGCTTCCTTTCTTTGCATCATTTCCGCAATATACTCGGCCTCGTTGTAGAATCCGTGATGGTACTCGCTTAGAGCTCTTCCGGCTCACGGCTCCTCCATTGAGACAAAATATGAAACCAGACTGAGATCGGAAATCATCTTTGTCACTCTGGAAGCTTGCATCGGTGTATCCAGTAACAACCAACTCATCATCTCCACCATAAACCAAAAAATTATCCTTAGTCCTTCGCAAGTACTTAAGGATGTTTTTTCGCTGCAATCCAGTGCGCATCTCCTGGATTTGACTGGTATCTGCTGCATATACTCAAAGCATATGCAACATCCGGTCGAGTGCATATCATGGCATACATAATGGATCCTACAGCAGAAGCATAGGGAACATTACTCATACGCTTGACCTCATCAGGACTCGAAGGACACTGAGTCTTGCCAAGTGCAATGCCATGTTGCATGGGAATGAAACCTCTTTTGGAGTTTTCCAACTTGAACCTTGCAAGAACCTTATCAATATAAGTTTCCTGACTGAGCCCAATTAGCCTTTTCGATCTATCTCTATAGATCTTTATTCCCAATATGTACTCTGCCTCTCCTAGGTCTTTCATAGAGAAACAATTTTTAAGCCATTCCTTGACTGACTCAAGCATGGTCTTATCATTTCCAATGAGAAGTATGTCATCCGCATATAAGACCAGAAAAGTAATACTACTCCCACTTAACTTCTTGTATACACAAGATTCCTCTTCATTTCTGAGAAAGCCAAATTTCTTGACTGCCTCATCAAATCTGAGGTTCCAACTCCTTGATGCTTGCTTTAGTCCATAAATGGACTTCTTAAGCTTGCATACCCTCCCTGGATTTTCTAGATCTTCAAAACCTTGAGGTTGTGTCGTGTACACATCCTCTTTCAAGAACCCATTCAAGAAAGCGGTTTTGACATCCATCTGCCATATTCCATCATGAAAGGCAGCATCGCAAGGATTATCCTAATGGACTTCAGCATGGCTACTGGTGAGAAGGTTTCATCATAGTCAATACCATGAATTTGTTTGAAACCTTTCGCCACCAACCTTGCTTTGAAAACACTAATGTTTCCATCCTTGTCTGTTTTCAACTTGAAAATCCATTTGCATCCAATGGGTTTTACCCCATCAGGTAAATCAACCAAGTCCCATACTTGATTTTCAGACATGGAATCCATTTCAGATTTCATGGCCTCAAGCCATCTTTCGGAGTCTTGGCTCTCCAAAGCATCTTTGTAGCTAGTAGGTTCTTCTGATTCTAAAATCGTTATTTCAGAACTTTTAGTCAAAAGGAAATCAATATATCTCTTTGACGGAATGATGGTCCTACTAGACCTACGTTGGGGAACAGCAGAAGAAGTTTCTACCTCATTAGGTTGAGTGACTTCGCACGGAGTATCTCCAAGTGGGACGGTAGGAGGTACGTGAATTGAATGCACCGCCTCCTTAGCATTTTCATACCGGGTCGCCTCTGATGAGGTGTTAACCTCATCCATTTGTTGCTCATCTCGAATTTCTTCAAGATATACTTTTCTCCCACTTGTTTTTCTGGAAATAAACTCCTTTTCTAGAAAGACACCATTACGAGCAACAAACACTTTGTTTTCGCTTTGGTTGTAGAAGTAGTATCCCTTAGTCTCTTTTGGGTAACCCACAAAGAGACATTTATCAGATTTGGGTGAAAGCTTATCAGAAAGTAAACGTTTTACATAGGCTTCACGACCCCATATCCTTAGAAAAGACAATTTTGGAACGTTTCCAGTCCACATTTCATATGGTGTCTTTTCCACTTTGCTTTGGATGGTGCTCTGTTAAGTGTGAATGTCATTTGTTTCAAGCGCAAATCCCCGAGAATGAAATAGGAAGATCGGCCCGGACTCATCATGGATCGAACCATATCAAGTAGAGTTCGATTCCTTCTTTTAGAAACGCCATTTAACTGTGGTGTTCCTGGTGGAGTCCATTGTGAAAGTATTCCACAATCCTTTAAATGATCACCAAATTCTTGAGATAAATATTCACCACCATGATCGGATCGTAATGCCTTAATTTTCTTCCCAAGTTGGTTTTGTACTTCATTCGGAATTCCTTAAATTTTTCAAAGGATTCCGACTTATGCCGCATGAGGTAAACAAATCCAAATCTGCTTACATCATCGGTAAAAGTAATGAAATAACTGTACCCTCCCCTAGCCAATGTACTCATGGGTCCGCACACATCTGTATGTATGAGGGCTAAAAGGTCATTGGCCCTTTCACTTGAACCTGTGAAAGGTGACTTTGTCATTTTCCCCATTAAGCAAAACTCACAAGTATCAAATGATTCGAAATCAAATGATTTGAGAATTCCATCTTTATGAAGCTTCTCAATACGCTTTGAACTTATGTGGCCTAATCGATAATGCCATAGGTATGTCGGGTTTGAATCATTTGTTTTAGGTTTCTTGCTGTCTATGTTATATATGTGGGTTTCTAAGTCTAGCACATATAAACCATTTGATAACTTAGCTGAGACATAGAATAAATCATTCAAATAAGCAGAACAACAATTATTCTTAATTTGAAATGAAAAACCTTCCGAATCCAAAACCGGAATCGAAACAATATTCTTGGTAATAGTTGGAACATAATAACAATTATAAAGTTCTAATACTAAACCGGAAGGTAAAAGTAGACTACAATCTCCCACGGCCAAAGCAAAGAACTCGTGCTCCATTGCCCACGCGGAGGTCCACTTCTCCTTTTCTCAATGATCTACTTCTTTTTAGTGCCTGCACATTACAAATAATGTGAGATTCACACGCAGTATCAAATACCCATGAAGTAGAAGTAGATAAGTTAATCTCTATAACATAAATACCTGAAGTTGAAGCACCACTCTTCTTATCCTCCAGATACTTGGGGCAGTTCCTCTTCCAGTGGCCAATCTTATGGCAGTGGAAGCACTCATGTAGTCTTGCTACTTTTGCCTTAGGAGTGGCCTTTGGCTTAGAAGTATCATCGGTGGCAACAACCTTGCCCTTGTTCTTCTTACGAGGTGCCCTTTTTTCTTGAATTGCTTGCCTTTCCTAACCATTAGAACATCCCTATGTTCGAGGCTCGGCCAAGCAAGCTCCTTTCGACTGAGTAAGCATACCATGCGGCTCTTGCAAGGTAGCCTCCCCTCCTTGCATGTAAAAATTCAACCGAAAGTTTTGAAAGTTTTCGAGCAAGGATTTGATCACAATATCGGTTGCTAGTTACGGGGGATAAGGGAAGCCCAAATTTTCCATGATCTGAAAATGTCCAATCATATTGAACACATGCGGACCAACTGGTTTTCCTTTTCCCAACTTGCACTCCAGCAACTTACAATGAGCTTCAAACCTCTCCAGCCTCACGTTCTTCTGAAACATAGATTTCAGCTGTTGGAGGATGGAATAGGCGTCTAGACCATCAAAACGTTTTTGAAATTCTGGTTCCATGCAAGCAAGCATCAAACATGTTACTTGCACAGAATTTGCCTCAATGGTTTGTCTTGCTCTCCTTTCAGCTGAAGTAGCAGTGTCTAGCAGGAGTTCGGGGAGAGGATTATCAAGAACACTTTCCCTTCCTTCGGCTCTGAGAACGATTCTCACAGCCATTTCCCATTCTAGGAAGTTATTTGCAGTTAGTTTGTCCTTTTCGAGTAAATAGCGCAAATTAAAACCGGGGTGGTTGTTGTTGTTTGAACCAGACATGATAACTACAACAAAAGAATAATAAGAAAGCAAGATTCAATCAATGTTTATCAAGAAAGCAGCAATTAAACAAATTTTAATTAACTACTGCCCTTTATTCAAAATAAGAGTCCCCTATTGAATAAAGAAACACCAAGATTCCCTCCCACTACAATCAAACAGACTTTGGCCCCCCTTCAATTTATAATAGTTGAGGTAAGTAAACATTTTACTAATTATAACTAATTATAATTCTTGGTAGACAGGTTAACAACTCCTTGTTTACTCCTATCTCTTAGCTTCAAAACCCAAAACTTTGTCTTTTGATGATTTTGTTGAGTTAAAGCAAACATTAACATGTAAGTTTCAAAAACCCACCCTACTATCCCCGGATAAAATGAGCAACACCGTGCTTTGGCAGAACCTATTACTCACTATCTAAGGCGTTATAGGTGTTGTTTGGAAAAGCAATTAAACTCAATATTACATGTTGGGGACCTAAGTTTACTATGTTGGTTACTTTAAAGTGAACACATAACATAAATAACCACACATATAAACTTAAACAAGCATTTAAACATGTTAAACGCATAAATAAATATAAGCATAATTAAAATGATCCTAGTATGGCCCCTAAACCTAGGAAAACTAATCTTCATGAATTCCTCCTTGAATCTTTATGGATCTCCATCCTTGATTCTCCATGGAACTTCATTCTTGATTACATATCATTTATAATTTAAATAACGAAAATTTAAATTACAAAAATACAAACGATACGCAGATCGTATTTGATTTACATAAAATTTAACGATGCGCATATCGTATTTTCTATCCTAGTTTTGGGCCATACTAGTCACAACATGCAAAATATAATATCATACATATTACATTAAACATCCATGCATTTTATAATATCAAATAAAATAAACACAATCTAGTTACTTATTAACAATTAATAAGTAAATACAACTTTCCATAATATATAATTATAAAACATAACAAATTTAAGCTAGAAATTATTTAGGAAACTTTATTATTTTAATTCAATTACTCATTTAAACATGGCAATAATCATTATTATTCACAAATTTGCAAAATAGGAAACTTTTGGATTTATGCTCAACTTTAGAAAATCATATTTTCCTAAAATAATTTTTTTATTTTATTTTATTGACTTCTTGACCGTTGACCAGCAGCACAAGGCTGCCAGTCAACAGCCAAGACATGGCTTCTCACGCAAAAAACTGAACGAACCCAGCAGCAGGGCATCAACCCCACCGCTGCCGGCAGTCACACTCCAGCACACGCTGGCACACCACACACCCCACTGACCGACGAGTCTCCGGCAGCTCCACCAGGAAACACCGGCCAACCCAGTCGCGTTGTCGCCGGCAGCACAAGGCCACCAGCACTCGCGGACTTCTTCCACGGCACCGGCCAGCGCCGGCCAGCCCTGCCGTGTCGTGCATCCCTCCGTCGGCCTCGCCGGTCTGCCAGCCGTCGTGGCTTCACCGTCACCGGTGGGCCACCCAGCCATGGATGATTTTCCTTTTAATTTATGAAACAATTTACATAAAATTAAACTAATCTAGCGAACATATAGATGTATATAGCGGAATAGATGCACCGTCACGGTAGGAACATATAGATGCATATAGCGGAATTTCAGGAAACAAATTTCCTAACATCTATCACAAGATCGCATGCATAACATAAACATGAATCATATTATAAGGGAAAAGAATGTACAACCTTTGTAGCGTGTTTTCCACCGGATTGCAAGTGCTAGAGATCAAAGAACAGCAATTGATGTCCCTCTACTTAGTCCACGAGTACCAATTGATTCCCACGTTTGCTAGAACGGAAGAGGATGAACAGATTTCACTCTCTTACTTTTTAGGGAGGGTGGCCGGATTTTCCAAAGGAAAACAATAGGGGTTTTTCTCTCTCTTTTCAGTTTGAATGTTACTGTCATAAAGAACGTTTTTTTCCTCTCTCCTATTATAACCTTTTATAATAGTAGGAGAATAAAAATAAGAGAGAGACCTAACCTAACCCTAATTTCTCCTATTGGCCGATTTTCTTATTTCAATTAGTTACTACAATGTGTGACCTCATAGGATTAGGTTAGCTTAGTTGTAGGTACAATCAATATTGTTCTACTAACCAACATTTATTCTCTAGCAAGTAAATGTGATTACTAAACTAACGTAATTAATTATCTCTATAATAATTCTTTTTATATTTAGTAATTGCCGGGATGTCTAAGGACATATTCCTTCAGTAAGTTTAAAAAAAAATTAAAGTGCTGCGAATAGTGAAACGAAAGAGTCCATAACTAAAAGATCCAAACTACTAGGTATTAGCATTTTTGGATAATGGTACTTTCGAAGTAAAACTCCCAACAATAATATCTTCTTTCTGTTTTTTTTTTAATAAATAAACTCCAATGGTGACGGGAAGAAAATATATCATTAATAATAAGTCAAACGGCACATACAATGATAATTAAGATCTGAAAAATACAGATTTAGCAAATTGCAACAATTTTCACAATGGAACCAATTAATTTTAAGCATACTCGAGCACAGCTCCAACTCCACCGCTTCAAGCTTGACGCGAGCAGTGTACTTCGATGTCTTTGCATCTTTCCAAGTAGAGACCTTCACAATCTGATTCTGTGATATAATTTTTCCCAATGACGAATTGCTGAAAAATCCTAAACCCTTATGGATCAAGACCATCTTCCCAATTATTGACATCATGAAAATAAGAAAACTCATACAAAGATGAGAAACAACCACCAAAAAGGGGGACAAAAACTCTCACAGATGGAGCATGGAGAGAACTGAACAGAAGAAAGCAATAAAGAAGATAGTAACACTAAAAATACACTAAAATCTAAGGAAAGGGTCGGAAATAGTCTAATTTCAAAGAAATTAGACTATTTCCGACCAAGGAGGCCAAGAAAATTAAAAACCCTAGAAAGAGAATTGAAGAGGGAGAGGGAGAGAGGAGAGGAAACGGCTAATGTTCCTTTCTTGTTAGTTTACTCCAATGGTAATCTTGGTTAACGTTTATGACGGAAAGTATAAGGGAGGAAAGGGATGGAGAAAGGTGGTAAGAGAGAATAGTATGCTAAAATTCCCTTTAATATTTTAAAAATATATTAGGATTTATTTTGATTGAAAGGAGAGATAATATGTAACTTTCCTTTTCTCAATTCATGTCTTGATTAGGGAAAATATGATTCACTTTTTATTCTTCTCTTCCTCACCAAGTTTGATTCAAATTCAATTTGTTTATAAACAAGCCGAAGTTAAGCTTAAAATTGTAGTTTTAAGTAGGGCTAATTAACAGATCATGTCGGGTCGTGTTCGGATTCGGGTTAATAATAAACGGGGTTGAAAAAGTCCCAACCCAAACCTAACCCGTTTATTAAACGGGTTGAAAAACTCAACCTTGATCCGACCTGATTATTAAACGGGTTACTCTTATAACCCGTTTAACCCATTTACATATTTATACTATTAAATTTTTATTAAAACTTATTAGTTTTCAACAATAAATTTACATAAAGTATGTATGATTAAATTTTCTTTTCAGTATTTGTGTTCTACAATTAGTATTTTTAAAATATTCACAACTTTTTAGGAAATTTATATTTTAATTGAGTTAAACAGGTCAAAGCAGGTTAATTTCGGGTTGAAGATGTCAACCTTAACCTAACCCATTTAATTAATTGGGTAAGCCGTGTCAACCCATTTACTTAAATGGGTCAAAAATCTCTACCCAAACCCGCTTATTCCAGGTTGGGTTCGGGTTCGGTAAACGGGTTGAGTTAGTTTTTCTCAGCCCTAGTTTTAAGCATACTTAGCACGCCAAACTCAAATTGGTTTATGTTGGGCTAATTAATGGAAGAAAATTGATAGATATCTTTCAAATTTATATGAGAATACTATGTACCTTTTACTCCAAGGACTAATTTCCAATTTAATGCATAAAGAAGGTAGCAATAAACACGAGTTGCCCAAGTCAAATAAGATCATATGGTTGAGTTGGGTTGGAAGTTTGAGGTGTTTAGATTTTATGAGGGCTTGTTGTCGTGGTTTCGTCTTCAGTAGTGGTGGCAAAGCACAAGGCATAGCGTAGATTATGGTGTGGTAGTTGCAAAGGTTGCAGTCTTTAAGGGAGGGGTTGTGCTAGTAAAGGTGGCAGTGGCACGTTAATGGATGTTTTGGTGGAGGTCTGACTTTAGTAGTGGCAGCTGCAGTGAGGACTGAGGATAGAGGGTCAGAGGTGGAGGGTGGTAAGTGCAAAGGGGGTGGGGTGTAGTAGGGAATAGGGATCAAGTATGGCGGTAGTTATTTGTGGTGGTTAGAGGTAGTCGATAATTATTGTAGATTTTCACGTTTCATACATACAGACTATTATTGTTTTTAATGCACGTTTGACAACAAGGGACCCAAAGATTTTAGTTCAAGTGCTAGAATTATTTCCAGTATAAATCCAAAGAGCTGAAAGTGTCTTGTTTAAAGCACTTTGCCTTGAACCTGGACCAGAAACCATGATGTAGCCTCATGCAACTCCAAGAATAAACTTGTGCTAATATATAGTATTTGAAGCCTAAGAGTATTATCGTGAAAGTATTGTACAATTGCCAATAGCATACATTCGAATACACTTCAATGAGGGTGCCAAGACTGCCAATTTGTTCATGGATGAACAGCTTCCAATAACTTCTCATATACTTGTCTTGCGGTGAGATCTTCCACCTAAGTCAAATAAATTCTTTAAAATATTAGTTCAGGGAAAAAAATAGTTAATACTTCTAAACAAAGCCTTTCTGTAACGAAATCACGTTCCAAAATCAATGCACCAACGGAACACTAGTACTTCGACGAATATGAAACTAGGTTTATTGTAAATTTGCATGTTCCAAAACCCCTTCCTTCCGCAGTCCGCACAAACCCACAAAGACTTGTATATTCAAAGAACAATCTCAAACAAGGCTCCCATCTAGGACAAGGTAAGAGGGGGTTCAAACATATATCGTTAATATCATTATGATTGCAGAAACGCAGTTCCTATTTTCGAAAGTATATTAAAACGAGCGCTGTAGCAACTAGTAGCAGAGCTGCTGCATTCAGCTTTTATATCAATAATTGCCAGGTGTTCTTATACACCCAAAACAAACAGGAACTCTCCTTGAACCATCAACACCCATGTCTAGCAAATTGCAAATATTAGAATCTAAGGAACAAAATAGAATGCGGAACTCAAAAGTACAGAACAAAATTCAAATTGACTAACCACAAGGAGCTTTGATTTATTATTCCATCCTCTCTGAAGAGTCATCTGACTCAACCTAAGACCCAAAACCTGTTCAAGAGAACCTTTGATGAGGCTCATCTCATACAGCACTGGCAGTAACATTAGTATCAAAATATTTTATACCTTTCCCATGAATTCCAGAAGCTCATTATTTGCTTCCCCGCGTGCAGCAGGTGCAGCTACGGCTACTCTTACATCATCAGCATTAACTCCTGTAGGCGACCAACAAATAAAGCCAATCAGTGCCTGATCCTGTAATGGAGCCAGCTATAATGATAAAACCAACCCTTGATAAACCAAGCAGATGTCATAATCAATCTCTAACTAAAGGCACATCATGTTGCCCCTCATGTTGCCACAGTCAAGTACTATTTAATGAAAGACTCCCTGTGTCCCACAATGTTTTTCACAGTAGGGTTTGGCATGATTATTAAGGCTAGAATATAGGTCAAGAATAAGATGTGGTAGGTGTCTTGACAAATAAGAGGAAAGAATGGTAATTAAAAGTAAAATTGATAACAATTGGAAGTGGGCAGAGAGAAGTTAAAGAAAAGAGAGTGATGGGGAGAAAAAAAGCATTAGATGGAATAGAGAAGATTGATTTGAACTCAAAAGTGAAAGGTGAAAAGTAAATGAGATCATCCATCAAACGGAAGTGTATATGACATGTGGGACGCAGGGTGATATGGATCTGAATAGACCCAAGTAAGAGTAACAATAAATAAAAGAGACAGATCCCAATCTCTTGCAGCTAATGAATCGCAATCAACAAGATGAACACATATTGCAGCAAGTGTTTTTGGCTTTCATGAAACCAAAAGGTAGCATAAAGCTTATCAGTTTTCCTAAACTCCATTTTCTCTACAGAGAAAAAGAAAAAACAATGACCCCTTTATATACACACTAAAAGGAATAGAACTCAAAAAAATAATAAAAACATTACACATGCCACTATTACACTATATATTTAAACCCACAAAATAGACCATTTAGTGTATTTACTTGTAAAATTACCCAATCCAAATATTATAAGGCCCAACCAAATAATTAAGTTTATTTCGCCTTTGCACACGCCTCATTCTAACCTTCTTGAAAAATGATTCTGTTGTCCGCTAGTTAGATTTGGATCAAGAACAAAAATAAAATCATGGACGAGGGATACGCTTAAGAGTATTATCAGAAATTCTATTAACCTCCCAAACAATTCTTCGGGGCCCATTATCCTCCATATATGCAATAGTATCACATGAAACCAAGCCAAAAGATGAACATAGATCAATATTGATTCAACAACTTGACTAATCAGCGGTGTTTTGGGTGTAGATAAAAGTAATTCTTCATTTGGTTTCCTCTTCTCGCGATAGTATCTACTTCTTGCACTTCCTCTTCCACTTTGGTTTCCTCTTCATCCTGGTCGGTTTCACATGCTCGTCATCATAGAGGTAGATGGATTTAAAGATGCAATAATTCTTCCTTTATACTCTCCTCTTGAACTTTCTCTTCCACTTTGGTTTCCTCTTCAACCTGGTCGGTTTCACTTTCACATGCTCGTCATCTTGAGTATTAGGAGTAGTAGGTGGAGTTTAAGATGCAAACTTAGCCCTTAAATTACCAGCTATCACCCTATGCAAATCATCATCATAAATCGCTCTTCTACCTTTAGCCCAAGGTCTTCCAAGTACCATACAGTATTTGTCGATAAGAACAATGTCACAAAGTACCACATTTGCAAAATTACCAAGGCAAAAAGTAACCATGACTTGACGAGTTCCCCTTACCCCCTTATTTAGTTCATCATATGGCTTAGGATGTTCCATGGTCTCCAATCCAAGTGTCTCCACCATACGATTATAAGCAAAATTAGATATAGTAGTCTCATTAATGGTAAAACTAACACGAAACACCGTGAATGAAATTTTTTAACTGTTTGGCAATTCTTCTCTGTTCCCATGGTCCGAATTTTCAGCAGCAAAAAATTAGATTCAATGTGCCCTGTGTAAGCCTCCTAAACAAACCACAGTAACTTAATAGCAAACACCTGTGTTCTCTAAACTTTTTAATTTTACGCCAAACTTGAGCAGCAAATTAAGTTCTTAAACACCAATCAAATATAATCCAGCAATTTATAACCAATCTAAAAACAGGAAAATAAAACCCTTATGGTGCTTCCAAGGAACAAATTGAATCCCACAGCAAATCCCCAACTAAAAAGTACACCAGATTGATACCCAATATCCTAGATTTGAATCCTAATATAATCAAGAACTTTGCAACAGACAAAACTGAAGAAAATGGACCTAATTTGCACCAGATAATAAAATCAAAATTTTTAAATAAAAACTAGTGTGTAGCTCGGGAGATGCCCCGAGTATTTACTTTAAATAATACTTCTATGTTTTGAGCTTTTATTTATTTCAAATTAGTTTATTATATATATTTATATTCCAAGTTATATATATTTATGTGGAATAAAGAGCATAGCTAATAGTTGGTTGAGATGGTAAGATGTCTACTATACAACTTATTGGTTGCATGTTCGAATCTTACTACACAAAGTTTTGTAGTACATATTTCTTGTTAAGCAAATGATATTGCATGTTCCTAGTGAGGGGGGGTTCCACGTGGCAACATATAATTTATTATGAACGCCTTTTAATATATTAGTATAGATATTATACGGGGTATTATAACTTTAAACCTACAAAGTACACCATATATAGTCTTGACTCATAAAATTTCCCAAATCAAAATATATTAAGACCTCACCAAACAATTAAGTTCAAATTTCCCTTTACACACGCATCATATAAGAGGGAATAACAAATTGGGTAGATAAAAGTGACCTGTGGATCTTCACAGCTTGGGATGTGGGTCAAAACTGGGGATGGCCAGCCCAAGACGACATAGCCTGTGAACTATCAGTCACTCCACATGCCAGTTGGGTTCACTGGCATGCCTAGTTAGTAATTATGAGCCTGAGAGGACCTGACTCTTAAGAGATTGTAAAGCAAGCGGACATAACCAAAACCACGATCTAAGCCATCTTGGCTGAAGATGATGCTATGCTTAAATAACTTAGTTCTGGATGCTTATAGGTACAATCATGGTTCGAAAATGCGGTTTCGGTAACGGTCGCGGAAACGGTAACGGTTTCGCTAATACGGAACGGATGCGTTTATCGCGGACCGCGTCGCGGTTGTCGCGGTAGAATTTGGTTTTCTAGTGTTTTTAGATGTTTTTTTATAATTTTTTTTGTTCCCCTATATTATTATGATAGTATAACAATAAATTGTAACTTTTTAAAAATTTATTCTAATATTTACTATTTATTCTAATAAAAATTTATTCTAATTGAATTTATATGAAGATTACCATAATTATGTCAAATACATATAATTCTAGCAATACTAATGCTATGTTTTTATGGTAAAAACTAGGAAACTAAAACAGAGAAAGAGCAGCATATAGAGGAAGGGGTAATGGCTCATACTTGGTGATGGAGCATGAAGATGCGTGGCAGCAAGGCGTGGTGGCGTGGCAGCAAGAAATGGCGTGGGCGTGTGGCGGCAAGGTGGTGGCGTGGCCGTGTGGCAGGGCTGGCAAGCAAGGTGTTTGTGTGCAAAATAATGGCGTGGTGGTGACCGGGTGTTGTGGTAATAAGACAACGAAAAAGATGGTATGAGAGAGAGAAATAGGATTTGCCTCCTAAGTCCTAATAAGTTTGGCGGGAAGAGTAATATTGTTGGCGCCTAATTCCCAAAATTGAATGGTTTTTTTTTTAGGGGACCAAAATATAATGGTTGGTTGAAAGTTATTGATTTAATAAATTTGAATTGGTTTTATGAATTTGGTTCTAGGAATATTGTGGCCTAATATTTTTTTGAAAATGTGTACTATGTATTAAGCATGAGTAACTAATTAAATAACATAGCTAGAATAGCTAATATAATGTGTGAAAAATTAGATAAATGATAGTTCTTAAAATATACGATAAAAGTTTTAAAAGTTATTACAAGTTTGTCTACCAACGGTACTTCTAAAAATATTCACTGAAACTTAATACCAAAAAGAGTGACGTGGAGGATCTTGTTGGGCGTGTTCATCATTGTAATTCCTTCCATAATCCCCGAAAATGTTTGAACCCGCACCATCAGTCCATGATGGATCGTTTTGACTCGAACTAGTACTAGTACCACTATAATAATTGGGCTGATGATAGTGCACACCCCCATAGTTAAGGGTGCCATGGTTGTAGATTGTAGTACTATGATTATCTTCATTGTAAGGGTTCGAGTATGGTATTTCTGGATAAGATTGTATATTAGGTTCTCCGTAACCATACTCTTGGGGATTTGCATATGATGATCCTGCTCCAAAGACGGTTGTCGAAAATCCATTCCATGATCCTTCACTATCTAATGGTTCAATTGAAGGCTCTCGTTCCCTTGTACGTCTTTGAAATGTTTGACCATAACTTCTAGGTTGTGGAAAGTTTTGTGGTTCGTGTAAGGGTTGGAACTGCTCACTTGACCGTCTAGATGAATAAGATGAGCCATATGCATTTCCGTCATCATCATCATCATCACTCGGTGGAGTTAAAGCGGATGCATCATCTCCAGTACTTTGTCTGGTGTTGGACTCCAATTGAGTACCAATTTCAGTAGTATCATCATCTAGACGACTATAATGACCATCATCATCATCATCTAAATTATTTAACCAACTGAGATCATCTCCATCAAATACCGGAGCTTCTGCTTCCTCCAACCATTCATTCAATGGATCATCTTGATCAAATATGTAATCCAAATTGATTGGATCATAGCTCGCATTGATATCATTGTTGCCACGCCTCTTCAAGTGTCTCAACTTTAACTTCATGTTGTACCGAAGGTAGATAATCTTGTTGAGCCTTTCGTACTTCAATCGATTTCTAGTTTTAGTGTGAACAAGGCTCCACATGCTCCAGTTTCGTTCACAATTTGATGATGAAGTAGTTTGACTCAAAACTCTAACAGCGATCCGCCGAAGTTGTGGGGCACTTTCACCATAAGTCATCCACCACAAGGCTGCATTATTTACCAAATGTTAGGATAATATGTTTCTTTTTGATGTTTCACTAATTTGTTTACATATAAATGCATTCAAGAATATATACCTGGATCCATGTAACTTATTGCCTTTTGAGCTGAGGTTGACCCAAAACTTTCCATCTTATCACGATACATGTAGATCTATAAATTTTCAAAATGTTAATATATATATGTGTTAATAATAGTAACTTAAGTATATTAATCCATACTTACTTGTTGGAGTGCCCTCACTTCAGATTCAAGGTCTCGTTCTATTCTCGAGATCACATTTTTCAACCCCTTATAAAGCTCTTCATCATTTCCAATGTTACCACCGTTATTTCCATACATAAATTGGGGATTGAGGTAACACCCTTGTAAATGGAAAATAATACATTACAACTCACTATTAAATATTAATTGGAGAATGTTAATAGTTAAAAATTAACCAGCAACAAAGGTATTATTATGTATTATTACCTGCCGCATGTAGATCTGTGTGAAGCTGAAAGTTCCATCTCTTATCTATCATCTTCCACCAATTCCTATAAAATGGACAATCTCTTTTGATGGCTAACTTGCATCGTTCCATAGCCTCATATATGAATCCCATTGTTGGTTGTACATCTCCATCAACAAGTTTCAACACTTTGACGATGGGCTCTTGTAACTTTAGGATTTCATCTGCTTTGTCCCAAAATTTAGCTACTGAAGTTGAAGGATTTTTAGACAAGAGTTCACGCACTTCAGTAGCTAATGTGTCAGTCATTTGTCCATATCTTGTTGCAAGCCACTCACTAGAGTCAAACATATCTTGTAAGGCAGTCTTATGCCTTACAACATTCTCCAACATGATGAATTGTGTGGCAAACCGTGTGATACCAGGTCGGATAAGATCTTTCTCTTTAGTGAATTTTTTCATGTAGCTAATTGCCCATTTATAGTGGTAGATGAATTGAGAGACCTTTCTAGCTTTCTCTATAACAGGCCTCACAGTGTTTTTCTTCCCAATATCTTCCAAAAGTAGATCTAAACAATGAGCTGCACAAGCCGTCCAATATATATGCGGGAAAGCATCCATTATTTTTTTCCCGGCGGCCTTTACAGCAGCTTCATTGTCCGTCACTATTTGGACAACTTTGTCTTCTCCTACCTCTTCGACCACCTTCTTCATGAGTTTAAAGTAGTAGTCTGAGTCCCTGCACAACACATCTGTTGCATCGATAGATTTGTGGAATACGGTGCCACGAACCGAGTATACAAGGAAGTTGATAATGTGCATATTAGTTGGACCTGACCAACCATCACACATTATGGTTACACCCCTTTCCTTCCAAATTGGCTCAAATGATTTGATGTAATTCTTCATTTCTTTACATTCCGCCGTAAGATAACCCTTGCATTGAATAATATTTATATTATTGATCTTATATAAATTCAATTACGATAAATAAAATGAATATTTTCATATTAAAAAGTATAATACCTCAGCAATATCATGTGCCGAAGGAGCTCGGATGTTTGGATTTTGTCTTATAGTCTCCATAAGTGGATTAGTATATGGAGACTCAATTGCTCGAAATGGAAGATTAGTATCAATCATCCAATTCCCAAAGGCTTTTATTATTGATTTTTTTGCCTTCTGGAGAATATTAGTACTAATCTTTGTCTGTTTTTTCTTTTGACAATCCTTTTCCAATTCTACCTCACGAGCTCTTAATCTTGCGGCTGGTGTTGATGCCGGTTCAAAGCCCACATTTATTCCCCTTGTAGCGCCACAATCTCGTACCGATGCAGATCGATACATTGGGGGTTGCATACTACTACTCCCATCTCCATATATTCCACTCCTACTACGATTAAATCTTTGCTTGGTGATAATCAAACTCATGTTGAGTTCTACTTTGTTGCATAGCATATTGTAGTTCAAGATCTTCATCATCATCATCATCATCACCACCACGATGCATTGATTTTGTAATTTCTTCTTCTAACTCCCTCTCCATCCGTTGTTTTTCTTTCTTTTTATCCTTGTTCCCCATTAACAATGCCATCATATCTCTTTTTACATCCGCCGAAACATGTTCACACGAAGAAACATCACCTTTTTTGTGAGCCAAATGTTGCTTTAACCTTGTTATACCCCCATTGATTGTTTTTCCACAAAAATTACAATGTATTTTACGTTTATTACCATCAATTGCTTGGCCAAATCTCCATCCAATATCATCATCTCGTGGTGCCATTAAATCGAAGTTTCGGAGAATGATACGTTTCACATGATATGAAATATTTCAGCCTTTATTTATTACAATTAAATCATATTATGATAGTAATTTAAGACAATAAATCCATAATTGTACAAGTTATTAATAACATTATCCCATAACTAATACTTTTGTTTATTGGTATAATTTTTTATTTAGATTGTAAGAATGTAGATTTAATATAAAGAACTAAAAATAAACTTATTAGTACTAATTAAATTATTTGATTCAATATATAATTTAATATTAGCATATGAGCCTAAAAATATAAACATAGCAGTACTATCATTAGTAAGGGTCTTTTGAGTCAATTAATAACTTATGCATTGATGATTCTTCTACTATATATTTATTAATATATAATTAAAAGTGAAGTAGCATGAGGTCCACTAATTATTAAACTAAGGCCCAAATCATCCTACTAAATATTTAATCTCTTTTAATCAATTGATACTAATAAAGATTGTGAGCAAGGCCTAAATAATATTTAATCTCTTTAAGCATAAAAAAGCTAATACTAATATTTAATCTTCAAATTACAAAATACAACCCAAACAATTCAAATTAATAATTAAACAAAGCCCAAATCTTATTAATACAAATTACTAAAATAAAGAAGCCCAAAGTCCTAAACAAGCCCAAAGTACAAGTATGGGCAACATTACTAAAAATATGAAGCATGTTTTGCATTATACAAAAAAAAACAAAAAAAAAACAAAAAAATTACAAACTCCTCAATTCTCACGCATGCTTTTACTGAATTCATTTTTCCTCTCAAAACAGTCATCCTCACCATTCTCACGCGTCTCTCTCTCTCCTCTAGTCCTCTTTCTCTCTCTTAAAAATTCCTCCATTAAAGCTTAAGTTAAGCTTACAAATTTTTACAACCACAAAATTTCTGAAGTCTTAGTGATGTCTTACCTTACGGAGATGTCGAATTTCACTCTTCAGTCTTCACGCAATTGGAACTCCACGTCTCCACCTCGGGGCTCGGGGCTCAATCCTCAAGATCTTCAAAATTCGCCTCTTCTTCAATTATTTCTCAGATCTGGTAAGTAATTCTTTTTTTTGTGTAGTTTGTTTTGCTTGAACTTGCTATGCTTGTGGGTCAATTTATCATGTATTTCTTTTGTCTTCTTCTTCTCTCTACCTCTGCTTTTTTGCTAGTAGTCTAGGGTAGGGAGTGGGGAGTGGGGAGTGGGAAAGTGCAAACTTACAAATCTGAACTTCTGAAAAGTCGCTTATTGACACGGAAAATGCGGTAAATGCGGGCGAAACGGGCGCGTAACGGTCGGTTCGGCCGATATCTCGGTGTTTTCAAATCCTCCGTTATGAACCGCTAAGTTTCGGTTCGCCAAAGTTGAAATCCGTTACAACTCGGGCGAACCGAAACGTAACGGGCGCATTTTAACACCATGGGTACAATGAAAGTTCAACCGGGCAAACCCCGAAACTAAGATGCCGCTAGAGATGCTACACAAGTTGACATGTTCATGTTTGTCATGCAGCAATAATTATTCATATGATAGCTAAACAACAAACTTTAAGCAAACATGATAACCATATACTCCCTCCGTTTTCTTTTAATCTACATACTATGAACTTTAGCACTATCACATGCTCCACTTTGACCATCCTTTGTGAATCATAAGGAAATATATAGTCATGCAGGATCTTGTTAGATTCTTCTCGATATATAATTTCAAAATGTAACTTTTTGTACAATTTTTGCATATTGATAATTAAAAATATTAAAGATCAAAGTTCTGCATTGGTAAGTGCGAAAGTCAAACTGTGTAAATTATGAAAAGCAGAGGTCACATATAGCAAATGGCGCTAACATTTGCTTGCGCGTTATAAACGGACATCAAAGCAAAGATAGACAATAATAGACACATAGAAATAGGTCAAGAAGAGTTTCAGACAGTCAGTGAAGGTGGAAGTTGCAGCATCTCAAGCATACATATGCTTTCATCTAAATCTATGTGAATGAATAGTCTCAACCAACGTAAACATCAATGGTTGTGACTGCAAAATCAAGTTTATAAGATCATGTTGAACTAGGTAAAGGGAGCTAAGAGCACTCAAGGTTGCATGCTCCAAGATGATGTATGCAATGGGTAAAAAAGCACAAACAACTAAAACCCGTGTATGTGGACATCTTGGTCGATGGGCAGGAGGATAATGTCATGGTAGATAGACATGCCACTCATTTTTTCATGAACGGATGATAGATAAGAAGATTTGAGTTGATATTGTTTCGACATAGTGGCAGTATTATAGTTGTTAACTTCCACCAATCACATGCGGTAGGACCGTAGGAGACTTAACCAATAGGTAACCCAATTCACATAATCAAACGAATTTGGAAAGCACAGTTGTATCGACTTAGGAGCTCAAATTTGCAACCTCAACAAAAGAGCCAAAACTTGCATCCATAACCTCCAACAAGCACGCCAACAACAAGAGGCTGAAATCCAACACTAAAAGCAACAAACTGAAAGCACCAAAGTTCTAGGTTAGACGAAGTGAAGAACGGAAGAAGAGACTTGAGCAACCTTTGCTTTTGTTTTGTAAGTCGACTAGGATGTCGACATCTCAAGAGAGGGAGAATTTTAGAATGCGCTCTTCCAACCTTATATATACTTGATATTTTATGCTCATAAGATTTTAAGCCATGCTTGTTGGGTACAAAAAGCACACAAAAGATTGGGGGGTTATCATTTGGAGGTGTTGCAAACAAAATATGCTCGGAAATGCTGGAAAGCGTCGAGTCGACAAAACACTTCCAAAATGCCTTCCTCGAGTTGGAAATGTCTCAAGCTTTTAGAAACTTGCGGACTGTCTTTTGTGAGGCGTTTTGAAATGTATGTTGTGTTCTCACTCTATTTGAGGACCAATTTGGGTGTGGATTAGTTAAGTTTTGGAATTCCATATGAGTCGTACGCTTTGTTGTAGACACTTCTAATAGAATCGAATAAGCCTCTTTGTGGGAGTATTAACCACTCAAAGACTCCCACTTTTAGTTAGCACTAAAGTCGGCAAGAATTAGATAATTCAACATCGAGACCTTATAATTGTTAATTTGATGTTTTCAAAAAAGCGCTCTCATGTAAGTTATATTTAATGCCTAACCTACACTCTCACTTGTGCCCACTAGGCACACGCACACTCAAAGTCACAAATCTTCCACCCGCGACTCCTAAGTCCTAACTCTTGCCCCTAATAAGAAAGTGTACACTATTCCGACAACCAAAAACTCAAAACTCAAAATGATTATTTAGGACATATTGTGTTTGGGTAAGGGTTTGCATGCATCTTATATATCCTAATATTGGAAAAAGGGAAGTGTTCCAACTATTATGGGACGGAGGTAATCTCACTTCATTCCCAACTACTTCTATATTATTTTGAAAAGAGTAAGTAGATAAAAAAAAAACCTTAAAATCTCATACAGATTCATAAATATTCTATTATTGTTATATTCTTGGGTCTTATCGAGAATTTGGACACTTATTCAAACATGTCCTGGTGTCCTTAAATTTTAGGATTTTCCACATCTGCCACATGGATCTATACCCAGGTCAGACACTCGTTACCGTGTCCGAGCATCATAACCTTATCTTTTGCTTGCATTTTAAATGAGTCTTCATATCTTCTTTTAGTAATTTCCCATAACAAAGTTTTGGGATTAAATGTCCCAACTTAGTCAATACATGTATTTGAACCTAAGTATCGTTGGCTGCAAGGAAAAAGGGACAAAGACATGATTTATAGTTCAAACTGGTGGTTACTAAGCCCTTTATTATATATTATTCCATCCCTAAGAGCTAGAATGAATCAGTATGAACTACGAAAAGTAATCATATTGTTGTGGCTTTTGAATTTTTTTCCCCTTTTATTAAGTTCAGTTAGTTCACTCAGATTCGTCATTCTTAGCTGCTGGAGTATAATCAAAACGACTCACTTAACTGTAAGCACCTTTTTTATGCTCTGAAGTAGTGGATTATCATCACATTTTGGATCAACGGGCTTGTGCATAATAATTGGTTATGTCATCCCATCACACTGCATTGTAAAGGTTTGAGCTGATTGTGATGGTAATATTAGACTGTGACAGCCGCAAACCATCCATATTGTCCAGGATAAAGTTTTTTTTTACTGTCAGGCGTTAACGTGATTGTGACTGCATCTGCAGTTCCGAGTTCGATTAGAACAACCTACCTCTTACTCTGTGCTATCGTAGGTGTAACTGTGTAAGGCTGCATACATCTAGCCCCTTTCACCTCACCTTTGTTGTGACCGTGGGAGCCTCTAGAGGCATTGAGGTAATGTTGATGTTGAGGTTATGCACTAGGATTGAGGTTATGAGGCACATTTCCTAATTTGCCTCAAGACCAAAATATAGGACCAACTTGCTTGAATATTAGAATTGCTTGAGGCTTGTATTTAGGTCTTGTACTTGATTACCTTTTTCTGATTCGTTTGTGTAGGAGTAAAGATGAGCAAAGATGCTTTCAATTATCATGCTGTATCCTATTTTGGATCTGTATTGCCACATTAATGGATGTTATTGTAGAAAAGTGTACTCTCTGAATTAATTTTGTTTTTGTTTCATATTGTGGCTCTTTTCAGAGGAGAAGGGAAGCTGGAAAAACAGTACAGAATGAATTGTTTAGGTTGTGGGCTTTTTGTTTGCTATAGAGCTGAAGAAGATCTGGAACATGCATCTTTCATATATATAACTGATGGCGCACTCAGCACTGTTGCTGCTGAAACCAACCCACAGGTACTGAGAGGGATGTGAATGAGTTTTAATATCCCTTCATGTGCTTTACTAACTGAAATACTGCTAAGAATCCACTTATCTTAGTGGCCGAAACAGAGAGATTACTCACAGAAAACGGGAGATTAAGGGAGGAAAAACAAGAATTAAGAAGAAAACAAGTAAGATGTGACTGAATTAATGCTAATCAAGGTGATTAATCACCAATTACAGCCTTGCCTATCTTTTGAGAGGAATGACACTCTTCCATGCTAAGACCACTACTTTCTCTCCACAATTTTCAACATACCTTCTCCCTCAATGGTTTGCCTTATTTATAGAGTTTCTACTCTAACAAACTAACTATCTTCTTCTACAAGCTACTAACAACTTAGTTATAGTGTTAATTATTAAAGTGCCCCTACCTCTTGATGAGTTAAGAAGTAATATCGCAAAGGTACTTAGCAAATACGGGTCGATCCCCACGGGGAGACGAGTTCTATTAATTTATGTTCAATTAACTTTAAACTATTTCAGGAAAAAGAGTGTCGAGTAAATGGTAATTAGACTAATAAAAGCTAATCAAAATATGAAGGTAAATCAAATAATTAAAACCTAGGGCATTATTGTAGTTATACCAATCCAACAATATAATGCAATTCAGTAATACATGGATTAAGGGACGAATATTTAGAGCCTTTGTTAATCCTACAGTTGAGTTCAGCGCTCTTAGATCAATATATGCATGTTGGTCGCTAACATAATTAGATCTACCCATTGTAATAAGCCTTTAATGAGTACTATATTTCAATTCTAACTCTTATTAGCTATGTGATTTTCCATGATATTGCGCAATTACATGAATTAAACAATAATAATAAATCAATTGGAATCATCCTAATCTTACTCCAAATATTGAAGAAATACAAAGCATAGGCTTTCCTCACTTAGCCCTAGAGACTACTCACTCATGGTGATGAAGTAAATAAATTCATTGAAATATTCATAATCATGAAATTAACAAAGCAATAACAATTAATAATACCTTGAGTGTGAATAAATGAGGAAAGAAATAGTCTTGCATAAACTTGAATGAAATTCCAATCTAGGGTTCTCAAGAGAAAACTAAGAAAAGAAATGAAAAAAGATGCGAAATATGAGATGTCTTAGTTCAACTCTAAAATTATTATTTATACTAACAACTACTCCCTTTGTTTCTCTTTAATCTATGCACTTTCCTTTTTGGTTTGTTTCTTTTTAATCTACACACTGTTGCCTTTTCTATTCTTGGTAACATGTCCCATTTACTATCTCCTCTTTTTCCACCCATGTCATCCACTTTTTAATATTTTAATTCACTCTTTAGTTTCTCACTCTCACTTTTCAGTTTCTCTCTCCGCCTTTTCAGTTTCTCTATCATACTTTTGTACTTCCTCCTTGGTTCTCCCCCAAAGTGAAGTGAGTAAACTAAAAAGAAACGGAGGGAGTGATAAAGAGTTATTTCAAAAATAAAAGACTTAACAAATATAATAAAAGAAACTGTCTGTAGTTCGCCCTATAGTGCTGGATCATTTGCCCAATCAGGCGTGCTTCGACGACCTACCAAAAAGTGCAAAAATCGTCCGCGATCGGGGCGGGTGCTCCGTGTTGCAAGTAGCGCGGGACTCTCATTATAGGGTCCAATATATTCAGCTTCTTCTTCGCACTATAGGGCAACTCTTGCCCTGCGAGGTAGTGCAAGGTCCCTAAGTCTTGGAAAAAGACCTTTAGGCTCTTCTTCCTTCTCGCAACTCTATGAGGCCTCAGGAATCAATCGGGGACATGCAGAATGTTCTCCTAGAGTTGCCATGAATACGAGCCGAGGAGTTTTGGAGCCTCCGGGGAGAAGATTCCGCATGTCCCTAATTGATTCCCGAGGACTTGGTGAGTTGTGAGAACAAAGAATGGGCCTAAAGGTCTCTTTCCAAGACTTAGGGACCTTGCACTACCCACCGCGCGAGAGTTGCCATATAGAGCGAAGAAGCTGATTGTTTCGGGCCGTATAATGATAATCCCACACTACTCGCAACATGGAACACCCGCCCAATCTGGTGGATCCGCATTGTGCCATTGGGAGGACTGGTTTTTGCACTATTTGAGAGGCGGTTGAAGCGCGCGTGATCGGGCAATGATCCCATTGGGTCATAGCAAATACCTGCCTATGATCTGTTTTGTGTTATGCAATATGTTAATGAGCCTGAATAAAACACTGGCCATCATGCACAACTAATTTTCCCTCTCATGTGAATAACAAGTGCTAACTGGCCATCATGCACAATTAATTTTCCCTCTCATGTGAATAACAAGTGCTACCATTTTGATAATTTATCTGATTGATCTATATAGCACCTACACCAACATTGAACTAATTTTCCCTCTCATGTGAATAACAAGTGCTACCATTTTGATAATTTATCTGATTGATCTATATAGCACCTACACCAACTGACATTGTTTACTTTAACTTCGGTTGAATATGTGATTCTTGCATATACTGATGCTAGCTGGGTATCTTCTACTTGACATCTTGAATTTGGGAATATATTTCTTTTGTGTACAGGATGCTCCTGTGCCACCATGCATATCACAATTGGAAGGCGGGCTTGTTCAGGTTGCAATAGAAGTAGAAGACCGTGCATCACGTTCAGCAATTACGAGTAAAATATCATCTTTTCTCACTTATGATTGTTTTTTCATTATACGAATAGCCACTGTCTTATCTTGTTGCGACCTGTTTTCTTCACCCCAACTAGTATGATATACTTCCTCCATTCTTTTTCTATTGCAACATATGGTTTGTGCACAATTTTTAAGGAAATGATTAAAGGTAGTGGGGTTTGGCAAAAAGAACCCATGTGATTTGTTGGTGGGTAATTAATGATGGATTAAGGGTAGATTTAATAAGGGCAATGTATTCCAATTGGGTAGATTTTGTTAACAAAAGAGGATATGTTGCAGTAGATATAAATGATACACTTCTTAAAATGAGAAGGTCCCATTAATTTTATGTTATATCTTTCTTTGTAAATCGAGAGTTTATGAGGAGGATTCAAAAGGGAGAAGTCGTTGCAGCATTAAAAAAGATGGGATTGAAGAAAGCTACGGGGCCAGATGGCATACCTATCGAAGTTTGGAGGTGTTTAGGGGGGAGAGGAATCGAATGGCTGACAACATTCTTCAACATGATTTGGAGACACAACAAAATGCCATTAGAATGGAGGAAGAGTACTTTGATTCCTTTGTATAAGAACAAAGGCGATGTACAAGATTGTACCAACTACCGAGGAATCAAACTAATGAGTCATACGATGAAACTCTGGGAAAGGGTGATTGAGCAAAGACTTAGGAAACATGTGAAGATATCGGAGAACCAATTTGGATTTATGCCTGGAAGATCGACTATAGAGGCCATCCACCTCCTAAGACAAACAATGGAACATTACCGTGATAGGAAGAAGGATCTACATATGGTTTTCATGGATTTGGAGAAGGCATATGATAGAGTACCAAGAGAAATACTTTGGTGGGCGTTGGCAAGGAAAGGTGTTCCACAAAAATATATAGATATCATCAAGGATATGTATGAGGGGGCAACTACGAGTGTGCGGACTACGGTGGGGAGGACAGAAGAGTTTCCTATTACGATCGGAGTGCATCAAGGTTCTGCACTTAGTCCCTTTCTCTTTGCCCTAGTCATGGACGAACTAACGAGGTCAATTCAAGATGATATACCATGGTGTATGATGTTTGCGGATGATATTGTGTTGATTGATGAGACAAAGGAAGGTATTGAGAGAAAGTTGGAATTGTGGAGACATACATTAGAAGCCCGGGGTTTTAGATTGAGCGGAAGTAAGACGGAGTATATGGAGTGCAAGTTCAGTGGGGTTACAAGCAGCGAGGCGAGGGCGGTCACTTTGGATAGCAAAGTGGTTCAAGGATCGAACGTCTTCCGTTACCTAGGATCCATTCTCCAAAAGGATGGAGAAGCTGGATGGAGACGTGGCTCATAGAATTAACGCGGGTTGGTTAAAGTGGAAAAGCGCCACCGGATTCCTTTGTGATTCGGCATTCCCCAAAGCTTGAAGGGAAAGTTCTACCGTACGGCAATTAGGCCTGCTTTGTTATATGGCACCGAATGTTGGGCGGTGAAACAATGCCACGTTCATAAGATGAACGTGGCGGAGATGCGTATGTTGCGGTGGATGTGTGGCCACACAAGGAAGGACCGATTAAGAAATGAAGTGATTCGGGAAAAAAGTTGGAGTTGCATCTATTGAAGAAAAGATGAGGGAGAATCGGTTAAGATGGTTTGGTCATGTGAAAAGGAGATCAGGTGATGCACCGGTGAGAAGAATTGAAGAGTGGAGGAGTAACCAAATTGTAAGGGGTAGGGGAAGACCTAAGATGACTTGGAGGAAGGTAATTGAAAGTGATATGAGGTTACTTGGGATTGAGGAGAGCATGACGTTGGATAGAAGTGGGTGGAGGGGCAGTATCCATGTGGAGGAAGGGGTGTGATTACTGCATTTATTTGTTTTTCTCAATTGTGTTGGTATTAAAACCTTTTGTTGAAAACCTCTTTTAAAACTTGTTGGTGTAAACCTTACTTTAAAAAAAAAAAACTTCTTTAAAAATTCTAAAAAAAAAAAAAATGCCACGCTACCAACTGTAACGGTTTCAGTTGACGATTCATGTTAGCCGACCCCAAATCACTTTGGGAATAAGGCTTAGTTGTTGTTGTATCTTTCTTTGTAAGAGGCCCAAACAATAATTAAGAAACAATTCTCTCACCCACGCCTCAAAGCTTGAGGCTCACAACCCACTTACTACAAAAAAAAAATGCCACGCTACCAACTACCAATAAAAAAAATAAAAGGTCAAACAAAACTCCTAAAAACTCTCTGCTTCAGAGTGTATCAATTAATATGGGACGTAGGTAGTATGATTTATTTCAAGTCTCCCCCGCCCCCCAATATATGTAACCAAATTCTCTACTTTATGATTTTAGTTTGCAGCTTTCAGGGTTCTCAAATCAACTACTTCATGAAAGAAATTTATGCTAAAAAGATTTGTAAATGTACTAAAATTATCAACTTTGATAGTTTAACTCGAAAAAGTGGGTATTTTTGAAAAGAAGGATGTTTTAGGGATAATTTTTTTACTATTAGTATTAGGAGCTAGGGTAGGGTAGTCAATCCTGTAGTGTCATTTTGAGTTTTTGGTTGTCGGAATAGTGTACACTTTCTTATTAGGGGCAAGAGTTAGGACTTAGGAGTCGCGGGTGGAAGATTTGTGACTTTGAGTGTGCGTGTGCCTAGTGGGCACAAGTGAGAGTGTAGGTTAGGCATTAAATATAACTTACATGAGAGCGCTTTTTTGAAAACATCAAATTAACAATTATAAGGTCTCGATGTTGAATTATCTAATTCTTGCCGACTTTAGTGCTAACTAAAAGTGGGAGTCTTTGAGTGGTTAATACTCCCACAAAGAGGCTTATTCGATTCTATTAGAAGTGTCTACAACAAAGCGTACGACTCATATGGAATTCCAAAACTTAACTAATCCACACCCAAATTGGTCCTCAAATAGAGTGAGAACACAACATACATTTCAAAACGCCTCACAAAAGACAGTCCGCAAGTTTCTAAAAGCTTGAGACATTTCCAACTCGAGGAAGGCATTTTGGAAGTGTTTTGTCGACTCGACGCTTTCCAGCATTTCCGAGCATATTTTGTTTGCAACACCTCCAAATGATAACCCCCCAATCTTTTGTGTGCTTTTTGTACCCAACAAGCATGGCTTAAAATCTTATGAGCATAAAATATCAAGTATATATAAGGTTGGAAGAGCGCATTCTAAAATTCTCCCTCTCTTGAGATGTCGACATCCTAGTCGACTTACAAAACAAAAGCAAAGGTTGCTCAAGTCTCTTCTTCCGTTCTTCACTTCGTCTAACCTAGAACTTTGGTGCTTTCAGTTTGTTGCTTTTAGTGTTGGATTTCAGCCTCTTGTTGTTGGCGTGCTTGTTGGAGGTTATGGATGCAAGTTTTGGCTCTTTTGTTGAGGTTGCAAATTTGAGCTCCTAAGTCGATACAACTGTGCTTTCCAAATTCGTTTGATTATGTGAATTGGGTTACCTATTGGTTAAGTCTCCTACGGTCCTACCGCATGTGATTGGTGGAAGTTAACAACTATAATACTGCCACTATGTCGAAACAATATCAACTCAAATCTTCTTATCTATCATCCGTTCATGAAAAAATGAGTGGCATGTCTATCTACCATGACATTATCCTCCTGCCCATCGACCAAGATGTCCACATACACGGGTTTTAGTTGTTTGTGCTTTTTTACCCATTGCATACATCATCTTGGAGCATGCAACCTTGAGTGCTCTTAGCTCCCTTTACCTAGTTCAACATGATCTTATAAACTTGATTTTGCAGTCACAACCATTGATGTTTACGTTGGTTGAGACTATTCATTCACATAGATTTAGATGAAAGCATATGTATGCTTGAGATGCTGCAACTTCCACCTTCACTGACTGTCTGAAACTCTTCTTGACCTATTTCTATGTGTCTATTATTGTCTATCTTTGCTTTGATGTCCGTTTATAACGCGCAAGCAAATGTTAGCGCCATTTGCTATATGTGACCTCTGCTTTTCATAATTTACACAGTTTGACTTTCGCACTTACCAATGCAGAACTTTGATCTTTAATATTTTTAATTATCAATATGCAAAAATTGTACAAAAAGTTACATTTTGAAATTATATATCGAGAAGAATCTAACAAGATCCTGCATGACTATATATTTCCTTATGATTCACAAAGGATGGTCAAAGTGGAGCATGTGATAGTGCTAAAGTTCATAGTATGTAGATTAAAAGAAAACGGAGGGAGTATATGGTTATCATGTTTGCTTAAAGTTTGTTGTTTAGCTATCATATGAATAATTATTGCTTGCATGACAAACATGAACATGTCAACTTGTGTAGCATCTCTAGCGGCATCTTAGTTTCGGGGTTTGCCCGGTTGAACTTTCATTGTACCCATGGTGTTAAAATGCGCGCCGTTACGTTTCGGTTCGCCCGAGTTGTAACGGATTTCAACTTTGGCGAACCGAAACTTAGCGGTTCATAACGGAGTATTTGAAAACACCGAGATATCGGCCGAACCGACCGTTACGCGCCCGTTTCGCCCGCATTTACCGCATTTTCCGTGTCAATAAGCGACTTTTCAGAAGTTCTGATTTGTAAGTTTGCACTTTCCCACTCCCCACTCCCCACTCCCTACCCTAGACTACTAGCAAAAAAAGCGAGAGGTAGAGAGAAGAAGAAGACAAAAGAAATACATGATAAATTGACCCACAAGCATAGCAAGTTCAAGCAAAACAAACTACACAAAAAAAAGAATTACTTACCGGATCCGAGAAATAATTGAAGAAGAGGCGAATTTTGAAGATCTTGAGGATTGAGCCCCTGAGCCCCGAGGTGGAGACGTGGAGTTCCAATTGCGTGAAGGCGAAGAGTGAAATTCGACATCTCCGTAAGGTAAGACATCACTAAGACTTCAGAAATTTTGTGGTTGTAAAAATTTGTAAGCTTAACTTAAGCTTTAATGGAGGAATTTTTAAGAGAGAGAAAGAGGACTAGAGGAGAGAGAGAGACGCGTGAGAATGGTGAGGATGACTGTTTTGAGAGGAAAAATGAATTCAGTAAAAGCATGCGTGAGAATTGAGGAGTTTGTAATTTTTTTGTTTTTTTTTTTTTTTTTTTGTATAATGCAAAACATGCTTCATATTTTTAGTAATGTTGCCCATACTTGTACTTTGGGCTTGTTTAGGACTTTGGGCTTCTTTATTTTAGTAATTTGTATTAATAAGATTTGGGCTTTGTTTAATTATTAATTTGAATTGTTTGGGTTGTATTTTGTAATTTGAAGATTAAATATTAGTATTAGCTTTTTTATGCTTAAAGAGATTAAATATTATTTAGGCCTTGCTCACAATCTTTATTAGTATCAATTGATTAAAAGAGATTAAATATTTAGTAGGATGATTTGGGCCTTAGTTTAATAATTAGTGGACCTCATGCTACTTCACTTTTAATTATATATTAATAAATATATAGTAGAAGAATCATCAATGCATAAGTTATTAATTGACTCAAAAGACCCTTACTAATGATAGTACTGCTATGTTTATATTTTTAGGCTCATATGCTAATATTAAATTATATATTGAATCAAATAATTTAATTAGTACTAATAAGTTTATTTTTAGTTCTTTATATTAAATCTACATTCTTACAATCTAAATAAAAAATTATACCAATAAACAAAAGTATTAGTTATGGGATAATGTTATTAATAACTTGTACAATTATGGATTTATTGTCTTAAATTACTATCATAATATGATTTAATTGTAATAAATAAAGGCTGAAATATTTCATATCATGTGAAACGTATCATTCTCCAGAACTTCGATTTAATGGCACCACGAGATGATGATATTGGATGGAGATTTGGCCAAGCAATTGATGGTAATAAACGTAAAATACATTGTAATTTTTGTGGAAAAACAATCAATGGGGGTATAACAAGGTTAAAGCAACATTTGGCTCACAAAAAAGGTGATGTTTCTTCGTGTGAACATGTTTCGGCGGATGTAAAAAGAGATATGATGGCATTGTTAATGGGGAACAAGGATAAAAAGAAAGAAAAACAACGGATGGAGAGGGAGTTAGAAGAAGAAATTACAAAATCAATGCATCGTGGTGGTGATGATGATGATGATGATGAAGATCTTGAACTACAATATGCTATGCAACAAAGTAGAACTCAACATGAGTTTGATTATCACCAAGCAGCATTTAATCGTAGTAGGAGTGGAATATATGGAGATGGGAGTAGTAGTATGCAACCCCCAATGTATCGATCTGCATCGGTACGAGATTGTGGCGCTACAAGGGGAATAAATGTGGGCTTTGAACCGGCATCAACACCAGCCGCAAGATTAAGAGCTCGTGAGGTAGAATTGGAAAAGGATTGTCAAAAGAAAAAACAGACAAAGATTAGTACTAATATTCTCCAGAAGGCAAAAAAATCAATAATAAAAGCCTTTGGGAATTGGATGATTGATACTAATCTTCCATTTCGAGCAATTGAGTCTCCATATACTAATCCACTTATGGAGACTATAAGACAAAATCCAAACATCCGAGCTCCTTCGGCACATGATATTGCTGAGGTATTATACTTTTTAATATGAAAATATTCATTTTATTTATCGTAATTGAATTTATATAAGATCAATAATATAAATATTATTCAATGCAAGGGTTATCTTACGGCGGAATGTAAAGAAATGAAGAATTACATCAAATCATTTGAGCCAATTTGGAAGGAAAGGGGTGTAACCATAATGTGTGATGGTTGGTCAGGTCCAACTAATATGCACATTATCAACTTCCTTGTATACTCGGTTCGTGGCACCGTATTCCACAAATCTATCGATGCAACAGATGTGTTGTGCAGGGACTCAGACTACTACTTTAAACTCATGAAGAAGGTGGTCGAAGAGGTAGGAGAAGACAAAGTTGTCCAAATAGTGACGGACAATGAAGCTGCTGTAAAGGCCGCCGGGAAAAAAATAATGGATGCTTTCCCGCATATATATTGGACGGCTTGTGCAGCTCATTGTTTAGATCTACTTTTGGAAGATATTGGGAAGAAAAACACTGTGAGGCCTGTTATAGAGAAAGCTAGAAAGGTCTCTCAATTCATCTACCACTATAAATGGGCAATTAGCTACATGAAAAAATTCACTAAAGAGAAAGATCTTATCCGACCGGTATCACACGGTTTGCCACACAATTCATCATGTTGGAGAATGTTGTAAGGCATAAGACTGCCTTACAAGATATGTTTGACTCTAGTGAGTGGCTTGCAACAAGATATGGACAAATGACTGACACATTAGCTACTGAAGTGCGTGAACTCTTGTCTAAAAATCCTTCAACTTCAGTAGCTAAATTTTGGGACAAAGCAGATGAAATCCTAAAGTTACAAGAGCCCATCGTCAAAGTGTTGAAACTTGTTGATGGAGATGTACAACCAACAATGGGATTCATATATGAGGCTATGGAACGATGCAAGTTAGCCATCAAAAGAGATTGTCCATTTTATAGGAATTGGTGGAAGATGATAGATAAGAGATGGAACTTTCAGCTTCACACAGATCTACATGCGGCAGGTAATAATACATAATAATACCTTTGTTGCTGGTTAATTTTTAACTATTAACATTCTCCAATTAATATTTAATAGTGAGTTGTAATGTATTATTTTCCATTTACAAGGGTGTTACCTCAATCCCCAATTTATGTATGGAAATAACGGTGGTAACATTGGAAATGATGAAGAGCTTTATAAGGGGTTGAAAAATGTGATCTCGAGAATAGAACGAGACCTTGAATCTGAAGTGAGGGCACTCCAACAAGTAAGTATGGATTAATATACTTAAGTTACTATTATTAACACATATATATATTAACATTTTGAAAATTTATAGATCTACATGTATCGTGATAAGATGGAAAGTTTTGGGTCAACCTCGACTCAAAAGGCAATAAGTTACATGGATCCAGGTATATATTCTTGAATGCATTTATATGTAAACAAATTAGTGAAACATCAAAAAGAAACATATTATCCTAACATTTGGTAAATAATGCAGCCTTGTGGTGGATGACTTATGGTGAAAGTGCCCCACAACTTCGGCGGATCGCTGTTAGAGTTTTGAGTCAAACTACTTCATCATCAAATTGTGAACGAAACTGGAGCATGTGGAGCCTTGTTCACACTAAAACTAGAAATCGATTGAAGTACGAAAGGCTCAACAAGATTATCTACCTTCGGTACAACATGAAGTTAAAGTTGAGACACTTGAAGAGGCGTGGCAACAATGATATCAATGCGAGCTATGATCCAATCAATTTGGATTACATATTTGATCAAGATGATCCATTGAATGAATGGTTGGAGGAAGCAGAAGCTCCGGTATTTGATGGAGATGATCTCAGTTGGTTAAATAATTTAGATGATGATGATGATGGTCATTATAGTCGTCTAGATGATGATACTATCGAAATTGGTACTCAATTGGAGTCCAACACCGGACAAGAATCTTGGAGATGATGCATCCGCTTTAACTCCACCGAGTGATGATGATGATGATGACGGAAATGCATATGGCTCATCTTATTCATCTAGACGGTCAAGTGAGCAGTTCCAACCCTTACACGAACCACAAAACTTTCCACAACCTAGAAGTTATGGTCAAACATTTCAAAGACGTACAAGGGAACGAGAGCCTTCAATTGAACCATTAGATAGTGAAGGATCATGGAATGGATTTTCGACAACCGTCTTTGGAGCAGGATCATCATATGCAAATCCCCAAGAGTATGGTTACGGAGAACCTAATATACAATCTTATCCGAAATACCATACTCGAACCCTTACAATGAAGATAATCATAGTACTACAATCTACAACCATGGCACCCTTAACTATGGGGGTGTACACTATCATCAGCCCACTTATTATAGTGGTACTAGTACTAGTTCAAGTCAAAACGATCCATCATGGACTGATGGTGCAGGTTCAAACATTTTCGGGGATTATGGAAGGAATTACAATGATGAACACGCCCAACAAGATCCTCCACGTCACTCTTTTTGGTATTAAGTTTCAGTGAATATTTTTAGAAGTACCGTTGGTAGACAAACTTGTAATAACTTTTAAAACTTTTATCGTATATTTTAAGAACTATCATTTATCTAATTTTTCACACATTATATTAGCTATTCTAGCTATGTTATTTAATTAGTTACTCATGCTTAATACATAGTACACATTTTCAAAAAAATATTAGGCCACAATATTCCTAGAACCAAATTCATAAAACCAATTCAAATTTATTAAATCAATAACTTTCAACCAACCATTATATTTTGGTCCCCTAAAAAAAAACCATTCAATTTTGGGAATTAGGCGCCAACAATATTACTCTTCCCGCCAAACTTATTAGGACTTAGGAGGCAAATCCTATTTCTCTCTCTCATACCATCTTTTTCGTTGTCTTATTACCACAACACCAGTCACCACCACGCCATTATTTTGCACACAAACACCTTGCTGCCAGCCTGCCACACAGCCACGCCACCACCTTGCTGCCACACAGCCACGCCATTTCTTGCTGCCACGCCACCACGCCTTGCTGCCACGCATCTTCATGCTCCATCACCAAGTATGAGCCATTACCCCTTCCTCTATATGCTGCTCTTTCTCTGTTTTAGTTTCCTAGTTTTTACCATAAAAACATAGCATTAGTATTGCTAGAATTATATGTATTTGACATAATTATGGTAATCTTCATATAAATTCAATTAGAATAAATTTTTATTAGAATAAATAGTAAATATTAGAATAAATTTTTAAAAAGTTACAATTTATTGTTATACTATCATAATAATATAGGGGAACAAAAAAAATTATAAAAAAACATCTAAAAACACTAGAAAACCAAATTCTACCGCGACAACCGCGACGCGGTCCGCGATAAACGCATCCGTTCCGTATTAGCGAAACCGTTACCGTTTCCGCGACCGTTACCGAAACCGCATTTTCGAACCATGATTGTACCTATAAGCATCCAGAACTAAGTTATTTAAGCATAGCATCATCTTCAGCCAAGATGGCTTAGATCGTGGTTTTGGTTATGTCCGCTTGCTTTACAATCTCTTAAGAGTCAGGTCCTCTCAGGCTCATAATTACTAACTAGGCATGCCAGTGAACCCAACTGGCATGTGGAGTGACTGATAGTTCACAGGCTATGTCGTCTTGGGCTGGCCATCCCCAGTTTTGACCCACATCCCAAGCTGTGAAGATCCACAGGTCACTTTTATCTACCCAATTTGTTATTCCCTCTTATATGATGCGTGTGTAAAGGGAAATTTGAACTTAATTGTTTGGTGAGGTCTTAATATATTTTGATTTGGGAAATTTTATGAGTCAAGACTATATATGGTGTACTTTGTAGGTTTAAAGTTATAATACCCCGTATAATATCTATACTAATATATTAAAAGGCGTTCATAATAAATTATATGTTGCCACGTGGAACCCCCTCACTAGGAACATGCAATATCATTTGCTTAACAAGAAATATGTACTACAAAACTTTGTGTAGTAAGATTCGAACATGCAACCAATAAGTTGTATAGTAGACATCTTACCATCTCAACCAACTATTATTTATCTTTCTTTATTCCACATAAATATATATAACTTGGAATATAAATATATATAATAAACTAATTTGAAATAAATAAAAGCTCAAAACATAGAAGTATTATTTAAAGTAAATACTCGGGGCATCTCCCGAGCTACACACTAGTTTTTATTTAAAAATTTTGATTTTATTATCTGGTGCAAATTAGGTCCATTTTCTTCAGTTTTGTCTGTTGCAAAGTTCTTGATTATATTAGGATTCAAATCTAGGATATTGGGTATCAATCTGGTGTACTTTTTAGTTGGGGATTTGCTGTGGGATTCAATTTGTTCCTTGGAAGCACCATAAGGGTTTTATTTTCCTGTTTTTAGATTGGTTATAAATTGCTGGATTATATTTGATTGGTGTTTAAGAACTTAATTTGCTGCTCAAGTTTGGCGTAAAATTAAAAAGTTTAGAGAACACAGGTGTTTGCTATTAAGTTACTGTGGTTTGTTTAGGAGGCTTACACAGGGCACATTGAATCTAATTTTTTGCTGCTGAAAATTCGGACCATGGGAACAGAGAAGAATTGCCAAACAGTTAAAAAATTTCATTCACGGTGTTTCGTGTTAGTTTTACCATTAATGAGACTACTATATCTAATTTTGCTTATAATCGTATGGTGGAGACACTTGGATTGGAGACCATGGAACATCCTAAGCCATATGATGAACTAAATAAGGGGGTAAGGGGAACTCGTCAAGTCATGGTTACTTTTTGCCTTGGTAATTTTGCAAATGTGGTACTTTGTGACATTGTTCTTATCGACAAATACTGTATGGTACTTGGAAGACCTTGGGCTAAAGGTAGAAGAGCGATTTATGATGATGATTTGCATAGGGTGATAGCTGGTAATTTAAGGGCTAAGTTTGCATCTTAAACTCCACCTACTACTCCTAATACTCAAGATGACGAGCATGTGAAAGTGAAACCGACCAGGTTGAAGAGGAAACCAAAGTGGAAGAGAAAGTTCAAGAGGAGAGTATAAAGGAAGAATTATTGCATCTTTAAATCCATCTACCTCTATGATGACGAGCATGTGAAACCGACCAGGATGAAGAGGAAACCAAAGTGGAAGAGGAAGTGCAAGAAGTAGATACTATCGCGAGAAGAGGAAACCAAATGAAGAATTACTTTTATCTACACCCAAAACACCGCTGATTAGTCAAGTTGTTGAATCAATATTGATCTATGTTCATCTTTTGGCTTGGTTTCATGTGATACTATTGCATATATGGAGGATAATGGGCCCCGAAGAATTGTTTGGGAGGTTAATAGAATTTCTGATAATACTCTTAAGCGTATCCCTCGTCCATGATTTTATTTTTGTTCTTGATCCAAATCTAACTAGCGGACAACAGAATCATTTTTCAAGAAGGTTAGAATGAGGCGTGTGCAAAGGCGAAATAAACTTAATTATTTGGTTGGGCCTTATAATATTTGGATTGGGTAATTTTACAAGTAAATACACTAAATGGTCTATTTTGTGGGTTTAAATATATAGTGTAATAGTGGCATGTGTAATGTTTTTATTATTTTTTTGAGTTCTATTCCTTTTAGTGTGTATATAAAGGGGTCATTGTTTTTTCTTTTTCTCTGTAGAGAAAATGGAGTTTAGGAAAACTGATAAGCTTTATGCTACCTTTTGGTTTCATGAAAGCCAAAAACACTTGCTGCAATATGTGTTCATCTTGTTGATTGCGATTCATTAGCTGCAAGAGATTGGGATCTGTCTCTTTTATTTATTGTTACTCTTACTTGGGTCTATTCAGATCCATATCACCCTGCGTCCCACATGTCATATACACTTCCGTTTGATGGATGATCTCATTTACTTTTCACCTTTCACTTTTGAGTTCAAATCAATCTTCTCTATTCCATCTAATGCTTTTTTTCTCCCCATCACTCTCTTTTCTTTAACTTCTCTCTGCCCACTTCCAATTGTTATCAATTTTACTTTTAATTACCATTCTTTCCTCTTATTTGTCAAGACACCTACCACATCTTATTCTTGACCTATATTCTAGCCTTAATAATCATGCCAAACCCTACTGTGAAAAACATTGTGGGACACAGGGAGTCTTTCATTAAATAGTACTTGACTGTGGCAACATGAGGGGCAACATGATGTGCCTTTAGTTAGAGATTGATTATGACATCTGCTTGGTTTATCAAGGGTTGGTTTTATCATTATAGCTGGCTCCATTACAGGATCAGGCACTGATTGGCTTTATTTGTTGGTCGCCTACAGGAGTTAATGCTGATGATGTAAGAGTAGCCGTAGCTGCACCTGCTGCACGCGGGGAAGCAAATAATGAGCTTCTGGAATTCATGGGAAAGGTATAAAATATTTTGATACTAATGTTACTGCCAGTGCTGTATGAGATGAGCCTCATCAAAGGTTCTCTTGAACAGGTTTTGGGTCTTAGGTTGAGTCAGATGACTCTTCAGAGAGGATGGAATAATAAATCAAAGCTCCTTGTGGTTAGTCAATTTGAATTTTGTTCTGTACTTTTGAGTTCCGCATTCTATTTTGTTCCTTAGATTCTAATATTTGCAATTTGCTAGACATGGGTGTTGATGGTTCAAGGAGAGTTCCTGTTTGTTTTGGGTGTATAAGAACACCTGGCAATTATTGATATAAAAGCTGAATGCAGCAGCTCTGCTACTAGTTGCTACAGCGCTCGTTTTAATATACTTTCGAAAATAGGAACTGCGTTTCTGCAATCATAATGATATTAACGATATATGTTTGAACCCCTCTTACCTTGTCCTAGATGGGAGCCTTGTTTGAGATTGTTCTTTGAATATACAAGTCTTTGTGGGTTTGTGCGGACTGCGGAAGGAAGGGGTTTTGGAACATGCAAATTTACAATAAACCTAGTTTCATATTCGTCGAAGTACTAGTGTTCCGTTGGTGCATTGATTTTGGAACGTGATTTCGTTACAGAAAGGCTTTGTTTAGAAGTATTAACTATTTTTTTCCCTGAACTAATATTTTAAAGAATTTATTTGACTTAGGTGGAAGATCTCACCGCAAGACAAGTATATGAGAAGTTATTGGAAGCTGTTCATCCATGAACAAATTGGCAGTCTTGGCACCCTCATTGAAGTGTATTCGAATGTATGCTATTGGCAATTGTACAATACTTTCACGATAATACTCTTAGGCTTCAAATACTATATATTAGCACAAGTTTATTCTTGGAGTTGCATGAGGCTACATCATGGTTTCTGGTCCAGGTTCAAGGCAAAGTGCTTTAAACAAGACACTTTCAGCTCTTTGGATTTATACTGGAAATAATTCTAGCACTTGAACTAAAATCTTTGGGTCCCTTGTTGTCAAACGTGCATTAAAAACAATAATAGTCTGTATGTATGAAACGTGAAAATCTACAATAATTATCGACTACCTCTAACCACCACAAATAACTACCGCCATACTTGATCCCTATTCCCTACTACACCCCACCCCCTTTGCACTTACCACCCTCCACCTCTGACCCTCTATCCTCAGTCCTCACTGCAGCTGCCACTACTAAAGTCAGACCTCCACCAAAACATCCATTAACGTGCCACTGCCACCTTTACTAGCACAACCCCTCCCTTAAAGACTGCAACCTTTGCAACTACCACACCATAATCTACGCTATGCCTTGTGCTTTGCCACCACTACTGAAGACGAAACCACGACAACAAGCCCTCATAAAATCTAAACACCTCAAACTTCCAACCCAACTCAACCATATGATCTTATTTGACTTGGGCAACTCGTGTTTATTGCTACCTTCTTTATGCATTAAATTGGAAATTAGTCCTTGGAGTAAAAGGTACATAGTATTCTCATATAAATTTGAAAGATATCTATCAATTTTCTTCCATTAATTAGCCCAACATAAACCAATTTGAGTTTGGCGTGCTAAGTATGCTTAAAACTAGGGCTGAGAAAAACTAACTCAACCCGTTTACCGAACCCGAACCCAACCTGGAATAAGCGGGTTTGGGTAGAGATTTTTGACCCATTTAAGTAAATGGGTTGACACGGCTTACCCAATTAATTAAATGGGTTAGGTTAAGGTTGACATCTTCAACCCGAAATTACCTGCTTTGACCCTGTTTAACTCAATTAAAATATAAATTTCCTAAAAAGTTGTGAATATTTTAAAAATACTAATTGTAGAACACAAATCTCTGAAAAGAAAATTTAATCATACATACTTTATGTAAATTTATTGTTGAAAACTAATAAGTTTTAATAAAAATTTAATAGTATAAATATGTAAATGGGTTAAACGGGTTATAAGAGTAACCCGTTTAATAATCAGGTCGGATCAAGGTTGAGTTTTTCAACCCGTTTAATAAACGGGTTAGGTTTGGGTTGGGACTTTTTCAACCCCGTTTATTATTAACCCGAATCCGAACACGACCCGACATGATCTGTTAATTAGCCCTACTTAAAACTACAATTTTAAGCTTAACTTCGGCTTGTTTATAAACAAATTGAATTTGAATCAAACTTGGTGAGGAAGAGAAGAATAAAAAGTGAATCATATTTTCCCTAATCAAGACATGAATTGAGAAAAGGAAAGTTACATATTATCTCTCCTTTCAATCAAAATAAATCCTAATATATTTTTAAAATATTAAAGGGAATTTTAGCATACTATTCTCTCTTACCACCTTTCTCCATCCCTTTCCTCCCTTATACTTTCCGTCATAAACGTTAACCAAGATTACCATTGGAGTAAACTAACAAGAAAGGAACATTAGCCGTTTCCTCTCCTCTCTCCCTCTCCCTCTTCAATTCTCTTTCTAGGGTTTTTAATTTTCTTGGCCTCCTTGGTCGGAAATAGTCTAATTTCTTTGAAATTAGACTATTTCCGACCCTTTTCCTTAGATTTTAGTGTATTTTTAGTGTTACTATCTTCTTTATTGCTTTCTTCTGTTCAGTTCTCTCCATGCTCCATCTGTGAGAGTTTTTGTCCCCCTTTTTGGTGGTTGTTTCTCATCTTTGTATGAGTTTTCTTATTTTCATGATGTCAATAATTGGGAAGATGGTCTTGATCCATAAGGGTTTAGGATTTTTCAGCAATTCGTCATTGGGAAAAATTATATCACAGAATCAGATTGTGAAGGTCTCTACTTGGAAAGATGCAAAGACATCGAAGTACACTGCTCGCGTCAAGCTTGAAGCGGTGGAGTTGGAGCTGTGCTCGAGTATGCTTAAAATTAATTGGTTCCATTGTGAAAATTGTTGCAATTTGCTAAATCTGTATTTTTCAGATCTTAATTATCATTGTATGTGCCGTTTGACTTATTATTAATGATATATTTTCTTCCCGTCACCATTGGAGTTTATTTATTAAAAAAAAAACAGAAAGAAGATATTATTGTTGGGAGTTTTACTTCGAAAGTACCATTATCCAAAAATGCTAATACCTAGTAGTTTGGATCTTTTAGTTATGGACTCTTTCGTTTCACTATTCGCAGCACTTTAATTTTTTTTTAAACTTACTGAAGGAATATGTCCTTAGACATCCCGGCAATTACTAAATATAAAAAGAATTATTATAGAGATAATTAATTACGTTAGTTTAGTAATCACATTTACTTGCTAGAGAATAAATGTTGGTTAGTAGAACAATATTGATTGTACCTACAACTAAGCTAACCTAATCCTATGAGGTCACACATTGTAGTAACTAATTGAAATAAGAAAATCGGCCAATAGGAGAAATTAGGGTTAGGTTAGGTCTCTCTCTTATTTTTATTCTCCTACTATTATAAAAGGTTATAATAGGAGAGAGGAAAAAAACGTTCTTTATGACAGTAACATTCAAACTGAAAAGAGAGAGAAAAACCCCTATTGTTTTCCTTTGGAAAATCCGGCCACCCTCCCTAAAAAGTAAGAGAGTGAAATCTGTTCATCCTCTTCCGTTCTAGCAAACGTGGGAATCAATTGGTACTCGTGGACTAAGTAGAGGGACATCAATTGCTGTTCTTTGATCTCTAGCACTTGCAATCCGGTGGAAAACACGCTACAAAGGTTGTACATTCTTTTCCCTTATAATATGATTCATGTTTATGTTATGCATGCGATCTTGTGATAGATGTTAGGAAATTTGTTTCCTGAAATTCCGCTATATGCATCTATATGTTCCTACCGGTGACGGTGCATCTATTCCGCTATATACATCTATATGTTCGCTAGATTAGTTTAATTTTATGTAAATTGTTTCATAAATTAAAAGGAAAATCATCCATGGCTGGGTGGCCCACCGGTGACGGTGAAGCCACGACGGCTGGCAGACCGGCGAGGCCGACGGAGGGATGCACGACACGGCAGGGCTGGCCGGCGCTGGCCGGTGCCGTGGAAGAAGTCCGCGAGTGCTGGTGGCCTTGTGCTGCCGGCGACAACGCGACTGGGTTGGCCGGTGTTTCCTGGTGGAGCTGCCGGAGACTCGTCGGTCAGTGGGGTGTGTGGTGTGCCAGCGTGTGCTGGAGTGTGACTGCCGGCAGCGGTGGGGTTGATGCCCTGCTGCTGGGTTCGTTCAGTTTTTTGCGTGAGAAGCCATGTCTTGGCTGTTGACTGGCAGCCTTGTGCTGCTGGTCAACGGTCAAGAAGTCAATAAAATAAAATAAAAAAATTATTTTAGGAAAATATGATTTTCTAAAGTTGAGCATAAATCCAAAAGTTTCCTATTTTGCAAATTTGTGAATAATAATGATTATTGCCATGTTTAAATGAGTAATTGAATTAAAATAATAAAGTTTCCTAAATAATTTCTAGCTTAAATTTGTTATGTTTTATAATTATATATTATGGAAAGTTGTATTTACTTATTAATTGTTAATAAGTAACTAGATTGTGTTTATTTTATTTGATATTATAAAATGCATGGATGTTTAATGTAATATGTATGATATTATATTTTGCATGTTGTGACTAGTATGGCCCAAAACTAGGATAGAAAATACGATATGCGCATCGTTAAATTTTATGTAAATCAAATACGATCTGCGTATCGTTTGTATTTTTGTAATTTAAATTTTCGTTATTTAAATTATAAATGATATGTAATCAAGAATGAAGTTCCATGGAGAATCAAGGATGGAGATCCATAAAGATTCAAGGAGGAATTCATGAAGATTAGTTTTCCTAGGTTTAGGGGCCATACTAGGATCATTTTAATTATGCTTATATTTATTTATGCGTTTAACATGTTTAAATGCTTGTTTAAGTTTATATGTGTGGTTATTTATGTTATGTGTTCACTTTAAAGTAACCAACATAGTAAACTTAGGTCCCCAACATGTAATATTGAGTTTAATTGCTTTTCCAAACAACACCTATAACGCCTTAGATAGTGAGTAATAGGTTCTGCCAAAGCACGGTGTTGCTCATTTTATCCGGGGATAGTAGGGTGGGTTTTTGAAACTTACATGTTAATGTTTGCTTTAACTCAACAAAATCATCAAAAGACAAAGTTTTGGGTTTTGAAGCTAAGAGATAGGAGTAAACAAGGAGTTGTTAACCTGTCTACCAAGAATTATAATTAGTTATAATTAGTAAAATGTTTACTTACCTCAACTATTATAAATTGAAGGCAGGGCCAAAGTCTGTTTGATTGTAGTGGGAGGGAATCTTGGTGTTTCTTTATTCAATAGGGGACTCTTATTTTGAATAAAGGGCAGTAGTTAATTAAAATTTGTTTAATTGCTGCTTTCTTGATAAACATTGATTGAATCTTGCTTTCTTATTATTCTTTTGTTGTAGTTATCATGTCTGGTTCAAACAACAACAACCACCCCGGTTTTAATTTGCGCTATTTACTCGAAAAGGACAAACTAACTGCAAATAACTTCCTAGAATGGGAAATGGCTGTGAGAATCGTTCTCAGAGCCGAAGGAAGGGAAAGTGTTCTTGATAATCCTCTCCCTGAACTCCTGCTAGACACTGCTACTTCAGCTGAAAGGAGAGCAAGACAAACCATTGAGGCAAATTCTGTGCAAGTAACATGTTTGATGCTTGCTTGCATGGAACCAGAATTTCAAAAACGTTTTGATGGTCTAGACGCCTATTCCATCCTCCAACAGCTGAAATCTATGTTTCAGAAGAACGTGAGGCTGGAGAGGTTTGAAGCTCATTGTAAGTTGCTGGAGTGCAAGTTGGGAAAAGGAAAACCAGTTGGTCCGCATGTGTTCAATATGATTGGACATTTTCAGATCATGGAAAATTTGGGCTTCCCTTATCCCCCAGAACTAGCAACTGATATTGTGATCAAATCCTTGCCTGAAAACTTTCAAAACTTTCAGTTGAATTTTTACATGCAAGGAGGGGAGGCTACCTTGCAAGAGCTGCATGGTATGCTTACTCAGGCTGAAAGGAGCTTGCCGGCTGAGCCTGAACATAGGGATGTTCTAATGGTTAGGAAAGGCAAGCAATTCAAGAAAAAAGGGGCACCTCAGAAGAAGAACAAGGGCAAGGTTGTTGCCACTGATGATACTTCTAAGCCAAAGGCCACTCCTAAGGCAAAAGTAGCAGCACTACATGAGTGCTTCCACTGCCATAAGATTGGCCACTGGAAGAGGAACTGCCCCAAGTATCTGGAGGATAAGAAGAGTGGTGCTTCAACTTCAGGTATTTATGTTATAGAGATTAACTTATCTACTTCTACTTCATGGGTATTTGATACTGCGTGTGAATCTCACATTATTTGTAATGTGCAGGCACTAAAAAGAAGTAGATCATTGAGAAAAGGAGAAGTGGACCTCCGCGTGGGCAATGGAGCACGAGTTGCTGCTTTGGCTGTGGGAGATTGTAGTCTACTTTTACCTTCTGGTTTAGTATTAGAACTTTATAATTGTTATTATGTTCCAACTATTACCAAGAATATTGTTTCGATTCCGGTTTTGGATTCGGAAGGTTTTTCATTTCAAATTAAGAATAATTGTTGTTCTGCTTATTTGAATGATTTATTCTATGTCTCAGCTAAGTTATCAAATGGTTTATATGTGCTAGACTTAGAAACCCACATATATAACATAGACAGCAAGAAACCTAAAACAAATGATTCAAACCCGACATACCTATGGCATTATCGATTAGGCCACATAAGTTCAAAGCGTATTGAGAAGCTTCATAAAGATGGAATTCTCAAATCATTTGATTTCGAATCATTTGATACTTGTGAGTTTTGCTTAATGGGGAAAATGACAAAGTCACCTTTCACAGGTTCAAGTGAAAGGGCCAATGACCTTTTAGCCCTCATACATACAGATGTGTGCGGACCCATGAGTACATTGGCTAGGGGAGGGTACAGTTATTTCATTACTTTTACCGATGATGTAAGCAGATTTGGATTTGTTTACCTCATGCGGCATAAGTCGGAATCCTTTGAAAAATTTAAGGAATTCCAGAATGAAGTACAAAACCAACTTGGGAAGAAAATTAAGGCATTACGATCCGATCATGGTGGTGAATATTTATCTCAAGAATTTGGTGATCATTTAAAGGATTGTGGAATACTTTCACAATGGACTCCACCAGGAACACCACAGTTAAATGGCGTTTCTAAAAGAAGGAATCGAACTCTACTTGATATGGTTCGATCCATGATGAGTCTGGCTGATCTTCCTATTTCATTCTGGGGATTTGCGCTTGAAACAGCGACATTCACACTTAACAGAGCACCATCCAAAGCAGTGGAAAAGACACCATATGAAATGTGGACTGGAAACGTTCCAAAATTGTCTTTTCTAAGGATATGGGGTCGTGAAGCCTATGTAAAACGTTTACTTTCTGATAAGCTTTCACCCAAATCTGATAAATGTCTCTTTGTGGGTTACCCAAAAGAGACTAAGGGATACTACTTCTACAACCAAAGCGAAAACAAAGTGTTTGTTGCTCGTAATGGTGTCTTTCTAGAAAAGGAGTTTATTTCCAGAAAAACAAGTGGGAGAAAAGTATATCTTGAAGAAATTCGAGATGAGCAACAAATGGATGAGGTTAACACCTCATCAGAGGCGACCCGGTATGAAAATGCTAAGGAGGCGGTGCATTCAATTCACGTACCTCCTACCGTCCCACTTGGAGATACTCCGTGCGAAGTCACTCAACCTAATGAGGTAGAAACTTCTTCTGCTGTTCCCCAACGTAGGTCTAGTAGGACCATCATTCCGTCAAAGAGATATATTGATTTCCTTTTGACTAAAAGTTCTGAAATAACGATTTTAGAATCAGAAGAACCTACTAGCTACAAAGATGCTTTGGAGAGCCAAGACTCCGAAAGATGGCTTGAGGCCATGAAATCTGAAATGGATTCCATGTCTGAAAATCAAGTATGGGACTTGGTTGATTTACCTGATGGGGTAAAACCCATTGGATGCAAATGGATTTTCAAGTTGAAAACAGACAAGGATGGAAACATTAGTGTTTTCAAAGCAAGGTTGGTGGCGAAAGGTTTCAAACAAATTCATGGTATTGACTATGATGAAACCTTCTCACCAGTAGCCATGCTGAAGTCCATTAGGATAATCCTTGCGATTGCCTTTCATGATGGAATATGGCGAGATGGATGTCAAAACCGCTTTCTTGAATGGGTTCTTGAAAGAGGATGTGTACACGACACAACCTCAAGGTTTTGAAGATCTAGAAAATCCAGGGAGGGTATGCAAGCTTAAGAAGTCCATTTATGGACTAAAGCAAGCATCAAGGAGTTGGAACCTCAGATTTGATGAGGCAGTCAAGAAATTTGGCTTTCTCAGAAATGAAGAGGAATCTTGTGTATACAAGAAGTTAAGTGGGAGTAGTATTACTTTTACGGTCTTATATGCGGATGACATACTTCTCATTGGAAATGATAAGACCATGCTTGAGTCGATCAAGGAATGGCTTAAAAATTGTTTCTCTATGAAAGACCTAGGAGAGGCGAGTACATATTGGGAATAAAGATCTATAGAGATAGATCGAAAAGGCTAATTGGGCTCAGTCAGGAAACTTATATTGATAAGGTTCTTGCAAGGTTCAAGTTGGAAAACTCCAAAAGAGGTTTCATTCCCATGCAACATGGCATTGCACTTGGCAAGACTCAGTGTCCTTCGAGTCCCGATGAGGTCAAGCGTATGAGTAATGTTCCCTATGCCTCTTTGTAGGATCCATTATGTATGCCATGATATGCACTCGACCGGGATGTTGCATATGCTTTGAGTATATGCAGCGAGATACCGATCAAATCCGGGAGATGCGCCTTGGATTGCGGCAAAAAAACATCCTTAAGTACTTGCGAAGGACTAAGGATAATTTTTTGGTTTATGGTGGAGATGATGAGTTGGTTGTTCTTTGGATACACCGATGCAAGCTTCGAGTGACAAAGATGATTTCCGATCTCGATCTGGTTTCATATTTTGTCTCAATGGAGGAGCCGTGAGTGGAAGAGCTCTAAGCGAGTACCATCACGCATTCTACAACGAGAGGCTGAGTATATTGCGGCTGATGCAAAGAAAGGAAGCTGTTTGGATCAAAAAGTTCATTGGTGAGCTTGGTGTAGTTCCTAGCATTGAGAATGGCATTGAGTTGTATTGTGACAACAATGGTGCCATTGCTCAGTCTAAGGAACCCAGATCGCATCAAAGGTCTAAACCTGTGCTCAGGAAATTCCATCTCATTCGAGAAATCGTTGGTAGAGAGGATGTGAAAGTAAGCAAGGTTCATACTGAGGATAATGTAACAGATCCTCTGACTAAACCGTTTGCTCAACCTAAGCATGAGTGTCATACTAGGTCTATGGGGCTTAAGCATATGGGAGAATGGCTTTAGGTTGTTTACTTCATGTTTACAATTGTAAAGACATTTATTATGTTTTGAAATGTTTATCAATAAAATTCCGTTATTATTTAATTGTTTGGTTTAGTATTAAATAAAATGTCCAAATAATTTGTGTTTTCAAATAGGATTATCGAAAACGTTTTGATATTGGAACCCTATAAAGTGAACTGAAAAACACAATTTATTTAAAGTCCCTAGTCTAAATCACTAAATTGGACGTAAGTGATCTATTTAAAAGACTAGTATATAATTAATTGATAGCGCAGTTCCATAGGCTATGGAGACATAGAGATGTCTAATTGATTATATGGATGTATAGTTGATACATTGAGACTTGACCTAATTAGATTCTAAAAGTAGAATCGAACTCTATATTTAGTGGATTCCTTAGACATGAGTATGTCTTAATAACCACAACATAATTAGTTTAACTTTGAAACTGTTAAACGCCTCGCCGTAAAAGGAGGTTATAAAGGCAGTGATCAGGTGGGCTAAGAATTGAGTGGGAGTTATGGTCATACAAGAGTGGATAAGTCCTCCTATTAAATAGGAATGGTGTCTGGGCCACTTGATGAGCGAGAACTGGAAAATTGCATGGCCATGCGGAATAGGATTAAAGAGTTAATCCTTATTTAAGCAGTTCGAACTCAGCGATCAAGGAACATAAATTTGAGAATAACATGGTGTTATCAAATTTGGCATTAAGTGACTTAAGGAATTTAGCATTGTGCTCTTGTCTTCGGACAAGTGGGAGATTGAAGGAATATGTCCTTAGACATCCCGGCAATTACTAAATATAAAAGGAATTATTATAGAGATAATTAATTACGTTAGTTTAGTAATCACATTTACTTGCTAGAGAATAAATGTTGGTTAGTTAAACAATATTGATTGTACCTACAACTAAGCTAACCTAATCCTATGAGGTCACACATTGTAGTAACTAATTGAAATAAGGAAACCGGCCAATAGGAGAAATTAGGGTTATGTTAGGTCTTCTCTTATTTTTATTCTCCTACTATTATAAAAGGTTATAATAGGAAAAAGGAAAAAAACGTTTTTTTTTACAGTAACATTCAAACTGAAAAGAGAGAGAAAAAACCCTATTGTTTCCCTTTGGAAAATCCGGCCACCCTCCCTAAAAAGTAAGAGAGTGAAATCTGTTCATCCTCTTCCGTTCTAGCAAACGTTGGAATTTGTTCTTTGATCTCTAGCACTTGCAATCCGGTGGAAAACACGCTACAAAGGTTGTACATTCTTTTCCCTTATAGTATGATTCATGTTTATGTTATGCATGCGATCTTGTAATAGATGTTAGGAAATTTATTTCCTGAAATTCCGCTATATGCATCTATATGTTCCTACACTTACCAATGTATAATTTTCATTCAAACAAGTTCTAATAAGTTTAGATAAAATAAATTTAGGAGAATTCAACCAAAAAAATAACCCCTAGTTTAAGTCATCATCACATAAGCATTTGAGATAATTTTCCTTTACACTCATTCTTCTCACCTCAATTTCAAATAATTTCCAAAACTCATAATAGGGATAAGCACAATAATAGCATTATGAAATCTAAAAGAATAAAAACGAGAGTGCGAATAGAGCTTTTTTGGGGATCGGAAATCTTGTGAAACGAGGGTAGAGACGAAATTCCACTCAACAATTCCAATTCCAAGCATGACCGCCAAGGTGCAATAATACCAGTATACCACTTCAAGATGCAACTCCAACAACTTCTCCACAATCACAAAAGCATACGCAGCACAGGAGATATAAGCAGACAGTATCCAGAATAATCATTAATGCACCACATTAAACCAAAGGGACTCGACGATTCCATCTCCAAGCCTCATCGGCAAGGTACAATAACACCACTAGAGGTTGCAACTCTTAACAGCTTTTCCACAATCACACACGCACACATACAGGAGATATAAGCAGACAGAGTCCATAATAATCATCATTGCATCATAGTAAACCAAAGGGAACTATAAGTGTACTTTCTAAATCTCATATAATAGAGCGCAAATAATATCTAAATCAACAGTACAAAATCCCCGTACAGGGTAAGAACAGCAAAAAGACATCTGGCAAGATCAAGAGAAATTGACATGAAGGATCCGTGGTGAACTCAGCCCTTGGAAGTATGCTTAAGATGAACCAGAACCAACCTTCTATTTGCTAGCGGCCAACTGAGACTCAGGCTGCAGAAACCATTTACACTGATGATTAGTAATCAGTGCGCATATATAGCAAAACAGCATAAGATCTAGTAACACATAGTGAAGTGTCTAAATGGCGATATTATAAAGAAATTTCAAGGCCTGACTGTTACTTAATTCTCACTTTAGTTTGTAGGGGTGAAAGGCTTGGGGGAGAGTAGCTTTGGAGGTTTTACGTGAGACAAAAATTTATAATGGGAGAGCACCAGAGTAATATTACCACCCCGATCCAATGCGATTAAGTTATTGTTGGGGTAAGAAAAAGCCTGTTTTCTTAAAAAAAGGTAATGCCATATACATGGTAACTTCCTCAAATCTTGTCTCAGAACGTGTCCACTTTCGGGCTAGAATACAATTAAACACTGACCCGAAAACCATTTACAGTCTCTAGAACAAACCTTCTGCCATACATCATTTAATGATAATCCCAGTAGAAGATTTAAAAAGTTACCTCTTTCCTCACTGATTCTTCCTTTTCCGACAAAGTCAACTCAATGTGGCATGGATGTGACATGTAAGCTGTCAAACAAAACACATTAGCTCCCTAACATAATTTCTGCAAGTACTACACATAAATATTAGACAAATGAACACTCACGGTTGATTCTTCCATGAGCACGGTATGTACGACGCCTCTGCTTTTGAGCTTGGTTCACTTGAATGTGTGAGATGTAAAGGGAATCGACATCCAAACCTTTCATCTTCAACAATTCATATTCAAATTAGTATGAGAAAGAAGATCAAAAACATAGACTTCATATTTAGGATGAGGGGCGGGAGGGGGATAAACAACTTAGAAAGCCCTTGTGTCTTGAGGAAGAGGGTCATACCTCAGCGTTACTCTCAGCATTTTTTAGCAAGTCCAAAATGAACTTCGCGGATTTCGCAGGCCAACGCCCTTGTCCATTAGAATGACGGTTTTTTGCCTGAGCAGTTCGACCAACTCCTCTACAAAAGCGACCATGGTTCGAAAATGCGGTTTCGGTAACGGTCGCGGAAACGGTAACGGTTTCGCTAATACGGAACGGATGCGTTTATCGCGGACCGCGTCGCGGTTGTCGCGGTAGAATTTGGTTTTCTAGTGTTTTTAGATGTTTTTTTATAATTTTTTTTGTTCCCCTATATTATTATGATAGTATAACAATAAATTGTAACTTTTTAAAAATTTATTCTAATATTTACTATTTATTCTAATAAAAATTTATTCTAATTGAATTTATATGAAGATTACCATAATTATGTCAAATACATATAATTCTAGCAATACTAATGCTATGTTTTTATGGTAAAAACTAGGAAACTAAAACAGAGAAAGAGCAGCATATAGAGGAAGGGGTAATGGCTCATACTTGGTGATGGAGCATGAAGATGCGTGGCAGCAAGGCGTGGTGGCGTGGCAGCAAGAAATGGCGTGGCCGTGTGGCGGCAAGGTGGTGGCGTGGGTGTGTGGCAGCGGTGGCAAAGCAAGGTGTTTGTGTGCAAAATAATGGCGTGGTGGTGACTGGTGTTGTGGTAATAAGACAACGAAAAAGATGGTATGAGAGAGAGAAATAGGATTTGCCTCCTAAGTCCTAATAAGTTTGGCGGGAAGAGTAATATTGTTGGCGCCTAATTCCCAAAATTGAATGGTTTTTTTTAGGGGACCAAAATATAATGGTTGGTTGAAAGTTATTGATTTAATAAATTTGAATTGGTTTTATGAATTTGGTTCTAGGAATATTGTGGCCTAATATTTTTTTGAAAATGTGTACTATGTATTAAGCATGAGTAACTAATTAAATAACATAGCTAGAATAGCTAATATAATGTGTGAAAAATTAGATAAATGATAGTTCTTAAAATATACGATAAAAGTTTTAAAAGTTATTACAAGTTTGTCTACCAACGGTACTTCTAAAAATATTCACTGAAACTTAATACCAAAAAGAGTGACGTGGAGGATCTTGTTGGGCGTGTTCATCATTGTAATTCCTTCCATAATCCCCGAAAATGTTTGAACCTGCACCATCAGTCCATGATGGATCGTTTTGACTTGAACTAGTACTAGTACCACTATAATAAGTGGGCTGATGATAGTGTACACCCCCATAGTTAAGGGTGCCATGGTTGTAGATTGTAGTACTATGATTATCTTCATTGTAAGGGTTCGAGTATGGTATTTCTGGATAAGATTGTATATTAGGTTCTCCGTAACCATACTCTTGGGGATTTGCATATGATGATCCTGCTCCAAAGACGGTTGTCGAAAATCCATTCCATGATCCTTCACTATCTAATGGTTCAATTGAAGGCTCTCGTTCCCTTGTACGTCTTTGAAATGTTTGACCATAACTTCTAGGTTGTGGAAAGTTTTGTGGTTCGTGTAAGGGTTGGAACTGCTCACTTGACCGTCTAGATGAATAAGATGAGCCATATGCATTTCCGTCATCATCATCATCATCACTCGGTGGAGTTAAAGCGGATGCATCATCTCCAGTACTTTGTCTGGTGTTGGACTCCAATTGAGTACCAATTTCAGTAGTATCATCATCTAGACGACTATAATGACCATCATCATCATCATCTAAATTATTTAACCAACTGAGATCATCTCCATCAAATACCGGAGCTTCTGCTTCCTCCAACCATTCATTCAATGGATCATCTTGATCAAATATGTAATCCAAATTGATTGGATCATAGCTCGCATTGATATCATTGTTGCCACGCCTCTTCAAGTGTCTCAACTTTAACTTCATGTTGTACCGAAGGTAGATAATCTTGTTGAGCCTTTCGTACTTCAATCGATTTCTAGTTTTAGTGTGAACAAGGCTCCACATGCTCCAGTTTCGTTCACAATTTGATGATGAAGTAGTTTGACTCAAAACTCTAACAGCGATCCGCCGAAGTTGTGGGGCACTTTCACCATAAGTCATCCACCACAAGGCTGCATTATTTACCAAATGTTAGGATAATATGTTTCTTTTTGATGTTTCACTAATTTGTTTACATATAAATGCATTCAAGAATATATACCTGGATCCATGTAACTTATTGCCTTTTGAGCTGAGGTTGACCCAAAACTTTCCATCTTATCACGATACATGTAGATCTATAAATTTTCAAAATGTTAATATATATATGTGTTAATAATAGTAACTTAAGTATATTAATCCATACTTACTTGTTGGAGTGCCCTCACTTCAGATTCAAGGTCTCGTTCTATTCTCGAGATCACATTTTTCAACCCCTTATAAAGCTCTTCATCATTTCCAATGTTACCACCGTTATTTCCATACATAAATTGGGGATTGAGGTAACACCCTTGTAAATGGAAAATAATACATTACAACTCACTATTAAATATTAATTGGAGAATGTTAATAGTTAAAAATTAACCAGCAACAAAGGTATTATTATGTATTATTACCTGCCGCATGTAGATCTGTGTGAAGCTGAAAGTTCCATCTCTTATCTATCATCTTCCACCAATTCCTATAAAATGGACAATCTCTTTTGATGGCTAACTTGCATCGTTCCATAGCCTCATATATGAATCCCATTGTTGGTTGTACATCTCCATCAACAAGTTTCAACACTTTGACGATGGGCTCTTGTAACTTTAGGATTTCATCTGCTTTGTCCCAAAATTTAGCTACTGAAGTTGAAGGATTTTTAGACAAGAGTTCACGCACTTCAGTAGCTAATGTGTCAGTCATTTGTCCATATCTTGTTGCAAGCCACTCACTAGAGTCAAACATATCTTGTAAGGCAGTCTTATGCCTTACAACATTCTCCAACATGATGAATTGTGTGGCAAACCGTGTGATACCAGGTCGGATAAGATCTTTCTCTTTAGTGAATTTTTTCATGTAGCTAATTGCCCATTTATAGTGGTAGATGAATTGAGAGACCTTTCTAGCTTTCTCTATAACAGGCCTCACAGTGTTTTTCTTCCCAATATCTTCCAAAAGTAGATCTAAACAATGAGCTGCACAAGCCGTCCAATATATATGCGGGAAAGCATCCATTATTTTTTTCCCGCGGCCTTTACTAGCAGCCTTCATTGTCCGTCACTATTTGGACAACTTTGTCTTCTCCTACCTCTTCGACCACCTTCTTCATGAGTTTAAAGTAGTAGTCTGAGTCCCTGCACAACACATCTGTTGCATCGATAGATTTGTGGAATACGGTGCCACGAACCGAGTATACAAGGAAGTTGATAATGTGCATATTAGTTGGACCTGACCAACCATCACACATTATGGTTACACCCCTTTCCTTCCAAATTGGCTCAAATGATTTGATGTAATTCTTCATTTCTTTACATTCCGCCGTAAGATAACCCTTGCATTGAATAATATTTATATTATTGATCTTATATAAATTCAATTACGATAAATAAAATGAATATTTTCATATTAAAAAGTATAATACCTCAGCAATATCATGTGCCGAAGGAGCTCGGATGTTTGGATTTTGTCTTATAGTCTCCATAAGTGGATTAGTATATGGAGACTCAATTGCTCGAAATGGAAGATTAGTATCAATCATCCAATTCCCAAAGGCTTTTATTATTGATTTTTTTGCCTTCTGGAGAATATTAGTACTAATCTTTGTCTGTTTTTTCTTTTGACAATCCTTTTCCAATTCTACCTCACGAGCTCTTAATCTTGCGGTCGGTGTTGATGCCGGTTCAAAGCCCACATTTATTCCCCTTGTAGCGCCACAATCTCGTACCGATGCGGATCGATACATTGGGGGTTGCATACTACTACTCCCATCTCCATATATTCCACTCCTACTACGATTAAATCTTTGCTTGGTGATAATCAAACTCATGTTGAGTTCTACTTTGTTGCATAGCATATTGTAGTTCAAGATCTTCATCATCATCATCATCATCACCACCACGATGCATTGATTTTGTAATTTCTTCTTCTAACTCCCTCTCCATCCGTTGTTTTTCTTTCTTTTTATCCTTGTTCCCCATTAACAATGCCATCATATCTCTTTTTACATCCGCCGAAACATGTTCACACGAAGAAACATCACCTTTTTTGTGAGCCAAATGTTGCTTTAACCTTGTTATACCCCCATTGATTGTTTTTCCACAAAAATTACAATGTATTTTACGTTTATTACCATCAATTGCTTGGCCAAATCTCCATCCAATATCATCATCTCGTGGTGCCATTAAATCGAAGTTCTGGAGAATGATACGTTTCACATGATATGAAATATTTCAGCCTTTATTTATTACAATTAAATCATATTATGATAGTAATTTAAGACAATAAATCCATAATTGTACAAGTTATTAATAACATTATCCCATAACTAATACTTTTGTTTATTGGTATAATTTTTTATTTAGATTGTAAGAATGTAGATTTAATATAAAGAACTAAAAATAAACTTATTAGTACTAATTAAATTATTTGATTCAATATATAATTTAATATTAGCATATGAGCCTAAAAATATAAACATAGCAGTACTATCATTAGTAAGGGTCTTTTGAGTCAATTAATAACTTATGCATTGATGATTCTTCTACTATATATTTATTAATATATAATTAAAAGTGAAGTAGCATGAGGTCCACTAATTATTAAACTAAGGCCCAAATCATCCTACTAAATATTTAATCTCTTTTAATCAATTGATACTAATAAAGATTGTGAGCAAGGCCTAAATAATATTTAATCTCTTTAAGCATAAAAAAGCTAATACTAATATTTAATCTTCAAATTACAAAATACAACCCAAACAATTCAAATTAATAATTAAACAAAGCCCAAATCTTATTAATACAAATTACTAAAATAAAGAAGCCCAAAGTCCTAAACAAGCCCAAAGTACAAGTATGGGCAACATTACTAAAAATATGAAGCATGTTTTGCATTATACAAAAAAAAACAAAAAAAAAACAAAAAAATTACAAACTCCTCAATTCTCACGCATGCTTTTACTGAATTCATTTTTCCTCTCAAAACAGTCATCCTCACCATTCTCACGCGTCTCTCTCTCTCCTCTAGTCCTCTTTCTCTCTCTTAAAAATTCCTCCATTAAAGCTTAAGTTAAGCTTACAAATTTTTACAACCACAAAATTTCTGAAGTCTTAGTGATGTCTTACCTTACGGAGATGTCGAATTTCACTCTTCAGTCTTCACGCAATTGGAACTCCACGTCTCCACCTCAGGGGCTCAGGGCTCAATCCTCAAGATCTTCAAAATTCGCCTCTTCTTCAATTATTTCTCAGATCTGGTAAGTAATTCTTTTTTTTGTGTAGTTTGTTTTGCTTGAACTTGCTATGCTTGTGGGTCAATTTATCATGTATTTCTTTTGTCTTCTTCTTCTCTCTACCTCTCGCTTTTTTGCTAGTAGTCTAGGGTAGGGAGTGGGGAGTGGGGAGTGGGAAAGTGCAAACTTACAAATCTGAACTTCTGAAAAGTCGCTTATTGACACGGAAAATGCGGTAAATGCGGGCGAAACGGGCGCGTAACGGTCGGTTCGGCCGATATCTCGGTGTTTTCAAATCCTCCGTTATGAACCGCTAAGTTTCGGTTCGCCAAAGTTGAAATCCGTTACAACTCGGGCGAACCGAAACGTAACGGGCGCATTTTAACACCATGGGTACAATGAAAGTTCAACCGGGCAAACCCCGAAACTAAGATGCCGCTAGAGATGCTACACAAGTTGACATGTTCATGTTTGTCATGCAGCAATAATTATTCATATGATAGCTAAACAACAAACTTTAAGCAAACATGATAACCATATACTCCCTCCGTTTTCTTTTAATCTACATACTATGAACTTTAGCACTATCACATGCTCCACTTTGACCATCCTTTGTGAATCATAAGGAAATATATAGTCATGCAGGATCTTGTTAGATTCTTCTCGATATATAATTTCAAAATGTAACTTTTTGTACAATTTTTGCATATTGATAATTAAAAATATTAAAGATCAAAGTTCTGCATTGGTAAGTGCGAAAGTCAAACTGTGTAAATTATGAAAAGAGAGGTCACATATAGCAAATGGCGCTAACATTTGCTTGCGCGTTATAAACGGACATCAAAGCAAAGATAGACAATAATAGACACATAGAAATAGGTCAAGAAGAGTTTCAGACAGTCAGTGAAGGTGGAAGTTGCAGCATCTCAAGCATACATATGCTTTCATCTAAATCTATGTGAATGAATAGTCTCAACCAACGTAAACATCAATGGTTGTGACTGCAAAATCAAGTTTATAAGATCATGTTGAACTAGGTAAAGGGAGCTAAGAGCACTCAAGGTTGCATGCTCCAAGATGATGTATGCAATGGGTAAAAAAGCACAAACAACTAAAACCCGTGTATGTGGACATCTTGGTCGATGGGCAGGAGGATAATGTCATGGTAGATAGACATGCCACTCATTTTTTCATGAACGGATGATAGATAAGAAGATTTGAGTTGATATTGTTTCGACATAGTGGCAGTATTATAGTTGTTAACTTCCACCAATCACATGCGGTAGGACCGTAGGAGACTTAACCAATAGGTAACCCAATTCACATAATCAAACGAATTTGGAAAGCACAGTTGTATCGACTTAGGAGCTCAAATTTGCAACCTCAACAAAAGAGCCAAAACTTGCATCCATAACCTCCAACAAGCACGCCAACAACAAGAGGCTGAAATCCAACACTAAAAGCAACAAACTGAAAGCACCAAAGTTCTAGGTTAGACGAAGTGAAGAACGGAAGAAGAGACTTGAGCAACCTTTGCTTTTGTTTTGTAAGTCGACTAGGATGTCGACATCTCAAGAGAGGGAGAATTTTAGAATGCGCTCTTCCAACCTTATATATACTTGATATTTTATGCTCATAAGATTTTAAGCCATGCTTGTTGGGTACAAAAAGCACACAAAAGATTGGGGGGTTATCATTTGGAGGTGTTGCAAACAAAATATGCTCGGAAATCTTTGGAAAGCGTCGAGTCGACAAAACACTTCCAAAATGCCTTCCTCGAGTTGGAAATGTCTCAAGCTTTTAGAAACTTTGCGGTTGTCTTTTGTGAGGCGTTTTGAAATGTATGTTGTGTTCTCACTCTATTTGAGGACCAATTTGGGTGTGGATTAGTTAAGTTTTGGAATTCCATATGAGTCGTACGCTTTGTTGTAGACACTTCTAATAGAATCGAATAAGCCTCTTTGTGGGAGTATTAACCACTCAAAGACTCCCACTTTTAGTTAGCACTAAAGTCGGCAAGAATTAGATAATTCAACATCGAGACCTTATAATTGTTAATTTGATGTTTTCAAAAAGCGCTCTCATGTAAGTTATATTTAATGCCTAACCTACACTCTCACTTGTGCCCACTAGGCACACGCACACTCAAAGTCACAAATCTTCCACCCGCGACTCCTAAGTCCTAACTCTTGCCCCTAATAAGAAAGTGTACACTATTCCGACAACCAAAAACTCAAAATGACACTACGGGATTGACTACCCTACCCTAGCTCCTAATACTAATAGTAAAAAAATTATCCCTAAAACATCCTTCTTTTCAAAAATACCCACTTTTTCGAGTTAAACTATCAAAGTTGATAATTTTAGTACATTTACAAATCTTTTTAGCATAAATTTCTTTCATGAAGTAGTTGATTTGAGAACCCTGAAAGCTGCAAACTAAAATCATAAAGTAGAGAATTTGGTTACATATATTGGGGGCGGGGGAGACTTGAAATAAATCATACTACCTACGTCCCATATTAATTGATACACTCGGCGCAGAGTTTTTAGGAGTTTTGTTTGACCTTTTATTTTTTTTATTGGTAGTTGGTAGCGTGGCATTTTTTTTTTTGTAGTAAGTGGGTTGTGAGCCTCAAGCTTTGAGGCGTGGGTGAGAGAATTGTTTCTTAATTATTGTTTGGGCCTCTTATAAAGAAAGATACAACAACAACTAAGCCTTATTCCCAAAGTGATTTGGGGTCGGCTAACATGAATCGTCAACTGAAACCGTTACAGTTGGTAGCGTGGCATTTTTTTTTTTTTTAGAATTTTTAAAGAAGTTTTTTTTTTTTAAAGTAAGGTTTACACCAACAAGTTTTAAAAGAGGTTTTCAACAAAAGGTTTTAATACCAACACAATTGAGAAAAACAAATAAATGCAGTAATCACACCCCCTTCCTCCACATGGATCCGCCCCTCCACCCACTTCTATCCAACGTCATGCTCTCCTCAATCCCAAGTAACCTCATATCACTTTCAATTACCTTCCTCCAAGTCATCTTAGGTCTTCCCCTACCCCTTACAATTTGGTTACTCCTCCACTCTTCAATTCTTCTCACCGGTGCATCACCTGATCTCCTTTTCACATGACCAAACCATCTTAACCGATTCTCCCTCATCTTTTCTTCAATAGATGCAACTCCAACTTTTTTCCCGAATCACTTCATTTCTTAATCGGTCCTTCCTTGTGTGGCCACACATCCACCGCAACATACGCATCTCCGCCACGTTCATCTTATGAACGTGGCATTGTTTCACCGCCCAACATTCGGTGCCATATAACAAAGCAGGCCTAATTGCCGTACGGTAGAACTTTCCCTTCAAGCTTTGGGGAATGCCGGAATCACAAAGGAATCCGGTGGCGCTTTTCCACTTTAACCAACCCGCGTTAATTCTATGAGCCACGTCTCCATCCAGTTCTCCATCCTTTTGGAGAATGGATCCTAGGTAACGGAAGACGTTCGATCCTTGAACCACTTTGCTATCCAAAGTGACCGCCCTCGCCTCGCTGCTTGTAACCCCACTGAACTTGCACTCCATATACTCCGTCTTACTTCTGCTCAATCTAAAACCCCGGGCTTCTAATGTATGTCTCCACAATTCCAACTTTCTCTCAATACCTTCCTTTGTCTCATCAATCAACACAATATCATCCGCAAACATCATACACCATGGTATATCATCTTGAATTGACCTCGTTAGTTCGTCCATGACTAGGGCAAAGAGAAAGGGACTAAGTGCAGAACCTTGATGCACTCCGATCGTAATAGGAAACTCTTCGTCCTCCCCACCGTAGTCCGCACACTCGTAGTTGCCCCCTCATACATATCCTTGATGATATCTATATATTTTTGTGGAACACCTTTCCTTGCCAACGCCCACCAAAGTATTTCTCTTGGTACTCTATCATATGCCTTCTCCAAATCCATGAAAACCATATGTAGATCCTTCTTCCTATCACGGTAATGTTCCATTGTTTGTCTTAGGAGGTGGATGGCCTCTATAGTCGATCTTCCAGGCATAAATCCAAATTGGTTCTCCGATATCTTCACATGTTTCCTAAGTCTTTGCTCAATCACCCTTTCCCAGAGTTTCATCGTATGACTCATTAGTTTGATTCCTCGGTAGTTGGTACAATCTTGTACATCGCCTTTGTTCTTATACAAAGGAATCAAAGTACTCTTCCTCCATTCTAATGGCATTTTGTTGTGTCTCCAAATCATGTTGAAGAATGTTGTCAGCCATTCGATTCCTCTCCCCCCTAAACACCTCCAAACTTCGATAGGTATGCCATCTGGCCCCGTAGCTTTCTTCAATCCCATCTTTTTTAATGCTGCAACGACTTCTCCCTTTTGAATCCTCCTCATAAACTCTCGATTTACAAAGAAAGATATAACATAAAATTAATGGGACCTTCTCATTTTAAGAAGTGTATCATTTATATCTCTTCGCAACATATCCTCTTTTGTTAACAAAATCTACCCAATTGGAATACATTGCCCTTATTAAATCTACCCTTAATCCATCATTAATTACCCACCAACAAATCACATGGGTTCTTTTTGCCAAACCCCACTACCTTTAATCATTTCCTTAAAAATTGTGCACAAACCATATGTTGCAATAGAAAAAGAATGGAGGAAGTATATCATACTAGTTGGGGTGAAGAAAACAGGTCGCAACAAGATAAGACAGTGGCTATTCGTATAATGAAAAAACAATCATAAGTGAGAAAAGATGATATTTTACTCGTAATTGCTGAACGTGATGCACGGTCTTCTACTTCTATTGCAACCTGAACAAGCCCGCCTTCCAATTGTGATATGCATGGTGGCACAGGAGCATCCTGTACACAAAAGAAATATATTCCCAAATTCAAGATGTCAAGTAGAAGATACCCGACTAGCATCGGTATATGCAAGAATCACATATTCAACCGAAGTTAAAGTAAACAATGTCAGTTGGTGTAGGTGCTATATAGATCAATCAGATAAATTATCAAAATGGTAGCACTTGTTATTCACATGAGAGGGAAAATTAGTTCAATGTTGGTGTAGGTGCTATATAGATCAATCAGATAAATTATCAAAATGGTAGCACTTGTTATTCACATGAGAGGGAAAATTAATTGTGCATGATGGCCAGTTAGCACTTGTTATTCACATGAGAGGGAAAATTAGTTGTGCATGATGGCCAGTGTTTTATTCAGGCTCATTAACATATTGCATAACACAAAACAGATCATAGGCAGGTATTTGCTATGACCCAATGGGATCATTGCCCGATCACGCGCGCTTCAACCGCCTCTCAAATAGTGCAAAAACCAGTCCTCCCAATGGCACAATGCGGATCCACCAGATTGGGCGGGTGTTCCATGTTGCGAGTAGTGTGGGATTATCATTATACGGCCCGAAACAATCAGCTTCTTCGCTCTATATGGCAACTCTCGCGCGGTGGGTAGTGCAAGGTCCCTAAGTCTTGGAAAGAGACCTTTAGGCCCATTCTTTGTTCTCACAACTCACCAAGTCCTCGGGAATCAATTAGGGACATGCGGAATCTTCTCCTGGAGGCTCCAAAACTCCTCAGTCTGTATTCATGGCAACTCTAGGAGAACATTCTGCATGTCCCCGATTGATTCCTGAGGCCTCATAGAGTTGCGAGAAGGAAGAAGAGCCTAAAGGTCTTTTTCCAAGACTTAGGGACCTTGCACTACCTCGCAGGGCAAGAGTTGCCCTATAGTGCGAAGAAGAAGCTGAATATATTGGACCCTATAATGAGAGTCCCGCGCTACTTGCAACACGGAGCACCCGCCTGATCAGGCGGACAGATTTTTGCACTTTTTGGTAGGTCGTCGAAGCACGCCTGATTGGGCAAATGATCCAGCACTATAGGGCGAACTACAGACAGTTTCTTTTATTATATTTGTTAAGTCTTTTATTTTTGAAATAACTCTTTATCACTCCCTCCGTTTCTTTTTAGTTTACTCACTTCACTTTGGGGGAGAACCAAGGAGGAAGTACAAAAGTATGATAGAGAAACTGAAAAGGCGGAGAGAGAAACTGAAAAGTGAGAGTGAGAAACTAAAGAGTGAATTAAAATATTAAAAAGTGGATGACATGGGTGGAAAAAGAGGAGATAGTAAATGGGACATGTTACCAAGAATAGAAAAGGCAACAGTGTGTAGATTAAAAAGAAACAAACCAAAAAGGAAAGTGCATAGATTAAAGAGAAACAAAGGGAGTAGTTGTTAGTATAAATAAGAATTTTAGAGTTGAACTAAGACATCTCATATTTCGCATCTTTTTTCATTTCTTTTCTTAGTTTTCTCTTGAGAACCCTAGATTGGAATTTCATTCAAGTTTATGCAAGACTATTTCTTTCCTCATTTATTCACACTCAAGGTATTATTAATTGTTATTGCTTTGTTAATTTCATGATTATGAATATTTCAATGAATTTATTTACTTCATCACCATGAGTGAGTAGTCTCTAGGGCTAAGTGAGGAAAGCCTATGCTTTGTATTTCTTCAATATTTGGAGTAAGATTAGGATGATTCCAATTGATTTATTATTATTGTTTAATTCATGTAATTGCGCAATATCATGGAAAATCACATAGCTAATAAGAGTTAGAATTGAAATATAGTACTCATTAAAGGCTTATTACAATGGGTAGATCTAATTATGTTAGCGACCAACATGCATATATTGATCTAAGAGCGCTGAACTCAACTGTAGGATTAACAAAGGCTCTAAATATTCGTCCCTTAATCCATGTATTACTGAATTGCATTATATTGTTGGATTGGTATAACTACAATAATGCCCTAGGTTTTAATTATTTGATTTACCTTCATATTTTGATTAGCTTTTATTAGTCTAATTACCATTTACTCGACACTCTTTTTCCTGAAATAGTTTAAAGTTAATTGAACATAAATTAATAGAACTCGTCTCCCTGTGGGGATCGACCCGTATTTGCTAAGTACCTTTGCGATATTACTTCTTAACTCATCAAGAGGTAGGGGCACTTTAATAATTAACACTATAACTAAGTTGTTAGTAGCTTGTAGAAGAAGATAGTTAGTTTGTTAGAGTAGAAACTCTATAAATAAGGCAAACCATTGAGGGAGAAGGTATGTTGAAAATTGTGGAGAGAAAGTAGTGGTCTTAGCATGGAAGAGTGTCATTCCTCTCAAAAGATAGGCAAGGCTGTAATTGGTGATTAATCACCTTGATTAGCATTAATTCAGTCACATCTTACTTGTTTTCTTCTTAATTCTTGTTTTTCCTCCCTTAATCTCCCGTTTTCTGTGAGTAATCTCTCTGTTTCGGCCACTAAGATAAGTGGATTCTTAGCAGTATTTCAGTTAGTAAAGCACATGAAGGGATATTAAAACTCATTCACATCCCTCTCAGTACCTGTGGGTTGGTTTCAGCAGCAACAGTGCTGAGTGCGCCATCAGTTATATATATGAAAGATGCATGTTCCAGATCTTCTTCAGCTCTATAGCAAACAAAAAGCCCACAACCTAAACAATTCATTCTGTACTGTTTTTCCAGCTTCCCTTCTCCTCTGAAAAGAGCCACAATATGAAACAAAAACAAAATTAATTCAGAGAGTACACTTTTCTACAATAACATCCATTAATGTGGCAATACAGATCCAAAATAGGATACAGCATGATAATTGAAAGCATCTTTGCTCATCTTTACTCCTACACAAACGAATCAGAAAAAGGTAATCAAGTACAAGACCTAAATACAAGCCTCAAGCAATTCTAATATTCAAGCAAGTTGGTCCTATATTTTGGTCTTGAGGCAAATTAGGAAATGTGCCTCATAACCTCAATCCTAGTGCATAACCTCAACATCAACATTACCTCAATGCCTCTAGAGGCTCCCACGGTCACAACAAAGGTGAGGTGAAAGGGGCTAGATGTATGCAGCCTTACACAGTTACACCTACGATAGCACAGAGTAAGAGGTAGGTTGTTCTAATCGAACTCGGAACTGCAGATGCAGTCACAATCACGTTAACGCCTGACAGTAAAAAAAAACTTTATCCTGGACAATATGGATGGTTTGCGGCTGTCACAGTCTAATATTACCATCACAATCAGCTCAAACCTTTACAATGCAGTGTGATGGGATGACATAACCAATTATTATGCACAAGCCCGTTGATCCAAAATGTGATGATAATCCACTACTTCAGAGCATAAAAAAGGTGCTTACAGTTAAGTGAGTCGTTTTGATTATACTCCAGCAGCTAAGAATGACGAATCTGAGTGAACTAACTGAACTTAATAAAAGGGGAAAAAAATTCAAAAGCCACAACAATATGATTACTTTTCGTAGTTCATACTGATTCATTCTAGCTCTTAGGGATGGAATAATATATAATAAAGGGCTTAGTAACCACCAGTTTGAACTATAAATCATGTCTTTGTCCCTTTTTCCTTGCAGCCAACGATACTTAGGTTCAAATACATGTATTGACTAAGTTGGGACATTTAATCCCAAAACTTTGTTATGGGAAATTACTAAAAGAAGATATGAAGACTCATTTAAAATGCAAGCAAAAGATAAGGTTATGATGCTCGGACACGGTAACGAGTGTCTGACCTGGGTATAGATCCATGTGGCAGATGTGGAAAATCCTAAAATTTAAGGACACCAGGACATGTTTGAATAAGTGTCCAAATTCTCGATAAGACCCAAGAATATAACAATAATAGAATATTTATGAATCTGTATGAGATTTTAAGGTTTTTTTTTTATCTACTTACTCTTTTCAAAATAATATAGAAGTAGTTGGGAATGAAGTGAGATTACCTCCGTCCCATAATAGTTGGAACACTTCCCTTTTTCCAATATTAGGATATATAAGATGCATGCAAACCCTTACCCAAACACAATATGTCCTAAATAATCAGAGTGCATATAATATACTTCCTCTGTTCTAAAATAAATGAAACACTTACCATTTTAGGCCTTTTTACTTCTCTCTATCTCTCTCTTCATCATATGGATCCCTCTTTTTATTTCTCTCTATCTCTGTCCTCTCCTAAATCCCCATGCCTGCCCCCTACATTTCATTTCTGTAACTCGATGTATCATTGTTTACCACATGCTTCCAGACCAAGGTTCTAGATACCTTTTTGTTTCAACAGCTCATCCATCAAATTAAGTGAGAATCAAAGTTCAACAGTAGACAAAATCCATATAGTGGATGACAAGACAACCTAAGAACACAATAAATGGAGAAATCAAAGTAGCTTCTGAAAAACTTGACCATACCGCTTCAGCATAACCTTCCCAGCTTCACTGATGTTTAGCCTTGCTAGATGTTTCTCTTTGTCAAGCACATATGCTTTGTCAGTTTTCCTCTTCGGCAATTTCTGCAACTGGGTATCTTAAAGAAAAATATTTTAGTAACAGATTACAAATTGCACATTAAACAAGCCTACAATGACCTAGAATTTATCAGAACTTTGTAAATCCTATTCCTACTATGTGAATTTGACCCCTGCCTATAATCACATACTGACAATATAAGACTTGAAGCCTATTCATCACTCTCGAGCATCTAAAAAGTACTCACATATTAGAAGCTCCCATACCAATACCAGCTGAATACACAAGATAATTAAGGTCATATTCGCAAATTAACATTACTTCCTCTGGTTTCTTTAGTTAGTTCCACTTTAACTTTGTGCACTTATTTATAAATCTCAATTTGACCATACATTTTTACACATATAAACAATTATGTTATCATGTAAAGTACAGGACTTCAATATATCACCTCTTTATAGTTTTACTAATTGATGATTTGAGATATTAATGGTCAAACCGTCAAAGTTATGCGTTGGCAAAGTCAAGACAAAGTGGAACAACCAAAAAAATAAAGGGGCTATTTTTAGCAGATTGAGCTTCCATATTAAATTGAGATTGAATTAGCAATCAGGCGTATAAATATGTGGTACATCAACATTTTGACAAGCTTATGGGCCTCCTAGATATTGGAACTAAATATGCATACTGAAAAGTCAAAACCTCGATTTGAAGAGCATTTTCAGAATCAGTAGGATGTGAATATGCTAAGTATTGACTACTTTACCACCATACACACCTTTGACTTAGCGTGCAAAATTTTGTCAAGAAATTTTACCGGAAAATATGTTCCGAATCTTTTACATTTTATTTGCGAGGAAGTAACTTATGATACAACATTTGTCTAAGGGCACCTTGATTCCACATTCCGACCAAAAGGTCAACAATCCGATGATTAGATTTTTTCGGCCATTCTTCTCTAAGAGATTCATGACTCCCGTCTCCTTGTTCAAACATTGTTTCATGAACACCAAACCTGCCTCAACCTCTCCAACACCACCCTTGTGCCCCTATCCTCACCCATCATCCTCCTTCTCCCTTCCCAGCCATAACCTTCATCAATAGAACCAGTTCCCAACCACCACCCCTTTGATATTTGGGGAACAGAGAGTTAATTTTATAGTAGAGTACTTGAGTTGATTGCATAGCCAAGTAACTCATAAATCCATAAAGGATATATATAAAGTGGAAGCCATAATCAAAAAGTGGCATGGTGAAAATATTAGGTAAGAGGGTAGTGTAAAGGCAATTTTAATTGGGGAAGGGGGCATGCGATTTGTTGTTAAGTCAATGAAAAATTTCTTTACCTACTTCCGGTAGATAGAAAAATCAAATGGGAGTAGAAGAAGAGGATGAAGACTAAACAAGATGAAGAGAGAGAACGAGAGAGAAACTGAAGATGAAAGAGACAAGAACTGAAGAAGATAACTGACAAAGGAAATAAAAGAGAGAAGAAGAAGATCGGGAATAGAGAAAAGAAGAACAAAAGATAATACTTTGGGGAAAAAAGTTTATTATGTTAAAGGTCATCACTATACTCAAAAAACATATAATACGTCATTTGGCAAAATAACCCTTATGTCTAAACTCTAACCACAAGTCACAACATTTCAAATAAGAAAATAAATATATTATATAAAGGAGAAAGAATCTGGCTGTCTGCACTGAAAACCAATGGAACTCATACTTACTGTGCACTTAGACTCTTCTAGTGGTACCTCTTATAATTAAACACCCAATAGTTCTCACTTATAATGGATGGGAAATATGGTCCCAAGAGCTCCCACGGACCACGGTTGGTGTCTAACTTCAAGCTCATTCAAGCTTGGTGGTCATCCTCTTTACAACCTAAAAGTAACTTCCGAAGCTATTGAATTGGAAGAAACCCTAAGTCTTTTGCACCCATCTACTTTGAGGAGAATTATTTCATGGCAAAGATCCATGCATTCACACCTTTTGAGCACTAATGATAATCTTCAAGGACAGATCGTCTCAGCCTCCAACACCTTAGAATCAACAGCGAGAACCTTACCAGACAAAGGATCACACTCCCTGCTTACATCACATTATTGTTTTGCATAGTTATAACAACAAAAATCCCCAATAACCCACTCCCTATTGAAATAGAGACAAACTAGTATTCAGATCCTCTTGAAAATAGAGCTCAAAGACCAGCCAAAGCAGATTTACGCTCCTAAATTCGGCCTAATTTTTCAGCCTGTTGACCATCAATCCGTCATGGGAATCATTCGTATCCTCACTAGCTTTAAAAAGTACACTTGCCAACTACTTATCCAACTCCATTACCCAGACATATCAACATCGCTGCATGTCTGCAGCACACATAAACCGCATGTCACCAAACTCCACAAATCCTGACTAGCCTAAACCTCCAAAGATTATGTTCCCACTTCGCACACATGTTTGTGATTAATAAGTTCTCAAGACAATTCCACTCTTGAGTCTTGACTCAAAAATTTCACATAGATGATCCCAAAATCAGTTGGCCGCAATTATCGACTCGAATGGCTGTCTATTTCAATTTTGGTTTCCAACGGAGCTCCTTGATCTTTGTCAAACTTTGTCTTGTTCTCATATTCCTTTTACTGTAATTTTTCTTAGGTAGGCGGTTTCATTTACACATGGGCTGCCATACCAGCCTTTGAGTAACCTAAGTTTTAGTATTTTAATCCAAGCAAATGTTTTTAAATGCGATCCGAAGGCTGCAAATAGTTGAAGCTTGCTGTCTCAAGGTGCCATAGAAAGGATCATAATTGAAATGGTATCAGCTCCTATTTCATTATAAACCTTCAATCATCCAACTCAACCTCGTATCGAACATATCGAGTATGTGTCAACCTTACCCTAAGATTCCTTTACAGCCTGATATATATCAATCCGGCAAGTTGGAAAACCGATACGTATCAGCATGATACATCACATGAATTAGCCAACACATAAAATCATGATAGTAAGGAGGCATAGATACAAACTAAGTCATGATTGTAAGGAGGCATAAAATCATGTGTTGACACACATAAAGATGTTCAAATTTGTTACAGGAGGGAACTAATTCAGTTAATTGGGTATTGGCGCCAAAATTACTGAATTAAAATTATGTTAGATTCTGTTAGTTAGCTTCCTGAATTTAAGGAAATTTGTTAGAATGTTCGTTAGTTCATTTCTTGCTGATATGTTTAGTTTAGACCAGCTATAAATAAGAAAGAACCCATGTAATAAGATTCATTCAGAAAATTAATGAGAATACTTCTCTCTCTTATCTCTCTTCTTTTCTCTCCTCTCTTCTTCTTAGCTAGAATTCATCAATTACAGTTGAAGTCATAAGACTCGTGTAACATTGGTATCAGAGCTCTCTTTCCTTCTAAACATACCATTCTTCCGCCATTAAAATACAAACTAGAAGGTTTTAATACCCAGAAAATTTCTGCACACAAACTGTTCGATTAAATGCCTTCTACAACGAGTTCATCATCCTCTTCAATGGAGGAACAGTTGAAATTAATGGAACAAAGATTGGAGGAACAGTCACAAAGACAAGAAACTCAATCAAAGATCTTTGAAGAATCAATGGCGAAAATGCTACAAGCTATCACTGAACTCAGAGCTGAAAGGGGTGATAGAAGATCCTCAGAATCTCCAAGATCTGAGAATGATAGAGGGACCAATTCAACAAGGTCTATGGGGTATGTGCCTAAACTAGAATTTCCTAAGTTTGATGGAACGCATGCTAGACTTTGGATTAAAAAATGTAGCAAATATTTTACACTTCGTAAAATATCTGATGAACAAAAGGTAGATTTGGCTTCACTACATATGACTGATAAAGCTGAATGTTGGGTAACTAGTTACTTAGCTGTGAGAAAAAGAGTAGACTGGGCTGATTTTGTTATTGATTTGAATGCCAGATTTAGAGATGAAAGTAGAGCTAATGTTGTTGAAAAGTTTAATAAACTGGAACAAGAAGGAACTCTAGAGAAGTATATTGATGATTTTGAAAACTTAAAAGCATTAATGTTTCAGGATAATCATGATTTACCTGATAATTATATGCTTGAAAGTTTCATAGGAGGCCTTAAACCAGCTGTTAAACCTTTTGTCAAAGCCTTTAAACCATGTTCAGTAGCCCAGGCAGTTGAATATGCCAGATTACAGGAAGAAACTCTAAGTCTTACCACTACAAAATATTCTAAACCTTCATCCTACTCTTATTCTAAGCCTTTACAAGCTATGCCTATTTCTTCTAATACACCCTTACTCCCTACACCTGACACCAAGACTTCTTCTTACCTTCCTTTAACCAAGTTTAATCCTAGAACCAGAAATTCTAGATTTGTTCCAGCTGATGTTAAAAGGGTTATGTTATTATTGTGATAAACCATTTGAAAGGGGGCATAAATGTGACTTTAAGGAGCCTCAATTGTTTGTAGTAGAAGTACCTGGAGTAATGGAGAATGAGGAGGAAGAAAATGGAGTTTTTCAACCAGAAGAAGCTGTTGACATACATGATCCATGTATTTCTGTACAAGCTCTTTCTGGGAATCAAAATTACAATACCATGAGGGTTACAGGATTGCAGGGCAGTAAAACCATTCATATTTTGATAGACTCGGGTAGTACACATAATTTTTTGGAAATCATCTGGATTGCCAGTTTGTAGTGAAGGGTTTTTCTTGGATGATGAATGGAGTCTCTTTTAGTACTGATGTATTGTTGATTGATTTAGGGAGTTGTGACATGGTCCTTGGTATTCAATGGTTAAGTACCTTGGGTACTGTATTTTGGGATTTTAAACAATTGGTTATGCAATTTACTCATGGAGATCAACAACTCATTTTGAAGGGACTATATCCCAAGAAATTAGCAGTTTCTACTGGAATCCCTACTGCTAAGTCCTTTCACAATGCTGCTCATTTGTGTTTTATACAATTGCAAAGTATTGATGCTATAGAGATAAATCAATTACACCAGGATCAGTTGCAAGATAAACCACCTGAACTAGTAGCTTTACCGGAGAAATATGCAATGGTATTTGAAGAGCCTAAAGAATTCCTTTACAGTAGGCTCTACTGCTGTTAACATTAGGCCCTATAGATATCCTTTGAAACAAAGGGATATTATTGAACAACTTGTTCAAGAAATGTTGGATAGGGGAATCATTCAAAGCAGTGCAAGTCCTTTTGCTTCACCTGTGGTATTGGTAGGAAAGAAAGATGGAACATGGAGACTCTGTGTGGATTATAGGGAATTAAATAAAAGAACCATTAAAAATAAATTCCCTATACCTATTGTGGATGAACTGATTGATGAGTTAGCAGGGCTGTGGTGTTCGTGTTCAGTAAATTGGACCTTAGGGCAGGCTATCATCAAATGAGGGTGCATTATGAGGATGTATTCAAGACAGCCTTCAAAACACACACTGGTTACTTTGAATTCTTGGTTATGCCCTTTGGTTTAACCAATGCACCTGCTTCCTTTCAAGGGTGGATGAATGCTGTGTTTAAACCTTTATTAAGGAAATGTGTTTTAGTTTTTTTTTATGATATTTTAGTGTATAGTTCATCTATCACTGAACATTGGGTGCATCTTGATGAAGTTTTTGAACTCATGAAGACTCATATGCTCTTTGCAAAGGCTAGTAAATGTTCATTAGCTATTCCTTAGGTGGAATATTTGGGACATTTCATTTCAGCTCATGGAGTTGAAACTGACCCCAGCAAAATAGCTGCTGTCAGTTCTTGGCCTAGTCCTTCTTCTGTTAAAGAACTCAGAAGTTTTTTAGGATTGGCCGGCTATTATAGAAAGTTTGTGAAGCACTATGCTCTTATCAGCAAACCTTTGACTAATTTGTTGAAGAAAGGTGGTTTTCAGTGGTCAGAAGAAACTCAAGCTGCTTTTCAACACTTGAAACAAGCTCTAGTCACTGCTCCTGTGCTAGCAATTCCAGATTTCACTAAAGTATTTGTAGTTGAAACTGATGCTTCTCAATCAGGTATAGGTGCTGTCTTAATGCAAGATGGACATCCTCTAGCTTTCCTTAGTAAAACTTTGGGTCCTAAATGGCAAGCTTTGTCAGTATATGAGAAAGAATTATTGGCTATTGTCTGTGTTGTTCAAAAGTGGGAACAATATTTGATGGGTGAACATTTCATTATCAAAACTGATCAAAAAGCTTGAAGTGGTTGCTTCAACAAAAGATTTCCACACCTTTCCAACAATTTTGGCTCTCAAAATTGATGGGATTTGACTATGAGATTCAGTACAAGGCTGGGGTAGATAATGTGGCAGTTGATGCTCTTTCTAGAGTTCAAGGAGCTGACATTCTTTGTCTAGCAATTTCTGTAGTTTCTTCAGATTTGCAGACTTTGATTACACAGAGTTATCAGTTGGATAATTCTTTATTGTTACTATTACAACAACTGCAAAGTTCTATGGTTGTTCCTCATTTTTCATTGAAAGATGAATTATTAAGAAAAAAAGGGAAGATTGTGGTAGGACCTGATGCTAACCTTAGAGCTAAGCTGATCTCTTGGCTGCATTCATCTCTTGAGGGGGGACATTCCGGCAGGAGGGTCAAGGGGTTGTTTTATTGGAAAGGTCTAACAAAGGAGGTTAGTCATTATGTTAGACATTGCATCACTTGCCAAGCTTCCAAATATGATACATCTGCTAAACCTGGAAAACTTCAACCTTTACCTGTTCCTGCTGAAGTTTGGTTAGATGTATCTATGGATTTCATTTCTGGGTTACCTAAATCCATGAATAGAGATGTGATATTTGTAGTAGTTGACAGATTCAGCAAGTACAGTCATTTCATCGCTTTGTCACATCCTTTTTCTGCCATACAAGTTGCACAGTCTTACTTAGACAATATGTTTAAACTTCATGGCTGGCCAAGGTCAATAGTCAGTGACAGAGATTCTGTTTTTCTTAGCCAATTTTGGAAGGGCTTATTCTCTTTACATGGCACTGAATTCCTACTTTCATCAGCATACCATCCTGAAACTGATGGCCAGACTGAAATTGTAAATAGATGCTTGGAAACATATCTGAGGTGTATGTGTAGTGATCAACCTAAAGACTGGTGTAAATGGCTTCCCTTAGCTGAATGGTGGTATAATACCCACTTTCATTCCTCTCTACAGCTAACACCATATGAAGTGGTGTATAATCAGCCACCTCCCTTACACCTACCTTATCTTCCAGGAGAATCCTCCAATGCTGAAGTAGACAGAAGTTTACAAAGAAGAGAGGCTATGGTTAGGTTGGTTAAATCACATTTGATTAGAGCACAGGCCACGATGAAGTCTCAGGTTGACAAACATAGAGCTGACAGAACATTTAGTGTGGGTAATTGGGTACGGCTCAAGCTACAAGGTTATAGACAGCAATCAGTACAGGCCAGGTCTAATCAAAAGTTGTCTGCCAGATTTTATGGTCCTTTCCAAGTTATTGCAACAGTGGGCAAAGTAGCTTATAAACTCCAGTTGCCTAGAGACTCTCATATCCATAATGTTTTCCATGTTTCCCAACTTAAAATGTTTCGTGGTTCTCTTACCTATTGCTACTCATATCCCTAGTTGGCTTCAAGGCACTAATCATGAGATATTGCAACCCCAAGCTATTATAGACAGAAAAATGCTTCCACTCAATAATCAAGCTGTGGTGCATTATTTGGTGCAGTGGCAAGGGTGTCCTGATCATGAAGCTACTTGGGTTCCAGCTCCTGATTTTGATGCTCAGTTTTCTTCTTTTATTGTGGAGACTTGAGGGCAAGTCTGTTCTTGCAGGGGGAAGTAATGTTACAGGAGGGAACTAATTCAGTTAATTGGGTATTGGCGCCAAAATTACTGAATTAAAATTCTGTTAGATTCTGTTAGTTAGCTTCCTGAATTTAAGGAAATTTGTTAGAATGTTCTTTAGTTCATTTCTTGCTGATATGTTTAGTTTAGACCAGCTATAAATAAGAAAGAACCCATGTAATAAGATTCATTCAGAAAATTAATGAGAATACTTCTCTCTCTTATCTCTCTTCTTTTCTCTCCTCTCTTCTTCTTAGCTAGAATTCATCAATTACAGTTGAAGTCATAAGACTCCTGTAACAAAATTCGACTCGGACATTAAGCTAATTATTAGGCCTGAAGCTTCTCTTAACAATTAGATACCTTCAACAAACTTGTATTCTTACAATGACAAATATCAGATAATTTTCTTCAAACAAAAAAGGCATTCAGATACAGACTAGTTCAAAGCAATGAGGGATGTTGAAATTGCAACCCTAATTAGGAGAGAGAAAGAGAAAGAGAAAGAGAGAGAACCAGTGATTAGGACGTGAGAACCGCAATGCTTGCAATAGTATACGAAGAGCTCAGAGTCAGGACCGTCAGGTATTGCATCTTCACTTGAGTAGGTGTGCGTCGTCCTCTTCGGCATCTCCTCTCTCTATCTCTCTTCCTCTCTGGAGTTGGTGTCTCTCTCCGGCGAGTGTGAAGTGGAACTCGTTCTCTTTTCTGTGGTCTTTTTTAGTCTTTGACAAACGTGGACGAATTACCGGATTGGTATATTTAGCTCATTGTCTAAGCCTCTAAGGCTTTGTTTGGTAGGAAGGATTTGGATGGAAAAGAAAGGAAATGAAAGGTAAAAATAAACTTTCTCATGTTTGGTAAAAGAAAATAAGAGGGGTTTGATTGGAAAGGAGAGGAAGTGGAAGGAAAAGAATACTCTTAAATCCTTGCTTTCCTTTCCTCCCAAAATCGGAGGAATTTGACAGGAAAGAAAGCTAACAAGCTTTTACCTATGTTTTCTTTATTTCCTTCCTTTCCTTTCATTTACTAATGACAACCAAACATGTGATTCCTCTCAAATCCACTAATTATACCAAACATTGGAAACTACAACTACCTTCTTTTCTCTTCTTTTCCTTTCTTTTCCTTTCTCTTCCTTTCTTTTCCCTTCCTTTACTAAAAAAATACCAAACAGAGTGTAAGGGTTACTAATTGGGTTGAGCAGCTCGCGAGCAACATGAACTTGGTGAATGCTAAGTTAAAACTTAACTTAAAGTTGAGTAAGACGCATTTAATTCGATAAGAGTTTTTGTTTTTCTGTTTGATAAGGAAAGAAAATTAGGTTGACCCCTAAGATAGGACCAACCTAATACATCCTTATGGATAATGGGGAGGAACACAGGATTATGAAGTTCAAACCAGCGATAAGGAGTCCGAACCGAGTGACCTTGTGAGCCAAGAAATCTGAAGCTTGATTTGCCTCGCAGAAACAATGGTTGACAGAAAGAGAGAAGAATGCCCTAAAATCTATACCTGCATCAGAAATAATATTATTAATTTTCCACGGGACCTTTCAAATAACATTTGAGTTAATAACCACAAGGTTATCTCCCTCAAGAAAAAAGTGAATAATTCCTAAAGTAATAGTTGCCTTAATACCCTCTCTCATTCCCCAAGCTTCAGCAGTCAAAACAGAAGACTTATGATGAACTCGATAAGAGTATAGGCAGCTTGATAAATTTATTTAGATTTTTTTTAATACTTATTCCGTTCTGTTTTAAATGAAATGTACGGTTTAGCACGGGGATTTAGGAGAAGAGAGATACAGAGAAAAAAAAAAGAGGAACTCATGTGATGAAAAGAGAAGTAAGTACCAAATATAGTAATGTTTCATTTATTTTGAAACGGACTAAAATGATAAGTATTTCATTTATTTTTGAATGGAGAAAGTATAATATATTTAAAAAATGAGTTGAAAGCAAAAATGGAGTAATCCCCAACAAGGATCCACTTCATACTCACACAAAGTTGCAGACATTTTTTCTCCTCAAAAAAAAAGTAGAGGCATTTTTCTATGTAAATTAATTAATCTTAAAGAGGGGGACAAAGTAGAATAGTTTATTAAGGGACATAGGCCAAATGGTCACACAACTTCAAAGACTCGCCATCGTCATACTCATACAATAAGTAATAACACGAATGAAAAGCAAAGAGCAAATCAAGTTTTGAAATTTCAATGGAAAATGTCAAAAGTTTAGAGGTAAATGAGAACCCTATCTATCTCAAGACTTAGCTGGTCTTAAGGCTCTGCTTCTTTCTTTGTCTCTCCTCTAATTTCCACTATTTTAGGTCTTTAATTCTTATATCACAAAAAAAAAAAATCAGTCCTCAAGACCTCAAATACTCGGATGATTCTTTAGTGATCATACCAAAATTATGACCACCGAAGTCAACGGAAGTCAAAGGGGCTCTGCACCACCCATTTTGCCAACTCAGCAAGCCATTTTCTTTTTCATTTCTTTTACTAAAATCAGAAATATTTATGATAAATAAAATAATTTTGTAAAATCCAAAAAATTAATAAGAAAATCCTAAAAATTTAATACTTTCATTTTTCTGAAATTAATTATTTTGACCAAAAAAAAAAAAATTTACCCATCTTTTTTTTCTCTCTCCTCTTTTTCCCCCTGAACCCCGATGAACTCATTCCTTCCCTGCGTTCTCTCTCCATCCATCTCATCTCCTTCCTCGACCATTTTTCGACCAATTAACTGCTCTTTTGTTACTCTACTCTTCACGCATAAGTGAATCTTCTTCACGCAAACACCAAGGGTGGAAGTGTGCTTTTAGGGAAATCTCGATTTCAGTCTTCTTTACATATCTAGGGTTTTGGTTTTGTTTTTGGGGAAAGTTCGATTTCAGTTGTCTTCATTTGTTTGATTTAGGTCTATACTCCATTTCGCATGAACAAAACCCTCATGTTCTTCAATCTCAATTTCCGTTTAATCGATTTCGGGGTTCTTTCAGTGTTTTATCAGAATCAACAGGGCCTGACTGTTGGCTGTTTCAATTTTGTGGGGTTCTTGGGTGATGACCCAACTATGGGGCTTTCGGTGATGACCCAACTATGGGGATTTGGGTGATGACCCAACTATGGGAATTTAGGTGATGACCCAACTTTATGTATTCGGGTGATGACCCAACTATGGGGCTTTGGGTGATGACCCAACTATTATGTTCCAATAACAAAGAAAGATTCAACTATCATGTTGATCCAGCCAACTTAGATTGTGGTTTGTAATCTGGATTCAAATGAACAATCATGTATAATCATGTTTTAGGAAGAATTAAAATTGATACCAAACATTAGATAAAATTGCTAGTATTAATTTTGAAAAAACTGTCATGTTTGGGATCATAATATCATTAGTAACAAAATGTGGCTAATAATAATTCAAAATAATAATTCAATGGTATAAACGTCTTTAGGTAGACGTTTGCACCGCGGAACAAACGTTTAAGAAGGCATATGGGCCTTGGCCCAAACGTGCCCTAAAAGCGTCTGTCATGGATCAAACATCTTTTATTGACTTTTGTGTACAAACACGTGTGTCATGGATCAAAACGTTTAAAGAGAAATCTGTCATATTTGTATTAAAGATATCATTTTATGTGGTTAATAATAATTCTAAATAACGTAGAAATGGGCAAAAATAGATAATAAAAAAAAATATATAATGATCTAATAAAATCTTACACTGCCCAGAATAAAATTACAAAAAAGGCCAAACACTGCTCGCCTTTGAAAGGATTCGATCCCGCGCCGCATAGATGCAAGTGATTTTCATATCAGGGCTAGTGACCACGGAGACGGGGGTATCAGCACGACAAATGTTTGTCCCCAGTTGTTTATGTATTATGGTGCGCAAAAGAAAGAAAAAAATAAGATACGTGTATGTTTACATTTGCTGATAGGAAAACAGTTTTGACACAGAATAAATGTTTAACTTATAATGTAGGGTAGCTAAAACACGCTTTCTAATTTCTACTACGAAATAAAGATTAGTGTTTATTAAATACTACCTCCGTATTTTTTAAGTAAGTTGCACCATTTGCTTTTTGGCACTATTCATCAACCAGTTTTATTAAGTTATCTCGCACCATAATATAAGAAAAAACATAGTCAAGTGGGGTCTTGTTAGATTCGTCTCAATGCGAACATTCCAAATATCAATTTTTTTAAATTTTTACTTGCATATTAACGTTTAAAGAAGTCTCTCGACAAATGTGAAAAAGCAAATGGTGCAACTAAATAAATACAAAGGTAGTATAAAACGCTAGTAAATTTACACATGATAGCCTTATTAAATTTGCTAGTAATTCAAAGTAGTGGTTAGAGGGTTTCATCATCCAACAAATTATGCCCATACAGAGCGTCGGAGGGCTAATTGATCGTTTATCTCAATTGTTATTTCCGAATATTTTTCTCTCCGAATAAATAATTCCAAGAAATACAATAACGTCATCCCTCGTACCCGTTCGGCTTATTATCCCATGGTGAGCCACTATGTTCCGGGGGTTTCATCCATACCGAGACGCAAGACCCATAGTGTAAATCATTCCAAGAAATACAATAACATCATCCCTCGTACCCTATCGGCTTATTATCCCATAGTCAGCCACTATGTGCCGGGGGTTTCATCCATACCGAGACGCAAGACCCATAGTGTTGTGTAGAATGTCTAATTAAAGGCTACGACAAGAGTAAGAAAGGTGATCATAGGTACACAGGCGAGGTAGGGGAGGGGAGGGGAGGGGGGGTCTAATACATCGGTTGGGTGTTTTGAGCAATCTTGTGTTTCGTCATGTCTTAAGCCTGACATGCTTAGGACGTGGCCTAGATCAGTGTCTTAAATGGCTAAAGCTGGGTCGTGTCCTAAATGGCTAAAGCTGGGTCGTGTCCTAAATGGCTAAAGCTGGGTCGTTTCCTAAATGGCTATTCTAGAAAATCGAGTAAATCGACCAACAGAAAATATTTGGGTCGTGACCTAAAATATATGGCATGGCATGAAGGTTGGGGCATGCCCTAATTATTAAAATTCTGGGTATGTCCTAGAAATCGACCAAGTGCTAAAGGTTGGGTTTTCACCTAAAATATTTGGCAGGACATAAAGTTTTGGGTCATGTCCTGATTTTTTTCTTTCTTATTCTGTAGGAGAAATCTCATATCAATTTGTCACCGATAACATATCTCCAGCTACAATCTAAAATTTCTGGTGGAAAAATCCTAGTCGAAGTGGAGGTCAGCGTTGCCGGCGCAAGGGTTTGATTCCGGACATAGGGATATGGGAAGGAAATGACAGACTAAGAGATTCTTTCCATGGGGGATAGGAGAATTCAGTCATTCGTCGCCAGCCGAGTATCAGTCATCGTCGCCGGCCTAGCATCATTCATCGACGCCGGCACAAAGCTAAGAGATTCTTTCCATGGGGGATAGGAGAATTCACAATTGTCAAAGAGGAATTGCAGGAAGTCGAAGGAAGAAGAGAGAGAAAATTCCCCAAAAGTTTTTTAAAAAAATTTCCACCAAAATAATTTTTCGGAATAATTTTTTTTTTCAGAATTTTTTTTGGTATTTTTTGAGATTTTCAGAAATGAATTTAAGGTATTTTCCTAAATATTATAAATGTTTTTGAGGAAAAGAAAATACAAGTGGGCCATGTTCAAGGTTGTTAAAATCGCGATTTGAATCGGAAAATCGTACGATTTTACGATTCAATTTTCGCTAAACGATCTAAATCGCACTTAGAATCGCTTTTGAAAAAAATCGCATGTAGAATCGGTCAAAATCGGTAAAATCGTAAAATCGCATGTAGAATCGTACGATTTTAACCGATTTTACCGATTCTCTTTTTGGCCCATTATACTGAATCGTGTAGCTGGAGATTAGAAAAAAAATGGGCCAGGCCCATTTTCTCTCACCCTCACAATACCTAATTGATGCAACACGCACGCTACTCACTAGCTGGTTCTTCTTTCTCTCTCCTTCGGTTCTTCTTTTTTTCTTCTTCGGTTCTTCAAATCTTCAGATTCGGCTACCAGCCCCATCCCCCAGGTAATTATTTTCGTTTTTTGCTGCGTATTATTTCTTTCTTTTGATCTCCAAATCAATAATCTCATCAAAGTTCTCTTATAGTCGTAGATAAACCATGGTTGGAGGTGGTTAAGAGTTTGAATAGCCAACCCATTCACAAACATATATACGGGACTTGAGCTCGTTTACAAATCTGGGTATAAGGAGTTCATAACGAAGTTTGTGGTATGGCAGAAGTCCCTGTTGGGGCGATCAGTTTTGGTGTTTTACAGTAATTTAATCACTTATGTGTCCTTTGCTATATGAAGCGTGTTGTGTACTATTATGTTTCACTAATATTTCAATCTAGTGAGCTAATTATTTCATTCTTCTTGTTATATTGCAAGTTATCATGGTCACATTCCTAGTTATCATTACGGATAAAATTGAATTTTTAGTGTTGTTCATTGAAAAAATAGGTAAATAATTTACATATTTTATCATAGAATCTTATTCCCGCAAAATTCGTAGAATCTTACGATTTTACGATTCGATTTTACGATCCGATTCTGACAGGCCCTTCCGATTTAAAGTAGAATCGCGATTTTGACAACCTTGGCCATGTTGAATGTGTGGCTCATATTCATTCTGACCCCACATTTTCAGTGATCATATTTTCAATATGATCACCTTAGAATTTTCGCAAATATTCATGGGGTGTTTTGTAACACCCCGATAATTCTCTCTTTTCAGAAATGCCTTTATAATGTAAAACTTAGAGAATTACCCAAGTATTATCGCACGTGTGATAACGAATCGGCTTATTCAGAATTTTGCAGCGAAAAACATCAAACTAAACTTTATAAATAATTAAATAAGTACTTCATAAATAGACCACTCTATAAAAGTCTATCAAACCAACTAATAATAATAAGTTCCTACTGATGCAGAAAATATGATATATAAAATTTCACAAGCTCTCCATTCCCAGATCCCCAATGATGCTACATCTGCGAACCTGTAAATGTCAATACTCTAGAGAATCTGATCACCAAAATTGGGTCATCACAGGATCAATAAGGCAAAGCCATGATCAACACATACAAACAAAGCACGTAATCAGCAAAGCTGAGTACTACATAACAATACAGAAACAATCCTAACCATGATACTAAGAAATAATAAACAGAGATAAATAATAATACAACAATATAACATTCTGCAGATAACTTCTACTGAACTAAACTTTAATCATCTTTTACTATATTAAGTGGAATAGTTATTGGACCGAGTTGTCTAACTAAAAACCAGCCTTCACCTAGGAAGACTAAATACGGGCGCGACTCCGTATTCCATAATGACCTGCGATATCGAGGAACCTTTGAATAAAAAGAGGAACGGTGATCAATCCAATTCCCAGAAAAAGCCATGGCACGCTCACCATGTACCCCAACTCCTGATTGTCCAACTTCAGACGTGCACCAGTCTAAAGCTTATTACTATCCAAGTTACACTTTACGTGATTTACAATTTATTACTTGTTATGACACACATACAAGCAACACAGAATATAATTCAAACATTCACAACTGAACTTCTTTTATCTTAGGATTTAATAAGTGATCACACAACTTACAATCCAAGATTACTTTCTTTAATTCCAACCTTTCTTACTTTGTTGAACCTAGCCAACAATCAATCTTACCTTTCAAAGGCATAACTTGTCAAGTTACCAAATAAGGCCCACAGTCCTCATAAAGTAGTGAAATACAAAAAGGGAACAATGATCAAACATGATCCAATACTAATAAATATATTAATTCCCCCATGTGAATTAATAAATAAAGTTCCCAATCCAATTAACATGCTTGCATCAATATTCCATACAAACATGATATTCTACTCATAATCAAATATTATAATCAACATGTTTGCACACAGGCATAAAACATGCAAAATCCAACATAATAAATATCATACATGAACTCAACATAGTTCCTATACATGATACTACATAATTCTCCTTCATAAAATCATGATACTATCTCAATCATCACATAGGTATGTACGTACCTTGTGTAAACTAGTCGACTGGCCACTTTTAAACCTTTAAAAGTCTCCTACGGAATACTCTCCGCCTAGAAATCAAATATAACTAAAATCAATACTCTTAAATAAAAAGACAGCAACTTTAAAATATTTAAAACCCCCTTTAAACATATTCAAAAGTTGATTTTTCTTTCAAAACTCCAATTACTTTTAATTCCTAGCATAGTACTACCATACTAGCAATTAAAATTCTTAAAACTCCCTAAATAAAATACTTTCTGAAATTCCAGCAACTTATAAAATCATAAAACCTTCTTTAAACCCACTTAAATATGCTTAAAATCATAAATTAAATCAATCTCATAGTATATAATATGCTACTATGGTTTTCTAATAATTAACACCCTAAAAATCCATGCTTTAATTATTAAAACTTCAATCTAACAATAATAAACAAATCTGAATTTTTATTCTTATAATATAATATATATATGAATCAAGATTATTCATTAAAACTGTAAATTAACATTGATAATCATGATTAACATTAAAATAAAGCATAAAAACATAGTCTTTAATGGAAAACTTGAGGAAAAAGAAAAGAATTAAACCAACACAAGAGGAAAGTGATGATGCGCCGGCCAAGGAAGAGCAGTGGCGGCAGCAGCGGCGGTCAATGGTGGTCAACGGTGGTGTGGTGACATTTCTTAGCGAAGAAGAAAGCGTTACTTGAAGAAGAAGAAGAAAGAAAAACTTGAGAGGAAGAAAGCTGAATTTCACGTGGAAGAGGAGGAGGAGGAAGCCGTGAGTTTTGAGAGAGAGAGAAAAATAAATCTTTGTGTAGGGTAAAATAATTGGGCTTAAGGTATTTATAGGTAGGGTTTCCTTTTGGGCTTAGGAAAAGGAGATTGAGTTTAAATAGAATTCAATGACAACTAGGATTGATAAATGAGGACTCCTAGCATCAATATAACTCCTCTTTCCTAATCTACTTAGAATTTGGGTTCCTCAAGTCCATTAGACTTCTTTTCTAAATCAAATTCATATTTCAAACCTTTTTCAAAGCATGCCTAATTAAAATATTTTCAACTTTCTTAAATCCTTGAAATAATTTCATTTGACTTTTAAAATAGTCAACCTTCTTTAAATAATAAAATCATTTAAACTAAAATATAAATATACAAATACTAAAATATATTTATAAAATCCTTTAAAATTATGGGGGATTACATGTTTGGTTGGAGGGCTTCAAGAAAGGGTAAGGGAAACAAAGCTCTTGATTCCCTTTCTTGATGTTTGTTTAGTCATTTCAATCATTCTCTTTACCCCTTCCTTTCCCCCAAAGTCCTCTACATCCATTCCCCACACCCCCCTAGGGTTTCACTTACCTTTTCTCTCCTCTACTTCATGGTCACCTTGACCAATCATTGACCACCACACTACCAACTAAACCCACCACCCCAGTAGCCATAACCACCACACCGCCACCAGAACTCACCACCCTCGTCACCCACATCGCCACCTAACGCTACCACCCTCGGCAATAGCACCGCCACCCAACCCAACACCACCAACCAACCAAAAATCATTCTCCCTGACCATCTAAATCACCGAAACCCCCTCCCCCCCACCCACGACCACCACAAATTGCCACCTACAACTGCCGCGAAAAATAAACACCCAACTCGAAAAAAAATCCCACCACCCCGTTAGCCACCCCCACCCCCTTGAAAACCACGCAACCCACTCGAAAAAACTTTATCCACCCCACAACTGCCGCGAAAGAGGGGAGGGAGGAAGGAAAACGCCGCACAACCCAATTAAAAAACTCAACTCCAATAATTGATTATGGCTTTAGATGGTCAAATTCGGCCATAGAAACTTCAGATCTGAAGTTTTTAAGGTCGAATTTGACCTTTAAAACCTCAAATATGGCCTTTAATGGTGGTAGAGGAGGAAAATAAGGAAGGGGGACTGGTGACGCGGCGGTGAGGTAGGGCGGCAGTGCTAGGAGGTGCTGATAGGCGGCAGTGGGATGGCGGCGTCGATGCACGGCAGTAGGATGCTGCGTCGATGCGCGGTGGCAGTGAAAGAGCGGCGGTGAGGGGTGGGGGTGGGGTGGGGGTGGTGGTACTTGGGAGAGAGAGGGGAGAAGAATGTTTCAAACCAAACAACTTTCTTTAACAAAGGGTTTTCTTTTCCTTTCTCCTTGTTTCTCTTTCTTAAACCCTTACCCTTACCCCTTGATGAACCAAACGCCCCCTCATGGTGAAGTAAAAGCTATTTGGTTCACTTCCATATCCATAACCCTTTAATCCATAACCCTTTAAAAAGTGAGAAGTATGGCTGCTATTCACACGAACAGTGATATGAGTCACAAAAGCCCGTAATTTACTATTCACAAGGAAAAGGGGCAATTTCAGCCCTCCATCTGAGCACGATCATCTCAGCCCTCCATCCATGGTTTCTTTCTATCCCTTTCACGCTTTCTCTCTCTCCTCTCTCCTCTCTCCTCTCTCCTCTCTCCTCTGTCGCCATTGCTATGGAGTGAACAAAAATTGTTTTCTCCCTCATAAAAAGCAAGTGTTTCACCTTACCTGCTGATAAATGGATTTGATTAGAGAGTGCTACTTCAGATATGATTTTAGGAGATTTTTTATGGTTACTTTCAGCCCACCGATGTCAAGGTACTTTTCGTTTTGCTTTCTTTGATTTTTTGTTGATATTTTCTAGGTATAATAATGTATGCACTCTTAATAATTTTATTTATTCTCAATCTTGTCTTAATGTTTCTTCATCAACATTCATCTTTCTCTTGCCTCCGATCTATCTTTTTTTCCTGCTTAATTTCTTATTAGAATTTCAATTCTTTCCTTGTTTCAGATTTCGCAAGCTACGGTTAAGATCGGAACTAGCGGTAAAAATTCATGTCCACTTTCATTCCATCTTTTAGATCTACCGTGTTTTTTTCCAAAAAAAATATATGTAGGTGTTGTGTGTTGTATTTTTGGATTTATTTGGGTGTGTTTTGTAGAAATTAATGTCGAAATTGGGAAGTAAAAGTAGACCTTGAAGCACAGGTCATACCAAGCTTCTTTGGCTTACAGGTTTTCTCACATATTTTTGGATCCATTTGATTTGATGACCTATGCTTGATGTTTTAAGATTTTTTATTTGTTTTTGTGCGTTGTAGAGCTAGATATGGAGCTAAGGTATGTTTTGGTACACTCTGTTTTCTTGAGATTCGTGGTTCGTTTTCATTGATTTTAGGCAGTGTTTATTGACATTATTGTTGAATTAGTCGTTATCGATTTTAGCTGGTTCAATGTATTGACATTCTCAAGGTAAGCATTCATGAATCGCCATCCAGTTAGGATCTGCTCATCCTCCACCTTTCTTTGATTCATGTGTATTTCAAGAATACCTGCCTTTTATCATAGCTACTCTGAAGGTGAATCTATCTTTCATACCAATTTTATGAGGTGGCTTCACATCTTCCAAAGTATATACAAACATTTTTATTGGTTTTTAAATAGATTGACACTTGTCTTTCTTGCTCTATTTCTAAATTAAGTAGGAAACTTTGTGATTTTCACAAGTGTTTTCTGATCATTCAATGATAATGGTGTCCTGCCTCTCCATGATAGAGTGTAATTATGGGAAACGCCTTCTTCTGTTCTCTGTTGAATCTGAATACTTTTGAGGTTTCGGCATGTGTTTTTGGAATTACAATAACGATTTGAGGCTTTTGGATGTATGAGTGAGTTTCTTGTTGGACGAAACTTTTCGATTAAGTTTCTTGTGGAGTTAACCGAGTATTAGGATGATGAAATTGAGTCCACGGATATCGGGATATCGGTAATCTGGGAGTTTTATCTTTGATTCTTAAAAGAGCACGATGAATAGGTATAACTAAGTGAAATTATATCTCTGGTGCTAATAGATGGCTATGGTTTATGCAATTGTAATTATGAAATTATATCTCTGGATGGCTAATAGGTATAGCTAATTGAAATTATATCTCTGGTGCTAATAGAGGGGGAGGGGGGTAATATAATCAGTACTGATATTTATTAGATTTAACTTGCATGGAAAACTTGTTCTCTAGCAAACAAATTGCGCTTCCTTACATGTTTGTCGGAGAACGGTTTTCCAAATAGTTGTACTCTTAACTCAAACATAAATTATGACCAAAACCCTGAATATTCTTGTATTTGCACGGACTACCCAATCCAAAATGGAAAAGCCTTAGCTTTCATCTACAGTAGCAGACAGTTCACAACCAAAGGAGGTATGCCTACAGGAACTGCAACTACAAATGTTTTCCAGTACCCTAACGGTCCGTTTGGTTAGTGGTCATAAATAGTGGTAATGGAAATGAAACTTAGTGTAAATTTGTAAAGAGGTTCTCATGTCAATGACCATGGGAATGAAACTTTATCACAAAACATGGGTTTCCCTTTATAAATTTCCATTACCACCCAATACCACCTTCCCAAGTGGTAATGGATAGTAATGAGATTTTAGAAAGAAAATGGATATCTTGGGATGAAGTAGCATTACCATAGGTAATGACAATTGATTTCTAGTACAAATTTACACTATAATGCATTACCATTCCCACCATTTATGGCCTCTTACCAAACGGACCGTAAATGTAGACAGCTTATGAAGGGAATACAGTCCCAATGTTGCAGTGCTCATGAAGTGGTTGTTGGGTCAGATTTTCATGAATCCTTATACTGTCATCTTCTCTGCTGTTTGTTATGCTACAATGAGGTCCAGTTCATTTCCTCAACCTTTGCTCATAGCCTCGTACAAGCATTTCAAACATTCGAACTAATATGGGAAGATCTTTGCTCTGATATCTGAGATGGAATCTTGAATGAAAGAATCACTGATCTACCAACTCGAGCTGCAATGTCTAAACTCCTTAAGCCTAACCCGGAGTTAGCCGACCTGATTTACTTGCAGGTAGATAAGAGGCAGCTATTCTTTGTTCATCAACATACAACATTGCAGGTAAATCATTTGTCCTGAATTAGATCGGCATTGGTTAGTTTCAATCATGTCGTATTATTTGTTCATCAACATTCATCTTCCTCTTTCCTTTGATCTATCATTTTCTTTTTGTTTTTTCCGCTTAATTTTTAAATGAGGTTTGCAAACTAACTATACTTTTTTTTTCCTTGTTTCAAATTTGCAGCTATAATTAAAATCGGAATCAGCGATATATTTTCATTAGGTTCTAAAATTTGATTCTTTTGTTGCAAGTTTTGGGTTTTACAAATTGGGTGATTTGTGATGTGTTTTCCACTTTTCCCTTGGCTCTAGGAACGATTTACAAATTTTGATGTGTTCTATAGTCGTAAGCAGGTGAGGTAATACTTCTTTCCATTAAGATTTCTTGAATTTTTTATCTTTTAGGTTTATTGATTTGATTCGTTGGTTGAATGATTCAGAGACCACTTATCTTGGCTGCAAATATGCAATGCATGGGAAAATATCGTGTGTATAGAAGCTCCTTCATTCAAGAACTCATGTAAATCAATCTTCCATCATCCATCTTTACTTTTCATTTTTTTATATTTTGCTTATTTAAGTAGTTGGAAATATGAGGGAATAAATGCAACCTTTGGGTATTATTCCTGTAATTTTTGTAGAGAAATATGTGAATTAGGGATTTGAGATATTCCATTAGGTGGTCATTTAGAGTTCCTATTTTTATTAGGATAATTTCATAAATCCTATTTTTGTGACAATTTTCATGTTTCCTGGATCATGTCATATTTTTCAAAGCTCTACTTCTTTGTTATTTATGATGGAAATCATGATTTAAAATTAGATGAGGAATACAAGCATGAACTCTTTAATTGTTACTGTAGACGCCTTGTCTTACTTGGAGGCTTGAGATAGTGGTAACAGTGAGACCAAATTAGCTTTGTTAAGGCACTAATAATATAGATAGAAACATTATATGAGTTATTTATAATCTTGGTATTTGTTAAGCTTAAAGAATCCCTTTATGTAAAAAAGATAGGTAGTGCAAGCAGAAAGAGGAACCTTCTTGGTAGCTATCTTGGTAAAAAAATTAATATGATGTATGCTATCAGGCCTCTTAAGTGACCAATGAACCTTACTGATGCAAGACTCCCTGGCTAAGGATCTATTTAGCTTGAAGGTGCAATGAAGAAATCGCATTTTCGCGATCTCGAATGCGATATCCGTTAGCTCAGTAAGACAAGACGGCATTGGTTGCCGCGGTATAAAATGACTAAGACGACAAACCCGGAACTCAGGAGAGCTTTAACACATGCTCATGTATTCAAAATTGTGATTGTGTTGGTCCATGTAATGTTTCTGTTGGTATATACAGTGTGTGTGTTCGTATATGTAATATAATGTTTGTGAAACAACAACAAAATATAGCGTTTGTTTGTGTCTTATATGAACATGTACTTTTTGGAACGGGTGTAGGGATGGATCACCTTGAACATTTGAGAAAGTATTCATGTTTAAATTTCACTTTTCCAATTTTTTTTATTATTATTAATTGATCTTGTCAAGCCAAACAAGTATTGGAATACTTGGCAAAGCTTGGTTTGGTCAACTTAAAAGTAAAGCTTTTATCTTGTGAAAAAACATTTGACGGGGACTTTTTGGAACTATTACGTAGCTAAATGAGTGAAGAAAAATGCCATGGTTTTTCATGGTGATGCATCATCATGAAGATTTGAAAAAAAAAAAGTTCCTCTTTGTGAGTTGAAGTGTAACAATTAGAATTATACATTTGTGGTTCCATTCCCATTAATTTACTGCCTTAATATGGAGAGGATAGGAACAATTGTGAGATCTTGGTCTCTTTAGGTTGGAAGTGAAGCTATTATATTTTTTTTTTTTGGATAAGTAAAATTTAAACCCAAAACAGAATACACCTATGAAGTTGAAAACTGGACATGCCCAGTATTCCACATTCCCAAACCAGTTTCTATCTCTATCTTTCACTTTAGAGCTCATAATCTGCAAAATCCTATTTTCACAATGAACTTAATGTCCTGTACAATTTTATCTATTGTCATAATCACATTGTCCCAATAAGTTGTATTCCTATTCCTCCAAATCATATATACAGTTGCAGCAATAGTTGCAAGAACCACTTTCTTCTGAAAGTTGGTACCTCTGTATCTTCCTCTGATCCATCTGCAAGCTTGGTGAATGCTCCTGTCCCTCCAAGTTACACCAAGCCACGCCATAGCCTTCCTCACACATTGACTACTGTAATGACATTGGAAAAATACATGGTTGACAGATTCAGTATGTTGGTATGCTTAATCTCTTCAATCTATCCTTTGTTATCAGTCAATCCTGGAGAGCTAACCATAAGATCATTATGTGTTTAGGTTGTGAGAACCTATTCCATACACTCTTACTCCATTGAGCTTGAGTGTCGTCTCTACCAATAGCAGTATAGTATTTCTTAATGCTGAAATTAGGGTCCAGCAGCCACTGATCACCATTAAGTTTCTCACGCAAACCATTTTTTGCCTGACAGATATGCTTCCATGCCCAGCTTGAGTTAGCAGGTGCCACATAACTACTCCATGGATGATCTTTGATGTACACCTCACTAACCAACTTCACCCACATATTGTCTTTCTTTTGAGCAATGCACGAGGCCAATTTAACAACAACTAGATTCCAGCTCAAAGTATATCTGAACCTAAGCCCATCAGCATTGGGTTTACACAGAGAATCCCAGCAAACAACACCTGGTTTAGTGTTATTATAGGTGCCAGTCCAAAGATAGCACCTACAAATACTATTGACTTCCTTCAACACACTTCTAGGGATTATGAATAATTGACCCCAGTAAGTATGAATGCTCATCAGTACACTATTTACAAGTTGACCTCTAGCAGCAAATGACAAATTTCCAGAGTTCCAGACTCTAATTCTATTAATCATCTTATCAATCATGAATCATGGCTCGACATTCACTAGCCTTCAATTTTGTAGGGATGCTGAACAAAACTCTTCTCACATCATCTTTAGTGAATTGACATTGAATAATTCTTCTATGCTCCCAGTATTGCTCGCTCTTCCCTCTGCTCATAAGAGTGCTCAACAACATCTGCTTTTGCTCTTGCCTAGTAAATAAGTTCTTATAAAAATCCTGGAAGGCTTCATTAACATTCTCATGGCTGTTAACCCACAATCCATCACTATTGTGAATAGCATGGACTCTATTCTGCCTTCTTCTTGCCTTTATAGCTTGATAGAATACCTTAGTATTCTCATCACCACACTTGAGCCAATTCAGCTTAGCCTTCTGTTGCAACAATGAATGCAAGTTCATCTTAGATTTATGAACCTTCTCTGCTACCATTTTCTCTCTGTTAATTATCTCCAGATTGCTCGGATTCAAATGCATCTCAACTTGTATAGATGCAAGCTCATCTATAGCTTTAATTAGGTCAGCTTCAGCATCCCCAAAACCTTGTTTCTTCAAGTTTCTCAAAGCCATCTTCACTCCTTTCAACTTCTCCACAACTCTACACCCCAAGACTGGCTATTATCTTGCAATACTATTGTTAATAATACTTATGGATATGAACATAAGACTAAAGGAATAAGCATTTATTGCTACTTATGGAAATGTTGTTGGCTTAATTATATCATCATTGAATCAAGTTTAGTATTGTGCTTGCAAATAAATTAAGTGTTAATTGTGCAAATTCATTCCGCTTGACATTATTATGTGAATGAGTAGTGTTAAGATTACATGAAACTATCATGCTCCATTATGTGGATAGAAATTATAAGTCAAATTTTTTTCCTGTCTAATTAGGGATGTCAAGGCTCAGACTGAAGAGGAAGACTTTGCTGTCATAAACCTCATCAAGTCTAATGACTAGGTATGATTACTTTTTTCTTCTTTTGCTTGAAGAGGTGTGTGGAGGGTGTGGAATTGGCTTTGGTAGGACAATTATGTTGTTTGTATTTGTCCATAAAGCTTTATAGACTATCACAATAGTGTATTTGGCTTCTGTGAATGCTGTTGTGGTGAAGGTTGCCTTCAAGGTCAAGATGTTAGTACTATGCATCCTAACTCGTGAAACAATGATGTTCAGGACCTCATAGACTATAAAAATGTCTCTACTTCACACAGTTGGACTGGGCGAGTTAAGAGATTTGGTGCAAAAGGCAGTATTGGTAATACACTAAGGGTGATCTTCACAAGTCAGCTCCACAAGTTGCATTATTTTCTGTAAGGGGTTCGAACATATAAGACTAAAGCGTTGGAGATGTCCTCAAGCCTGACATTTTTGTAACACCCCGTAATTTTCACCCTTTATTTTTGGTGTTAGTTTATTTTAAAATGATATTCTTTTCGTAAAAAAAAAAAATAATAATTTATTATTTTCTCTAGATCAATGATTTTTATTCTTTATAATTTGGGAGCCGAATTATTATTTTATTATATGGTGTGTTAATGTGTGCATTATATTTATATTTATAATATAATTTATTAGAATTATTTTCATTATTAAGTATTTTCAAGGTTTAGGCGCGATTTAGGAATTAACCGTTTTATCGCGTATCGGGCTTTCGGAGCATGGATCGTTGTTGAATTTGGGCCGAAAGTTTTGTGTGGGTTTTGGGCTTGGGGCAGCCGGCCAAGGAGATGGAGAAGGAGAGCTCCTCTTCTTTCTTTTCTTTTTATTTTTCCTTGTGACTCTTGGTAGCTTTGTAACTCCTATAACCCCCTAATCATTCTCCTTCATTAAAACCCTTTATTTCAACCATTAAACATCCATAAAATTCTGATTTTTTATTCAAAGAAGTTCAGCATCATTTGCATTTATCACCCACCGTTTTTCAAGAAAAGGAAGAGAGAAAAGGAAGAGGAAAAGAATAGGAAGTTTCAACCCGGTTTTTCCTATCACACCTTCACGAAAATAACCGTAGCCGGAGATCTAACCGTTGGATCGTCTTCATGTTTGGACTCAACGTTTATAACATCTTTTTATACATTCTGACCGGAGCGATTTATAATCTGAGATTTTGATCATCGGGAATCATGGTCGTAACAGAGCAGTGCGAAACAAGAGTTTCCAACGTTCAAGAAGAAATGCTTAGTGACTTGTTGCTACAAATCTCGTTTGTTATGCCTTGGGGTTAGAAGAGGATTTGGATTGCATGCTTAACTCGTGATTGTATCTTTGGACTCAGCTCTCCTCCCGACGATCCAGGTAACTAGTTGTTATCCTAGAATCATAGTGATTAGAGTAGTATTCGGTATTAGATTAATACGTTAGGAATTATCTAAAATACTTTTTGAATGATATTTTTGACGAAATTTTACATGAACATACGTGACACATGCTATGTGAATACTGTGTAGAGAAAAATAATTTTTTTGCATGATTTTTAATATTTATTTGATTTAATTAGTATTTTGTGCGTTTTTGGCTAAATTTCATAATAATTATTGATCGACTGTTGAAATTGATGAAATCATTTTTCTCAGATCATGTAACATGCTTATAATGTATTCCATGCATTAGAATAATTTTTATATACTGTTTACTATTTTAATTAATTGATATATCTGTTTTTGTAATTTCTGTTCTGTCAGTATATAATTCATGAAAATTATTTGTAGAGGCAGAAAAATTAATTTGTTTGAATAATATGTATTTTCGTGAGTCTTTACATGTTATGTGAATTTTTAGTAATTTTTGGGCGTCTGTTTATATTTTTAATTGTTATAATGGCTTATTTGAGGAATCTGATTAACTGTTAAAAATACTTTTTGAGTCCGAAAATTATAAATAAAAATTTTACCATGTCACTAGAGCTATTAGGGTTATATGATAATTTTTTGTGTGATTTTAGTGCTCGAATTTGTTAGTTTCATAATTATTATGGTGTTTTTGTGATGAAATTGAGGATACACTTCTAAATTGTTTGAAGGCTTGTAAATCAGATATAATTTATAATTTAATATATTCTGGGTTTCTAATTTTCAGTAGTATACAGTATGCATCATTTCGGTAACCACATGTTTAGGTTTGATTTATGGAATAAAATGATTTAATTGTTATTACTCTTTTAATGAATATGATTTAGAGTTAATTGGTGATGTATTTGTGATTGAGTGTGGTTACTGTAAAAACCAGTATATTGTCATTGATGATGTTTGGGAATGTTCAAGTGTTATTGTGAGAGTTATTTGTTGATTATTGTATAAGTGATTTATTTTGAGGAATTATGAAGAACTGTTTGATGAACTGTGGGTATAAGGCCGGGTGGCATCCCCTTTTTGATTAATATTTTTGATGAATGATACTTAGTTTGTATGCATGATTGTATTTTGAGATAAGAATATCCGGTGGGATAGATGTAGTCCCCGGTTAAGAACATGCCAACCACCTGGTTTGCGAACTAGGGGTACACCTGGGTTAATTGTTGTCGTCCGAGAGGTCAGGGAGTTTTGCGTGTTCTACCCTGCATCGGGAGTTTGGCCATTCTTAGACACAGGCAGTGGGGAACGTAAGCCCATAGACTGACCTGGAGATTGCCATCTAACAAACCTTAGGAAGTGATTTGCGAATCACTGGCGTTCGGTTTCTGACTCAATAACTTGTTGAATTCTTGATTTATTATTATTTATATACATTAGAATTATGTCACTCACTCTATCATGTTTACTTATTGTTTATGATCACTTGTTTCATCTATAGCTTTATGATTTCTATGTGCATGCTATTGATGTAATGATTGCATGTTATTCCTTTCTTAATAATCTTCTTCTGAATCGTGCTTTGATTGCTATTGTTCGGGGGAGAGCGCTAGTTACTCCCCACTGACTGTGGATATTTGTTGTATATTTTGCAGGTTTTGTTGATGGGGATTTTCTTTGATTTTGGGCTCGGGTTGAGATGCGAGAAATAATCTATTAGGGGTTTTAGTTTTAGACTTCTCTTTAGTTTGAGATAGTTTTCTCATTTCGATTTTAATCTAAGTAATTAATTTACTTATAGTATTTAATTATGTTTGTTTTTTTTTCACTTAGTTATTTAAACATTATTCTTGTAGTAGTGACATTCCCAGAAGACGATGTTTCCGCCATCGTCCTATTAAATATATTATTATTTCTTTCTTTTCCGCCTTTGAAATTCTGGGGTGTTACATTTTGGCCATAAACAAGATATAGCTGGCTATTCAAGATGGGATTAAAAGACTTTTTGGTTCTTCGTGTTGTTTAGTGGAAATTTCATCTTCTCTTTATGTTCTTTCTTGTGATTAGCTTATATAATATTAATTTCTCTAGCAAATTTTTTTTTCATAAATTCCATTTCTTTTGGTTGTATGTCACTTGTAGTTAAGGCTCCATTATATCATTCATATCTCACTATCTATTTTTAAAAGGAATGGGCACTATCTTTCTTTGATTCCTGCTGACTAGACACCACTAGCTCAATGAATCATCTTGCCCTCCTAATATGACTAAGCAAACCGTTATGCTTATATGTTGGAGTGAACTTATGTTGGAGTGAACTCATTAGCCTTACTATATACTTTTTTCTGTCATCTTAGTGTAACTATATGGCCTCGATGAAATCTTACTATTTACTTACCTTATGAGTGAAAAGGGGCAAAGGAAAGGAGGGAGCTAGACGGGGAGGAAAGGAGAGAGTGAGAGGATGTCGGGACCAACTAGAAGAGGACTCTAATGTGAAGAAGGAATTAGCTTTACTAATTACTTTCTCTTTAATTTTAGTCTAATTATATGAGCTCACTTAAATAACAATATTTACTTGTGAGTGAAAAAGGACGAAGAGGTGGAGAGGAGAGAGTGAGAGGATGTAGGGACCAAGTAGGAAGGGTCTTTCTCGTATGAAGAGGGTATATGAGAAGGGAATTAGTCTTACTACATACTTTTTCTTTCATCATAGTGTAATTATACAAGCTCGCTAAAATCTTACTATTTACTTAGCTCATGAGTGAAAAAAGGACAAAGGGAAAAAATGAGCTAGACGGGGAGGAAAGGATAAAGAGCGAGATCAGGATGGGGGGACCAAGTAAGAGGGGACTTTCTAATATAACGAGGGTATATAAAAGGGAAACTAGCCTTACTAATTACTTTCTCTTTCATCTTAGTTTAATTATATGGGATTGCTGAAATCTTACTACATCCTCCGTTTTTTTTACCCGCAACACTTTCCTAAAAGGGAAATAATTAATTACTTGCAACACTTTCTATTTTTGTTTTTCCTTTCTCTATCTCTCTCCAATCACATGGGCTCTCTCTTGTTTTTCTCTCTACTTCTCTCATATCCAAAAATTGCATTGGAGTTGATGAAAAAAAAGTGTTGCTAGTAAAAAAAATGGAGGAAGTATTCACTTAGCTCCATCACTGTCAAAGCACGTGAGAAAAGATAAAAAAAAATAGAAAAAACATATCCACAGATAGGAGAGAGAAAAGGAAGACAAGATAGAATAAAAGAAAGAGAAGATCAAGATCGATGAAGATGCGAATGCAGGTGAGTTTGGTGCGATGCGGCCGTATTGACCGGACAATTTCTCGGAGTAAAAAAATAACCCGATCTGAATAGGTAAATATCGATTCAGCAACTTGAAATTTCGCTCCAATACGGCCAAGCCAAAATGGAACGGTCGCATTTTCGAACTATGGATATTGTTTATGTTGATTTTCTATTTTGACATCTATAATTCAAGGAGAAAAATAAATCCTAATCTAAGGTGGAAATGATTTTTTTTAAAAAGGTTTAAATATGTAAAAGTAGAAAATACAAGCAAGATATATGGGGAAGGAAGCAAACATCTCAGATAAAAGCAAAATTGCAAATGCAAGCGTCAAGCATCTTATAGCAATAGTTTCACATTCAATACGTTGATTATATCTAGCCTAATTTGTGAAGCAAATATTATCTGCCCCATAGTGTGGGAGTATGAACAAATTGTGTATGTATACCTTGTCTTTTTTGCTTTGTCCCATACACCTCAAACAGCAAGTGCAAGCAACAACTGTTCTGGAACAATTACTTTACAATCATCTTGCTAATTAAATCCAACGTAATTCGAATATCGTAAATACGCTATTTTGAGGTGCCCCGCGCGTAGGCGCGCGGTGCAACAACTAGTTCTAGTAAAAGAACAAAACTTTCATTTGTTTTTCTAGTGAAGGTCCATCGTAGGTTTGCAATATTTTTCAAGAAGAATGAATTTAGGATTTCTAATGGACAAATGCGATTAGAATTTTTTTAAGTTTTATTCATAAAATGTTGGCTGGTACGGAAGTATTGTGTCATGGTATCATATATTTTTGGAAAAATAGGTGGAAAAACAGTCCCAGTTTTGGACTAACTCAATAAAATTCCACCTTTTTCCTTATCTTCTTAAAATGGTCCTGTTTCTCTTGCTATCTACGGGGGAACCGAATAATTTTTTTTTATATGAGTGGGAGGACGAAAAGGAGAGAGAAATGAGAGAATTGCTGGAAAGAAAACCAAAGAAAACTGAAGTCGAAATTCACTCCTCCACCCACCCTCTTCATGTTCTACAATTCAGTTTCCAATCCCAACAAATCAAATTCAAAGATTCAGTTTCAAAAGAAAAATCTAATCTCTGAGACTCAATAGCAAATTGACAACGACAAGAATTTCTTGATTTTTTTTCTCCTTAAAATCTCTTGCAAATTTTCCTTGTCAATTAAAGATATGTTTTTCCCCAATTATAATCTTCAAGATACGACTGCAAGAAGAAGAAAAATTGAGTAGAAATAGCTCGTTGTTGCCTCCCCAAATCTCACAAACAACAAAGAATCCATTATTACTTTTCAATTTCTCATAATTTTTGCATTTTTCACAAGGTTGATTTTCAATTATGATTTGTGATATAGGATTTGCAGTTAGCATTACTTGTAGGTAGGTATGTAATCTCTAATTCTTTTTTTTTTTAAATTTGTATTATGTATTAATTATGGTAATTAAATTTATAATTCTGAATTTTAATTTTTGATAATGTGAGATTTGAGGATTCAGATTTTAAGTGTAGGGTGATGAAAGAAAAATAAGCTTTGAATTTTATTATAGTATTCGAATTGCTTACTGTATAAGTGGATTGTGTAATGTTGTCAAAAAAACAAAGTTAAATAGTTGATTTGTAGTCCGTACAATTTGTATAACAAATAAACGAGAATGGGTAGTTTATCTTGATTTTGAGTAGTTTTGGTGATAAAGGAGCTATTAAGGACTTTTTAGTTCAATGATTGGATCGATTTCACTCGTCAGTTTGGGATACAATTATGCAAATTTGCAGAGATTTGTTTGCTTGAAACAAGTTTTTACTTGGTAGTTAGTTTATCTTGATTTTATACTTAGTTGTTTTATGTTTCTTTCTGAAAGTGATATGATGAGAGAAAATGTGGAGGGGTAGGAAAACAAAGAAGAGGATGTGGTTGGGTTCGGAGGAAGGGGGGAAACGAAGCAGAAGTAGGGAAGAAGAAGAGAATATATTAATGGGAGACGGGAGAAAATAAAGCACGTGGGTTTTTTTACCTGCAATTGCAAGTCATTAACAGGTAATGGACCATTTTACGAAGATAAGACAAAAGGTGGGATTTTATTTAGTTAGTCTAAAGCTGAGACTGTTGTAAGAAGATAGCCCGAAGATGGGACTATTCCCATCAATTTTTCCTATATTTTTTAGTTTGATTTTTTTATTAATGGCTTGATGGAACTTTATAGCTTATGCTGTATACTTAGTTCAATATTTTACAATGGAAGAAGAACTTTAAACAAAAACTTCATAGCACTCAAAACTCAAACTCCAACCCCCTAATTCTTTCTATATATCTAAGAGATAGCACCAGCGTTGACTCTTCCTTTTTAAATTTGGATTTTTTTCTTCTTATTTTATGAATCGTTAGATGATTTGCATAAACTGAAATAATAGTAATAGTGATCAACTTTTTAGAAATAAAAAAATGAAAATTTTCGATATAAAAAATAGTTTTTACATGTAGGATCTGAATCAAGCAATTCAAGATCAAGTCGAGCAAGCTAAGTCGAACTACAAGTGTACCTTATCAAGCACGTCGAGCAAGGGTCTAACGAGCTTAACTAGTAACGAACATGAGTTAAGCATATTCGATTAGATGTTGAGTCAAGTCGAGTAGATGCTCGATTAGCACCCTTAAGTCCTCTACTCAACAAAGAGTTGTCTTGATATTCTTATCTTACTATATTTTGTATAATAAAATTAATACATTAATAAATAAAAAATTCAAACATCTACAAGAGAAATATGCAAATAACATATACATATATAACATATTGAATCAAATAAAGGATTCCTTCATTACAGCTACAAAATATGATTAGATATTGATGGACAATGCCAGGGGCGGATCTAGCGTGAGTGCAGTGGGTTCAGCAAAATCCTGAAAAAAAAAAAAGGAAAAACTGGCGAAAAACTGAAAAACAAAAATACTTTATTAATGTTCCGCGCGCTATTGGCTTGGTTGAAAACATTTGGCTCAGTGGTCAGCTGGGCTGCATCAAAGATTTCCCTAACTTAGTTGGACGCAGGATCAATTCCCATAAAGAGCATTTTGTTTCCTCTCTTTCTTATTTTTCTTTTCTTGTTTTACTTTTTTAATGCGACTTCAACTTTTTATTTTTTCTTTCAAGTCTTATGGAATATATCTTTCTCATTTTGTTCATTTTATTTTGTGAAAATCTATTTAAACAATCTCAACTTGTACCGATCATTTGAAAATAATTTTGACTTTGAATTGTTACGAGAAATTCCAAAAAGTTTGGGTGTTATCTTATCAAATAATTTGGACTCTTTATTTTTTGAAACTTAATATTTCTAACTGCTATAAGTAACTTCTACATTTCTTACACTCTCCTTATAAGTTATAACAGTTAGAAATGTGTTACTTCTCCTTTATTTTTCCATATAGAACATATCCAAAATGGTTAACATATGCAAGAAAAGTAAGGGCATGGATTTTGCTTCCTCTCTTTCTTATTTTTCTTTTCTTGTTTTACTTGGCAGGCTCCTGTCTCCTACTGCTTTCCATTTTTTGGGTTTTTATTTTTTTAATGCGACTTCAACTTTTTATTTTTTCTTTCAAGTCTTATGGAATATATCTTTCTCATTTTATTCATTTTATTTTGTGAAGATCTATTTAACAATCTCAACTTGTACCGATCATTTGAAAATAATTTTGACTTTGAATTGTTACGAGAAATTCCAAAAAGTTTGGGTGTTATCTTATCAAATAATTTGGACTCGTTATTTTTTGAAACTTAATATTTCTAACTGCTATAAGTAACTTCTACATTTCTTACACTCTCCTTATAAGTTATAACAGTTAGAAATGTGTTACTTCTCCTTTATTTTTCCATATAGAACATATCCAAAATGGTTAACATATGCAAGAAAAGTAAGCGCATGGTTTATTTTGAGAAAGCCCTCTAAAACATGAGAATGTTCCTGAATAATACAAAGTTGGGATTATTTTCAAAAAATGGTTGAAAGTTGAGAAGTTGGGTTAGTGCTAATTACTAAATATTACATGGGATAATTTTAACATTTAACGAATGGATGATAAACAAATTATAATAAGTCATAATTGATTTTACTACTTTTAAATGTACTTTTTTGTTGCAATTTAAAATTTGAACTAGTGTATTGCAACTTCAACTAATCTATCTTGATTTTTTTTTCTCCAAATGATTTCGATTTTCGAACCCACGTGGGTTAATTCCTGGATCCGCCATGCGCAATGCAATATCTCTTGCATAGATCGTGGGAGCACATGTAGCCTTTTTCATAGATGGCCTAACAATTTGTTGTAGCAGCAAAGAAGTTTTATATTCGATTATTCTAAGTGTACTCGAAAGGATAATTTTCTGATGCAATCTTGCATAATTCTTTATCGACAAACCAATTTTGCGACAACCAATTAAGGTTAAATAAACAACTGTATAAACAAAAAGATAACGACTCCACCACAGGGAGACTCATACTCCAATTTAGGGAGATTGGACTATTTTTTATCCTTTTTGTAGTTTAATTCAGATTTTGTTATCTGAATTTGATAAATCTGCTTGTTATGAGTGCCTTAAGAAAGTATAGACCTATAAGAAGAGGAAGACAAGAAAGGAGAACAATTATATTACCTTATTATTTCTACTCGCTTCATCATTAGGCGTCAGAATATCAATACATGTTTTTGTTTCTGGAAACAGTTGGGTAAATAGCCTAGAGTATAGATGTTACACATGTATAACTTCGTCACAATATATTTTGCTATTACTCTGTATATTCATACTAGTTTTCAAACTAGACAAAAAGTAAATAGAACAAGGTGTTGTGCATGATGGATAGAGATTATGAGGATAAGAGTGTGGGATAAGGATAGGGAATTAGTGGGTGGGATAGAGAGAAAATAAGGTTTATTCATGTTTGGTATAGGTTAGGAATAAGATTAAAAAAAAAATTAATTAAAAAAAAAAACAACACAACAAACCCACATAGCACTCTCATTCATGAACCTTTTGATCATAAAATTAGTCATCAACCACGATAAAGACAATTGCACTACACTCGTGATAAGCTCCCAAAATAAAATCATCCCGTGTATTGTTTGTCATCAGCAAGGAAATAAGTCATCGGATGAACTATTCTGGAAATAAATCATCCCGTGGTCCCCACCAGTTGGGAGTACTAAGTCATTCCAGCGACGAATGAGAAAAGGACATGTGGTCCTTTGCACATACTTGCTTTTATTTGTAATTTGTAACTCATTTTTCAGAAAAATGACAAAGTAAAAAAAATTACCAACGGTCATATTTGTTGCATGATCTATATTTTAACATCAACTTTGATATATTTTGACAAAATTATAAACAAAATCTTTTTTTATGAACAAACAGTCATATTTGTTTCACGAACTTTTTTTTTCTCTTTCTCTATTTATGCACAAAATATGAAATGAAATTGGATTTTAATAATCCAAACTTTAAGCGGTCTTCTTCAAACAGTCTCACCTATGAGTTATTTTTTTCAATAATTCAACCTTTTAAGGGTGTCTTCTCATAATGGTCCTAGGTGACTTGTGACCTGAACTTCAGGTAATTTTTTTTTCTTTTTTTTTTCCTCCTCCTACTCGCTTTTCTCTCCTCCTCCTTCCCCTGACCACCACCACCACTTGGCCACCAATCACCACCCCACCACCCATGGAAAAATTGATTATAATAATAAACTTTTGTCCTTTTGGCTGAATTTAATCCCACCTTTTATTTATTTTTGAATAATCTCATCTTTGTGGGATAGCTTTCCGAACTTTTATTTTTCTTGCATAGAACAAACCCAAAACAGGTTGGTGATGACAAGAAAATAAAAGCCCGAGTTATTTTGAGAAGCTACCCCCTAAAGTTGGGATTATTGGTGGGATTAATTTAGCGAACCGACCAAAGGTTGGATTATTATAATCAAATTTCCCTTCACCCATAGCACCAACACCTCCCAAAACCACCAACCACCACTACCTGAAACAACCCCAACCTATCTAAAACCACCAGTGCACCATCCAAAACAACACCATTCCACCGAAAAAACTTCCTTGACGGGAAGGGGCGACGCAGGGGAGGGGAAAACCGACAACAGCAAAGGAGACGAAGGGCGACGCTAGAATGGGTCGTGGTGGCCGGTGGAGAGGAGAGAGGGGGGATTTTGGTATTCTCTATGGAGCCATGGCTGTTGCCAAGCTGTTCGATGTGATTTTATCTTGGTGGGCCGTGGAAAGTTGTCGCGGGTGAAGGAAAGGAGAAGGGGAATGTGCGGGAGAGGGGAAGAGCGACAGCAACATAAGAGACGAAGGACGGCTATGAATGGATCGTGGTGGCCGGTGGGGAGGAGAAGGGGGGGATTTTCTTAAAGTTAAAAAAATTGACGAACCAATTAGAGTGCGACACGTATCACATTTCACCTGTTATGCAGGTCATGAACAGGTCAAGGACCATCATGATCCAAAAGGTTGAATTATTCTTAAATAACCAAAAGGTGGGACTGTTTTAAGAATACCGGCAAAAGGTTGGATTTTTATATTTCATTTTTTCATTTTTTTTTATTTTAAAAAAAAATAATCAATCAACTTTTTATTCTTCATATTATATACAACTTTTGTTTTCATGAGAGGCGTGGGAAGCATTTATAATATTTAGTCATAAAACATGACAAATTTTAAGAGGATGAGAGAGAAAGTGATAGAGAGAGAGAGGGATAACAAGTTTTTTTTAGTAATTGAGTGAGAATGCTTTTACTAACTTCCACATTCTCTTCTCCTTTCTTCCTTTTTATTACGGGTAAAGTTGTCTTTTTCTCACTTTTCTTGCCCCTGTCTCTTGTACACCCCCATCATAAGAATTATTTTGGTGGGATAAGAGGGTTTTTTTTACTTTTTATCCTTATCCCGTTTTTTTACCCCCATTCCTTTAAACAAACATTCATGTTTGGTAATTAACGGATATTTGATAACGGTTGTATTAGCTGATAATGTGAGATGATTGTATTAGCTGATAGTTGTGAGATGATTGTAATAGTTGTTTGTATAAAGGCGTTTGATAAGTAGCTAATATTTTGTTTGGGGAAAAATAGCTAATAGTTAATTGCTACTATGACTTTGCTGTCAATAGTAAGCTTCTTTTTTTTTCATGCTTTACCAGAAAAAGCTGCGACTTCATACCTGACTTGCGAACTCTAAAAAGGTTAGAATTCTATATTTCCATAAATTTGAGGTAAACTCTCTTGACTCAGCATAAGCTCAAAGAGCCTATCTTGCAAGACGCCTAGTAGTTAAAGAAAGGAGGCAACTTTTTTGGTATGATAAAACTAGTTGTTGTTGATACCTTATTCTCGGTTCCTTCTTCTCTCTCTTCCATAACCTGAGCTCGGAGAAGGAAGAGATAAGAGGGCCCATCACTATAGTATAGATAGACCCGAAGCTATTTGACTTTGATTGTAAGGGTATCGTCATATACTCCTTTAATAAGATAGAAAGGGCAACCAATAAGGATATGGAGATAAACCATTATCGAATTTGGATGTACCTTGGCAAGGAATTTTCAAGAACTTTAAATGTAATTTGGCTACTCATTCTCAAGTCTCTAATGTCAAACCTCTTTATAAAACACTCATATTAAAGAATTTACTAGTCAAATCTTCTTATATGAGTTTAAACCTCGAATTTTTTCCAAATCTCTTTTTATTAAACAAGGCCTACATTTCTTCTATCCCTCCTCTCTTATCCCTATTCTTGTCCCTATCCCTATATTCTTATCCCTCTAAACTAATTAACACCCCAAAGCTATGTAGGTGACATTATTTAATCTCTAAACATTAATGAAAACCATGATTTTTAGTAAGACACGACACATTCATGAATGAGGTATAGGGTTAGACCCATAATTTTGAACGAGAGATAGTTAAAATCCATACCTTAAACGAAGTTTTAAGTTCACCTAAACAAAAAAATCAAACCCTTATCTTGACTAAAAAAATTATATTTGCTCTCTCCTAAATCCTAATTCTCTTTCCATATCTCGACTTTGAAAACAGTATTTGCCACCCAAACAAGTACAATACCCATCTTCAGGCCTACACCTACTCCACCTTCTCCAATGGCATGCCTCATCTCTTCCTCTCCTCTTACTTTACTGGCATCCGATTTCATGACGTACCATACACCCCACACAAAAACAATGCAAAACCTTCACTCTTGAAAAAATTCCAGATCCATCTCAAAGATGCTCATCTTTAGAAAGGAAGCAGTTTATATCCACCTACACTTAAATAGACCAAAAGGATAGATAGTGGTGTTTTTCAGAGTTTAGCACTTCCGCTGGAGAGGGGGAAATAAAACATGGAATTCTACATTAGATTCCAACGTATGAGTTTGTCTCAAACCCACCTTGCCCCTTGCGAGATGTTCGTTTAGTAAACACTAATCTTATATGCACAATATATGTGTTAAAGTAATTAGAAAGCAAAATTTTATTATTACATCTAATAACCCTAAAATAATACGTAAGAAAAATTATTCACAAAATTCCACTAAAAAACACTTAACATCATTTTTATATAGCAAACATCAAAAAAATCACATGCACATATAGAAATACATCAATTAAATGATGTCATCATTTTTTAATTTGATTTAATTATGTGAGTAAGAGCATTTTAGTCTTTTATATAGACACCAAACTCCTCAATAGTTGGTTATAGAATAGAGATTAAAACTTGAAATTCTAATTATGAAGATATATTTTTAGGTCCCATGTTTGTCTTGCGGAAAAGAGGCTAAAAGAAGAAAATATCTAATCCAAACGTATTTCCATTTTCGCTCACTAATTCTCATTCTTAGATACCCAAACTCTCATTCGCACATACCAAACTCCGCGTACGTGTACTTTTTGAAAGAAATTTACATAATAAATAGGCGTATTTATGCTTTGGGTTTAAAATTAAAAATATGGGACAGTCAATAAAGAACAGAGTATCATGCTTAATTACGAGTCCTTCAATTAAAAAGAAATAAAATCTCGACATAAGCAACTCAGCGCATAGGCACAAACCATATTTCGCAGCATTAGACCAAACAAAACACTAACAGAATGACTGGATAAAAATTTAATTGAAGATGATGCATATCAACAACCCTCTCAAATTTTGTTGAATGCTACAATATCACAACTCTGGACATACTCGTTGATCGGCTCAGCTGTCAGATAGTCTTCAATCAAATTGTCGACAGACACCAAATCATCGACAATGGTCATCATGATCGTCAATTTCTTGATACCATACCCAACTGGAACAAGTTTAGCTGTAGAGCAAAGAAAGAACAAACTCAATTAAGATAAACAAGCCACGCTTAAACAATGAACTAAGTTAAGTGAAGAAAAAGGAAGGAAATAAATAAGGACTTTCCCATGTTAAAGGAAAGGAAGTGGTGGGAAAAAGTCTTATTATTATTTTTTCCAGCTTACCATACTCCCATTCTCTCTTTGGAAAATTTAGTTCATTTCTTTTCCCCTCCCTTCTAGTCTATTCCTTCTTCCTTTACATAAAAAGGCCAAACAAAGAAAGAAAAACCAAAACAAGATTTATTGAGTTGTAGTTCTAAACATACATGCTCCCCAAAGCAATCCCTCCTGTTGAACACTTCTGACAGCTTCCTCAAGCTTCTTCATGTCTGTTTCATCATCCCATGGCTTCACATCCAACAAGACCGAGGACTTGCCCGCTGTTTCAACCAAAGACAAAACCCAACTTTAGAATAAAATCGTGGTTGCAGGCAGAATTAACACAAGTTAAATATCAATTAAACACGAGATGATTTGTGAAGTTACTTTTCCTACAATTCTGGAAGATGCCACTGTGATATGCAGTGTTTGCATAGCATGTTTATAAGTTATAAGTTGAGAGTTTCTCAGGTATACACATTCGTTCTACAAAAATCGAGACAGCAGAAATACTCACATTCTTTCTTCTTAGCGGGCTTAGCAGCAGCAGCCGCCGCTCGTTCTTCAGCAGCCTTCTTCTCTTCTTCAGTCTCTTCCCCAAAGAGATCAACATCATCGTCATCATCATCAGCAGCAGCTGAAGCCTGACAAATTTTCAATTACAGTAGTGAGAAACCAAACCAGAGAGCCATCACGAACAAAGAATTAACAGTTATACATAAACTGAAAGCACCCAAGAACATAAAGTACCACCTTAGTGTCAGCTGCTGGAGGTGTAGCGATATCAGAAGCAGGAGCATTACCTTCAACAGTAACACCTGATCCCTCACCAGAAACGCCACTAATCGCAAAACAACAATTTACACTGTTCAAGCAATGCCCATAAATCAAATCAAACAATCAAGATGATCAAAGAGAGAAGATCTTACGAGATCCTCAAGAGCGCATCGATATGTTTGTACCACCGAGATATGTTGACATACGAATCCAAAGATGCTTTAGGTACAGCAGAAAACACAGTGAGATCATCCTTGGAAGCTTGGTAACTGGTATATCAATAAAAAAAAGCACCACAATCAATTTACAGAACAATATGCCGACTAGAAAATCGATTAAATTAAGCAATAAAAATAGTGATTTACCCAGTAATGTAACTCCTGCTGAGGAGGTAGGCATCTAGACTATTCAAACCAGCAGGAGAGCTCAAGTCGGAGAATGTAACAGCCATTGAAGCAGAAGCTAGAAGTTCGGATCTATTATCGAGATTCTGTTCCAAAACACAAGAATTATACAATAAACTTTCGCATGTAAACTAAATTTGAACACAAAGTTACAAATCAAAATTCTAATGATGCTAATTAAATCATCAAAGACGAAGAAAAAACACTTCAAAGAAGAAAACTTTCTGAATTTCTATTACTGTAAACGAAAAGCCCTAACCTAAACATTATGAGATTGCGATTGGAGAATAGGTCATACATTCCAGATTTCCAGTCACAAAACTTCAAAACTTTGATTTGATGAAACAAATAAGAACAGATGAACAATCGCATGAAAATATGCGCGCGTACAAATTGTAACATAAAAAATAATTATCATTTGATTCCATGAAACAAACATGAAATAAGAAGTTATACCAAAAATTCAAATCATAAGTTTAGAACATGTAAATTATCCGTAAAAACAGAGATAAGAAAAAAGAAGTTGAATTCATGAAACAAACAACAATAGCATAAAATCAATCGCATGAAGTAGATCTTAAAAATCGCAACAAAAATCGTCAAAACAAGTAGTTTCATCGGGAAAAAACCTGGAACGAGGTTTGAAGATCAATTCGAGCTTCAGAATGTTGTATGAGTGAGGAAGGCTGCGAGGTTTCTAAAGTTTAGTACTTTTAGGGTTGGGAGGGTATATGAAGTTTAGGGTTTTTCTGATGCAAATAGGCCGAAAGTGTTGGGCCAGGGCATTGGTACTTATATTATTACGGAAGTCATTAGAACTTAGAAGAGACAGTTATTAGGTCCGGGTTATGCCCCAAATAAGGAAAATTTTCATTTATTAAAATTATATTTTAAGATGATAACACTAAATGTTGTTTGATCTAGTGGCTAAGACTTCAGTATATGTTCTTGAGGTCATGGGATCAAACCTTATACTATGCAATTTCTATTTTTTTTATGGTTGTGGATTACATGGAGTAAATCGCCCTTAGGGAGAGTGTCACGTGGCACCGTTCCTTGTTTCGGCACGCCTTTTAATATATTAACTAGTGAGTGTCCCGGGCGATGCCCCGGATTATTACTTTTCATAACTTTTTGTCAAGTGAGGAAAAATTGACGTAATGACATGATAAATAATTGCATTATTTTTGAAAAATAAACCCTTAAAAGTTTGGGGATGAAAGCAATAGCTTAACTTTCTACAAGGAATTGGAGTAAGAGTTTATGTCTATATATAATAGTCTCTTGTGTGTTATCATAAAAAGGTTAGGTATCTAACTACTTGTGCAAATCTTTTAATGAGATATAATTATAAGACCTTATTGTTTCGTCTCCTTGTCCAACAAGTAAGCTGTAGATGGTGCTTTCTTGTCGAGCAAGTAAACTAGTATCCCTTAGATGTTCTTCTTTGGAGACTTGTGCAACAATGTCTGAATCAACCAAGTCCAAGCCTGAGCTTCGTTCCCGAACCTGCAAAAAGGGACCCACCCTGGAGGTTTGGGTGGTGGTTCCCCCTCCGATGCTTAAGTCAGATATCAGGAGTTGTAAGAGAAAGTAGAGATAGAGAGAGAAAGTGAGAGAGTAGTTTTACAGAGTAACTTTGCACTGTTTGCATTGAATTGTGTGTCTCCTGATTTTAGGGGTATTTATAGTGATAGCAAGTTGACAGCTATCCTTAATACCGGCCCTAGAATAGTGGCTTCTGATTGGGTGAGAAATCAAAACATGACACGTGGCAGATCATGACTAGTGGATATCTATTAACCAATCTCCTTCAGCCACCTTACATTGTTGGGCTCGATTTCTTGGGCCGAATCTAGACCTTTTAACTCTCCTGAGGGTAGCCCAAAGATGCAAGGCATTTCTTCTCTTTAACTCAGGTGACACGTGTACGGCTCTGATAAGCCCAAGTGTCCCAAAAAGAGCTGTAGATGTTAGACTACAACATTTGCCCCTAAAAGGGCTTTTACTGTAGGCCCATCTGACGGTTAAGGCCCTTTTACCCTCAAGGTAGTTCAAATCCAGGTAAAGTGGTGCGCCTTCTGGGTTCTACCGGTCATATTCGACCGTTGTATGATTTTTTCGGTCATTCGTGACCGGTTCCACAAGTTTCTTATTCCTCTATAAATACCCTTGGAGCGAAGACATTGAATCATTTAGCACTTCGAACAAATTTGTCTAGAGAGAGAAACTCTGAGAATTTTCTAGAGAGAGAGAGAGAGAGATAGATCGTCCAGCTTCAGCATCTTTCACCGAATCGCTCAGACGTTCTTAGCAGGTATCGTTTCTTTGAACTCTTCACTCTTTATTCTTTATTTTTTCTTAGAAAATCAATAAATGGAATCATCTTCGTCAAATAATCTCGACCCAACCAAGAGCTTGTCTTGACCCTAGAACCGATACTTCTTCTTCGGCACATTCTAGAGTTGGGCCTCTTCGGCCGAGTATTTATATTTTCATAGTTTTGGCCGAGAAAGTCGGACGACCCGGTCTTTACTGTGCGGGGTAATCCGGCGCGCGTCAAGCAAACGGCCCGTCTAAGACGAAAAGCAATAATCCCGTCAAATAGCTCGGACATGGAGGAATCCACTTGGACGGGTGCCCGAGGAGGCAAGAGAGGTCCAAAGTGCTCGGTCTTTGGACGGGCACCCTTCTGACCATGAGGCAGAAGACTCCGAAATAAATCCTGAAACCAGTACTTCTGGTAGGGGCGCCGAAATGGTAGAGATCAGCGAAGGCAATAACGGTAGCAATTCTGAAGCTGCCGAAGAATCAGACGAGATCTCTACTACTTCGTCGGAGATTAGAAGACGTTTAGGTCCCCTTTCGATCCGGGTTTCATTTTGGTCAACCGCAAGTGGTTAGAGAAACTAGGACCGGACCCTAATTACTTATCGTCTTTCATGCCCATGCTTCGGACTTTTCCTTTGTCATTCCTAACAAGGACGCGACGATCTTGAGCGCTCCTAAGAACCATTTCATTGTCTATAAACTAGCCTTAGACGCCGGACCGAGGTTTCCCCTTCATGACTTCATAGAACAAGTGCTACAAGCACTACCACATCGGCCATAATCGGTGGCTCCCAACGCTTGGCACAACGTCCCGACATTTATCGCCGTCTGCGAGCTACGCGGCCTAGCCCTTTCTCTTCGGTGCCTTTACCCACATCCACTATGCGGCCAAGGTACCCGGGGCCGTGGACGGAACACATGGCTCGCATTCTGCAACCGCCCCGGCTTCCCGACGGCTTGGGGGAAGCCTTCGAAAATGCATGAATGGAAAGCCGACTTCATCTTTTAAAAGCGGCCAATGATTCGGCTGCGAGAGCTATAGATTCCATAACCGGGTCCGTCACGAATACGGGACGGAAGCGATCCTGGGCTGGAATTGGAGGACAATTTCGATGAAGAAGTTGTGGAGTACTTCAGGACAAAAGAGTACTCCAGGCCCGGCCGACGTTCTATTAAAGGGCCATCCAACTGGATACCTTTTAAGGAAATGTTTTACCAAGACGACTTCTTGGTTCGTTGCCGGCTGAGGTTGGCCGATGATAAAGGTACATTTAAAATCATCCAACTAAAACTCTTCGTCTATAGTCCATTTGACGAACATATTTTTGTTTTTTGCAGACTCGGCCAGACAACGCCTCGAAGCATCTTGGACGGGGGAGATTAGCATGTCCCAATTTACCGCCAACCTTTGGAAGGAGTTTGCAAAGAGCAGTGCCGAGAAGAGGGCAGAAACATTGGTAATAATTATTATTATTATTATTTTTTTTTTTTTTTTTTTTTTTTTTGCCGAGGATCATATGAGATCATCCGAAATTGGCATCCAATTTTTGGACGAGGGTCACCCAAAGAAGGAGAGCGTCCAGACTTGGACGGTCACCTTCTGGGCGCCATACTCGTCCGAAATTGGCATCCAATTCTCGGACGAGGGTCACCCAAAGAAGGAGAGCGTCCAGACTTGGACGGTCACCTTCTGGGCGCCATACTCGTCCGAAATTGGCATCCAATTCTCGGACGAGGGTCACCCAAAGAAGGAGAGCGTCCAGACTTGGACGGTCACCTTCTTGGCGCCATACTCGTCCGAAATTGGCATCCAATTTTCGGACGAGGGTCGCCCAAAGAAGGAGAGCGTCCAGACTTGGACGGTCACCTTCTTGGCGCCATACTCGTCCGAAAATTGGCATCCAAATTTCGGACGAGGGTCGCCCGAAAAGGAGGAGCGTCGAGTGGACGGTCACCTTCTTGGCACCATCCTCGTCCGAAGTTGGCATCCAATTTTTCGGACGAGGGTCGCCCAAAGAAAGAGAGCGTCCAGACTTGGACGGTCACCTTCTTGGCGCCCTACTCGTCCGAAATTGGTATCGAATTTTTGGATGAGGACCACCCAAAGTATGAGAACATCCAGACTCGGACGGGCACCTTCTTGGTGCCCTACTCGTCTGGAGTTGCACAATTTTTTGGACGAGGGCCACCAAAAGTATGTGAACGTCCAGACTTGGACGGGCACCTTATTGGCGCCCTTCTCGTCTGGAGTTGCACACAATTTTTTGGACGAAAGTCTTGGGCCATACTCGTCTGCATATTTGCAAATCATCTTTCATTTCGTCTTTCGACGAAGTCTTTGTATATAACGGTTATAACTTTTGTTCGTAGGACGATCAATTTGATGACTTGTTTACTTTTTTTCGGAAAAATGCTCCTACAAACAAACTTCCACACGGGAAGTCGTCCTCGTCCAAAAAGAGGCCAACTACGGCCGCCGACCGGCCTTCGGCGAAGAAGCCTAAGAGCTTCACAAGGAAGAAGGCAGATAAGACGACTCCTCTTGGCGAGGTTGGGGAGAGAAGTATGCCTCCCCCATCAGCCAAGGTTCCTAAAAAGGGGCCTTCGGCTGTTGCCCCGGCTGAGGAGGGAGAGGGTGCTCATGCGGTACGTTCCGCTCAACGTGTTCTTGGCCGACTCTACCGAGGTCAAACCGAGTCCGCCTTGGCTATAGTTGCACCGGAATCCGGAGGCTGCGGGTGAGAACTATCCAGGGGTTCGGCGGCTCGGTAGCTAAGCCGGTGCCACAAATGCCCTTAGCTGTTAGGACGGCATCTATTTCGTCCGGTGAGTCGTATTACCCCAATATAGTTAGGACGGTGCGGGTCGGTGGACGGTCCATGAGTCCGTCCGATAGACAATCCATCGTCATTCCTATCAAGATAACTGACTCTCCCCCTCTTTCAGATAAGGGCAAAGGCCCTGCTATTCCCCACTCCTCCCTCGCCGATTCGGACGAGGAGTCTTCTCCTGCTTTCGCCAAAATGTCGAAGCCGGAGAAGGAGCGACTAAGCGGAGAGCTCTTCAAGTGCTACCCCGAATCCTACATAAAGGGATTAAGGGGGGCGTCTCGCTGGGCATGTGGGCTACATGTCTCGACTTTCCGCCGAGGTATTGCTTTTAGCCTTTGCTTTATTTTATACTTGATACAAATTTTGATTCTTTTACTCGTCTAATAACTTGATTTGTTTTCATTGTTCCGACTTTCGGCTCGCAAGCATGCTAACTGAAGAATGGGCGAGGGAGATCAGAAAGGAGAACAAGCACCTCGTCCATCTTGCTACAACGGCCGGCGACAAGGCCATTCATGACATTGAGATGTCGAATACTCTCCATCGTCAGTCACTCGATGCATTGGAGAAAAGGTCGGCAGAACTTGAGTCCAAGAACAAGAAATATCTTGTTACCATCAATGATCAGTACAAGGAGAGAGACCATCTGAAGATGATCATCAACACTCTCTCTACTGATCTTAAGGGCGAGAGAGACGCCGCCCTTCTTGTCGCTGCTCAGCTGAGAAGGGAGAATATTCTTCTAAGGGCGAGAAACGCTCGTCTGGAAAAGACGGTTTCCCAAACCTTTGACGATGCCAAAAAGGGGCTTGAACATGTTGTAGAAACGTCCAAAGGTTGGGCCGTCAAGGCCTTCGAAATGCTGGCTGAAGCCGAGGAGGTCCCGAGCTTTGTCCGTCGCCTGGAATACCAACAGAGTGCCCATAGGGCCATGGTCTGTGCTGAGGATCCTCCGGAGTTTATAGAGTCAGGCGACGAGGCTTCAGCCGAAGATGAGGAGCCCGAGGACAACCAAGAAACTCATGCTGAAGACGAAGCCTAGTTTTAGGTTTATTTTTCTAGTTTCTTTAGTTATCTGCCGTTGTAGCCTTCAGTAATCATATTTTGTAAATTTACTCATGATATATTTGAAAGACTTTTGCCACTTGCTTGCCTCTTATTTTCATCAATTCCCATTTGACTATCACATTAACTTTGACAAAAGTTGACTCGTCTTGAACATCGTAGACGATCTGCATAATATGATTGAAACACTTGTTTTGGACGACCTTGTTCTCTTGAGCTCGTCTTTTAGGCTTTTACCATTCCCCCCCCTTCTTGGGCTTAGTTCAACCGTACATGGTGGGCGAGCCAAAGGCCAAGAAGGAAAGCGACAATCATTGACCGAGCCTGCTGAAACTATTGGACGAGCTTGTTATATATGCTGAACGCATGTTTTAGCCGGCTTCCTTGAGGGAGCAACACTCGTCATTAAGTAGCGATCCCTTACTAGGGTCTAGACTACTTAGCTGGCCGTGATTGTGAAGATAAGTATCCTTTACTAAGGACTTATTTCAGGCCAGCTTTCTCTCAGAGACTTTGACGTTACTCTTACTAGAGGTTTTGTCAGTTTGACGGCCTTGTATGTGCAATACTTTGGCCGGTCTCTTCGATGGAGTGATGTTCGGCCTAAAAATGAGTAATTGTGACGCTTTTCTTTTTTATCCAAGTTACTGTCACTTTTAGACGAGTAACTGATTTAATGCCCCAAAGTGAATTAACTTGGTGAAAATAAACAAGGAAATAAGAAAGTAGGAATTGTATTATATGGATTTTGCTTGACGGAATGCCAAGATGCATGTATACAATTCTTTTTTCTAACATGTGCCGCGGCACTTTGGATTAACTACAAACTACTTCATAGACATTCGACGGTGGATTGAATTAGACGTGATACTTTTTCAAATTATCAGAATTCCAAGTACGGCGTGCATTGGTCGTCCATCCATATCTTGAAGACGAAAAGTACCACTTTCGCGGCTCTTGGATAATCATGTAAGGTCCTTCCCAATTGGGTGTTAGCTTCCCTAACTCTTTTGCTCGTCCAACCGCTTCCATCTTTCTAAGGACAAGATCCCCTACTTTGAGCGGTCGTCTAACAACTCTTTTGTTAAACTCCCGAGCCATACGCAGTTTGTACAATTGCATTCTTAGCAAGGCATTGCCCCGGACTTCTGGCACTTGGTCCAAAGCCGTGCGCAATGCAGCCCAGTTGGCATCTTCTGAGTACAGCATAACTCGCAGGGTGGGTTCTTCAATCTCTATGGGCAAGACGGCTTACGTGCCGTAGACTAACATGAAGGGCGTCTCCCCAGGTAGAGTTCTTGGCGGTTGTTCGATGGACCATAACACCAACTGCAGCCTCTTCAACCCATTGTCCCTTGGCGTTTTCTAGCTTCTTTTTGATACCATTTGATAGAATCTTGTTGAAGGACTCTACCTGCCCATTTGCTTGTGGGTGGGCAACGGCGGCGAAGTGCGCTTTTATTTCTCTTTCTGCCAACCACTCCTTCAGTTTAGGTGTTTCAAATTGGGGGCCATTATCGAAAACGATGGACTGTGGTATGCCAAAACGGGTTATAATGCTTTTCCAGATGAAGCCCTTGACGTCGTTCGTTGTTATTCCTCGCACTTGAGCAGAGGCCGGTTGAATGATTTCTTGTAAAGTGTCTCGTCCCATAGCTCAAACCACTTGTCCCTAGCCTTCACATACTTGGCCTCTACGGGATCTGAAGGCAATCGTCCCGTCTTCTTGTATTATATGATTGGCTCCATCCAGACAGTCCCGCGACTGAGAAACATAATCTGCTCTTGATCTATGCTCTTTTTGGGTTTGACTTCCCAAAATACTGTTCTTGGCACATCACCTTTTTGCCGAGCGGCTAACTTCGAGAGTGCATCCGCTTGATGATTTTTTCGACCTTGGTACTTGGTCGAGGACAAATCGTTTTAATGGCTCTATCTCATCTTTGATGAGTTGCATGTATTTGCTCATTGATGCTTCTTTGCATTCAAAATCTCCATTAACCCGTCGACCACTAAGAGGGAGTCCGATTTGGCCTCGATCTCAACGACTCCGCCGCTTTGCACATTTTGATTCCTGCCAAGAGTGCCTCATATTCAGCTTCGTTATTGGATGCTCTGAACTGGAACCTTAATGCATATTCAAACTTGTCCCCTTCGGGAGATTGGCAAATGATTCCTGCTCCACATCCATTGATTGTGGACGAGCCATCAACCATGAGCGTCCAATGCCTTCTTCCTCTTGCTGGATCAGATATCGGCTCTATGGCCGGCCGAGTAAGTTCGACTATAAAATCTGCCAAGGCTTGCCCTTTAATGGTTGTCCTTGGTTCAAAGGATATATCAAACATGTTAAGATCCACCGCCCATTTTAACATTCGTCCAGCAGCTTCCATCTTCAGTAGAACTTGCTTCAAAGGCTGATCAGTGTAGACGATTATACTGTGCGCCAAGAAATAGGGCCTTAGCTTTCTGGCGGCCATGACGAGTGCCAATCCAAACTTCTCAACGGGAGTGTACCTATTTTCCGCGTCTTTGAGTACGTGACTCACGAAGTATATTGGGACTTGGACGGATTCTCTTTTCGGCCCGAACAAAGCACTCACAGCTTGAGCGGACACTGCCAAATAACAAACCGCTTCTCCCCCTCAGCCGGGCTGACCAACCTAGGCAGCTGCCGAAGGTGGTCCTTGACCTGCTGTAGTGCTTGCTCCGCCTCATTTGTCCATTCAAACTTTGCTTTCTTCTTAATTGTGGCGAAGAAGTGATGGCACTTGTCGCCTGACTTAGACAAGAAACGTCCAAGGGCAGCCAAGCAACCCGTCAGCCTCTGAACTTCCTTCACCTTTGACGGAGACTTCATGTCTAAAATAGCTTGTATCTTTTCGGGATTTGCTTCAATTCCCCTTTGATCCACCAAAAAGCCTAAAAACTTCCCCGACAAAACTCCAAACACACATTTGCTGGGGTTCAGCTTTAACTTGTATTTCCTGAGAGTTTCAAAAGTTTCTCTCAAATCACCAACATGATTTTCTTCTTGACGACTTTTGACTATCATATCGTCAATATATGCCTCCATATTTCTTCCCAATTGTGGCTGAAAAACAGTATTGATCAATCTTTGAAAAGTGGCCGGGGCATTGCGCAGGCCGAATGGCATTCTCAACCAGCCATACAGTCCTTTTTCAGTAATGAAGGACGTCTTGTCCTGATCCTCAGGCCACATTGGGATTTGATGAAAGCCAGAATAAGCGTCCATGAAGCTCAGCAAAGCATGACCAGCTGTAGAGTCCACCAGACGATCCAACTTAGGCAAGGGGAAACTGTCCTTAGGACAAGCCTTGTTGAGATCAGTGTAGTCCACACACATCCTCCAGGTGCCATTGGGCTTTGGCACCATGACCACATTTGCTATCCAGTCTGGGTAATAGGTTTCTTTGATGAACTTGGATTCCAACAACTTCTGAACTTCTTGGTCAACCACCTGATTTCTAGCCGGTCCCAAATGCCTCTTCTTCTGACGAACAGATTTTGTTTTTGGATCAACATTTAACCGATGGACGGCTACTTCTGGATCAATTCCAGGCATTTCTTCAACACAATAGGCAAACACGTCCTGAAATTCTTTCAGCAGGCTGATTAAGAGGCTTTTTAAGCCCAAAGAGAGAGAAGAACCAATTTTCAAGGTTCGCTCTGGACGAGCCTCATCCAGACAGACGTCTTCTGGGGCCTCGGCTAGTTCTGGACGCTCTATTGCTAGTCCCATGATGGCCATCACTTCTTCAGACAAGGGAGGCTCTTCCTTGATGATTTCATATTTTCTCTTTTTGCTGGGAAGATGCTCAGACGCCTTCCTTGAGGGAGCGAGAGGCGTCTGAGGGCTCTCAATGGCCGTCTTTAATGAGACCAAGTGGTCCTTGACTATCCCGGACGTTTTCCTCTCGCTAACCACCTTCGTCTTATCCTTCTCTATTTAAGACGTTTTCCTTTCACCAGCAACCTGCGTCTGATCTTCATTGCACATCTTCCATGATGACGGCTTGAGGGTAGTCAGATAACACTCCCTAGCCACCTGCTGGTCCCCATATAATGAGCCAATCTTGCCATCATCACACTCATACTTCATCAACATCAGGTGGGTAACTATAACAGCTTTGACGTGATTCAGAGTTGGTCGCCCGAGAATGACATTGTAGGCTGTCAAATCTCGGACTACCAAGAACTTGATAAACAAAGTTCTAGCGGCATCCTTTTCTCCCACTCGAACAGGCAAAGTAACAGTTCCCATTGGGTGGATGACTCCTCCCCCAAACCCTATGATGGGATGGTGAACGGGAACCAAGTTCTTCTCATCAAATTTTAATGCGGACAAGCGACAAGACCGATGATGTCCGTCGAGCTTCCAAGGTGTCGATCGGAATTCTTCTTACTCTCAAGTTTGCTATTTTCATCTCTACAACCAAAGGATCGTCATGGGGAGTCCTCAACTCCGCCCCGATCTTGCTCACTAACTACCACCCTTGGGAAGGGCTCAGCCTTTGTTTGATCAGCTAACAAGACTTGGCCAAGCTCCCTAAGGTAGTTTTTGTGTCCTCTATTGGTTGGTCCTCCAAAGCGCGAACCCTCCGTAAATTACGAGTACAACATCCTCGTCGTGCTCTCACTTTCCTTCTTCTTAGACGCCAATTGTCTTTCCTTTGGGACTTCCTTCCCCCTTGAGGCATATAGGGGTTCATCTTTCCCTTTCGAGCTAGCTCCTCCAAAGCCTTCTTGAGGTGCTTACATTCATTAGTTTCGTGACCGCAATCCTTGTGGAAGTGGCAATACTTGCTCTTATCTCTATTTTTATAAGGGGTTTTCATCTCAATTTGGGGCCTTCAACTCATATTGATCCTTAATCTCCATGAGAATGGAGTATTGGTCTTTGTTAAATTCAATAGCATTGGATGAGGATGGCTCGACCTCTTTTCTCTTGCTCCTCCGAGATGAAGTGGTGGAGGTTATAGCCCAAGTCTCGGCCTTCTTGGGGTTGCTCTTCTTTGGGCCGAGCAACCTCTTCGAGCTTCTTAGACTCGGGATGCTTTGCCTCAAGACACACTTCGGTAGCGTGAATAAACGCTTCGGCTTCCCTTAAGGCTTCGGCAAGAGTGGAGATTTTCTTTTTAACAAGATCAAACTTAAAACTTCCCGGCCTTAGACCCCTAATGAAGGCGTCAAAGGCCACCCCAAAGATTAAGATCTTGGATCTGAAGGGCTTCAAGGTTGAATCTCTTAACGAAACTTCTAAGAGCCTCCTTAGGTCCCTGGATGACCTTGCCTAGGTGCATGCTTGTTTTTTGCTCTTGCTTGTTGGCAACAAAGTGACTAGTGAATAAGAAACCGAGTTCCGTGAAATTATTGACTCGAATTAGGTGGAAGATTGTTAAACCACTTCGAGCTACTCCCTTCGAGTTCTTTGGGAAGTTCTTACACCAGGTAGCATCATCTACTCCTTGGACGTACATCTGATGTTTGTAAGCAGACAAGTGATCATCGGGATCTGTTGTTCCATCAAAAGGTTCTATAGTAGGGAGTTTAACCTTTGGGAAGGGGGGCGCCTCCATTATCCTGGCCGAGAATGGAGTGGGCCGGTTAATCCGGAGGGCTCCCATCTCGTCCCTCAATGGGTATGTACTCCTTACGATATTCCTTTAACACCGGGTCGACGACGTGTTTGCGGGCAATGGACGCCTATAGGCCATGGGTTGAGCCACTTTGTCTTCTCTTGTCGTGGATGAACAAGAGAGTGACTTAAACTTCGTCCCTCCCCCTCGGACGACAACCTCAAAGGAGGGTCTCTCGGGTATGATGTAGAACCCGTCGGCGATCGTTGTATTCTTGCTTTGCTCTCTTTGCTTCTAGATATTCTCTGGCATCTGTTTCCATTCGGTGCCCGCTTGGACGAACGTGGTCCCGGGTCCTTACCACCAGGTTCCAGTCCATCTTCCTTCGCTGATCCTTATCCTCTGGTTGCTTTCCTCTTGCCGTTCTCCTAGAGGGTTCCCGACGAAGCAGTCGACTAGGACACGGACGATCGTCTTGGGAACGTCCCCTAGGGGGAGGTGGATTGTTAGCGGTAGCTCGGGGTTAAGCGGAAAAACAACATATTGCTCTTGATCTGTTCCTGGACGACTGCTGCCATCTTTGCCTGGAAATCATTCAAGGCGTTCTCTAGATGGGCGGCCGTCACCGGACGTTCAAGATTCTCTTGAATGACAGGTTGCTGGCTTGGTCCAGTAACCTGGACGATGGACGGGGGTCTATCCCTTCCTCGAGGTGGTCTCTCGTGTTCTACTGTGTCTTCGACATTGACCTGAAGACTTCGGTTTCTGGCAAGGTTGGACGATTGACAATCAGTCATCGTTGCGTCTTCCCACAGACGGCGCCAAATGTTTCGTCTCCTTGTCCAACAAGTAAGCTGTAGATGGTGCTTTCTTGTCGAGCAAGTAAACTAGTATCCCTTAGATGTTCTTCTTTGGAGACTTGTGCAACAATGTCTGAATCAACCAAGTCCAAGCCTGAGCTTCGTTCCCGAACCTGCAAAAAGGGACCCACCCTGGAGGTTTGGGTGGTGGTTCCCCCTCCGATGCTTAAGTCAGATATCAGGAGTTGTAAGAGAAAGTAGAGATAGAGAGAGAAAGTGAGAGAGTAGTTTTACAGAGTAACTTTGCACTGTTTGCATTGAATTGTGTGTCTCCTGATTTTAGGGGTATTTATAGTGATAGCAAGTTGACAGCTATCCTTAATACCGGCCCTAGAATAGTGGCTTCTGATTGGGTGAGAAATCAAAACATGACACGTGGCAGATCATGACTAGTGGATATCTATTAACCAATCTCCTTCAGCCACCTTACATTGTTGGGCTCGATCCTGGGCCGAATCTAGACCTTTTAACTCTCCTGAGGGTAGCCCAAAGATGCAAGGCATTTCTTCTCTTTAACTCAGGTGACACGTGTACGGCTCTGATAAGCCCAAGTGTCCCAAAAAGAGCTGTAGATGTTAGACTACAACACTTATGATATTTTTTTTTGAAATACTAAACAATGGTGTAATGTTGGATTAATGGTTAAGCTTTCACTTTTTATTTCAAAAGTCACGTGTTCGATACCTTGTAACTACACAACATTATTTTTTAGATTGAGGGTTTGACTTGAAACATTTGCATTAGAGCCTTCAGGAGAGTGTCACGTGGCACACAAACTTTCTTAGGAACGCCTTTTAATATATTAGTATAGATATTAATACTAGCAAATTATGCAAGCGATGCGTGCCTGATTTTTTTTTTTCAAACATAAATTCTAGCCTTTTGGGCATAAACAGGGGTAAAATTTTGAACATTAAACAATTTTTTGGCTAAATTTTGTAGTTTAAGCCTTTATCACTTAACCCTTCTTTTTTTTTTTACTTTTTTTTCTTTTAGGTTTTTAAAATTAAACTTGATGAACAATATAAGAACATTAAGTGAATTTATTTAGGATTGCTTATGTTGTATTAACATAGTCTTTTGTGTTAAATGTATCATTTTACCTTGTTAATTGATTGAATTTTTAATTTTTAATATAATACTTGATTGTATTTGTGAAATAAGATATTTGATTGATGTAATCTTCCCTTTTACTTTTTTCATCATAAATGTACTAAATCTTATAGTCAATGTTTCTTTTTTAATTGGTGACTCAATTATAAATTGATTGCCTTGAACATTTAAGTTAATTCTTAAAGCTATATTTGACTTTGACTTTGGCTTTCCCCTTTTTTTGGTAGTAGTTGATTTACTAATGGGGCATTTAAGTAAATTAATAGGGGGACACCATAGCTCCCCCCTTCCTTTATATAATAGAGATAGATTAAACAACCTCAAGTGTACATTATTCTAATAAGTCCATTTATATCACTCTAACCCAATACTATCCCCATACATTTCGCACCAACTTAGTCAAACCTTCTCATCTCCTTTTTTTCCCCTTTAAATCTCGAACTACAACGAACAATTTTATAAACTAACCAGACAATTTTACTGAAAGGATTAAACTAGTCACTAAAGGGATTAAACTAATCACTAAATGGATTAAAGAATGTGAACTACATGGATTAAACTGGTCACTAAATAAATTAAACTAACCACTAAATAGATTAAACTAGTCATTATATTCAAAAAGATTGTATGTTCTCTTCTTAATATTGGGTTTGGGCCGTTGCCTAATTTTAAACTAAAAGTAGGCGGTCTCTTACAAGACCAACTGCTATTATTATAAGTCTTATATTTCTAGGAACGTAAGCCACACAATCACTTTAAGGGCCCATTTGATTGGTATTATTTTTGGTTTGGAAACGGATTGAGGTAATACACTCCTTTTTTTATATGTTTAGTTGGGTTGTTCATTTTTTTCACTCCCTTACTGGCCCAAATCTGATTCCTCCATTCTGAAACCCTTCTTCCACCACAAAAAAAAAAATAACGTTACTTTCCTCTATTCTAACCCTTCTTTCTCTCCTCTCTTCGCCTCTCTTTCTCCTCTATTTTCTTCAAAAAATCTGCCCAAAGTTCTTCAAATCTGCTGCGACAATCTTTCTCCTCTATTTTCTTCAAAAAATCTGCTCGAAGTTCTTCAAATTCTGCTGTGAAAATCTTTCGCCTCTATTTCTTCAAAAAATTTGCTCGGAGTTCTTCAAATCTGCTGCGAAAATCTTCAAATTTGCTGTGAAAATCTTCAAATCTGCTGCGAAGATGATGTATACGCAAGAACAATCAATCATCTCTTCTTCCTGGGTAATTTTCGAGTGATTTAACAATTTTTTTTTGCACGATTTCACTATATTAATGCTTTTGTTCTTGTTTTCTGTCGAATTCTCCTCAGATCAAAAGGATTGGCGAAAATTTACCTTGTTATTTCAAAATTTTCAAAGATATCCATCTTTACATATGTAATATCCCGAGTTTTAACTTTATTTTATTAAATAACTAAACCCGATTATTAAACTAAAAGCGACTTTACTTTAGTAAGTAATTAAGGTTAAACTAAATTCTAAATGTAAATCTTTGGGCAATAACTATTTTGATATAAGATGGAATTTTATCAATCAACCTTGTAGATATACTAAGTATTAGACTTTTGGGTCACTAGTAAGTTTTAATAATACATAGAGCCCAAACAAAGGGAACACATAAGCTAAAATTAGCCCAACACCATCCCACAAATCTGTAAAACAAAAAGAAAAAGAACTCCATCCTCTTCTTCCTCCATATGTGTAACAGCAAGGATGGAGTTTTGCTCCCCAAAGCAAAAAAAAACCCACCTTCTTTTGCCCAACTCCAACTCAGTATACTTAATCTTCTAGAAATCCACTGAAAATTTGCTCTCAGAATCACACTAAACCCACCGAAATTCAGCAAAAACAATAGGTAAAGCTTCTTGTTTTCTTGAAATCCATGGATTATAATGGTTTAGGAATTTTAAATTCTGAAAATACACCCTCTGAGATAGCCATTCCTCTATAAATAGGGGAGGAGAGGTTCGAAATTTACATCTGTTACCACCATTTTCAGATGTTAAGTAATGTTTATTGTGGTACATTGAATCAAACCTCAAAAGGTTTAATTTTGCTTTAACACAAGGGCCCAACAGAAACATGAAGCCCATTGAGCGAAGTCAACATAAGTCAAGATCAACAAAGGAAGACTATCAAGATTACCAAGAGATGAAAGTCAAGGGCAATAAAAGAACAAGTAATCAGAGCGTAATCATAAGACGGTTCCACATGAAGAAGAACACGCACTATGGGGTGACAGTTATTTAGCGCCAGAAATCAGTTGAAGTTTGAATCAAATATGATTCAAACATTTTCCCTCCCAAGCGTGTATAGAAGTTACATGTTATGTTTCTCTATAAATAGAGAAACTATTATCAAGCAAAGGACAACAAACAAGTCACCAAAACTCTTACATTTATTTCTTTAGCGTAACTTAGCGTTAGCATAGTTCAACCCTCTTCTGGGGTTATAGTTTAGTTCTTTAGACGTAGCTTTTGCATCAAAGCATGTTCTGGCGCTAAGATCTCTAATACTCCGATTGAAGCAAGGAATCATGGAGGTAATAGCCTTTACGTTTCCCCTTTAGTTGTCCAGCCTGACTTATCTCTTATGTGTTGCAAAATCCACCTTTAAGTTTGTGGCATGTATGAGAATTCTATACTTTAATTAAAAAGTTTAATCATTGTTTGCTCTTTTTATTACATTTCGATTGAAATTAATTTGTCGTAGTTTGATCATTAATTAAATTGCGATAGAGTACGTTAGCAAGGTTTTATCTAATTAAAACCGGTAACCCCCAGGGACTAAGTCTTCCAAGGCATTCAATACTAAACTATTGGGTGTCCATTGACTTATTTGCAAAGTCAACGAACTGATTTTGCACCAACAACATCAAAAAAACAACAACAAGATTTAGAATTAATTTCCAACAAAATGGGTTAAAAATTTCAACTTTAAACCTCTGTTCTTCGAAACCCAATCAACCACCACTGCTCCACTACTCGACCACCACCGTCGAGAACCACCAGCGTTGCCAACCAGCCACCCCACTTCCTTCTCCTCCCTCAGTGCTCTTTTCCCCATGTCATCTCTCACTCTCACCATCTCTCTCCTCTGCGCGAACTCCACCGCGACCCCCGCCTGCTGCCGTGAACCGCCTCAACCTCTTGCTGCCGTCCTTCGCCGCCGCGAACTGATGTCCATCCACCAGTCCTCCTGTCGCTGCTTCAAAGACTCACATTTTCTTCCTCCTTCGCGTATGTGTGCGTTTCTTTTGCTAGGTGAGTTGTATCTCATTTTTGTAATATGTGTTGACTTTTGTATGTTATTTCCCCCCAATTCCCAAAATGAGTCATACACCTAAATGTTAAGTAAAAACAGCAATACTAATGCCTGCTTATAACTAAGTTTATTAAAGTCACTTATAAATTCTAGTTTACCTAAGTTTAGCAAATATTATTTATAGTTAGTTTATACTAAAATATATGTCAACAAGCTTCAATTTGTTTAAGTTAAAACATGTTTAACATAAATTCCTAATCTAGCTTAAAAGTCATAACTATTTATAATCTTAGTAATTAGCTCACTTAAATATGTTTAATTGATGATAACATGACTAAACTATGAACAATACTTTTAATTTGATTTCTTAGTAATATCTATGGATTTTCAAGAGTTAAGTAGTAAAAGGTCCATATAAACTGTTATAGTACTAAAATATTAAGTATAAGCTATTCACACTAATAAAGTCAATTCTATTTCAATACATATACCTAACTAATTTGTAAACTAAAAATCGTACATTGAACAACACTAAGAATTCTTCTTAATTAGCTACTAACTTATTATAAAATGCTCGTATTGAAACTTAAAAGAACTCGTTCCTCGGAGCTTAGTAAGGACGATCTCAAGGACATAGGAGAGGTTTATATTATACTACAATCGAGGTAACAACTACTGCTGGTACCCGCAATTCCCTTCAAATGTGTTTATGAAATATGAGCACACTGTGAGTTAGTAAATGTTTATCAAAATGATTATTCTTGAGTTGCAGGATGATTATTATGATTTATTGATTCATAAATACTTTTTATGCATTTTATGAATTGATGGAACTGTCATGAGCTATTGTTTATGAAAACATGTCATGATATGAAATGATTTTGCTACCTTAATTATTGAGGTAGAGATGAGATGAATGAATGATGATTATCACATATGAATATTAAAAGTTACGAAACATGATAAAGTAAAGTGAAAGAATTGGCAGTCGTGCACGAACCGAGCTGTTTACTGGGGCACTGTCCCATTACCGTTTACCAGGGCACTGGCCCTTTATTAGTGTAGGGCAATGCCTAGGGCACAAGTCCTTGCACAGTGGTGCATACACACGGCTGGCAGACGTCCCAGAGCTAACTGATTTTACAGCAACCAGAGTAAAAAAAGAAATGGATGAAAGGATTAATGGATGATGGAAGTGATATTAGATGTTGTTTTCATAATTGTTTGAATTATTCTTTCCCCCTGTTTACAAATAAAATGAATTGAAATGAGTTTACATTGCTAGAGTAGCTTGTTACTAAGCCTCGGCTCATAACGTTTTGTATTTATGTTTGAGGTACTGCTGGGGACGATGGTACTGCATAGTGTCAAGGATTACCACCTTATAGTATCATCGAGTAGTGGTGCTGTTAACTTGTAAGGTTAACTTAACCAGAAAGTAAGACAATATACTTTAATATAAGTTATCGCTGTTATATCATGTTAACGTTATATGCTTTAATATAATATAAGTTGCTTAACTTAACACTATTATGTCTCACAAAGTTTAATTATGTTATGTAAAAGTAGCCTTGTACCTTCCTAACCGAAGGTGCGGCTGTAATGCCTCGACCAAATAGGTGTTCCGCTGCTAATTAAATCATCTTAAATAGTGAATTAGTGGTCGGTGCGTTGCAACATCCTTCTTAAAATTAGATTTTTTTTGCCTTATCTTACTACTGTTTAACGTTATTGGTGGTTCAATAATGTTATGTGTTTAATTTCTTCTCAATTTGTTTGAACTTTAATATTTTTCGGTTAATTTTACATTATATTTGATGATAATTCCTTGCATATGAAACAAAACCTCAAAATTATGGACACGTCTCTAAACTTAAAACTAGAAAATTGAATATTCTATACATTACAAACTACAGAATCATAGTTTAAAAATCCTTACAAATATCTCCTTGATAACTTAGAATTTTAAGCAGCATTTACAAAACTTCATACATATTAGGGAGGTATATTCTGCTGGGCATTTGGATCCTATGCTTAGCAGTTCACCCATCTCTAATGCTCCTTCATTTTTCCCTGGTCCTACTAGAAAATGGGTTGGTAAGAAATTTGGTTGTTCCAAAAGTATATGAAAGTTTAGTTAGTGAACATACTTGATTTGATTTGTTATGTGATATATAATTTATGGATGTTTACTTATGTGTTGTTGTTGGTGGGGTGCAATGATGGATCTAGGAGGTTTGTTTTGTTTATGAAATGGAAATTTATAACTGAATATCAAGGAGGAAGAAGAAGTGAAAACAAATTCAGTTGGTAGTATCACTAATAGCATATATGATATATCTTATGTGGTACATGATGAGTATAATAGTTGCTAGGAATGTTGATTTGATGGGAAAGAAAAGGTATAGGAAAAAAATGTGTATGGAGACTTGGAGAAGGCTAATTCGGGAGAGTGATGTGTCTTGTAAAAATGAACTTCGAGTGACTAGACATACTTTTAATGTGCTTTACGAGATGCTTAGAGATATAGGAGGATTTTGTGGGACTCGAAACATGTCACTTGAGGAGATAGTAGCTATGTTTATGTATATACTGGCACAATACAAGAAAAATCGGTATATTGGACACTTTTTCATTAGAAGTGGAGAAACAGTGAGTGACAATTTCACCTTTGTCTTACGGCTGTCCTAAAGTTACATGAGCACTTATTTACCAAACCTACACCAATGGCAGAAGATTGTGAAGATGATAGATGGAAACATTTCAAGGTATTTCACTAAAACCCTTTATGTGCATTGAATAATACTAATAGTCGAATTATTTTGAGTTCAAATGATACATAGTTAATTACTTGTTTTGTAGAATTGCTTAGGTGCATTAGATGGCGCCTACATTAATGTGAGGGTGCCGACAAAAGATAGAGCAAGGTATCGAACAAGGAAAGGCACCATAGCCATGAACGTATTAGTGGTTTGCACGCCTAATCTGGAGTTTGTCTATGTGCTACCTAGGTGAGAAGGTTCTACATATGACTGTCGTGTGCTACAAAATGCTATTTCGAGGATAAATAGGTTAAGGGTTCCTCGAGGTAACTCTCATATTATTCTACATCCAAAAATCTAAATATAGGAAACATATAATATTGGTTTTTTGTCAAAGGTAAATATTACTTAATTGATGCTGGATACACCAACTATGATGGGTTTTTAGCTCCTTTTAGGGGACAAAGATATCATCCCGAAGAATGAATCGATAACCCACCATAAAGTGCCTAAGAGTATTTCAACATGAAACACACTAGGGTTAGAAAAGTGATTGAGAGGTGTTTTTGTTTGCTAAAAGGGAGGTGGTCTATATTGAGAAGTCCGTCATTCTTTCCCATCTAGATTCAAGCTAAAGCCGCATTTTCATGGCATGTTGTCTACTCCACAATCTCATTACACTAGTGGAAAAAAGTTCAACTGCTCTGGTCAAAATAGGCCTTACAAATCCGGTTTTTGGTCTGGAGTGGTTGGGCTAGGAGCGGTTAACAAAAGTAAATTGCTCCAGTCGAAAACCAGATCAGTTTCCCCATTAATTGATCCGGTTTTCACAAAAACCAAATCAATTAACCCCATAACTGATCTAGTTTTAGGTGAAAACCAAATCAGTTAATGGGGTAACTGATCCGGTTTTCACCCAAAACCGAATCAATTAAGGCCCCCAAAATATTAAGTTTTTTTTTTTTTGCATTTTTTCATTCTTAATCGATACAAAAACAATGGTATATAACAATACTCATTTTATTATAATGGACAACATTCAAAATTTAAACATTCAAAGATAACAATTAACAACAAAACTTAAGAAATGACAACAATAAAACCAGAAAATACAAAATTGTAAAATATAATTACCAACAAAATTACAAAAAAAAAACCAAAGAAACGAAATTCAGGAGATTACAAAATATAACAATATTACAATTACAAACTAAACTAATACCTATAAGCGAAAATCAACAAAAAAGTATCAAACCAAAACTCAAAAAAATAAAAATAAAAATAAAAATAAAAATAAAAATAAAAGTATTAACAAAAATTCGCATCACCATCGTCCATGTTATTAGTAAGTAAGGGAGAAAAGAAGAAAAGAAGAAAAGAAAAAAAGGAAAACAAAATTAGAAATGAAAAACAAATCCCCAATTCTCAAAACATATCAGACCCAGTTTCTCTTCCTCGTTACTTCTTCGCTGCTCAACTTTCGAAGAGGTTTGTTCCTCTGTATCCGCCGCACCACAATTCATCATTATCTACGCTTCAATTCTCAACACATACCACCAGCCGTTAGGTTCACCGCATCACCATCGTCCATGAAAATAGGCGAAGGTGTTAGTGAGGAATGCGAAAATATGGCTGAAAAGTGGCGTACACATGACGACGAAGATGAGAGGATAATCAGGCGAAGGCGTCGATTGTCTTCCACGTTTTCACGTTTTCGATTGAGAGGATAAACGGATATGGATCTTTGTTTTCATGATTTCAATTGAGGGTTATGGTTTGAATTCGGGGATTTTTTTGGTGAAGTGTGAGGGGGGCTGATGAGAGAGGGAAGAGGAGAGGGGGGCGGATGAGAGAGGTGAGATGAGGGGGGTTTAGCTGTTTAGGGTTCGGGAGAGGGGAGCTGATAAGAGAGGTGAGATGAGGGGTGTGGTTTAGGGTTTGGGAGAGTGAGGGCTGGTTTTGTATGAGATGCATATGCGGTTGGGCTTTTAAAATTTGGACCTTGTAAACTGATTCGGTTAGAGGAGAACCGGATCAGTTTAGTGCCCAAAACTTTTACGTCCCAAAAATTTGAATTTACAAATCCGGTTGTGAGAATCGGATCAGTTGGCTTGTGACATTTGAGGTTTTTTCCACTAGTGTTAGGAGAATTATGCCTACCGATGACGTAGCTTATGATTCTGATGAAGAATCTGAAGACGATGATTTGAATGATGATTCCGATGACGAAATGGAGTTCATTTCAACTCTTGAAACCTCGGATGCCTGGACTAACTTTAGAAATATTCTTACTCAAGATGTGTTTAATAGTTGGAGAGCTAGAGTTCGACAATGAACTTGGAGTTGTTGATACTTTTACTTTTCAGTTGTATTGTTGAATTTCTATGATCTTAACTAGTCTTCTAGGTACCTATGAAATTTAAGTTGTTGCAACTATTGGATATAAATTAAGTTATTGATAACTTTTGGTAAATATCATCTCAATGCTTATTAATCTGCTACTTTTACTATTTTTTGCTGCATCCTTTACAGTTTACAGTCACTTTACACTAGTGGAAAAAAGCCCAACTAATCCGGTCAAAATGGGCTTAACTGATCCGAAATTGGACCAGATTAGTTGGGCTCGCAACAATTGACAAATTCCAACTGATCCGGTTCAAAACCAGATCAGTTACTACTTTACTGATGCGGTTTGATGGAGAAAACCGGATCAGTTTGTCACAAACTTATCCAGCTTTCTCCACCAAACCGCATTAGTAAAGAAATATGTGTCACAAAAGAAAAAGCAGGCTACAGCCTACAGGTACACGTGAAGGCCCCAAATCAAATGATTCAGTGAAATAACAATCAAACTCTAGATATTTTCACACATTAATTAACATATATGCATAAAATAAAATAAAACAAAAAACTGAATACAAATAATTAACTGAGATGGCAAGCAAATATACAACAATTATTATAATAAAATTAAAAAATGAAAATTATACAATAAATTACATAACAAAAATAAGAAACGAAAATAACAAGAAGCCCGAGATCCAAAACAAAAATAACAAAAATAATTACAAAACAAAAATAATAAACGAAAATAACAAAAATAACGGAAGTAAAAACCCAAGTTTATTCAGGAATATTACGAAAAAAATCAAACCAAAACTTAGACAAGAATGTAAAAAAAAAATCAATCGGTGGGTAGAAATTACATTTCCAGATCCAAAAAAATAAAAAAATGAAAATAAGAATTCAGAAATTACAATCTAGATCCAAAAATTTATTTTTTTTAAAAAATAACCCAATGGTGAAGTAGCGAGGTTGGTGTTCGTTGATGAGGAAACCGACGAGAATCTGGCGAGGTGGTTGAAGAGGAAACCGGCGTTGAAGAGGAGTGCGACGAATCTAGCAAGGATGAGGACGAGGAGTGCGAGAATAGTCGGTACGGTGGTTGAAGAGGAAATCAGCGAGAATCGTTGGCGCGGTGGTTGATTGAAGCGCAGATGTAGGGTTGTCGAGAGAGGGATGAAGAGAGAGGATGTAGGGGGGAGAATAGGGGCTGGCCGCTGACGGTGTTGGTCTGTTGGGGGTAGGGTTTGTTGGGGGGTGGGGGTTTGAGGAGGGAGGAAGAGATCAGAAGAGGAGTGAGGGGAAGTGAGGGAGTTAGGGTTTGAGAGGAAGTGATGGAGTTAGGGTTTGACTAGGAGTGAGGGAGGGCCTAATGAGGCGTGCGTGTCATGTATGCAAATGGGCCGCCATTATATAATCTCATTAAGCCCAACTGATCCGGTTCCTCATATGGACCGGATCAGTTTAATATCTACGATTTTCGCTCCAAAAAACCGAGAATAATTGATCTGGTTTTTATAGAACCGGATCAGTTTAGTTGTTTCGGATCCGATTTTTAAAGAACCGAATCAGTTAACTTGTGTCACATAAGGTTTTTTCCACTAGTGTTACAGTGTTCAATATTTAAACACTTTACAGTTTACTGTCTCAATGTTGATAAAATATAGAATTTGAACACTTTGGCTGTACCATACATCAAAATGCAAGAGCAGCAAATTCTTATTGAATTCTCCTACTATGCTGTTATTTTGGGTTAGACTCACAATAAAGACAAAGGGCTTTATGGGGTGCGATTTCTACACTTCAAGACACTTACTGAAATTCATGGGAAAGATCAAGCTACTGGAGATGAGTGGAGTCATAAGTTGGAGCAACAAAAACATGGAAACGGAGACAACTAGTGAGAGAGTTACACTTGATAGTGATGATGACGACGATGTTGATTCCACCATAGTAAACGGGAAGAAACCAACTATTGAGATAACTAGTGAGGGTCTTGAACCTCCCATGAAGAAAACAAAGGTGCTGAAGAATCCCAAGGGAAAGGAGAAGATACCAAAGGAGAGAAAAAAGGATGAAACAAAGAACTTGTATGCCGGTCTTCTTAATGTTTCAAGCAATTTTAGAAAAATATTTGGAGATATGATCTCAAATCTAGCTACGATGGCCTATGCTTGGTCAAAAGCAGGAGAAAGGGAACAACTCAAGGATGATAAGAGCAACAATGTCTTAAAGGAGGTGATGAAGTTAGAAGGTATATCTCCTTCCGAAGCTCTTCAAGCTGCTACCATTTTGATTGGAGAAGAACCAAAGCTTCAGATTTTCCTTCAAACTCCTCCTAATATGAAAAAGCAATATGTCATGGATCTTCTTAAGAAGTAATCTCTTTTATGTTTATCTTAATTGCATTAACTGATTACATGTAGATCGTGAAGTAAAAAACAAACATGACGAAATATGAAGAATTAAAGGGGAATAGTAAGAGAAGATAGATAATACCAATCAAAGAACGAATCTTGAAAACAATTACTTCTATTGAAATCTTGAATGTGCTTGAGAATGAAAATAAACTTGAAAGCTAAACCTAAGGTTCTTGAGGGAATAAAAGTACTTAGAAAACTAAAAATTGAATACTTGTGTAAAATGTGGTTTTTCTCCACTCAAATGAGGAGTATTTATATTAAAATAAGAAACTACACAACGCACATTAAAACGATACAAACTGTGAACCGCTCGGGCTTGTGGGCCGAAATCCGCCTGGCCGGGTGGTTGTCAAGTCATTTTCCGTAGAAGTGAAACAACGACCCTCCCGTCCGGGCAAGATCCCCCCGGTCGGGCCTGCAACAAAGTATCAAAACTGGTCATCTTTGAAACGGCATAACTTTCTCATCTCTCATAGAAATTTAGCGTCTGACCAGTCGTTAGAAAAATCTCCTAGTATACTTTTCAACCCAACTGAGATTACTCCATTATCATTTGTAGATCAAACGTGATGAGCAAAAGAGTAGACAAGTGTCTGTTTTGGCACTTTTTCAGTGACGCTTTTCTACATTTTAGTCAAATTCATCTCAAAGAAATGCTTCAAGATCCTCATGTTTATTATACTCAATCTTCGCCAACCGCAGTCTTTTTGCATTAAAATCACCTGATATTCATCAAAACAAGCAAACGGAGAGCAGTACAACAAAATTGAGTTAATCATGCAAATATGCACAAAAATACTCTAATATGAACTAGAAATGCAACCTTAGTGTACCTAAAAACCGTGTACAAATATGACATATCATTAGTGTAGAAACAAAATCGTGTGTCCCCATTGAGTACCCAATGATGAAACATATCGTCGTCCTAATTGTTTCGATCCAAAGGAAGAGCAATCGAACGATTTAAGCCCAAAAGTATTTCGAAAATATAAAGTCTATTTATTAAATCCAAGCCCAACTTTAAAGGCGCAATTAATTATTCCTGATAATTGATTGTATTTTTAATATTTTAATATTAATTATTCTTGATAATTAATTTTTGAAAGGATATTTTAAAAATTAGATTTTTAATCCTAAAGATAGCTGATTTCGGATTTTAAAGGATAGATTTTAGCAAAGGATCAAAAAAGTCTTAAAACAATAAAAAATCAACCAGAAAGAGTGCGCGCGGCGCACATGCTGTGCACCAAGCGATCAACTTTTCAATATCTTTTTAGCAATTTTTTGGTTTCCTTTGCCTATAAATAGCTTGTTTGTTCGAAAGACTTTCCAAATGCTTTCCTACGCTTAAACACCTCGACATCCTTTACAACTCACATTCAAACACATTCATATTACATTCAAAGACATTTAAACACATTCATACCTTCGAATTTCCTATTTCAGGCTTCAAGATTGCTCATCCTGCAGACCGTGATACAAGACATAGGCGACAAATGTATAATTCATGAGGGTCAATTCCATTTAATCTCTTGTTTTACTAACAATCTACTTTTCATGATGTAGATCTTTACAAAATTAACACTCTACTGTATATTCTTCTCTAATTTCCCTTCCTTTTCATTTCCTTTTTATTATATTATGTCATATTCATATGCATGCTTATATGATTTAATGCTTTCATCACCTCACATGCTTATTATTGCTAATGAAGATCTAAAGAATTGTTCGAACACCTAATAAGATAACTAGACAATCTAAATAGGTTCCCAGTAATTTGATTGCATAATAACATGTGACCAAAAATGAATCTTTTGTTTGTTTAATGAACTGACATAGATTAATTTTAGATTGCATTAACATATTATGCGGTTATTTATTGCATAAATCTTGACGTGAATCGTTATTAAGTAGAGGCCGGCAATTGTCGAATTTGATTCATGATCTGATTCGTACCCTCACCACCGAACTCAATATAATCTATGGTTCATTGGCCATTCATGGAGTCATGACGGGGAAATCTATACTGGAGAAGTCCCTAAGTTGTCCCTACGATTTCTCAATATCCAATTAGATTTATGAGTCTTCCTTTAAAGACTTGTTGGTGACTTAGAATATGTTTTTCAATAAAACCATTTAATGAGGTAGTCAAATACGCGCTCATCCCGCGTATGCAATAAAAACACGCCTACAATTAGGAATATAGAAATCTAAAAACATAAATATGATCACGCAATTTTCATAAAACTATAGACCCAAATTTTATATCTATACCATTAGTAGTTACTAATTTTTGGTATAATACTACAAAGTCAAAACGTAATCGTACATATGTTAGTGGAAAGTAGAAAGAAGAAAGTAATTCAATTGTCTACATTATTAACTTGATATTATGGAGACCATATAACACCAATCTCTCAGGCATCCAAAATCTAACGCTAAAAAACTTGCCCTACCTTTTTTTTTTCCTGTACTTAAGTTAGTAATGTAGTTTTAAAACATATTTTAGGACTTCTTATTGTGCTTAATGAGGTTTATGGTTTTTGCTTAAACATTTAAACTTGGAGCCTTGGAGGTTTGATTATATAGCTTTTTTCGTGAGCTACTTGGAATATGAGATTGTCATGCATATTTTATTAAAGGCAATATAGCTAGCCTTCTTACTTTATTTCCCTAGCTTTCTAGGAAGTGTAATTTGATGTACTACTTTATTCAACTGCACTGTCCTTCTATTCATTTCTTATTGCTATCATTTAGTAAGGAAACTATGTGGTGACCTAGTAGTATTTAGGCTATAATTCTGTGCACAATATGGGGTGATCAAATCAATATATTTCTGTGCCTTTCACCTGAAAAATCTCTATCTTTCTCCTTCTCTCTTTCTGTGCATTCCTATGTAATGGGAACAAATATTCTATGAATGTTTCACTCTTCATGGTATCAAAGCAGCCGCTGGAACTGAGGAATCAATCTGTCAAAAAATTTAACCCTTCTCCTTCTTTCTAATCCCTGGATTCTTCCAAAAGTTATATCTTTTTCTTCTCTTCTTCTTGTCATATTTCTCTCTTTCTCTCTCTATCTTGAATCATTGGAGCAAAATGTCAGGAAGAATTTCATACAAAGATACGCTCAATCCTCTCTTCTTACACCCATCTGATGGTGCAAGCACTATCCAAGTGTAAATTCTAACGTATGCCTATCAATCTAGAATCAATCTTAGACAATAATAGAACAACAAAATTGAAGAAAGCAATAAATAGACACAAAAGAATTTTAACATGGAAACTCGAGAATCGGGAGAAAAACCACGAATATGCACTAGGAATCAAAGATGAGTTTTAGTGGTGAATACAAGCTCTCAAGGATTTCTCCTAAAGCTCTCTCTTCTAATCTTAGAGTAATATTGATGAATAAATTCTAAACCTATTTATATGTTAATGAGAGAAATAGGAAACCTAGTAGAAGAAGTAAAATTAAGCATCATGAAACACGCACAACACACAAGCCAAGCCCACTATCTTGGCTGTACGCAGGCGCGCGGGGCGCGGCTGTGGCCGTAGGCTATGAACCTGCGGGCTGGCAGAAGATTCGAGCTCTTTCGCTCGCCTAAACCTGCGGGTGCGGGTTTTGACGAGTGTGGTACCCGATTTTTGTCTGTCTTAATTAACGGTATGAATCCCACAAAAGTCTCTCATTGGACTATGAGTTTTAGAAAACTTTGAAGTCGCCACCTTATTAATATCTAAATAGGGACAAATTTATTTAATAAATCGTTTTAAAATTAATTTCAAGAAATATTATTTAAAACGATAATGACTTCATATGGATAAGGCTTCTTTGAAAATTGGTCTTTCATACCATGAGATAGGGTTCGAGGTTTAGGTTAAGAGGTGCGAACGTCTGGAACTCGTCTCATCTTCCGTTCTAAAGAACGGGCTCTTACTAAATGCGTTATTTTCCATTTTAAAGTAATCATGGCTATTAAAAAGAAAGAAAATCACATAGATTGCACATATACACATCAATCATTTTTATTTTTTAGGGCAAATATATTATTTGTACATGGTAGGCTTGAGCACTAAAGTTGCACTACGTACCAATCATTGCGGGATTGGAATCCTTCATGGATCAAAACCATCGTAGTTCGATCTTATGTCTCACCCTAAATGGCCAATTCCATTGGGGAAAGAAAAGGAAAGAAAAGATTATGAATAACTCACCTTTAGAATTAAATAAAACTATTTAAAATGAGATAATCACTTTGATTAAATATGAAGGAGGATCAAGATAATCACCTTAATTATAGTGATGGAAAATGGTGGTTAAGATAATCACCATAATTAGTGATTGTTCAAGGCTTAAGATAATCACTCTAATTAGTGATTAAATGAGAAAAATAATCGCCCTAATTAACGATTATTAAGGTTTAAGATAATCACTCTAATTAGTGATTAAATGAAGAATAATAATAATCGTCTTAATTAACGATTATTAAGGTTTAAGATAATAATTCTAATTAGTGATTAAATATGAAAAATAATCGTCCTAATTAACATCATTAAGGATTAAGATAATCACTCTAATTAGTGATTAAATATGATGAAAGGTTAAGCTAATCACCCTAGTTAGTGATTAACCAATGTTTAAGATAATCAACCTAATTAGTGATTAAATGAAAAGTTTGAGTTAACCGCTCTAATGAGCGATTAATCGAGGATTGAAATAACCACCTTAATTAGTATCACGTTTATAATTTTCAAGAGGTCTTAGAGGGTTTGCTTCCTAATTGAAGGCTTTTGAGAAATAATCTTAATTGAAGATTATTAAGTTATTTTGAGAAAAATGATCAATTTGAGATTAAATTTGGAGATTGTATTTGGCTAATTGGAATTTGGCATTTAAAGTGAGACACCTGAAACGACCTAAAATCAATTCGGAGATCTTAATTACCAATCTAATTATGTCAAATTATATGATTAATCCATTTGAAGGTGGAGAACAAATTTAAAATGTAGGATGGATCATCATACAATTTAACTTAGTTAGATTTGCAATTTTTCCTCTTCATTGAGATTGGGCCATTTGATTCATATACTATGATGTATTGGCCCAACATGCAATATTTGTAACATTGGTTGCTCATTTTATTCAAAAGGATTGTGGAATTATTTATGAAAATTATGCATAAACATCTCCATTTTTTTTTATTAATGAGTGATGTAATAACTATTTACAAAAAAACTATTATTACAACAATATGTACAAACTCTATGATCTATACAAAATCTTCAATCTTGATCTTCACCATGATGATAATTGATCTTCATCTCCTTGAATGGGCTTTGGAATTCATGTTTATTTGTAAACTTGTGAAAATTAGAGATTAATTAACCACTTTGATTTTGATTTTTTATGACAATTTTTATTGATTTTTATTTACATGATAAAATGAGTCATTTTAAGAGAAACTTAAAAATTTCATGATTTTTAATTATTATTTTCGTATAAACAAAATATTTTTTTTATGAAACTTGAGGGCCCGTTCGTTATTGTTTTTTGTTTTCATTTTTCAGTTTTTTTGAAAACAAAAAAAAAAGGAAACCAGAAAAAGTGGTTTTCACTTTTTAGTTGTCAGTTTTCAAAATCATCATGTCTGTAATAAGTTTGACTAACTTTTTTTTCCCATTATAGGACATACACCATATGACTTTTAAATACAAAAAACCAAAAAACTGAAAACCACAGTGGTACCGAACGAGCCCTCATCACTTTGTTTTAGTTTCCAGATTGCACTTTTGTTCTTGTATTGACTTACAAAAATCATAAATTTATATACAAAGCGTTAAATTGAGTATGTGATACATATATGGATAGGTCAGTGAGTTCTTTATGTTGTGTCAAAATTTTATAAGCTTTTAGTGATAACTCGAATTATGGTGAATTGTATGCCAAAACTGGTCAAAACAGGACCTTTATTCAATTTGTTCTTTGAAATCCAACTTATTGAACTTAGTTTGAAGTGAATTTTGGTATGAACATTCTAGATACTTTCAAAGACTAGACTGGAAATTTTCACTTGAATTGGATATTTTTAAGACCATTTTTGGTTTGTTTTCTTAACTAAAGAGAAAATCAGTATTCTGGAATTTAGTGATTTACATGAGGATTTTTGTAAAACTGATATAAAATTGTATAAAATTCACATGAACATGATTTTTATGTTTTTGAAAATATACTAATGTATGCTTTAAAGTTGATGTTTTTAGTTTTATCTAAATGATTTTATTTTAAAACTTTATTGGCAGAACAAGCTTAGATGGTGCTGGACAAAATCAGTTTTGCACAACAAAGTTGTATGATTTTTAATTATTTGTAAAAAATTCGTTTTTTTAGAACTTCCAAAGCCCAGTTTATGAAAACATCTTGCACTTCATAGGAAAAATATTAAATCCTACAAACTATTTGGTTAATGCAGACGAAAAAATAAAAATAAAGTACAAAATTAAAACTGACCATAATTACAGCATCACATTTTTTTATGGAGATGTTTATGCACAACTCTTCTTGAATTTTTTTATGAAAATATTTTTTGGTGATGAACAACAACTTGATTAAGGAAAATCACATAATCACATTGTTTCCTAAGAGTCTCCCCATTAGAGTTGACTATTCTAGGTGGGATGATTTAAGGTTGGGAACCTATTAGGACTTCCTCATACCCAAATCACTCCAAAAATGAAAAAGATGATAAGAAGAAACAAGGAAAAAGTTAGTAGATGATTAAGAAGATAATAAAAAAATAACAAAAGCTTCAACTTTACCTTGCTAGCTCAATAATGCACTTTCTTTTTGCAAATTTTTCTACCTTTTTTTTTTGTGATTTTCTTAATTTCTAAGTGAGTTTCTAAATCCACTTAATTACTAACTTATACCCTTTTTTGTGTTTTTTCTTTTGATGAACTTCTTTACTTACTAATTACTTTCCTAACTTTTGCTTTATTTTTCTTGGATGAGATTTTTTTAGAGGAAGGAAGTAGAGAAGATGGAGAGAAGTTGTGAAATTAAGTTGATTTTAGCTCGACTTAGTTTTGAAGTAAAAAAAGGAGGGTATTTTTAGGGAAATGAGGGAGATGAACTAGGGTTTCAAAGAAGTAGAAAATCAGATTTTTAACCCAAAAAATATGATTTTTCTCATCCTTAATCACCCTAATGACATCACTCTAATGACCTCACTCTAATGACATCATCAAATCTCTTTGGAAACATAAATATTCTTATTCGTTTTGGATTTTCTCATCAATGAGGCAAAATCAGATTTTCAGAAAATATTCTTCCCTAAATATATCCTAATACGTAAAATATGCATCGAATAACGTGAAAAACGAAACTGATTAAATCACTGCGCCAAACGCAAAGTCCTGCGCTAGACACAGCACCTTGCGCTAGGCGCACAGGCCTGCGTCTGGCGCAAGAGCCTGTTGTGCGCTGGGCGCATGGTCATGTGCCTGGCGTACAACTCGAATCTTCATAAAAAAATCGAATCCTTGACTCTTACACTTTGGATTTGATTCTTATTCTTATTCTTTTTCATGATTCTTATACCTTAACTAATGGATAAAAGAATGTGATTGGTGGTTAAAGAATATATTCTTAATCTTTATCCAATGAACAATGACTTGATCATCAAGAAAACTGATTACTACCGGTTTTGGGATATGAATAAAATCCCGATGCCTAATTGCGACTTGTTTTTTATGTTTTTCGAAAAACTAACTTAAAACAATTAACGAAGACTCGTCAAATTAGTAAAAACGAGCATGATTATACTACGAATCATTTTATTAAACCGGTGGTTGTAGTTATGAACTACGACTCACGGAAATTATATTTGTAAGCCGAAACTGCATGACTAATACACAAAAATGGAAAATCGTATGACGGAATGAAACTCGCGCTCCGGGGGGAAACATGCATTTTCGGGGTGCGCGCTCCACGATGCATGACGATTTTCGTTATTTTTATTTTTTTTCAAAATCTTTATTTATCCGAAAAAAGGAGTTTAAAATTTGGTGTCTACAGAATGCCCCACATTGGTCGAATTTTGGAGGAAATGATGACCAATGTTTGAAAAGACACAAAATTTTGACAGAAAATTTCTTTTGAGATAACATATTTTCCATAGAAAATAGTTATCATCAGTGCTATAATTTGCGTTGCCTTATGTAGAAAATCCCAATTAATTTTCTAAAACTGAAAATGCGACTTTATCGTCGTCTTTGATAGAAAATCTCAATTAATTTTCTAAACATTTGAAAATGCGGCTTTATCGTCGTCTTAAATAGAAAATCCCAATTAATTTTATAAAATTTTAAATGCGACTTTATTGTCGTCTTAAATAGAAAATCCCAATAAATTTTTTCAAATTGAAAACGCGACTTTATCATCGTCTTAAATAGAAAATCCCAATTAATTTTCTAAAATTGAGAATGCGACTTTATTGTCGTTTTTTTAGTCTTATGAATTTGTCTTTTGTTAATGTGAGAAATTCCGACACTTAATAGGTTAACTCCATTTTTTTTTCTTTTCTTTTTTTTTTTTTTTTTTTTTTTTTTTACAGTTTTTCATGGCCTTGATGACAAACAAATTGTCAAATCACCATCAGGTACTTTTTATGCCTCCATGTGTTATCATGTCACCTTAAATTAGGACATTGTCAGGTCATGTCACCTAAAAGGGTTGACCTAATGTTATTACCCTCTAGATAAACTATGGTGGACCAATCATCATATGGCAAAATTTTTTATCTGTTTTCTTCCGAAATCTTTCAGAATTTTTTTTATGCATAATGCTTATTTGCTTTATCGGAAAATGATGATCACTATATAAAGTAGATTGATCAAGGTCATTATTTTAGATGATCATTAGGAAAAGGGATTGTATCAACGTTCTTGATTCATCATTGACACAGTTTTTTTTTATGTTCGATTTTAGCAAAAATTGCTATACCACAAATGCTTGGTCATTAGCCATGGTGAAGGATGCTCCTTATAATCCTATGGACAATACTCAACTTATTATCCATGGCATGAATCACGGATGATCATCTTTTCCATCTATAAAAGGGGCATGGTTTTTCATTTTCAAATGCACCATCTTCACTACTCCAATCTCTTCTTTCAAAAATGGCTCCTAATTATGAAGAAGCTAATGAAATGGGGAGTCGTGAGAAAAAACAACTCTCCGGGATCATAAAGAATTTGGAGCAACCAAGATAATCTTTTTCGTCTTCCCGCTTCACTAAGGCTCTTATGCCTTTGCTTTCACTTTCTATCTGTTACGACATGATTCATGCTGATTCCCAATTTTGGGGTGAAACTCGTCATGTCTTCCGCTTTGGAGACCGGGAGATTGTGCCTCTTGTTGAAGAGGTCGAGGGATTGATAGGCTTACCATCTAATGGTCCAGTTATTACACCTAGGTCTCCTACAAGATCTCGGGAGATTTATCAATAATTCTATACCATCCTGAAAACCTTCTTGGCAACTACCTACAATATGGTGAGGTATCTTATGAAACCTTCTTGGCAACTACCTACAATATGGTGAGGTATCTTATGAAACCTCATGGAAATCTTGCTTGCAAGACTAATCATATCTGAGAAAGAGGCTTTCATCCTTTCTTCTATCAACTTAGTAAAAATGGTGGATGGGAGGATTATTTCCTACAGCAAGACATAAAGTGGGTTACAAGCCACCTTGGCATTAGTGTAATTGTATATTGCAATTATGGTCGTAGAGTGTACAACTACCGGGACTTTGCGAAGTCACTTTCTACCTTCCATGGAGGTGTCTAAGGCAAATTGGTTGGAGGTAGCAACACATTCCTGCCCTCCAGACTCTTCCAACATGTACCACTTATGAGGTTGACATGAGTAGTATTCAGAGAATACCTACTATATGGCAGAGGGCTAAAATTATATCAGCACTACCTGAACCTTCCTTTCCACTGATTGATGAAGATTATCTTCAATGGCTTTTAGCTGATATTGGTCAAGACAATGGTTCAGACGGGCCTACCATGAAGAGGAGAAGGATTTGAGAGAAATATCATGTTTATTTTCTCTGTTGTTTTTTTTAGTTTGGTAGGAAATAGAGGCATTTTGTCTCTTTATGTATGAAATGAAGTACCCCAATTGGGATGAATAAATAAAAGAATATTTGTTTGTGAGAATTATCTGCTTGTGAGAAATTCAATGTGAACACAATTCTAAAATGTGCACACTTTAACATTAAATATGACATGCAAATCATAATTAATCAATCATATGACACATAAAAGCATAACACATAAAACCTTAACAATCAAAAACATCCTTGCATGTTTCATTATTTTTCTTTTCGTGAGAAATTCAATGTGAACACAATTCTAAAATGTGCACACTTTAACATTAAATATGACATGCAAATCATAATTAATCAATCATATGACACATAAAAGCATAACACATAAAACCTTAACAATCAAAAACATCCTTGCATGTTTCATTATTTTTCTTTTCCTCTTTTTTCCCTTTTTTGTTTTCTTTTTTTCTTTTCGTTTTTTCCGTATTTTTAGTTTTTTTTTTTGCACACATTCTATGAATATCTACGATCACATGGCATGTTTATTAAGAATAACCAGATAGGATACAAAATCCACAAAATGCTTGGTTACTTGACCATGACAATTACAATTACTTTGATGCCTAAGCGTAATATTTCTTCAACTGATCAAGATTAGTGAAATTGATGAATTCATTCCCATCAAAATCCATTAGCTTTACTGCTCTAGCCGTGGTGACATGCTTGACTAGGAATGGTTCAGACCAGTTAGGCTTGAATTTTCCCCAAGGATCATGCAACAGAGCTCTATTTTCCTTTAAAACTAGATCACCTTCTTGAATGTCTCTACCTCGAACCTTTTTGTTAAATGCACGAGCAATTCTCCGCTGGTAAAGTTGAATGTTATGTAAAGCTTGTAGTCGGCGCTCATCTGCAAATGCAAGCTCATCATAACGAGTTTTATACCATTGGAATTCTGATATTTCACTTGCTGCTATGACCTTGAGAGATTGTATATGCACCTCAACCGGTAGGACTAGCTCCATCTCATAAACCAAAGAATACGGGGTTGCTCATGTTGGAGTCCTAATTGATATCCTATATCCCCAAAGGGCATATGGGAGTTTGTCATGCCATTCCCTAGTCTTTTCAGTCATCTTGGCAACAATAGTCTTGATTTTCTTATTGGCTGCTTGCACTACTCCATTGGTTTGGGGAAGATAAGGTCAAGACTAATGATGCTTGATTGCATATTTTGCAAGAGTTGTCTTCAAATGACCTTCAAATTATGATCCATTATCAGAGATAATTTCAAAAGGTATGCCATACCGACAGATAATGTTGTTAATTACAAATTTCGAGATTTACTTTGCCCCTAGCTTTGAAAAGGATGTAGCTTCAACCCACTTCGAAAAGTAATCAATTGCTACAAGAATATACTGATGCCCATTTGAAGTGTTTGGATGAATTTGTCCGATTATGTCTATGCCCCAACTTGAAAACGGCCAAGGAGAAGTCATATTATGTAGTGACACAGGTGGCATATGATTCAAGTTAGCAAGTATCTGACATTGCTTGCAGGCGCGGACAAAGCTGATGCAATCACCTTCTAGAGTGCTCCAATAGAAACCTGCTAGCAAAATTTTACGAGCCAACATTCTTCCATTCATATGTGGTCCACATTCTCCTCCATGAAATGCTTCCATGATGGCTTGCTTTTCGCTATCATTCACGCAGAGTTGCATAGTACCATCAAACCCTTTGTGATATAGTCTGCCTTTTTGAATGAGAAAATGAGCAGCTAGCCTTCTGATAGTTATGCGGTCCTTCTTGCCACTTCCCTCTGGATATTGCATAGTTTCCAGAAAATTCTTGATATCCTTATACCAGACATCATCATTATCTTGTTGAGCCAACGCAGAGACAATTCGTGCTACCGTCATTGTTGGCCCCTTCCTTTCTTCAATTAAAACTGACTGGATCTTTGTACCATTTTCCCATGTTAAATTAACAGCGAGATTGGCTAAAGCATCAGTGAAACTATTTTGTTACTGAGGAAGATGTGTGAAGTTGATATCATCAAAATAAGGGATCAATTCTTGAAGGTACTCTGTGTAGAGCTGAAGTCTTTCATCTCTAAACCTCCAAATTCCTATTGTTTGAGATATGATGAGATTATAATCTCCATACACAGTGAGATGTCTTGCCCATGCTACCAAAGCGGCCTTTAATCCGTATATGCAGGCTTCATACTCAACTGTATTGTTTATTGTTGGGAAATCCAGCATGACAACAAATGGAATATGGACTCCATCAGGATCTACTAACAAAACCCCTGCTCCATTACCTCTCCTATTATAAGCTCCATCAAAATACATGCACCATTGTGGGTTGTAAATGAATAACAAGTACTCATCAGGGAATGCATCATCATATTCATCTCCTGACACTGGTCCTTCTGTTAGGGCTTTAAATATGGCTCTTCCTTTGACAGATTTCTGGCTGACACATTGAATATCAAAATCAGAAAGAATAGCATGCCATCTCGCCAATCTTTCACTAAGAATGGGTTTTTTGAACAATACTTGATGGGATCCATACTCGAGATCAGGTAAGTGGTATGAGCTTGAAGGTGATGCCTCAACTTCTTCGTGGCATCGACCAAGGAGACACATGCTTTTTCCAGTGGGGTATATCTTGTCTCATACTCCAGGAATTTCTTATTGAGATAGTATATGGCAACTTCTTTCTTTGTTCCCTCTTGATATTGGGCTAAGAGAGCTCCTATAGCCGTTTATGTGATAGTGAGGTATGAAATCAGGGGTTCTCCTGGTCTAGGTGGCATTAGAACAAGTGGATTTGAAAGGTACTCTTTCATGGAATTGAAAGCTTCCTGACATTCTTCATTCCACTCATGGGATGCCCCTTTTCTGAACAGCTTAAATATAGGTTCACATCTCATAGTGAATTGTGAGATGAACCTGCTGATATATTGAATTATGCCGAGAAATCCTCTTACTTCTTTTTCTGTTTTTGGAGGAGGTAGCTCTTGAATAGCTTTTACCTTTTCCGAGTCCACTTTAATGCCATCTTGACTGACAATGAATCCCAACAACTTTCCCGAAGTGACACCAAACACACACTTTTGAGGATTTAGCCTTAGACTGTACTTCCTGATTCTTTCAAAAAAGGATTTTTGCACGGGAACATGCCCTTCACGATCTTCACTTTTCACAATCATATCATCTACATAGACCTCCACGATGTCGTGGATGAGGTCATGAAGGATAATGGTTGTAGCCCTTTGATATGTGGCTCCGGCATTCTTGAGACCAAAATGCATAACTTGGTAGCAGAAAGTGCCCCACGGAGTGATGAAAGACGTCTTTGTCATATCTTCTTAAGCCATGAGTATTTGATTATACCCTGAGAATCTGTCCATGAAGGAAAACATTACATGACCAGCCGTGCTATCCACGAGGACATCAATATGGGGTAGAGGAAAGTAATCTTTTGGTGATGCAGCATTCAGATCTCGAAAATCAATGCACACCCGAACTCTCCCATCCTTTTTAGGTACAACCACTATATTGGCGAACCAACTCGGATGCTTTACAGCTTGGATGAATTTGGCATCAAGCTGTTTCTGGATTTCTTCTTTCACTTTCAGACTAACCTTTGGTTTCATTCGGCGGAGCTTTTGCTGCTTAGGCTTGCTTTCAGGATGTAATGGAATGCGATGTTCTGCAATCTCTCTATTGACACGAGGCATATCAGCATAAGACCGTGCAAACACATCTACATACTCTTTTAACAATGCAATAAACACAAAATGTTCAGTTGGGGATAGGGATGAACCTATTTTGACTTCTTTTACAGCATTTTCTATACCAATATTAATTACAATGGACTCTTCCATGGGTTTTATATATGTTTCAGTTGTATCAAGTGATTCATCATTATTAAATTCACTGTCAGAAATAACATCTTGCATGCAAATGTACTTAGATAAAGGTTCACATTCAATTTCCTCACTGTCAGAGTCTTATGACTGGGTATGCAAGGTCGATTGGCTGGAAGATGAGCTATCGGTATGATATCCATCTGAAAGGAGTGAAAAGGTATTTTCATGAGATGGATGTGGAGGATGGTTTCCTAAAGACATTATAAATTCTATAGGCCCGTCTTTTTCCTAACACTCAATATTCAACTTATGTTCAATGGTTTCGCTAAAAGGTATCATCAGAGACACCAGGTCAAAATCCCCTTCCTCAGAGGACTCAACAGTGAAAAGTTTCTTATGGACTCCATGTTCCAGGTTATTCACCCAGTCATTTTCTTTTTTCATTTTTTATTCTCGGACGAACCAACTTTTGATTAAGTCCAGATTTCGAACCTCATTGAAGAATATCTCCAATCTCGGTAAAATCTTATGTTCTTTCCTACTAAGCCAAGGTTCTGGAAACTTGTAGTATGGCTCAGTATCTCCTTGCAGGATGAACTGACCAATGAGGGTAAAAGAAGGCTCTTTGATGTTGCAAGAAGTGCTGCCCGGATCATATCCTAATCCATATCGATTTTACTTGTCTGCTACAGGGTTTGGTTGCTTTATTCCCCTACCATCATGCCCTAATCCGGTTCCTTGAGTATAACCCATCTTCATCATGATTTGAAATCCTTTGGACAGAGGTTGCATGGCCAACCCTACAGGCTCTTTGAACGCATTTGTGGATATTGGTGAGGTGTTTGTTTTCTGATGGTAATTGGTCATCCTTAGAGAAGGGACAAATTTCTTCTTTTTGAACTTAAAGGTAGAGAAAAAGAATTAAAAGACGAGAGAGGAAAGCTACATATTGCAGAATGCATTGCAGAGTAAAGAAAAATTTCGAAAATGATTTTGCCATATTTTGACTCGAATGGTCCACCTTTTCAATTTTGGGTTTTTATTTTATTTTATTTTGACTCTCTTAAATGATTTTACTGTCATTGGGATTGAAAACAATTGTTTTTTTCCTTCCATTCCCTGCTTTAATATTGAACAAAGACAGAAAATATAGAGATTAGGGCTTGTATCCCCATTGATGCATCAATTCAGCATTCTGAAATTGCTCCTGTGATGACTAGCATCTTGAGTTCTGATCACATTGCCTGAAATACAATGGTTAATACATCTGAGTCGATTTCGAAGGTTGCCTACACATCCCCATTGCCCCGGGTGCATTTTATGGGGAATCAGACTCAGCGTAGTTCATTATTTTAGAAAGAACTAAACTTTTTTATTTAATAAAGCAGCTGCACTCATATTGAGCTACCTACGTACCCCAGGTGTTACATAGGTGGAGTGATCTCATAGTGCAAGTGTACGCGGTAATGGGGATTCAAGCTGCACGTAGTTCTCTGATACTAACAAGATGAAAGATTTTTTTTATATAAGCTAACCCCCTACAGGACTTTTACCGAAAACTTTTCTCCTTCTGTGAGAAGATCAAGTAGCTTTGCGGTAGACAAGAGCTATGTTGGTGATTTGCTTAATGCGATAGCTGAGAGCATGACATTGGTTTGTGCCGTGACCATGCAACTGATGATATTGGCAGTACTTGTGGAGATCTGACCCTACAGGACTTGCCTCTGGGCGTCTAGGATGTGGATGTATCCGACCTTGCTCGACTAATTTGCGGAAGATATCAACTTGGGATTGAGGTTGAAGGCGCGCCGACACTTTCCTTGCAGACACTTCCTTATGGGTTGGACTAATGATGCCTCGATCAACCAGGGTTTGAACTTTGTAGTAAAGATCATGGCATCGATCAATTTCATGTCCAAATTGGCGACAATAAGCACAGAGTTTAGTCATGTCTGTTCCAAGAAGGGGTAAACAGTGCACATATGCTGAGGCTTGGATTAAACCTTGGTTCCTAAGACGATCATACACCATACTCAATGGTTCATCTATCTTAGCATATACCCTTGGATTTGTGTTGGGAGTTTCAAGATCTTCCCGAGGTCGTTTTTCTTGCAATTTCAGAGCATCGATGTCAAAGCCATGTTGTTCCATGTGGCTGAGGGAGGTGTATTTGATAGTAACCATGTGATGATAATAGAAATCATTCAGGTTCCGCAGCAATATGAGCATGAACTCTCGATCAGTAATAGGGAAACGAAGCTGTGTGCGATATCAGTGCATCTCGAACAAAAGTGCGAGAAAGTTTCTAAGGCGCTCTGACGCAAAGTGACTAGCTTCAGCTTCTTGACATCAGTCTGTTTATGCTCGAGAGCCCAATTAACAAAGGCTTGGCTAGCATTTTCCCAACTAGCTCTATCCACATAATCCAAAGAGTAGTACCAGTCCAAAGCTGGTCCTTCTAAACTCTTGTAAAACAGCATGGGGTAATCTTCCTATGGTATTCCCCATGGGTGTAAGGCATTCAAAAATCCAATTAAGTGGACAAAAGGATCACCGAACCCGTTAAATTTTCGGAATTGTGGCAATTCACGATAGTGATCTTCATGTTGATATCCTGGAAAAAGAATCAGTGATTCAGTGTGAACTTCTCGGATAGGACCTACTACATTAAACTCCAGGTCAAAATCGTCTGTCCTAGATCTCTTCTTTGAGTCATTATCATCAACTTGAGGATTACCGACATAGGATTCCTCGGTGCTTCAACTGACGTATCATGAGTGCCGATGCTCGGAACTCCTATTTCTTCCTCGTCATCCTCACTATATTCTAGTTCTGTTTCTTCAGCACTTACATCTGGTGTGGCTGCTGGGACCTCATTCATCCATGAATTTTTAGGTGTTGCTAGAATACAGTGGATAGTATAACCATCCAACCTAGTGCCCTCTACTTCGTTCAGATACAATACCGATTTTCCGGTGTTGGAGTTGGTCATAAATTCTGGATCACCAGAAATAGTCACAACACTCTGATCAGTGAGAAGCTTTACCTTCTGATGTAGAGTAGAGGCTATTGCACTATTTTCATGCAGCAATGGTCTTCCTAATAAGAAGTTAAAACAGGCTTGAATATCAATGACCATGAATTCCACCTTCCTTGCCACGGGACCACATTCAATGAGGAGGCTGATTAAACCCAATACTTTTCTCTTAGCATTATCATATGCTCTGACCACCTGGTTGGATGGTACCAGATCTTCTTTTGAATACCCGAGTCTCTTTAGCACACGCAGAGGGCAAACATTAATTGTGGAGTCGTTGTCGATCAACACCCTAGGTATCTTCCATCCATTACAACGTACAGTGATGTGCAACAAATTGTTGTGATTGATATTGTCAGGGAGATCATTGTCTGTGAACATGAGAGTTCGATCTACACCGTGATTGAGCCCCACCATTTGGTCAGGTGTTATGGAAGAGCTTACCGAGGCTTGATTGAGATGCTTTAGAACAGCTGCTCTATGAGGCTGGGAATGCATTAATAATTTCCAGATGGAAACATTAGCATTTACTTCTTTCATGCGCTTGATAGCATCATCTTCCTTGTTACTATCCACTGTCATTGGCTCTTTGCCCTTTTCCTTCCTTCTCAATACCGCAAAAGGATTTTCATCCTCCAAATAGGATGGTTTAAAATGGCGACCTGCTCTAGTCAAATGAGATATATCCATGTACTCCTCATCACTAAGATCATCGAGGTAGATGGGGCACCGGTATGTATTTGGAGTGGTGGAATGTCCTCCAGTGCTTTTATCCACAATTGTCAAGGCCGAAGAGGCATCTTCATCAGCATCAGAGTTCAGGATGAAGAAAGCACCATCATAATCCAAGGTTCCACACATGTCAGAGAATGGATCCGTGTTGAGAGTTAAACTAGGGTCTTTACAAGGCATCATTTTGACTTTTTCTCGAGTGGAATAGTCATAGACCAAACACTTGTAACCTGCTGCTATTGGCATTTCATACATTTAAGGAACTGTCTTGCGGATTAACTGGATTGGATCGCATCCGTCTGACACAGAAGAGATTGCATTAATCGCAAATGAGGGTTTATGATTAGGAAGGGGTTTTTTGTGATGTTGGGCTGAGAGTCGTTTGGTTTAGTGGAAGTGGATCCTAAACAGAGTTTTCCATCATCCACAAGGTTTTGAATTTGATGCTTTAGAGCCGTGCAGTTTTCAGTATTATGCCCCGGGCTTTGATGGCATTCACAGTTTTGGTTTGGGTCATAACCAGGGTAAAGATTTTTAGGATGTGGACGTGGATTCAAAGGTTGAATGAGATTGGCCTTTTTTTAGCTTGGAGAGGGCTTGGGAATAAGTCATGTTCAAAGATTTGCGATCGTAACTTTGAATGCAGAAGATGCGCCAATGGCATGGATCACAATAATTGCCTTAGGAGCTGCTGAATCATTGTTTGGGGTTCTTTTGTTATTTCCAAATTTTGCATTATAAGTAGTGCCACCAGTAGGTTCATCTTTCTTGATGTCGCCGCTTTTCAAAGCATCCTCAACTAGAGTTCCCGTAGCAATCAAAGGTTTGAAAGTCGGGAAATATTGGTACGCCATATGCTTCTGATAGACAAGAAGAAGGTTCTTCACAACCATTTGCAGCTGTTCCTCCTCATTAGGCCTACTCATCATTTTGGAGGCCTTGTTTCTCCACCGAGTGATGAATGAAGAAAATGTCTCGTTAAGGTTTTGAGAAGTGGTCTCCAGATCCCTTCTAGTAACATCAATTTCTTCATTATACTTATACTGGTTTAAGAACTCTCTGACTATGTTAGCCCAAGTGGATTTCTTTGTGTTTTGAAGGTTGAGGAACCAATGCGCTGCAACACCATCTAAATACTGTTGAAAGAGTTGGGCCATTAAGGATTCTTCCACTCCCCAGGGACTCATTGCCCCTACATACATTTTCAGGAAATTGGTGGGGCTACCGGTCCCATCAAACTGTGTCAGATTAGGCATCTTGAAACCATGGGGTAATCGTGCCTTCGGGAAAAGAGTTAACCCATGAATGTCCATCCATGGTTCAACCTTAGTCATGCCTTTTAAGACTTCTTTAAGCTTCATTACTTCTTCCTCGAGCTTAGTGGGAATTTCTCTCTCATCGTTCATGGGCTCAAGGTGAAAAGGTGAAGCTACTTTTGATTCCGGAGGAGGAGGATATGGAGGCATCTGGGCACTTTGGCGCATTATGCCCAACACATTTTGTTCAATATTATCCTGTCGGTCAAGCATATCCTGGACAAGTCCTCGGAGCTCAGTCATTGGATCAAGTGGAGGGGTAGAGTTCTGTTGGTGCTCGTTGTTCGGAATTTCAAACATGTTGCTGAGACGTGTAGCAGAGAATACAACTAGTGTAGACAAGGATGACAATATTACTGACAGAGAACGTTCACTATGGTCAGAACTTCGGCGAATTAGCCTAGATCCTGAGCGGGCCCAGGCAGAGTTCCTGTGAAATGAGATAAAAAGTTAGCACAGAAGTTTGTCCATACTTTGTTTTTTTTTTTTGTGTGCAGGGAATGAAAGAAATAAAATCTTTAAAATTCTTTATTTTACCCCAATTTCAATTATCATTTATTAAAAGGTGTCAAACCTTGACTCTATCATTTATAAGATTCTGGTTTACCTGTATCAATTAGTAACAAATAATACATAGAAGGTGAATATCGAATAGGTGCTTTGTTCACCCGTGCAGACTTCTTCAGGTCAACCTATGAGATTATTCTCCTTGTACTAGAACGGGAGCCTGTAACTGGTGTGCTAGTAACAATAGCACCATCTGAATCACTAATCTCTGGGACATCCGACTCTCCCGAATCTGATCCTCTAGAAGTGTGACCTCATCATCATGTTGTTCAACCCGTTCTGGAATATGAACATCTTCATCAGAGATGCCCTCCAACTCCACAAACTCCTCCTTCTCAACTCCCACTAATTCAGTATCATCAGACTTAACACCATACACATCCTTGTACAAATTAGTCTCATAAAAAGTCACATCACAGTGCCTCAAGATCTTTATACCTTTGGGTTCCCAAAACCGATACCCATACTTATCAGAACCATACCCAATAAAGAAACATTTAACAGCTTTTGGGTCTAACTTGTCACGATTCTCAGTTTGAACATAAGCAACACAACCAAAAAGCTTCAAGTAAGAAAGATTTACCTCCTTCCCGCTCCACACTTCTTCAGGTATCTTGAATATCAAACGAACTAAAGGCCCTCGGTTGATCACGAAAGCTGCTATACTGACCGAATCTGCCCAGAATATCTTAGGTAGCCCTGCATACAACCTCATAATTCTGGCTCTCTCCAGTAGTGTCCTATTCATCCTCTCCGCAACCCCAATTTGTCCAGGTTTCCCTTGAATAGTCCTCTTCAAAATGATGCCATTCTCCTCTTAGAGTTTCTTATACCCTGCCAACTAATACTCGCCTCCATTATCAGACTTAATGCATTTTATCTTCTTACCAGTCTGATTTTCGACTTCAGCTTTCCACTTTTTGTTCGCTTCATGAAGTGGACCCACACTTTACAACTGTAGTCATCAATGAAAGTAACAAAATACCGTGAGCCTCCAAGGGATTTTTGCTGGGGAAGGACCCCATAAATCAGGGTGCACCAACTCTAGCTTCTTAGTTTTCAAATGTTTCTTGGCTTTTATGAAAGTAACCTTTTTCTGCTTGCCACAAACACAACTCTCACGAAATTCCTTGTCAACTGATTTTAATCCCGATAAATTGCCACTCGAAGCTAAAATCTTCATCCCTTTCTCACTCATGTGACCAAACCTAGTATGCCATAACTTGGTCTCATCTGTTGTGGTCGCAGCCAAACATAATTGTACACCCTATAGTAGTGTACAATGTGCCAACCTTGGTTCCTCTAGCCAAGGTCATGGAACCCTTAGAGATTTTCCATATCCCTTCACCGAACAAAGTCCTATAACCACTTGAGTCCAGCTGACCCACATAAATTAGATTCTTTGCTAGGCCTAGAATGTACCTAACATCATGCAGTTTTCAAGTGCTCCCATCGTAGTCTTAATCATCACATCTCCCTTCCCCTCAATTTCAAAGGCTTTATCATTAGCTAGATAAAAGTTACCCAACTTCTTTGACTTGAAGTTATGAAATAGCTCCTTACCAGTGAAGAATGAAAAGACGCACCCGAATCAAGTATCCACGGCTCCATGGGACTATCAACGTTCAACACCAAAGCGTCCCTAATCTCATCAGTTGCAGAAAAAATTGATGAGTCAGAATCACTGTCTTGCTTTCCATTGTGGTCAGGTTTGCCACCTTTTTTCTTGGGTTGTGGACACTCCCTCTTTGGATGAACCTCCCCCCTACAATTCCAGCAAACAATACTAGCTCTACCTTTAGACTTACTCCGCCCCCTTGAATTCGATCTATTTTGAGATGAACCCCCTTTTCTCTTTGTTTTCCTTCTTCCTCTACTATTTTCAGCACTATAAGCCCCAGATGACTCCCCACGCACTCTCCTTTCGACGGATGCTCTCCTCTAAAATTAAGTCACCGACATCATCAATTTTTAGTTTTTCTTTTCTAGAAGAATTACTAATAGCAGTTACAACAGTTTCCCCAGCAATAGGCAAAGATGATAACAAAAAAAGGGCTTTAACTTCATCCTCAAAAGAGATTCCCACAGATGTCAATTGGCTAATTATTGAATTAAATTCATTAATATGTTCAGCAGCAGAACTACCATCAATCATCTCTAAATCAAAAAGACGGCGCATCAAAAATACCTTATTCATAGCCGTAGGCTTCTCATACATATCTGACAATGTTTTGATATCCTTGACATTAAAGGCAACAATCCGTGCCAATGTCAAACGAACAACTCCAAGTGCCTGACGATCAAGAACCTTCCACTTTTCCTCTTCCATGCCTGCAGGCATCTTCTAGCGGTTGATAAAGATTCTTCTGGTACAACTAGTCCTCCACTTGCATCTTCCAAAAGGCGAAATCTTTTCCATCAAATTTCTCGATCTTAATCTTTGGATCCTCTATTGTTAATTGCTCTAGATCTAAACAATACTCAAACCTTGCTCTTGATACAAAATGTAAATTCTAACGTATGCCTATCAATCTAGAATCAATCTTAAACAATAATAGAACAACGGAATTAAAGAAAGCAATAAAAGGAGTTTTAACGTGGAAAACCAAGAATCGGGAGAAAAACCACGAATATGTATTAGAAATCAAAGATAAGTTTTAATGGTGAATACAAGCTCTCAAGGATTTCTCCTACAGCTTTCTCTTCTAATCTTAGAGTAATATTGATGAATAAACTCTAAACCTATTTATATGTTAATGAGAGAAATAGGAAACCTAGTATAATAAGTAAAACTAAGCATCATGAAACACGCACAAACACACAAGCCAAGCCCACGATCTTGGCTGCATGCGGGGGCGACTGCAGGCGTAGGTTGTGAACCTGCGGGCTGGCAGAAGATTCGAGCTCTTTCGCTCGCCTAAACCTGCGGGTGCGGGTTTTGACGAGGCCAAAGCCTACGGGCTGCTGTGAGCTCAAAGCCTTCGTCTATGCTTTGTCTCGCCACAAACACACACCACATCTTCTCCATCTACGCAATGAATCTCACGCCACTTCATTCATTCTTCTTCATCTTCCAATTACCATCTCCACACCCCAATACCCAACACCGAGTAAACAAGCTACAAGGACCTTCTAATTAAGAGCTTGGCGTAGATCCATGGAGATCAACCTCTCTTCAAAATGTAACTTCGGATTTGTGACTGACACTGTCACCAAACCAATAGATGATGAAATCAAATCTGAAATATGGGAAACTTGCAATAACATGGTAATTGGGTGGATCTCTAATAATGTTTCTCGCATAGTCACGAAATCTATAATTTTCATGTCTTTTGCTAAACCTATAAAGGTTTACAAAGTACTCAAGAGAGAGGGGGGATTAAGTACTTGTGAGAATTGGTGCTAAAGTCAAATTCTTTTGATTATTTAAAGAGGAACCAGTTGAGCTGGTTCCTAACAGGGGAAATAGACTCAAAAGCGATAAATAACACACAAAATATAACGAGGTTCAGCTAAATAAGGGCCAACGTCCTCCTACGATAGTTTTCTTGTTAATCAACTCAGAATAATAAGAAGACTATCGCACACTCCTATTTCTCTTACTCCAAGGAAACAGCTCACCCCGCACTTAACTCACAAGCACTCGCGAATAAACTCACAAATGCTACCCAATCTCTAACCCCTCTGTTAGAGATTCAAGAAAACCAATTTATTTTAAACACGCCTTCTTACAAAGCAAAACAAAGATATCAGATTTAAAGTTCTATAGAATGTTTACTCTATTTTATGAAATTCCTCAGATGTCTCTCTGTGAAAGCTCTTAAAGTACTCAATAAAGTTCAGGAGAGCATCAAAGGTAATGTAGAATCCTTACTCAGTATTTATATACCAAATTCCAACCTTTAAGCGTGCCCTAACTCAAGATACCTAGGATAGGGTAATCTTAAGTTAAGGAAAGTATATCTTGAATACTATATTTCTTAAAGGAAAGATATTATCCAAGATATTAAAGATTTCTAAAGGTTGGCAACCCTTTTTTAATGAAAAGTAATTTTGAAAATATTTTTTCAAATTTTTTTTCTTAAACAAACATCAATCACCCCACAAAGTAACTGGTACCGAGACCTGTTACCCTGTTTAGTTGTGTTATGAATATGCAACTAATTGGATCCCATATTCAAAACCCTACTGTTTCACATTAAGAGCAACACAAACAATTCCTCTAAGATGAATCAATAAAAGATGCTATTCTATCTTCATGTATTGCTATTCTCAAAGCTCCCCTCGAATCAACACTAGTCTTTTCCTCGAACATCTTCGAGAGGGCCTCCTAGCTTCAAGTCTTGGAATGGACTTGTTTGCCACAAAAGTAACAACATGGCATAGCAAATAGTCCTTAACTATTTTAATGTATAGTTAGGAAGAGTTAGTTTCTTAGCTGTTTTCTAATTGCTCATAACCACCTGTAAGAGCAAATGTTCCCTGCATCTGTTTGTCATCATTCAAAACTTAGGCGACTCAACAATTACCCTTTCTTGATGATGAAAAGCCCTTTGAAGTTTCCTGCAACCAACAAGTTAGTATAAATAGATAAATCCAATCAAAGCTCAGATAAACCACTCAGAGAGCTTACTTAACACAAGACTCAAGAAATGAGACAATCAATTATGTCAACTGTTTTCTAAAACAAAAAATATAGATAAAGACTCTTGGAAATCAAACTAGGAAAAATAAGCTAAAATAATGACAAAATCAATCGAAAACAGATTTAGGTGCTTCAACTTCAACCATTTCCCCCCTTTGGCATCATTAAAAAGTACCTAAGGAGAGAATCATTGCAAATAATTTATTGATGTCATCCAGAAATAGTTGCATCAATTACTATTCAAGTAATCATGCTACAAGAAATCAAGTTAGTCATCCAACTCACAATCCATAAACCATAGTGCAAATATCCAAATACAAACCAACATAGTCAAACAAGAACCCAAATTACATAAAAGATTATTTTGGAATAAGGGTGAAAAACTAATGCAGATATGGCTACACTAACTCCTAATCTTTTTGTGTTTATTGTTTATAAAACAATAATGAAAATAATCAATAAAGATAGGCTCCCAAATCGCAATTTGGAAAGGTTCTCTTGAGGTCGCGGCTCAAGATTTCCACACAAGATTGCAATCTTATGCACTTATAGTTAACAACTCTTGAAACAAGCTAAAAGGTTACTTTCTATTTTAAGAACAACACACCCTTACAAATGAATTCCAAGGGGATATTTATAGAGTTCCTAAACCTCCTCAACTAATAAACAATCCAAAGAAATACAAGAGAAATCAAAATCAGACTCTTTGTATTGCAAATCAGCACACCTTCACCATTTCGACTATAACTTTTTTTTTGGCTGAACATTTTTCTATATAACCAATTGGAAATTGTTGTAAACTTCCATAAATTTCCAACGCGTGGTCACACGCTACCACTGGACCAGAAATGGTTGCCGCCTAGAAGCATAGAAAACAAGGTCGTAATATCGCTGGTGGCAGGCAAGTAGTGGCGGTGATGCTGCTTTCTTTCCTCCTTGAGTGGGTAACCTCTTAGCCTACTCATTTCAGCTACTTAAGCACATAGGTGACTTCCTACACGTGTTAGATTCTTTCTTATACAAAATTTTTCCCTAATTACAACCATTAATCTAACAAAAACGAGGTTGCAAAAAGATTGCGCCAAAACCACAAAATAGAAAAATTGAACTAGCTTAACTCTGACTCTTAACCTTTCTAACTTACTTAAGCAATACTAATCAACCCTAATTAACTTAAATAAGGAGGTTTAAATAATACTTAAAACTCTAATTGGAAATAACTCAACATAATACATAATAAACAAGAAATAGAAGAAGAAATGCGAAACAATTTCGCATCATTCTCCCCTTCTTGAAGAGAACTTGCGCTCAAGTTCCATCAAAGCAACGAACCAAGTCACTAGCTCCAAGTGTAGCACATATTCCATAGTTCAGAAGGACTTGATAGGTTTCATAACTATTTTTTAGCAATTGGGAACGTTCCTTCATCTATGAGCTCTCCATCTTTATGATTGATATGAAGCTTTTGAGCTTCAAAAGACAACCATACATAATCTCCTTCAACTAGCTGCTTATTGTGACGTGTGTATGACATCTTCTTACGCCTCTCCTTTTTATTTGTAGGCACTCCTAACACTTCTTCCCTGCATGAACTTTGACAAACATGAGGGTTAGTTTTAACATTTGTTGCTGGTCATGTTGATATATTTTTTGGAGGTAATGGTTTTAACCCAATACGCTCATCTCCAACAAGAACTGAGTAGATATTCTCTCGTTCATGATGAATTACATGATCGTTTAACTGCCATGGTCTTCCAAGCAATAAAGAACATGCTGTCAAAGGAACAACATCACATCAAAGTTATTCCTTATACCCTGCAATCTGAAAATATACAAGTGCCTTTTTCTTCACCCAAACTCCACCATCATCACTTAACCAAATTAATTTGTATGGTTTTGGATGTTCTTTCCCTTTTAACTTAAGCGAATCTACTAAACTTTGAGCAACAACATTAGTACATGAACCACTATCAATAATTAGAGAAAAGGTTTTACCAGTAATCAAACAACGAGTTTGCAAAAGATTATCCCTTTACTCATGCTCTTGACTTTCTTGTGGCACTGAATACAAGGTTTTTCTTAGAATTATAACATCTCTATCCTGTTCCTTAGGCTCATACATAGGAGTATATGTCCAAAACTCCAAATATGCTATGTCATGTATTGGAGCTTTCTTTTCTTCTTCTTCCTCCTCTTTACTTGTTCCATTCATCCTGTTATTCAAGAACAAGTAATGTTCTCCATAGTTATAAGTAGCCTATTTGGACATTGTTTTGTAATATGCCCTTGTCCTTGGCACTTAAAACATGTTTTGCTTTCATTGCTTGCTGCCTAGAGTAACTATTGTATGAGATGCTTTCACTTCCTCCATTACATCTTTTTCATTCACCTTAGATGGCTCTTGTTTAGGTGTCTCAACTTTTTGAGAAGAGTACCTAATATGCTTCCCCTTAGCTGATTTTTGTTGCCTTTCTACTTTAGAAGCTAATGAACATAGTTCATCAAAAGAATAATATTACTGCAACTCAACATGATTAGCAATAGGGATAGATAAACCAAACAAAAACTTGGCCATCTTTTTCTCTTCCTCATCCTTACAATCACAAGCCATATATAACCTTTCAACCTCTTAGATACATTGTTCCACAGTAAGATAATTTTGTTGCAAACAGTTTAATTTCACATACAAATCTTGTTTATAAGTTCGTGGAACAAAACTTTTTTCTCATCTTTTCTTTAAGTTCGTTCCAAGTAGTTAATTGAATTTTATGCTCTCTTAAACGTTTAGCTTGCAAACTATCCAACCATAATTAAGTATCCATAGATAATTTAAGAATAACATAATAGAAACGCTTACTATCATCCAAGTTTTTATGTTGAAAGAGACGTTTCATCCTCCTTTCCCAATCAAGTGTGCCATCAAATTCAAGAAGATCTCCTAGTTTCATCTCCTCTTCTTTTCTTTGAACTCCAACTAAAGTGAAAGAAACTTCACCACTTGTTATCTCCTTCAACTTATAGATTTCTTCATTTAAGGATTTGAGTGCTGCCACAACTTTGACATGATCCTCCATAAGTAATGCTAAATTCTCTGAAAGACGTTCTTATGTAAATTTCTCCATTTTAAGGCAAAGAAAGAAACAAGGTTTGAAAGGTTCAAACTAGAGGTGATCATGGGTCGGGCCGGACCGGGCCGAGCTTTGGCCAAAAAAGTGGCCCGTTTCGGGACAAAGCCTCGGGACGGGCCGTGCCAAGCTTTGGGCCGAAATTTTCGAGCCAAAACTCGTAAATTCGGGCTAGGCCATGCGGGCTTTTCGAGCCATTTTTGGGTCGGGCCAAAAATAGCCTAAATTTTCAAATTCAAGTAGCCCGTGGCTTGGTATTTTTGCCCAAAAAATCAGGCCGGGCCCGACCGAGGGCCGAAAAATCTTGGCCAAAACCCGCCCATTTTCGAGCCGGGTCCGCGGGCCGGGCCCATGTTGATCACCTTTAGTTCAAACTAACTAACCAAGGATTGGGTTGTATCTAGCTACAACATTGACTCTTGATATCAAATGATGCAGATATGTCTAATCTCCCATAATTTTATGAATTTTATAAAAAACATTTTATGTATAATTATATATATATGTTTAAATAATTTATTTCTCAAAAGCTTGACTATTTGAAAGTCAAAAGAATTATTTAATGATTTGAAGTAATTAAATATTTTATTTAGTCATACTTTGAAAATTATTTAAATAGTTTAGACATCTTTGAGTTTAGTAAAAAGGATTTTAAAATAGGTTAGAGGAACCCAACTATGCCAAGTGCCAATCATTAAATGATTATTGAATCCCAAACACAATTCCCTAATCCCACAAGGGATAACTATATAAACCCACAAAACCCAAAATTTCCCCCACACTTTATTTTCTCTCTCTTCCTTCTCCTTTTTTCGGTCTCCTCTCCTTATTCTCTCTCCTCTTCGTGTGCTTCGGTCGACCACCGCACCGGACCACCATCAGCAGCCATGACCCGCCGCCGGCAGCAGCCCGACCGGCGTCTGCCGTCCTTCCTCCTTGCCGTGACTTTCCTCCTCTTTTCTCTTTGGTTATTTCTTCCTCCTCTATTTTACTTAATGTTAAGTTTATGTTTTTAAGGATTGATATAATGTTTTAATGATTAAAGTGTATAGTTTGATGGTTTAAATATAAATTTCAGATTATGTAATTTATGTGGTGAAGTAATTAAAATTTCATATTTATTAATTATATTTAAACTAGGGATTTAAGTATCAAAGTATGGATTTTTAGGCTTTTATGAGTTGGAAAATCATAGTATTATATTATAGTTTATGACATTGGATACTCTTATGTCTAAACATATTTTCAAGGGTTTTAAACACATTATAAGTTGCTGGAATTTTTATTAGTCTGCTTATGATGGATTTTTGAGGATTTTTAATGACTAGTATAGTGGTACTATACTAGGAGATATTAATAGTGAAGTTTTAATGGTCAAAAAGAATTTTTAAACACTTTTAAAGAGGGTTTAATATATTTTAATGAAAAAGAATTAGTGGTTGTATTGATAATTGGTAGGCGGAGAATTCTCTTTAAGCGACTTCTAAGATTGTTAAAGTGGCCTCACATTTTGTCTACACAAGGTACGTACATACCTATGTGTTGGTTGGATTAGTATCATGTCCTAAGGATGGGATTGATGTAGTATCATGCATAGGGAACTATTTATAGTTCATATGTGATTTATGTTCAAGTGAAATTGCATGTTTTATGCCGTTGTGTGAAACATGTTGATTATGTTGGATATATTATGTTTGTATGGATGATTGATGCAAGCATATGGGATTGAGAACTTTATTTTATTAATTCACACGAGGGTTAATAATTGTGTTGTTGTTGGATCATGCATTGGATCATGTTGTTCCCTTTGAATTATATTATTTACTTTATGAGGACCGAGGGCCTTATTTGGTAAGTTGATTTTTCACCTATGAAAGGTTGGTTGATTGTTGACTTGGATCAACAAATAAATAATGGTTATGAAGTTTATAATTGGAATTGTTCGTTATTGGATTGTTAAGTTAATGATCACCTTATATAATCCTCATATTAAAATGGAAGTTTATGCATCCTTGATGATTAAATTGTTTGTCTTACCTTTGTGAGTCATAACAAGTAAATAAAGTATTAATCACTTAAAGTGAAAAGTGAATAACAATAAGCTTTAGACTTGTGCACGTATGAAGTGTTGGACTAGTATGAGTTGGAGTACATGGTGGTAGCCCATGGCTTTTCTTGGGGCCGGATTGATCACCATGTCCTATTTTATTTAAAAAGGTTCATCGATATCGTTGGTAAGGGGAGTACAAAGTCGCGCCCGTACTTCGTCTTCTAAATTGAAGACTGGTTTGGTTTGGACAACTCTTTCCATTGCCTATTCAATCTAAGTTATAATTAATTTAAGTTGTGGAATCAAGTTAAGTAAAGTAGTTTGTTAATTATGTTGTTATATTATTATTTATCTTTGCCTTAATGTTTATTAGTATCATGTTAGGTTTTATATTTGTTTACTATGTAGTACTCAGCTTTGCTGATTACGTGCTTTTGTTGTGTATGTCGATCATGGTTGTGCCTTATTGATCCTATGATGACCCATTTGGTGAATAGTGTCTCTGATCAATAGTGCATTATCCATTTCAGGTTGGAAGATGATGCATCATGGGTTCGGGATTCGTGGAGAGCTTGTGTTTAGATTTTATACTTAATAGTTGTTTAAATTTTGTTGACTTTGGTTAGGTTGACTTTGACTTTGGTTGACTGTTGACTTTAGTTTTTGGAGTTTGACTCTTGGTTGACTAAGTTTATTAATTTCAAAGTTTATTTATTTCCACTGGAAAATTCTGAATAAGACAATACGTTATCACACGAGCTATAATGCTTTGGTAATTCTCTAAGTTTTATATTAAAAAGGTATTTTGGAAAATAGACAATTGTCGGGGTGTTACAAAGTGGTATCTTGGAGCTTAGGTTTTTATTGGCCTTTTGTGCCAGCCTTATTTTAGGTGCCTAGTTACTAAAAATGAATTTCATAGAAAACGACCTTCTATTTATTCGTTGTACTTAAATGATTTTTCGAAACGTGTTTCAAAAATTTTAAAATAGGTTCAAAAATATTTTTAGTTCGAAATATTTTATTTTATTTGGTTCGAATTATTTTTAGAGTTCCTTTTTTATTCGGTTCAAAATTTTTTTAGTCTGAAATCTTATTTTTTTTTTATTTTTTCGGTTCTTCTTATATTTTTCGAAAATCTTCCATTTAATTATTAATTGGTTATTTTAGTACTTCTAGTTTATTTTAGTTGCTTTATTAATTTTGTGAGAGATGGGTAATATAAGAAGGGCATATAGGATAGAAATATTATATGTCTTCATTTAAATATTTAGTTCAGCATGTTTATGTTTTTCTTATCTGCTGAACTGTTTAGTGTTATTCCTAGCTCTAAATTATTTGTTTATTCTTTCTTATTGTTTATTGTTGGGAATATACGCTAAGTGAGGGTATTATTATGTACTTATAGATGTGGTATTCATCTGTTATAGGATCCATAGTCATGTCTGATAGTCAAGCTGCTCGACTAGGAAGCTACTTCAACCCAATTGTATTGAGTGATGATGAGTCCGACATGGAGTTTGATAGCGAGAGTTTCACTAGCCTAGAGGTCATCATGCGTTATGTATTAAAAGTAGGCATTCCTGACAGTGATGATGAGGTCATTCAGGAGTTTGATCATGCTATAGGGTAGACCAAAATGGACATCTACCATGCTGTTTTGAGGGCTGAGAGTGATTATGAGTCAGAAGAGGACGAGCCTCAACCTAAGAAGATTCGGAGATCTACTAGAGCTAGAATTTCATATTGCTTCTTCTATGACAGCGAGGACATTGAAGACTTTGAAGATGAGATGTTCACTCCAGAGAAGTACAAGGAAACTAATGATAATGTATCTCCATAGACTTTTTACTTATGCTTTAAGATTAGTTGTTGCATAAGTAGTCAAGTTATAATGATTTAAATTTCCTTATTTAGTATCTTTATCTTGGTTAAGGAATAAGTATAGTTATTATGGATTAGAAAAATGTTATCATCGTCATTTGAGGAATAAAAGTGATTATTTAGTTATTCGAGTGAGCAAGAATTTATTTTGGTACGCAAATGGGGAAAATTTTATTCCATTGTTGTGATTGAATTTTATTTGATCCTCATATATATATATATATATATATATATATATATATATGAATTGATGATGTGAATATTTATTCATGAATGAGTATATGGTTGTTATGGTTCATAGTGCATGAACTTAATGTTATTGTGATTCCATAAAGAATTGTATGTTGATGCGACCTTGTGTGGTCAAATCAAGTGATGCCTTCGTAGAGAATGGCAATAAATTGTGAATCGAAACCTAAAGTAGATTTACGTTAAATTTCAGGTCGCGAAGTAGAATGGCAAACAACGATAACACCTTAGCTTCTGCTATTCGCTTATTGGCAGAGAATTTGACTCACGAAAGAGCTGAGCGTCCCGAACCTGCTGGGGACATGTTTGAAAGACTAGCAAAGATTAAGCCACTGTACTTTAAAGGGCAAGCTAACCCTACATTCTTAGAGAGTTGGATTAGGGAGTTTGAAAAGATTTTTGGGGCTGTAAAATGTCCTGAAGCTATGAAAGTAGATCAAGCTGTGTTATATCTGAAAGATGAGGCTGACTTATGGTGGAAAGCGAATGGAACTAGACTTAGTGCTGTAGAAGGGTTTAATTAGGATTCCTTTATTGCTGCTTTAAGAGGAAAATTTTACCCTGCTTTTATGAGAAAACAAAAGGCTCAGGAGTTCATAAACCTTAGGATGGGGAGTATGACCATTTTTGAGTACTATAGCAAGTTCATATCATTGTCTAGGTTCACACATGAGGTAGTGGCTACTGAAGAGCTAAAGGCTTAAATATTTGAGCAAGGTTTGACTGAGGAAATCCATTTGGGGTTAGGTGGTGAGACTTTTGCATCCTTAGATGTTGTTTATGGAAGAGCTGCCCATATTTATGGTCTTCAATTGAGGCCTGACAAAAAGAATGCTGTAGTGGGTGATAAAAGAAAGGATTTCAATTCTGGAGGAAATCAGGGGAATTTTAAGAGGAATAGAAATGGGAATGGAAATTTCCAAGGAAGGAATGGTCAAGGCTTTAATAATAAGGGCCATTCTGAGAGGAGTTACAACTGTATGAAGTGTAACAGGAACCACACTGGTAGAGATTGTAAAGGAGACCTAGTAATCTGTCATTACTGCCAAAAGAAGGGGTAAGAGAATTTGAGTGCTTCACCAAGCAAAGGAAGGAGCAGAATGGTAATGGGAGTGGTAATCAGGTAAGTTCTGGATTCAACCAATCGGGAAATCAAGGTTCGAAGCCTATAGGGGAGCAGAACTACTGTAAGAGTGGATTTTTATTCCTTTAAGCCTACGCACGTTTATTTGACTACCCCATTGTTAAGGTTTTATTTGAAATTCATTTTGAAGTCGCTAACAATTCTTTAAAGGAAGAATCACTAGTACAGGGTCGACGATTTGCGTCGGATGTGAGGCGCCCATTTGCGTCCGACATGGGTCCGACGGCACAGACCTCGTCGCAGATAAGAGAGACATGATATGCGTCGGATTAGGACACGACGCAGATCCTAAGCTATTTGCGTCGGACTGTGCGCCAGGTGCGACGCACATGATTCCTCAAATCACGTAATTTAGTAAGGATCATTTGCGTCGCACCAAAGGCATTGTGCCACGCAAATAGCCCACTCACAGCAGCACATTCATGCCTACGGGCCACATATCATCAAAATATCCATGTGCGTCGGAGTCTTGGAATTGTGCGACGCAAATGATATCATTTGCGTCATTTATTGCTGTACATCCGACGTATATCATCAAAATATACAAATTTGTTTTAGGAAAATCAAAATATACAAATTTGATTTCACGAGAATCAGGCGCAAACCAAATGTTGCAACAAAAATAGAAAGTTCAATAAATTTCCATCAATTTACCACCAAAAATACACTAACATATCAAATATGAGAAAAAAATCCTCCAAACTCCCATATCTACAAAAAAAAAAAATTAACTTACAACACTATAAACCAAAAGAAAAAAAAATCAGCACTAAAAATTAACAGCGATTTTGAATTTTGACTAGATCTATAAAAGAAAAAATCAACTACAAATTAACAGCGATTTTTAAATTCAACTAGATCTATAAAATTAACTTACAAGGTGAAGATCTATAAACTAGAAGAAGAAAAAATCAGCACTACAAATTATCACCATTTTCTTCATAGATCCGGCACGAGTAGAGAAGAAATTTTGAGGTGATGAAGATCTGAGATTGCACCGTATGAAGATCGAACAGTGTACGCAAGCAGCATTGATCCGACGAGTTTTAAAATTCAGCACGGAAGGAACGGCAGAGATGACGGGGCTTGTGGTGGTAGAGTGACGTGGTAATGGCAGGGGGACGAGAGACATAATCGATGGTGAGAGGGGGAATTCGCAGCGAGGAATTCGCAGGACTCGATGCATTCATTCTTGAATTCGTGAATTCGATGCATGAAGTGGTTGTTGGTGTTTATGAATTGATGAGGAATTCGTGAATTTGCAGGATTATGAATTGTGAAGGAAGACAAAGGAGAAGAATTGGGGGTATAAGAAAGAGAGAGAGGGAGAGAGGGAGAGGGAGAGAGAGAGAAGAACGGCTGAAGGAACAAAGAATTGTTAGGGTTTGAAATATAAGGGGAAGCAGGCCTGCAGCCTTATCTGCGTCGTACATATAGCCCATGCGACGCAGATAAGCCCAAATCTTAAATTCTGCTTTTTCTAAGGGATGTCGAAGAGGAATTTGAGTGGAATCATCTGCGTCGCACCCTAATTAACATCCGACGCAGATGACTATCTGCGTCGCACGCTAGTTAAATACGACACACATATGTCGTCTTTTGCGTCGATTCCCTGTTGCATGCGATGCAAATGAGTCTTCTACGACGTTTGTCCTGTTGTGCGACGCAGATGGTGAGACGCAAATCGTCGTTTTTATACTAGTGAATCATAATCCTAATTGGATATTGAAACGGTAGGGACATCTTAAGGACTTATCCAATGTAGATTTCCCCATCTAGACTCCATAGATGGTCAGGAACCAAAAGCTGAGTTCGGGAGTGAGGGTACAACATAGTCAGGAACGATGTTACCCAATGCTAGCCTCTATTGAATATCGATTCATTACAAATTTTGATTTTTAGTCCTATAAGCCTACACGCGGTGTGAGCGCATTTATTTGCCTACCCCATTGTTAAGGTTTTATTTGAAATTCATTTTAAAGTCGCCAACAATTCTTTAAAGAAAGAATCATAAACCTAATTGGATATTGAAACGGTAGGGGCATCTTAGGGACTTATCCAATGTAAATTTCCCTGTCTAGACTCCATAGATGGTCAGGAACCAAAAGTAAAGTTCGGGGGTGAGGGTACAACATAGTCAGGAACCATGTTGCCCATTGCTGGCCTCTACTAAATATCGATTCATTACAGATTTTATGCAAAAGAATAATCATATAATATTTTAAAGCACCCTAAAAATATTTAGTCTAAGTTGGTTCAGGAAATACATAAAAAGACTAATTTTTTAGTGACAAGTTATTATGCAATCAAATTACAAGGTTCCTAACAGGTTGTCCAATTTATGTGAATTAGTTAGAACAATTCCTTAGGTCTTGTTTAGCAATAAACAGAAGGTGATAAATATTGCAATCAGGCATGAAAAATAATATGTTCAAGAAAAAAAATAAAAAAATAAGAAAATAAAATATCGCAGGGAATTAGTATAATATGTACAATACTTACAGTCGCAGGAATATATTAATAACCTACATCACGAATAGAATGTTAGTAACTTCAAGAAAATAATAAAAATAAACAAAGAAATAAAATAAAGTTGGTTAATTTAGTTGACCCTTAGAAATTATACCACCGTCTGGGGTCGTTGATTTGTACGGATTCGGAAAATTAAATTGTACGAGTCTTTTAAAAATACGTTGTTTTGGGTCGGTTTTGGAGCGTGGGATTTATGGATTATTTGTGTGTGATGTTGTGCTGATGATGGGATTAGGCAAGGGGTTGACTTGTAATTATCAGTGTAGTAGTATTGGCGCAGGTAGCAGATGATGATGAATGTATGTGGCGCATAAAGGTGTAGGTTGATGGAAGGAAATATTGTGTATGGCGTGTAAGGGTGATCAGGGAGATTAGTGATTAGATGATGATGATGATGATGATGATGATGATGATGATGATGATGATGATGATGGATGATGGATGATGGGACAACGAGGATTTTTGGTGATGATTAATGGGGCTAGGCGGTTGAGTTTTTGGTGTGAGAGTGAAATTGTGTATTGTTTGGCCGTGAGAGATGTGGATAGGAGTTTTGTGAGTTTTTGAGTTGTTAGTCCGTGAGAATTCCATGAGGTGAATTGGTTGGAGTAACATATAGTGTAGGTAAGTTTAGTTAGTTTTTTTTTTTTTTTTTTTTTTGGGCAGTAAGTACACAAAACATAGACAACAAGTTTCAAAACTAGAACAGATAACCACACCTATGTTGCCTAACCTGATTACCAAGTCCTTGGAGCTGACCTCGAGGGACCTTACAACACTCAAAATATACAAACTTATTACATAATTCCTTGATATCTAAGACAATACTAATAATGTCACACGACAACTGACCATCGACTAAAGCACCGAGAAGCTTCTTGGAAGTGGTTAAAATCTTGATATGCCTGCATCGTCGAGACTCTGCTTCCTGTAACCCTCTGAGAAACGCATACCCTTCCGCCTGTAATGCCGAAGTAGCAAACACCATGGTAGCCCCTTGGAACTTAGCACTATCTCCGCGCCCAAAGTTTAGTTAGTTAAGTTACAATAGGTCTTTACAAGATAAGAGGGTTCTAAAAGATTTTTATTATGAAAAAGATTTTAGAAAATAGTTAGAAAGAGCTATTAGAAAACACTTTGAGAAAAAGATGATTTTCTTATAAAAAGATATTTTTATTAACAAAACTAATTAATATAATTAATTAATTATATTAATTAAATTAGGCTAGAAAAGGGGTTTCAAAAAATTGGGCTTTCATAAAAACTATTTTTAAAAGGTTTTTGAAGATGGGCTATTTTAAAATATTTTAGAAAGTGGGCTTAGTAAAACTATTTATAAAAAAGGTTTTCAGAAATGAATTAGTAAAAAGGGTGAGAAAATGGTTTTGGACTTAAAACATTTTATTTTAGACTCGTTCTTTATTCTTTCCTCAATATGGACCAATTGGAGTAGGGTATTAGCCATCATAGGGTACTAAATGGGGAGATACGATTATGTGTCTACAACAACCAAGGAAGCTACAGTAAGCCTGCTAGTGAGAGCAACAACAACAACCAGAATAAAGCTCTGAAGCTGAAAGATCTGTCGATCTAGTTTCTGGTACTTTCTCTATTAACTCCATTCTCATTAAAGTGTTATTTGATTATGGGGCAACCTATTCGTTTATTTCATCGTCCATTATTAAAAGTTTGGGGTTGGTAGACTATGAAGTCATAAGGTGTACCAAGATGTATAGAGACTTACCTCTGAAGATAGGAGACTGTGTATTTCCTTCTAATTTGATAGAATTCAATATGGGAGACCTAGATGTTATTCTTGGGATGAATTGGTTAGGTTTCTATAAGGCCAAAATAGACTCTGAAGCTCAGAAAGTAGTGTTGAGAAGCCCTTTGGGGAAGTTGACTTCGTATCGACGTTTTGGGAAGCCAAAGAAGTTTGGGGTCATTTCTACAATGCAAGTGAAGAAGTTGGTGAAGAAGGGATGTGAATTATTTTTCTGTAGTGTGCAAGATGTAGGTAAAGAGGTTGGATTGAAGATCGAGAATGTACCAATTGTAAATGAGTTTATGGATGTGTTTCCAAGAGAGATTTCTGGTATGCCGCCTGAAAGAGCCGTTGAGTTCACCATAGACTTAGTTCCTGGCACTGCACCTATCTCTAAGGCACCGTATAGAATTGCACCTCCTAAGATGAGCGAATTAAAGAAGCAGTTGCAAGAACTGTTGGATAAGTGCGTCACCTTAGGGAGCTCATGTGTTGTTTGTGAAGAAGAAAGATGGAAGTATGAGATTATGCATTGACTATAGGGAGTTGAACAATGTGACCATCAAGAACAAGTATCCTTTGCCTAGGATAGATGACCTGTTCGCTCAGTTGAATAGAGCGAGTATATTTTTAAAGATTGATTTACGTTTGGGTTATCACCGGTTGAGGGTAGCTGTTAGAATATACCTAAGACTGCATTTAGGACGCGTTATGGTCATTATGAGTTTACTGTGATGCCGTTTGGACTGACCAATGCTTCGACTATATTTATGGATTTGATGAATAGGATACTCCATGAGTTCTTTGATAAGTTCGTTGTGGTGTTCATTGATGATAATTTAATCTATTCAAAGAGTGAAGAAGAGCATGATGAGCATTTGAGGATAATATTGGAGACGCTTAGTGATAAGTGGCTTTTCCACCCTAATTAAGCCCTTGTTTAGTCCATTTTTATGCTTATTTAGCTTAGCTTTGTTCAATGTTAGTGATTCTACTAGCTTCATGCATTTTGAGTTTTTTTAGGAGTTGTAGGTTGTTTTCTCTTCATGCGAAGATTGAATGTTGTCAACACCCTATGCTATGACTTGTTCTTATCTTCTTTTAAGTTCCGTAGCAGCCTAATCGAGATTGTCGAAGCTTGGAATGGCAAAAGGAAACCATTGGATGGGGAGAGGGAGCTTCAAATTGCAAAGAAGAGTAGAAGCAAAGCCAAATCTGGTGCTCCAGCTCTGGAGCGGGAGCTTCGAGTTCCCCTATATACAAGCAATTCTGCCCATAATTTGAAGCTGGCGCTCCAGCCTCATGGAGCGGGAGCTTCGAACTACTGCAGAACTATCTCACATTAGGCTTAGAGCTCGCGCTGTGGGATCTTCGACTGCTCAGAGCTCACGCTCCACCCATGGAGCGGGAGCTTCGATTTACTGCAGAAATATCTCTCATTACGTTCAGAGTTCACGCTCCATGCATGGAGTGGGAGCTCTGAATGGTTCAGCTCCTGATTTTTTTCGCTGTTTGCCCTTACTTTAAGTTGTATTTGTAAGGGGTATAAATACCCTCTCTTAAGACATTTAGAAAGAGCTCTGAATTCCAAAATAGAGGGTTCTAAGTAATGAGCACATTCTTCTAGGTTAATTAGAGAGAAAAACACATTCTTAGGAGAGAGAAAGTTGTAACTCAACATTTGTTCTTCATTTTGATCAATCAAAGCATTAATCTTTTGGTAATTTCTAGTCTCTAATCCTTATTTCCTAGCTTATTTTTAGTTATTTGTTTAGTTTTATGCATGTCTAAATTAGTTTATGCTTGCCTTGATTAGTCTTAGTAGTCTATTGTTCAAAAGTTCAATCTTTCTCTTTTTCAATAATCTTGCCTAGTAGTTTTAGTATGTTTGCTCCTTTTATTATTGCTTTTACTAGTATTACTATGTTTTTCTCCTTCCTAGGCTAGATTTCTAGCTAGGGAAGGGGGATAATGGGACTTTGTGATGATTTTGAATGATGTTTGGTTAGTTTTGGTGATTGTTCTTTTGATGCTCGAATCAAGGTATTTTAATTTTAAAGCATGAAACTTGATCACCTTTGTGCTTGAATCTTGTGCTAATGTTGGGTTATGTGATAGCAATCTTGATATTAGTGATGACTTGATGATGGGTAGACCACGACCTCATAGCGGGGTCGGGTATGCGGTGTTGAGAGGTGTGCGAGAGTTACCTCTTGATGTTGGACCAAGACCCTCAATAGATTTGAACCATTGCCTACCAAATGTTATTGAAGCTGTTGTTGTGAGTTCCATGATTCCCCTTATTCCTAGTGTTTGTCTATTTGATCAATCACTCTTATTCTATTTGCCTTAGTTAGTCTAGTTGTTTACTTAAACCCCCTTTTTACTCCTGTCAATTGATTGCATCTGAAACTAAGTGTAAAACCCCTTGCTTCTCGTTGGATACGACCCGTTACTACGCTATACTACCTTATTAGGCTAGTTAGTTAGACTAGGGTGATTTTATTCTTGATCCGGAACCATAGGAAGTAACGACACCTAGGAGACCAATCAAGTTTTGGTGATTGTTCTTTTGATGCTCGAATCAAGGTATTTTATTATTAAAGCATGAAACTTGATCACCTTTGTGCTTGAATCTTGTGCTAATGTTGGGTTATGTGAGAGCAAGCTTGATATTAGTGATGACTTGATGATGGGTAGACCACAACCTCATAGGCGGGGTCGGGTAGGAGCTGTTGAGAGGTGTGCGAGAGTTACCTCTTGATGTTGGACCAAGACCCTCAATAGATTTGAACCATTGCCTACCAAATGTTGTTGAAATTGTTGTTGTGAGTTCCATGATTCCCCCTATCCCTAGTGTTTGTCTATTTGATTAATCACTCTTATTCTATTTGCCTTAGTTAGTCTAATTGTTTACTTAAACCCCCTTTTTACTCCTGTCAATTGATTGCATCTCGAACTAAATCCCCTTATTACGCAATTCTACCTTATTAGGCTAGTTAGTTAGACTAGGGTTATTTTATTCTTGACCCGGAACCATAGGAAGTAACGATACCTAAGGGACCGATCAAGTTTTGGCGCCGTTGTCGGGGATGCAACGTGTTGTTTAAACGTAGTTTATTGCCCATCAATTGCTTTTTATTTTCATTGTTGTTACTGTGTTGTCATTACTAACCGTGTGCTGAGCTTTGTTAAATGATAGGGAGATCTCAAGGTATTCCTACCACTCCTCTTGACCCGGAAATCGGCCGTACTTTGAGACAAGTTCGGAGGTTATTTTAACATCAAACCGAGGAGGAGGAAATATTTTTGTCTCCTCAAGTGAGGCAAGTCAAGCCATGGCCGAAGATGACAACCCTCTATTTTAAGACTTTGGTAATCCGGAGGACTATGAACTCACCGGTGGCATTTTGCTCCCCACCACCACTATAAACTTTACTATTCATCCACAATATACGCAAATGGTGCTTAGGGAGCAATTTTCCTGAGCCGCGCATGAGAATCCCATTGAGCATCTTGATAGGTTCCTTGAGTTGTGCGCCATGGTCCAAACGAACTAAGTCACTCAAGAATACATCCGTATGCATCTCTTCCGGCAATCTTTGGCGGGAAAAGCTTATAGGCGGCTTAAGAATCTCAAGCCAAACTCCTTGACCACTTGGATGGCGGTGGCCAAAGCCTTCCTAAAGAATTTTATATCGGAGGAGAAGACCGCGGAAATGAGAACGAAGATCTCCAACTTCCAACAAGAATCGGATGAGTCTCTAGGTGAAGCTTGGGAACGATTCAATGAGTACGTTAGAGCTTCCCCCATCATGAGTATATCGAGCCTCTTATTAGATTCTTCTATGATGCTCTTGATCCCATTAGTAGAGCCAATCTTGATGCGGGAGCCGGAGGTCAATTGAGAAAAGTTCCTCAAGGTCAACTCAAAGATACAATTGAGGATGTGGTTCGCAACTATTCATGGGGTGGTAAGACAAGAAGCCAAGGAAAAGCTAATGGGAAATTAAAGCTTGACCAAGAGTCCGTCAAAGCTTTCATGGAGCAACTTCTTGACAAGAAGCTAGGGAAAGAGCAAGCTTCTCTTCATCATCTCGGCAAGTAAACTCATTCTCATGTGAAATTTGTGGGGGTACCAACCATGACACCTCTTATTGTGGTGGTAAGGACCCCGAGCATGTGGCAGCTATGGATTATCTCAACAATCAAAGATATTAAAGGGATAATTGGATAGGCCCTAACCCCAATCTTAATCCGAGGTTCAATGACTATGGTGGAGCAACCAATATAAACAATCACGCGAACCAAGGAGCTCCCTATTTACATCCAAATGCTAGAAACAACTTCAACAAGCCCCTTCCACAAAATCAATTCTCGAACCAACCCCCAACCACCTTCCCAAACACCTCAAACCCCTAAGGCGGTCCATCTCCGGACACCCTTCTTATCCTAGACAACATCAAAAATATTTCTCAACAATTTGAACAAAAGTTGAGCAACCTTGATCGAAAAGTTGACCAAAAATTCCAAGAAACCACTTCCCACCAAAATATCCTTGACAATCAAGTTGCCCAACTAGCCTAGAAATGAGAAGTTTCCCGGTCAACCTACTCCTAATCCCGCAAATTCCCTAAAGTCTGGAAGATCCTACCAAGGACCTAAAGAGGTGCAACAAGAGGAGGATAAGGAGAAAGAAGAACAAGTTGTTGAGAAAGGAGAAAATGAAACCCAAAAAGAGGGTGTTGAGAAGGAGAAAAAGGTTGAGGTAGAAAAGCAAACATCAACAACTGTCCAACCATCAAGATTCGATCCTCCCCCACCATTTTTGGAAAGGATAGTTGAGAGAAAGTTGAATGAAAAGTACAACAAGTTCATGATCATGTTGAAAGGTCTTGAAATCAACATTCCCTTCCTTCCTCAAAGAACTTCTCTCCAACAAGAAAAAGCTCAATGAACAATGCATCACTCTTCCACACCAAGTGAGTGCGCTTGTACAACGCCAAATGCCACCCAAGCAACGAGATCCGGGTAGTTTCACTCTCCCGGTGAAATTGGGAGATCTTGAGACCAAGGGAAAATTGGCCAATTTAGGTGCAAGTGTGAGCTGGATGCCCTTGTCCATTGCAAAGTTTCTCAAGTTTGATATGGTGCCTTCAAGGAAGACAATTCAATTGGCAGACCGCTCGATTAACCTACCTTGTGGAGAACTCGAAAATATACCAATTCAAGTTGGTAATATCTTTGTACCTTGCGATTTTATTGTAGTGGATATGGAGGAGGACCCTTATACTCCTCTTATCCTTGGGACAGAAGCTCTTAAAACAATGGGAGCCGTGATAATTGCATGAACAACACGATCACTTGTGAGGTGGTCGATGAAAGATTTGTGTTTGAGTTTTCGAAAACGTTGAAGCAACCTATGGTGGAGAAGGTGTGGAGAGTAGACTTGGTGGAGTCGGAGATAGCTAATTATGAGAGGGTACAAAACATGAGACATGATACACTTTATGAGGCCCTCCAAGATGATGAGGGGGTGGAAAAATCAAAAGAGGCCATGGAGGTTGAAGCCTAACTTAATTAAGCTCATACGGATGCCCAAGAAAGCAAAGATGAGCTCCCATTGATCCAAACTGTGGCCAAGGGGGAGAGTTCTAAGCCTCCTCCCAAGGTAGAGTTGAAACCCCTCCCCCCCTCTCTCAAATATGCTTTTCTTGAGAATCATTGTGAATATCCTTTTATTGTCAATGCTAACCTTGATGACATCTCCTTGCAAAAATTTATTGAGTTGTTGAGAAAATATAAGGGTGTCATAGGATATATTATTGATGATATCAAGGGTATTAGCCCTAGCTTGTGTATGCATCGCATCCACCTTGAGGATGATCATGCCACCTCTATTGAGCCTCAAAGGCGGTTGAATCCGACTTTGAAGGAAGTTGTGAAACAAGAGGTTCTTAAGCTCCGTGAAGCGGCATCATCTATGCTATCTCGGATAGCAAATGGGTGAGTCCGGTTCATGTGGTGCCTAACAAAGGTGGCATGACTATTGTCAAGGATGACAAGGGAAATGACATCTCCACCCGTACCGTGACGGGGTGGAGGATGTGCATTGACTATAGGCGGCTAAACAAAGCCACTAGGAAGGATCATTTTCCTTTGCCATTCATTGACCAAATGTTGGAGAGGTTGGTAAAGCATTCTCATTATTGTTTTCTTGATGGTTACTCTGGATTCTTCCAAATTCCTATCCATCCAGATGACCAACATAAAACAACTTTTACATGCCCTTATGGAACATTCGCATACCGAATAATGCCTTTTGGTTTATGCAATGCTCCATCTACCTTTCAAAGGTGCATGACCGCCACCTTTTCCGACATGCTTGAAGATGTCATTGAAGTTTTTATGGATGATTTTAGTGTTTGGAGTTCGTCTTTTGACAAGTGCTTAAAAAATCTCGAGAAAGTCTTAAAATGATGTCAAGAACCTTGTATTAAATTGGGAAAAGTGTCATTTTATGGTTGAGGAGGGCATTGTCCTTGGCCATAAGATTTCAAAGAATGGAATTGAAGTTGACCCGGCAAAGGTCGCGGTGATTGAAAAGCTTCCCCCACCCACTTCGGTGACCGGGGTGCGCGCCTTCTTAAGGCATACCGACTTTTATCGCCGTTTCATCAAAGATTTTTCACAAATTGCAAGACCTTTGACGAGTCTACTTCAATAAGAAGTGGAGTTCCAATTTGATGAAGCTTGCATAAAGGCGTTTGAGACCTTAAAAAGTGCTTTAGTTAATGCGCCCATTCTGCAAGCTCCGGATTAGGAGCTCCCATTTGAACTAATGTGTGATGTGATAGACGATGCAGTTGGTGTTGTGCTTGGACAAAGAAAGGACAAGAAATTGAATGTGATCCCATATGCAAGCCGCACTCTAGACGATGCGCAAAAGAATTACTCGACCACGGAGAAAGAGATGTTGGCGGTGGTGTTTGCATTCGACAAATTCCGGTCCTATCTTGTTTGCAACAAGGCCATCGTCTACACCGATCATGCCGCGGTCAAGTATTTAATGAGAAAGAAAGATGCCAAGCCACAACTAATTCGATGGGTTCTCCTCCTTCAAGAATTTGGCATGGAGATTCTTGATAAGAAGGGGAGTGAAAATCTAGTGGCGGACCACCTCTCTCGGTTGCTATTAGACCATCCTTCCTATGGTTAGGAGGAGAAACTAATTAATGATGACCTTCGTGATGACACTCTCATGGCGATCATTTCCAACACAATCCCTTGGTACGCTGATATTGCTAACTATTTGGCGAGTGAAGTGGTGCCTCATGACTACAATTCTCAACAAAGAAAAAGGTTTTTCAAGGAGGTCAAGAGGTATTTTTGGGATGATCCGCATTTGTACAAGAGGTGTAGCAATGGTGTATTTAAAAAATGTGTGCCTACTCACGAGATTGAAGGAGTCTTGGAGCATTGTCATTCACTTGCATGTGGAGGCCATGGTGGTGTTGGTAAAACCATAGCAAAGATTCTTGATTGTCTCCTTTGGTGGCCAACATTGCATAAAGACGCTTACACATTCATCCTTCTTTGTGACTGATGCCAAAGAATGGGAGGAATAACTAAGCGGAATGAAATGACCAACAATTTATTCTTGAAGTTGAGCCTTTTGACGTATGGGGTGTGGACTTTATGGGTCCTTTCGTTTCTTCTTGTGGAAACCAATATATTTTGGTGGCCGTGGATTATGTGACCAAGTGGATTGAAGCCATCCCTTCACCTACCAATGACCACAGGTAGTGATGAAGTTGCTCAAAAAGATCATGTTCCCTCGATTTGGAGTGCCCCGATGTCTCATTAGTGATGGAGGGTCTCATTTTGCTAAGAAGCAATTTGAAGCTCTCTTGAAGAAGTATGATGTGCACCATAAGGTCGGTTTTCCCTACCATCCTCAAACTCAAGGGCAAGTGGAAGTCTCAAATCGCGAATTCAAGAATTTGCTCGAAAGGATGGTAAATAAATCAAGGAAAGATTGGTCTCTTTGGTTGGATGACACTCTTTGGGCTCTAAGGACCGCATACAAGACACCGATTGGCACTACTCCTTATCGGCTTGTCTATGGAAAGGGGTGTCATCTACCGGTTGAGCTTGAGTACAAGGCATGGTGGGCTGTGAAAATGCTCAATATGGACCCCGACTTGGCCGGAAAGAAGAGGTTGCTTAAACTCAATGAGTTGGAAGAGTTAAGGTCCGATGCATATGAGAGCTCTAGGCTTTATAAAAAACAAACCAAAAAGTGGCATGACAAAAGAATCAAAGATCGTGACTTCAAGGTTGGCGACAAAGTTCTCCTATTCAACTCATGGCTCCATCTCTTCATCGGAAAGTTGAAGTCTAAGTGGTCCGGCCCATTCTCTATCACCAAGGTCACTCCCTATGGCTCGTTTGAATTGGAAGGTAAAGATGGAGCTAGGTTAATGGTAAATGGCCAAAGAATCAAGAAGTATTTCGGTAAGGAACAAATTAGAAAACTTGGTTGTTTGAGCTCGAGTCGGTGGACCGACTCGTCTCCCGAAGCCATTTGAGAAGGATGAAGAGGTCTAGATTAAGACCATAAATCAAGCACTTTTGTATATATTGTTTATATTTTGTTATTGTTAAACTTTGATTTTGATTTTGTTTTGGTGGATTGTAAAATTCGATGGATTTTTCCCTAAGGGAGGGGTGGGTATTAGTTTGATTGAGAAATACGAGGCACGGCCTCTCGGCTCATCTAACCAATAATTGAGTCGAGTTTCAACCTAAGTCTTACATCTCACTTTGGGCTAATTTTAACCACCATAGGGTATGGTTTGTTGTGTATGTGTGCAGAAAAAAAGAAAGGAAAATTGGCTAAGTATTGGGATCAGAGCTCCCGCTCCAAATCCCGCTTCTAATTGTGAAGAATGCCGAAAATTTAAAGCCCCTGCTCCAACGTCTTGGAGCGCCCGCCCCAGCATAAAGGTAAAAACATGGTTAAGTCTTGGATCCAGAGCTCCCACCCTAACTTTTTGGAGCGCACGCTCTGAAGTTTTAAGCAAAAGAAAGCCGAGAATCTGAAAGCTCCAGCACCTTGGAGCGCCCGCCCCAGCAAAAGGAAAAAAATTGGCTAAGTGTTTGATTCAGAGCTCCCGCTCCAGAATTTGGAGTGCCCGCTCTGATGCTTCAGGCAAAGGAAATGCCGAGATTTTGTAGCCCCTGCTCCAAATTTCGGAGCGCCCGCTCTAGGGCAGTCAAAGCGCTCGCTTTGAGTATTGGAGCAGGAGCTTCGGGCGAATTTCTAAAAAAAAAAAGGGGAGCCCAGTCAGAGCCCCCGCTTTGAGCAGTGGAGTGAGAGCTTCGAACGTTTAATCTGGAAAAAAAAAGACGCACCACCAGCCCCATTCTCTCCTCAAACCATCCTCATCCCACCTTCCCAAACCCTCCACAAATCACCACTTTTACTCATCAATATCACTCAAATTCCTCTCAAAAACACCCAAAATGTTCCCTATTCTCACTCCTACTCAGAATTTCCCACTCCAAGTTCAATTCTTACCATCAATTTGGGGTTCTTGATCGGGCCACTTCGGGTTTCACTCGGGTTTGCTTTCCTTTGCACAATAAGAAGAAGAATTTGGTTCTAATTGTGGTAAAATCTCTCCTAATCAAGTTCATTTTGCTTATTTTTGAGTATTTGTGCTTGGTTTTGTTAGGGCTTCACTTGGAGATTTTGTGTTAGATGAAATTAGGTGTTTTGGCTCGAGTTTGTTCTTGAAATCGATTAATTGGTGATTGTGGTTGTGTTATTGTTGGTTAATTGTGCTGATTTTTGGGGATACTTGTGGAGTTGTAGTGGTTGTTGAGGAAAATCCTTGGATTCTACAACCTTTGGGTATTGTTGTTGGTTTTTGTTGGTTGATTTTGTTGTTGTTGGTGATTATTGTTGTTGACTATTGTGTTTGATACCGGTGTAATGGGTTCGAAAAGACCTCGCACTAGCACCTCACATTCCTATAGTGTGAACCTTACCAAACCCGAACATAAATCAAAGTTTCGTGAGCTTGAGAAGAGGGAGGTGAAACAAACCCTTTTCCATGATCATATAACTTGTTTCCACCTCGGGATTGATGATAAAGTGTGCGACCTTTCCCGTTCACTCGGTTTTACCCCGTTTCTTAAAAATCAAATCCCAAATGATTGGGTTACCACAAATAAGACCTACAGCCACCCCACACAACCTCCCCTCACATACAGTACTCTAGCTCTATAATTCTTAGCTAGCTTTGAATTCAAGAGGACATCTACGGAGGAGGGGAAGCATTTGAGATTAAATTCAAGATGTTCAACCACCAGCACACCATGAACCTTGTAGAGTTTAATGAGTATTTTGGTTGGGATCCTAGAGGCGAAGTGTTTGATTGTTCTGGGGATGGAGTTGAAGGTTATGACATGCAAGCTTGGTGGAAGAGGACAACTGATGGGTCTAGGGATTTCCTCTCTATCTCATCCAAAGCCTCCGAAATCCATCATGCCGCATTGAGGTACTTTCATCGGATGTTGGTGTATTGCTTCTTCTCCCGGCAAGATCTAGGAAATATGAGTGACCAAGAACTACATTTGCTATGGAGAGCAAGTGAAGGAAGAAGGTTCCTAGATCAAAGTAAACCGGCCGACAAAGTTAACTTGGGGTTTTTGCTTGCCACGAGGATGCTCACCATCAAGCAAGACACAAGAATGAAAGGGCCCATCCAATTGGGAGGGATGGCGACATGGCTTGCTTATAAGCTCAGGTATAAAGAGCAACTTGTAAAGATGGTGCCGGAGAACTATGGGTCGGTTCTCAACCTTGATCACCTCAAGAACATGAAATTCACCATAAAGACATCTAGAGCTGCCATTTGGTTGATCAAGGGTGCAATATGGTGCAAGGTCCCTAATAGATTCATGACCGAACCCCCAGCAAATACCCCAAATCCATGGAGAGTACCATTTGAGGAGATTGATGCTTTGGAGCTTAATCCGAATGAGATTGAAAGAAGAAACAGAGCAAGACAACAACACCACCAACAACAACAACAACGACAACCAAGACCACAAGGAGTGGAGCACGAACGTCACCCCTCCCAAGAGGAGGGAGGTATGAGCCACTCCTACCCTTCTAGTTTCAACATTGAAAATGCTTTTAATAACTTAAGCTTACAAGTGGGCCAATTTGAGGCCAATAACCAAGGGATGGTGCTCCACAATTCTTTCCTGTTCAACCATTTTGTGGAGCAAGGGTAAATTGCCCCACTGGTTAACTATCCCTATTGGCCTCCAGTGCTAGGGTCAGTGCCAAGTTGGGGAGAGTAGCACATTGATGGCACTCCTCGTGAGCCGGTCTATCCCTATTGGTAAGGTCCATCCTCCCAAATTAAGGAGCGGCGCACTTTTCCCTCGTATGACTATACCCAGCCCTGGGGGGTGTGACTATTTCGGCGACCCCGCCTATAGATACATCCCATGGAGCATAGCCATGACCCACTCTATACGGGGTACTCGGGATTCCCTCCCAACTTTTACGGTGGTTAGGAACCCCATGGCCCCCCTTACGTGGAGGTGGGACCCCGATCGAGCTTGATTATGATTGGCGCCGCCCCGATGAGGGCGGGTGAAGCGGATCCTAGATCACCCCATGAATCACCCCTTCTCCCCCTTTCCCTTTTTCATTTCACTATTGCTTGGTCTCACCGAGGTCGGTTTTCCATTCAAGTTGGGGGGGGTGTACTTTGCATTGTATTTGATCTAGGGGCGCAATTTTAGGGGTCATGGCTCGGGGGCATTGCAAGCTTAAGGAGTTGTTGAGCTATGTGTTGAGCTAGATATATTTTTCTTCTTTTAAACTTGTAATTGCTCATCTCTCTTTGCCTTTTGTATATACTCTTGTTGGAACTAATCTCTCTTTTGAGTTGATGACCTTTCATAGCAAGTATCCGGAGATGAAGTCAAGGTTTCAAGATGCTCTTTTGCTTCGGATATTGCATTTGGCCTTTATTGCTTCAATGATGGGTGAGATCGTTCCAACTCCCTTTTAGTTACTTGTTTGCTTAGATTTAGGATAGTTTAGGAAAGAAGATGATCGTTCGAGGTTGCTTGGCTTTAATTTTACATTGGTGGTTATGAACACCACCTGGGTTTAAGTGCTGAATTTTTGTGATTGTGTTGATTAAGTGCCATTACCTACTTGCTTTCATCTATTGCTATAAAAAAATTGAAAAAAAAAAGAAAACAACAAAAAAAAACGTATGAATCAAGGCAAATTTTTCTTTTATTTATTTCTTTTGCTCTTGAGTTGAGAACAATATCATTGAAGCTCCACTCTTTTGAATGCTTTTATTCCTAGGTGTTAGAAGTATGCATGCTTTGAGATGTTTATGGTTGATTTTAGGATACTCTATGTTAAGGTAGCTGTTATAACGTTTTGAGAGCACAAGACCTTAATTCATGGATTGTGGTATGATGTTGTTGCTCTCTCTAGTGATTTGAAACCTTAAAGGTAGCTTTTGCTTGATAATCCCATGTGAGGACTTTCAAAAAAGGCCCCAACATCTATTTTGAGTGCATGGATCCTCGACATTGCTTACTTTTATCGAGAACTTGACTCTAATCTATCTAAGATCGCGACCGAGCCACTCTAGGGAGAGATAAAGGCGTTCAATTCAGTGACTAAATTTTATTGTTTTAGTTTTAGGCTTTTTATTCGTGTTTTTTCTCTTTTTCTTGGTTTTGTTTTTATTTGCATTTGCCCTTCCTCTTAACCCTTTGAGCCTTATCCTTTTTTTTATTATTACCTCAATACAAGCCAATTGCCTCCTTGTTTTATTTTTCACCCTTGTAGTGAATAGTGAAGTTACAACGATTGTCTTGAGTGATATTTGAAAAAAATAAGGGGAAAGGAAAATTATGAGATTCTTGTGGTATAGTGGAAATTTTGTGTATATTCTTGAATAAATGCAATTGCAACTTCATAGAAAAAGCCACCCAAAGTCAAAGAAGGCGGGGAAAATGAAAAAAATGAAAAAAAAGGAGAAAAAGAAAGAAAATCCAAAAGTAGTTCTTTTATTGTTATGTTTTTGAATAAGTTTGGGGGAACCTTATCCCTAAATGGTTGAACATGATTTTTGATTCATGGTATTTAGCTCTTTCGCTCCTACTAAGACTTCACTATATTAGGATTGAGCACCACTATCCAAATTTATTCACACCCTTTACCCCTAGCTTACGTTACCACCCTTAAAAAGTCCTTTTGACCTTAGAGGGTTGAGTCATTGTTGGTGGCGGAAGATTGGAATCAAGCCTATTGAGCGAGTGTGCTATGTCGAGATGTCGAGTAACCTTCTCCTTTTCTATTTCTTGTTACATATATCGGCTCCATTTTTCGGAGTTTAGAGAAGCTACCTTGAATGACGAATTTGAAACTAGTTGAGAGTACGCGGTATGTATGGTTGTAGAATTTGAGGAAATGCGCTCTATCTAGTTCTCTATGCTTAGTGTATGGTATGTTTTAATCAACCTATGGACATCTTTGAGCATGCTTACTTTTAGTGTCTAGAAATTCTTGCATCCATTTGTGTTTGCTCCTCTTCAAAATCTCACTTAAGAGCACCTTTTTATTTTCTTTGGTTTAATTATTTTTGATTTGCCTTGGATTCTAAGATCTAGAGTTATAGGGTCAAACTCTTAGAAAACCCTTACGAGAGCACACTCGTCCTCCTTGGCGACTTTGAGGTTTAAAGGGCTTGTCATTTACGCTAAAATTGACCGTGATTCTTACGAAAGTGAGTTAGTGTCCAGACTTTATTGCTTTCTCTTTATTCGAGGACGAACAAAGGACTTAGTCGGGGGGAGTTTGATAAGTGGCTTTTAAGGCTGCTTTATGGCCTCTTTCCACCCTAATTAAGCCCTTGTTTAGTCCAATTTTATGCTTATTTAGCTTAGCTTTGTTCAATGTTAGTGATTCTATTAGCTTCATGCATTTTGAGTTTTTTTTTAGGAGTTTTAGGTTGTTTTCTCTTCATGCGAAGATTGAATGTTGTGAACACCCTATGCTATGACTTGTTCTTATCTTCTTTTAGGTTCTGTAGCGGCCTAATCGAGATTGTCGAAGCTTGGAATGGCAAAAGAGAACATTTGGATGGGGAAAGGGAGCTTCAAATTGCAAAGAAGAGTATAACAGATCCGAGTTCCCCTATATACAAGCAATTCTGCCGAGAATTTGAAGCTGGCGCTCCAGCCTCATGGAGCGGGAGCTTCGACCTGCTGCAGAACTATCTCAAATTAGGCTCAGAGCTCGCGCTCCACGCATGGAGCGGGAGCTTCGACTGTTCAGAGCTCGCGCTCCACCCATGGAGCGGGAGCTTCGACTTGCTGCAGAAATATCTCTCATTAGGTTCAGAGCTCGCGCTCCACGCATGGAGCGGGAGCTCTCAATGGTTAAGCTCCCGATTTTTTTTTTCGCTGTTTGCCCTTACTTTAAGTTGTATATGTGAGGGGTATAAATACCCTCTCTTAAGACATTTAGAAAGAGCTTTGAATTCCAGAAAAGAGGGTTCTAAGTAATGAGCACATTCTTCTAGGTTAATTAGAGAGAGAAAAACATATTCTTAGGAGAGAGAAAGTTGCAACTCAACATTTGTTCTTCATTTTTATCAATCAAAGCATCAATCTTTTGGTAATTTCTAGTCTCTAATCCTTATTTCCTAGCTTATTTTTAGTTGTTTGTTTAGTTTTATGCTTGTCTAAATTAGTTTATGCTTTCCTTGATTAGTCTTAGTAGTCTATTGTTCAAAAGTTCAATCTTTCTCTTTTTCACTAATCATGCCTAGTAGTTTTAGTATGTTTGCTCCTTTTATTATTGCTTTTAGTAGTCTTACTATGTTTTTCTCCTTCCTAGACTAGGGAAGGGGGATAATGGGACTTGTGATGATTTTGAATGATGTTTGGTTGGTTTTGGTGATTGTTCTTTTGATGCTCGAATCAAGGTATTTTATTGTTAAAGCATGAAACTTGATCACCTTTGTGCTTGAATCTTGTGCTAATGTTGGGTTATGTGAGAGCAAGCTTGATATTAGTGATGACTTGATGATGGGTAGACCACGACCTCATAGGCGGGGTTGGGTAGGCGGTGTTGAGAGGTGTGCGAGAGTTACCTTTTGATGTTGGACCAAGACCCTCAATAGATTTGAACCATTGCCTACCAAATGTTGTTGAAATTGTTCTTGTGAGTTCCATGATTCCCCCTATCCCTAGTGTTTGTCTATTTGATTAATCACTCCTATTCTATTTGCCTTAGTTAGTCTAGTTGTTTACTTAAACCCCCTTTTTACTCTCGTCAATTGATTGCATCTCGAACTAAGTTTAAAACCCCTTGCTTCTCCGTGGGTTCGACCCCTTACTACGCTATACTACCTTATTAGGCTAGTTAGTTAGACTAGGGTGATTTTCTTCTTGACCCGAAACCATAGGAAGTAACGACACCTAGGGGACCGATCACTTAGGAAGAACCAATTGTATGCTAAGTTCTCTAAGTGTGAGTTCCGTCTGGAGAAGGTAGCATTTTTGGGTCATTATGTGTCTAAAGAAGGAGTTTCTATGGATCCTGTAAAGATTTAAGCTGTTAGTGAGTGGCCTACTCCAAAGAATGTGTTAGATATTAGGAGTTTTCTGGGATTAGCTAGCTATTATAGGAGATTTGTGAGAGATTTCTCGAAGATAACAAGGCCAATGACCAATTTGATGAAGAAAGAGTCAAAATTTGAGTGTAGTGAGAAGTGTGAGGAAGCTTTTCATATTTTAAAGGAGCGTTTGACCTCTGCACCTGTTTTAACCCTGCCTGATGGAAATGAGGGATTTAAAATGTATATTGATGCTTCAAAGAATGGTTTGGGGTGTGTTCTGCAGCAGAATGGGAAGTTGATCGCGTATGCATCGCGCCAATTGAAACCGCATGAGTCTAATTATCCTACCCTTGACCTAGAGTTAGCTGCTACTGTGTTTGCCTTGAAAATTTGGAGACATTACCTATATGGGGCAACTTGTAAGATTTTTACCGACCATAAGAGTTTGAAGTACATTTTCACCTAGAAGGATCTCAATATGAGGCAGAGAAGATGGTTAGAATTGATCAAAGACTATGATCTAGATATCCACTATCATGAAGGGAAGGCGAATGTAGTTGCCTATGCTTTGAGAAGGAAATCAAGCCATATCATGAATGCGTTGGTAGTTCTTGAGGAATTGTGTCGAGATATGCAAAGGCTTAGCCTAGAAATTCTAAATCTTGGGGAGATCGAGGTAAGATTGAGAGCTTTATCATTCGGGTTGTTAGTTTGCGATGAGATCAAAGAGGGTCAAGTTAGAGATGAGCACCTAGATAAGATCAAGGAGAAAATGAAGCATGGTAAGGAAGTTGACTTTAAGATTCATGATGATGGAAGCTTGAGGTTTAATGGAAGGTGGTGTGTACCACAAAAATGTGAAGAGCTTAAGAGAAGGCCTATGGATGAGGGGCATAATACTCCATATTCTGTGTACCCTGGGGGTGACAAGTTGTATAAAGATCTTAAGGAGATTTATTGGTGGCTGAATATGAAGCGTGAAGTCGTTGAGTTTGTGTCAAAGTGTCTAACCTGTCAGAAAGTGAAGATAGAACATAAGAGACCAATGGGGAAGGTTCAATCCTTAGAGGTTCCTAGATGGAAGTGGGATTCTATATCGATGGACTTTGTGACTGCTTTGCCGAAGACGATAAATGGCAATGATACTATTTGGGTTATCGTGGACCGTCTGAGGAAGTTTGCCGTGTTCATTCCAATTAAAGAGACATGGAGGAAGAAGCAACTTGCGAAGACGTACATCAAGCATGTAGTGAGACTATATGGAGTCCCGACGGACATTATTTCAGATCGTGATTCGAGATTCCTCTCAAAATTTTAGTAAAAGGTCCAGTTGAATCTTGGAACAACGTTAAAGATGAGCACTGCTTCTCACCTTGCGACCGATGGTCAGACTGAAAGGACCAATCAGACTATGGAAGATATGTTGAGAGCGTGCGCAATTGATTTCCAAGGTAGTTGGGAAGATCACTTGGACTTGATTGAGGTTTCGTATAACAATAGTTACCATGCGAGCATTAAGATGGCTCCTTTTGAGGCTTTGTATGGAAGGAAGTGTAGAAGTCCCATTTGCGGGATTGATTTTAGTGAGAATATAGTATTGGGGACAGAATTTATTGAGCAGACTGTTAAGAATGTCAAGTTGATTCAGGCTAGAATTCAAGCTGCTCAGGATAGGCAGAAGAGTTATGCTGATTTGAAGTGAAGAGAAGATGAATTCGCAGTTGGTAATAAAGTGTTTTTGTAAGTGTCACCGACCAAAGGAGTGATGAGATTGGGTAAGAAGGGCAAACTAAGTGCTAAGTATGTTGGCCCATATGAGACTTTGCAAAGACTTGAGAAGGTAGCTTATAAGTTGGCTTTGCCAAAGGAATTTGAGAAAATGCATGATGTGTTTCATATTTCCCAACTCAAGAGATATATCCCTGATGAGAATCATGTCTTGGAGCCTGAAAGAATTCAAATTGATAGTAGCCTCACGTATGAGGAAAGGCCTGTGAAAATCTTGGATAAAAAGGTGTGTAGTACACGCAATAAAGATGTGAATATTGTAAAAGTGCTTTGGTCTAACCATGAGTCTGAAGAGACAACTTGGGAAGCCGAACAAGCACTAGTAGAAAAAAGCTCAATTGCTCCGGTTAAAAACCCAACAAATGCTCCGTATTTGACCAGTAGCAGGCGCCATACGAGCATTTGAGCATGTTACAAATGCTCCGGTTGTACCCAGAGCATTTGGTAGCTCAAATGCTCCGGTTGTTGAGGAAAAATCGGAGCGTTTGGTCTAACAAATGCTTGGATTTTTCCTAACAACCGGAGCATTTAATCTTTTTTTCAAAAAAAAAAATTTAAAACCTGCTACCCCTGCTGCTAGCAGCATGGGTAACAAGTCTTAGAAAACAAAACTGCAGTAGCGAAGCAACATCATACATTGGTTTAATGTTAGAAAAAGGCACGTGAACATGATTTTAAGTCACTATATATGCTCATATATTAATTAGTCAAAACCAGACGATCAAGACAATAAATTAAGGATAGGCCCACATAAAGAATGAACCGATACATTTAATATGATAAATTATAATAGTCGGGAAAATAAAAGAATGAAAATGCAAAAAACAAAACCTTCAGCCTAAATCATTATAAGGAGAGAAAACCAAAACAACACGTCGTATGAGATACGAAAATATTCAACTAAAATATAGGGGCTCTGATATGGTCATACATATTTGACTAGAATTCAACCACTGCCCTTTTTTAAAGCTTGAAACTATATCATTGTTATTTTACAGAACTTACTAGTGCTCCAGCCTCTGCAGCTGCTGCCAGATGGAATCTAGGATCAGCTTCTCTTCAGTGTCACGAGAATACCTTGGCTCTACTGTAGCAGCAGAAAATCGAAAAACACATGTACTTCAAAGAACACATTGTATACTATATATATATATATATATATATATATATATATATATATATATATATATATATATATATACATTGACCTTGCGAAATAAAGGCAACTGTGAGCCTGTGACTCATGAGTCTCATATAAAGATGACATTTTTATATTTCTCTAACACCACAAAATAGCTTAATTATAGAGTATAACAGTTGCCACGGGCTAAGCACCAACTTACAAGAAGAAAAACAGTCCCCAAGAAACGGATGATCCAAGAACAACTGGACAGAAGCCGCATAAAGCCTTCTCAAACCATAGAAATTTGATAATCCAGAAATACCATCTCAATAAGAGATACAAACTAAAAGAAGTACATAGACCAAACAACCTCTATACTAATTCTGTCCTAGATTCACCATCTCAAATCAACTAAAAACTCAAAGTTTGTAAAATTCGACCAATAGTAAACCTCAAAACTTTGTTGATTCAAAATGTGCAACTAATTTATTACACGAGTGACAAATATTAAATCATATTGATGTTCAAGACCCAAAAAAAAGTCAATTTGAGAGGTTTCGAAAACCTCTATACTAACTCTTGTAGGTTTGGAGATTCGCAATTTGTCCATCATTTACTGTAAATATGCATGAAGCCAAGGAAAAACATAAAACTATAATCAACATTATTCAAACATGCAACAACATTCATTTTCTCAACATTATTCAAACAGAAAATGTGGAATATGATCACAGAGTATGAGGTACAAAATGTTGATTACTAAACATCACTGTGAAAGCAATGTGGACTATGGCACATCTGTGTCATTTACTAGGTATCCCGAAAACTGAATAGTGGAGACATTTATGTACCTTAGCTAAAACTAATTGCTCAGCTAAGCATATCTTTTATTAACTTTATAATGTTAAGTCTATCAGATAAGTATAGAATCCCTAGACAAGATTGGTCTTCCAAATTCCGTCATCTAAGCTGTTTCACATAATAGAATACGGATTGCTAATATATTAGAACACACCTTAAAGAAGGTAGAAAAGCTTTCTGGTTTTCTCAGCTTGCTTGAAAAATCTGATATAATTCATCTTCTTCGTCATTGTTCTTACCCTTATTTGCATATTTGTCAAGAAAGGCGAGAAATAAGAGTGCGTTAAGAATTTACAAGGAAAAAAGTTACAAAAATAAATGGTGAATAATGTAATGTGGTAAAAATAAAGGTAAAAGGGATTCATAGTTCATAAGAAAACAATTGATGTAAAGATGCCAAATTTCACAACTTGCAATGACATGAATATAACTAAAACAATTACATTTATCTATTACACTCTGAAACAAGGAGCATGAAGTACATGTGTGATCACAATTAGCATTACAGTATTTCTCTTACGGGTACGAAGACTGAATGCTAACTAAAACTAGGACAAAAACTAATCAATCGAAATCGATTATATTCAATGCAATTAGTAAACAGGACGATTAAATGTTTTGATGAAAAATACTGTAACTTATAAATATTTTACAATGAAATCAGACACTTAAAAACCAGTGAGTGTGTGACAAGGCAGCATGCAGTGGGAAGCGAGGGTGCGAAGAGGTGCAGTGCATTGAATATGGGGAGTGAGGTTTGGGTGTTTACTAATCTTCAGAATAATAAATTCATCAGTAGAACAACAATCCAGGTCTACTGACTGCGCTCAAATGAATGCAGGTTATTATGAACCTATTATTCGAACTTTTACGAAATAAAGAACAATTAAATGAAAGTCAAATGTAGTCATTAATTTGACTAAAGGAGAGAGAATTAGGGTTATCTTTTGGATCTGAGAAAGTAAGAATACTGCACCACCACAGCCACCGCCACTAGTGAAGAACAAGGAATTTTTTTTTTTAAAAACTTCAAGTTTAGGTTGCAAGAAACTCTGCTTCTTCTTAGATGTGATGTGGATGCGGATGTACTTTAGTTGAGTTTTACGGAAATCCAAGAATCTTGAAAGAAAGACTGGATCTTTAGGGTTTTCTTTAAGTATAAAGGATAGAACAATTCGATCAAACACAAAGTAATTCACGAATTGGGTCTTGTTTCACTCTCAAACACAAAGTAATTAAGCAATCAATCTTAAATCTCAAACACATTGATTCAAGGTTTGGAAATCACAAAGAAGTCCGAAAATGTTCACAAAGAAAATTAAACTCTAATTTAATCTCATAAATCTGTCTCTCAAAATAACGTACACCCTAAGCTATATATAAGCAAAATAAACTAACTCCTACTATGCTTAGGACAAATCCCTAAGTCATACTCCTAATAAAACTCCCAAAGATAACTTTAAACAAAACATGATAACAAAGAAATAATAAACTCCTAAACCAAGTAGAACAAGCTCAACTTGGCGCCTACTAACTAGACTCCTATTAAAGATTTAACTCTACTCCAATTAGAATCCTAATCCAACTAGGATTTGGATTTCTAACTCAACTAGAATTTATAAGCTATTAGACTCCTAACAAAACTAGGAGTTCTAATCCTACTAGAACTAGGAAAACAATACAAATCCTAACATAACTATGAGTTGTAGGAAATGACCATATCTCATATGGATCATTAACAAATAAAATTAACATCAAAACACTATTCACAACCTTCAATTGTAAGATGATCCAAGCCCAATAATTCATAAGATCCACTAATTTAGTTATCTTCAATCTTCTCATCGGATCCATATCAAGATGTTAAGGCGCAACCAACAACTACTTGCTAAGAAAACCCTAAAGATAATGAATCCGAATTTGAAATTGGATTCATCTCTAAATCACTCATTCTCTTCTCTTCATTGTTGATTTCAGATATCTCTTCGCCTAACCTCACCCCAAAGAGAACTCTAATTTCGTCGAAAAAAACACCAAATTCGAGATGAAAATTAGGGGTTTTTACGCACGCGATTGAGAAGGAAAAAAGAATCAAAAATGAAAATGTAGAAAATAAATGAGAAGAATGATTGAGGGTCGAATTGAGGAGAGAAAATGTGAGGCGTTGGAGAGAAGGGAGGTGAGATAGGGATTTGAGGGTTTTCAGTAGGCGAAGAACAGTTGCGAGAGAGGGTCGATTTAAGGAGAGAGAATGTGGGGGTACGGGGGGTTGGAAAAATACCCGGCCCAGAGGCTAGGCGTTGCTTTTTATTTCAAGCGGTTAAATGACTCAAATGCTACGGTAACACGGAGCATTTGACTCATTTTACGTTTTTTTTTATTTCGTTATTTTTATAATTCCAAATGCTCCGTTTTTATTAAAACCGTAGCATTTGTAATGTAGCAAAAGAGTGTTTTTCCACTAGTGAAGAAACGAAGAAAACATATCCAGATTTATTTATTGAGGTGAGTTACGAGGGCGTAACTCGTTTTCTTTAAGGGGGTAGAATGCGATAGAATTTTGCGCTTTTTGCCTTACTAGTTGTTGGACCGCGCGCTATCGCGCGCGGCCCCCCAAGAAAGCGAAAATTATTATAAATTACTCTATGCAAATATCAATTAAATGAATTTAAGACATTCCAAAGTATATGAACTTGTAGGTAAGATAATAAGGCTATTAGATTATATTACACATGATATGTTAGTGCGAATTGTTTGTGGGTTACAGAACATGCTTAAGGTCTTGTGCCTTCAGCCTTCTCTAAAATGTTGTCCCATTGTTATATCTATTACAAGCATTTGATCACGCCTAACAACAAAAGAGATTAGTTTATATTAGGCAGTGCTTAGCTTTAGGGGACACATTGTTAACATGGAGCATTAGATTGTAGAGCAAAATAACAAGCAGAATGACCCCTTGGGTGGGTGATCAGTGTCTTAATTGCTTGGCTCATCAGCAGCACCACTGGGGAGGACATGGGCAGCCTGACGCACATCAAGCTCATTTGCATCAGGGTGATAATCTATATGCTTAGCGACAATTTTCATCTTTGGATTAGCTTGAATAGTACTTTGATCAGTGTGATATTTCATGGGCTTAGCAACAGGTTTGAGTTTTGTGTTAGCTTCATCAGGTTCATCTTCAAATACAACTCTCTTGAGGATCCATTCCAACACATTGTTCAAAAGAAAGACTTGTCTTTGGGCCTACCTTAATCAAGAAATAAGAGGTGCTAAGGAGGTGCTAAATAGTTGAAAAGGTTGCCTCATCTTTCTGTCAATTGAACAATGGCTAGTTCAGAGGATGTATCAATAATAAATTTTCCAGGTCTTATGGTAATGATAATGTATATACTATGATGCGAAGAGTTAGATATATGTAATGTAGACACTATTGTGATGTTAGATATATCATATATGCAATGTAAGTTTAGAGCAAATGTAAATGCGTATTATCTATGCCACCCTTGTTAGAAAAGGATTATATGAGCTATTGTATCTTATCTCTGATAACATATTGCAAGTGACATGTGCACCCGCAAAAACACAATACAAGCAGCATTCATTCTAACATATAATGTTGCCCATGGTATAAGAAACAACATGTTAATTAAGCTTCCAAATGGTAATGACAAGTTGCTATTAAACTTAGCATAAATAGTAATTTGTTCAATCATACGATGAGGTAATTTTCTATTCAAATAGTTTTAAATTATCTAAGAAAAATAAGATGAGAAAAGTTCCAACAAGTCTATAAGTTTCAATAAGTTGATATGATGTAAAAACGGGTATTAAATCTTGTTGTAAATTAGTTTTATGTATGACGATATTTCTGGCCACAATTCTTGTTTTTGCAAATTTATATACTTTTGCGACCAAGTTCAATCTCTTTGTTGTTCCTCATCTTCTACGACCATATTGTTGTTGCACTACGATAGCAATGACTTCATGTACGACCAAATTTTAAGCTTATTTCCAGTCACTTTTTAATATTCCCTATTATACAAATGTATTACGACCACCTTTATTAAGTCACATAATGTTTTCCTTGCTTATTAGTAAATTCCTCCACACAACCGCTTTAAAGATTGTGATTATCATATCGCATAAAGTATATGTCAATTACAAGTTACCAATAAAAAAATTCAAATAATCTACCAAAAGTAATACAATGTAGATATATAATGTTAGGCTTCTCCATCTTCTTTGCTTCTTGTGCTTGGTCACTCTTAAGCTTGAGACCCTAGCAAGCAAAGACAAGGCTTGGAATTGAGATACATAAATTAAAAATTGCAAGAAAGTTCAATGGAATGAAAATATTCAAACGCAAGAAAGTGGAAAATAAGTATGAACATATGCTTCATATTAAGAAAGTGGAACATATGCTTCATATTAAGAAAATGGGTCTAAAATTCCATCTGATTTTGCATTTCAGCTTGTACGTTAAAGAATAGGTTAGCTTTGAACCCTCAGTCCTAGCGGAAAATATCCTATAGTTCCATTTTACAAGGCACTATACCTTCTTCTTGCGAATTTCTATTTTTCTACATTGAAGTAAAATCACAATTCTCCTCAGTTATGACACCTATGCCTCCTTCAAATGGTATTGGGTCAATTTTTGTATCATATTTTTACCCTTCAGATATTGCAAGCAAAGCTACTCACAACTAACAGTATTGGGTGTACTAAAAATTCGAAATTTCACAACTACCTCAGAATCGTAGATCCAAGAATTGAGTTCATGGTGTCATCTCCGAGGAATTGACTATCTGTTAGTTTACAACGTGAAATAGAAATGTCATGGCAATCCCACCAAAGAACTTTCCAGCTACTTGTAAACTCAAAAGATTTAAACATGGCTATTGAACGAGTTGAGATAAGGTTTTATGGGCTTTAAAATTGCTCTTCTGATTAAAGCGTATTGGAGATACAGATGAGAAGAGATGTATGGATATAGATTGTCAAGGTCACCATATGAGGATGAGGCTGCGAAATAGATGAAGGCTCCAAAGACAATATAATAAAGGTTAGGAGTCCGACCATCAGAAGTCAGAACCATCGTCACTATTATCAAGGTCACATCACAACTCAAGGCCTCTTTTACTTAATATATTAAACCAAGCCTGTTTAAGCTAGCATCAACTATGTGTACCCTCTTTCTTTTAGTTGATACAAACAAAAGTACCCTCTTGTCGCTCTAATCATTGTCAAACATCACTGCCACTTCCGCTTGATAAACCAGGGAGTGTTGTCTGTACACTTTCTATCACTGTGGGCCAATATAATATATTAGAGAACATCCCAACTGCTTTTCATTAGCTAACAGTGATATTAACAGAGATCACAACTAAAGCTACTTCATGATGCATAAATCTGATTAACAGCTGTATCAGGGCATCTTACTTGCTGGCTGCTGCTATCCCACCACCACCCTACCCGGAAGAAAAGGGGAGGGGGGGTAAGTTGGTTGGAACTTGAAATTAACGGAACTCGGATTGATGCATAGACTGATAAATAAAAAGGCAGGAAAGACAGATGGGTCACAAAAGGTAATCTGAAAAATTTATCAAGCAAGATATGAAGATACCTCAACTCCAAGAAGCCCCTTTGATCCTTCGGTATCAATCATGTCAACAATTTGTTGCTTGAGAGAAAGCTCCACTAACTGCTCCGTGTTTAGAACTCAGTTTCCAGATGTGATAGTCACGCTTCCGAGACAAGATTGTCATACTCGCAATCTAAAACTTTTTGTTGAAAAAGCTTTGGAAAGAACTTTTTCAGTAGTCGCAAACAATCGACAGCCGCCAAATGCGTAAGAAAATACATTAATCACCATAAATCATACACGAATTGTGATAACCATAGGAAAGACAAATGTAGAAAAACCGACCTTGTTTTGTGGACGTGGTATATCTTTGAAGACTTGGGATGGAAAAATCAGGAATACATTACATGACATATAGATAGATGGAATGAAAATAAGGCGAAGAGCAATAAGGATGCCATCCAAACTCCATTAACCTCAAAGTGCATTTTTTACTTAGTTTAGTAGCATCTAACAGGTGCTCTCTCCATTCCTTTCATACCCTTAATATGGATGCCTCAAATTGGCTTACACAATCTCTCCCTCTCTCTCCCCTGAGAATGCCATGTGCCCAATAAGGCAACAAGCCGTTTCTAAAACTTATTTAACTATGCCCCACCCATATGCTACCATTAATATTTGTATCAAGCCTATAGTGGAAACTATAAGGTTCAGAGAGAGTAGTCACTTTGGAAAAAAGAGAATGGCATTCTCTTTAAAAACTTACCCTAAGCAATTTATAGAAGTGATATATGTTCATCTTAGAATGGGTGGAACATTGTCGATGTCGTGACTGGTAGGATCTGGAATAATATTAACTTATTTCGAATGACTATAAAGTCCACAAACCCTTACAAATTAATCTTGCAGAAAATTTTGAACAGTTTGTGGGTAAAACGTCCTTCGATTTCAGGATTCTTTTAGCCATAGACTTGAAGATTTTATTAAATCACATTCATAGAATAGGAAATTTAGGAGCGTAGATATATTTGACTTCATGACCTGCATTCTAAAGCAAAACATATTTCACAACTCCCACTGAGGTCATTATGAAGCATTAATACCTTATGTTGCCCTCTAGATCTGCTCTTTTTCAATTTTGTAGGGGTTCCCACTTTTCCATCTACTTTTGCCTCAAATACTTCAGCAAGACCAGCCTGCTTCAACCTGTTGCAAATCTGGAAAATCAACAGCATAACGACAGACCATTTTCAGAGTGTGTTACCTTTCATAAAGCATAATTGACGGATATGAGATGATAACAATTTACATTTCTCCAAGTTCTATGTCTAGGCGTTTCTCGATAGCCAAGTTCCTGCTTAATCTATACACGTCGTCACAAAAACAAAAGAGCAAAACTGCAGTCAGCGAAATACTGGAGTATATCCACTTAATTTAAACATGTCGTCAAGAAAACTATTCATATTATTAATAAATTCAAATGTAGCAGACCTTGCCTTCAGCTTGATCAAGTCTATCACAAACAACTTTGATTGCAGAAAAGAAATCCTTGACAAGCACATCACCTTACATTCTTCAAGGAGATCTGCTCCATTGACATTTTCTCCAAAGTTTTCCTACGAATTCTTGTTCTCTTTGGTAATCTAAAGTCTTTGCTGAGAGCTCAAGGGAAATGCATAACGATGTAAGCGGATCAAATTGGTATGCAAAGGTTGACTATTCTTTGGCTCCTTTTCAGTGGCTGCTTCTTTTGTCCTCACTATTGTTGACTGCCTAACAATTAATCCCCAGGATTCAAGTCTTTTGACCACATAAAAGAAATTGTTTGCAGCAATCCCAAGCTCCCTTCCCCCCTCTTCCTCTCTCTTCCTCTTTTTCCCTCTCACTCGTTTATTATGGTTTGGTTGATCTAACAAAGTTTTCCTACGTTTATTTTGTTCTTCCATAAAACAAATAAAACTCCAAAAGTGCTCTCATAAAAGTGGAATATTATCGTTTCCTAAACTACACCCTAAAATTGGTCTCTTAAAAAGGGCTCATCTCTCCCTCTCAGGCTCTCACCCCCCGTCTCTCTCACACACATAATCTAACACACCTATAAACCGTACCAAAAAAACAGATAAGCAAGTAAAGTAAAAGAGAGAATTACATAACCTGCTCACATAAACTTCATGCTTGTCACCTATATCTAACAGATGAGTTGAAACGAAGAAGCAAGATCAGAAGTGATATGTTACCTCCTCCGCATGTTTCCTTTGAAGCCTTAGAATATTTTGTTCCCGTGAAAACTTCTCCTCTACTAATCTCTTAACTGTTGGAAAAGTTTAAGAGATAATCAAAATTGTAAATCATTAGGAGCACAAAATCAATTTTCACCCTCAATTCTATGATATTTCACTTTGTTAAAGAATGATACGGATAAAGTCCATATCAGCATAAAATTGCTCCAAACCATTTATCTCTCAAAACAATCATGAAATTACATAAATGAGCCGGGTAAAAAAAATCCAATAATAAGCAAAATTAGATTCATTGAAAGAAGCGAACCTCGGATAAATATTTAGGGCAAATAATAATAGGCGGAGGTTCTTATCTCTCAAGCCAAAATGACGATGAAATCGAGCGGAGAAACTCAACAACGACGTCTCGAGGCCGATTATGAGGGAACAGCGAGAACATCATTGAGCATTGAACAGAATTAAGAGGAGCAGGAGCAGCTCTCTCCATGACTGCTGGACTGCTGAAGCAAGGGCCAACAAGGTCACTTTACAAAGGAAGGGCAGCTTGCAATTCTAAAAAATACAATATCTTCAACTAAATTTAGCTACAACTAAATTCAAAAGAGCAATTTTGTAACTTCCAGGCACTATAGATAGCAATTACGGAGTAATAACTTATGAGATCAAACAAAATTTCAAACAATAAAAATACAAACTATAATGGGTTCGCTAAAAGATCGAAATTTCAATAACAAATGAAAGGAAAAACAAAACTAACCAGTAATTAGAAGTAACCCAGATGAGAGTTGCTTCAAAAAACACAACTCGTTTTCCCTAAACCTCCCAGCAAATAGAATCACCACTGTCCCGGGTGTGATACTTGCCCTCACGGTTTCGTTTAAAAAGAAAGAAGATAAAAAATTCTTGATTTTGAATATTAAAGCAGACAAAAGGGAATTTCTTGATCAATTGCGAAAAAAAAAAATACTCCGAGCTCACCTAAATTCCAGTGGTCTGAACTGGTACTTTGTCGTTTGCTCACTGGTTTCATGGCTCCCACCGCTTGAATTGCTTCTTGAACCAAAGCCTAAAACCAAAAAGAAGAGAGAGAAAAAATGGTAAGAAACAGAAAAAAGAGGAGAGAAACAAAGAAGATTGAGAAAGTGAGAATGGAGGGGAGAGTAGGAGGCGTTCGTCGAAAATTCAGATGGATGAATTATCTAGGTTAGGTTAGGGATGAAGATGAAGATGAAGATGAAGATGAAGATGGAGGGTTCAGAGGAAAATCGGAGGAAAGAGAAAGCTGTGGGATGCAACCAAAACAGACACGAGGCAAAGTAAGGGCACAACAGCAATTGCACGAAGTAGAAGGGGTAAAATAGTAAGTCCACTGTTACTAAGCTACAGTAGACAAACTTCTCACTTTTTAATGGGTATGGATTTTATGGTATTTTTATGCATTTTTTTATGCTTATTTTGGCGATTTGCACAGGTTGGTGCAAAATAAATTCGTTATCCGCATGAAAAAATGTGTTCATGAGTAACACAAGTGGTTTTAAAATTGGTAAAGTGTGCACACGTTGTGACACAAGTATTTCCAAATGAAAGTTTGAGTCAAAAATTTTGAAATTGTGAGGGTTTTCGTGCCAAGTTTCGGGACGAAACTTCTTTTAAGATGGGTAGACTGTGATCCCCCATAATTTTAGTGAATTTTATAAATACATTTTAATGTATAATTATATATATTTTAATGTTTAAATAATTTATTTCTCAAAAGTAAGGTTGACTATTTGAAAGTCAAAAGAATTATTTAATGATTTGAAGTAATTAAATATTTTATTTAGTCATACTTTGATAATTATTTAAATAGTTTAAACATGTTTGAGTTTAGTAAAAAGGATTTTAAAATGGGTTAAAGGAACCCAACTATGCCAAGTGCCAATCATCAAATGATTATTGAAGTCCAAACACAATTCCCTAAGCCCACAAGGGATAAAAATCCACAAAAACCCAAAATTTCCCCTACACTTTATTTTCTCTCTCTTCTCCTTCTTCTCTCTCTCGATTTCTTCTCTCTCCTCTTTATGTGCTTCGGTCGACCACCGCACCGATAGTCGTGACCCACCGCCGGCAGCAGCCCGACCGGCGTCCGCCGCCCTTCCTCATTGCCGTGACTTTCCTCCTCTTTTCTCTTTGGTTATTTCTTCCTCCTCTATTTTACTTAATGTTAAGTTTTTAAGTATTGATCTAATGTTTTAATGATTAAAGTGTATAGTTTGATGGTTTAAATATAAATTTCAGATTATGTAATTTATGTGGTGAAGTAATTAAAATTTCAGATTTATTAATTATGTTTAAACTAGGATTTTAAGTATCAAAGTATGGACTTTTAGGGTTATATGAGTTGGAAAATCATAGTATTATATTATGGTTTATGAAATTGGATACTCTTATGATTATGATTATGTCTAAGCATGTTTTAAAGGGTTTTAAACACATTATAAGTTGCTGGAATTTTTATTAGTATGGTTATGATGGATTTTTGAGGATTTTTAATGACTAGTATAGTACCATTAATAGTGAAGTTTTAATGGTCAAAAAGGATTTTGAAACACTTTTAAAGAGGGTTTAAATATTTTAATGTTGCTGGAATTTTAATTAAGTATTGATTAGTGGTTGTATTGATAATTGGTAGGCGGCGAATTCTCTTTAGGGTACTTCTAAGATTGTTGAAGTGGCCTCACATTTTGTCTACACAAGGTACGCACATACCTTTGTGTTGGTTGGATTAGTATCATGTCCTAAGGATGGGATTGATGTAGTATCATGCATAGGGAACTATTTATAGTTCATATGTGATTTATATTCAAGTGAAACTGCATGTTTTATGTCGTTGTGTGAAAACATTTTGATTATGTTGGTTGTATTATGTTTGTATGGACGATTGATGTAAGCATATGGGATTGGGAACTTTATTTTATTAATTCACATGAGGGTTAATAATTATATTGTTGTTGGATCATGCATTGGATCATGTTGTTCCCTTTGGATTATTTTGTTTACTTTATTAGGACCGAGGGCCTTATTTGGTAAGTTGGTTTTTGACCTATGAAAGGTTGGTTTATTGTTGACATGGATCAACAAATAATTAATGGTTAAGGAATTTATAATTGGAATTATTATTGGATTGTTAAGTTTATGATAACCTTATCTAATCCTAAGATAAAAATGGAAGTTTATGCATCCTGGATGATTATATTGTTTATCTTACCTTTGTGAGTCATAACAAGTAAATAAAGTATTAATCACTTAAAGTGGAAAGTGAATAACAATAAGCTTTAGACTTGTGCACGTCTGAAGTGTTGGACTAGTATGAGTTGGAGTACATGGTGGTAGCCCATGGCTTTTCTTGGGACCAGATTGATCACCGTGTCCTATTTTATTTAAAATGGTTCATCGATATCGTTGGTCAGGGGAGTACGGAGTCGCGTCCGTACTTCATCTTCTAAATTGAAGACTGGTTTGGTTTGGACAACTCTTTCCATTGCCTATTCAATCTATGTTATAATTAATTTAAGTTGTGGAGTCAAGTTAAGTAAAGTAGTCAGTTATGTTGTTATATTATTATTTATCTTTGCCTTAATGTTTATTAGTCTCATGTTAGGTTTTATATTTCTTTACTATGTAGTACTCAGTTTTGTAGATTACGTGCTTTTGTTGTGTATGTCGATCATGGCTGTGCCTTATTGATCTTGTGATGACCCATTTGGTGAGCAGTCTCGCGGGATCAACAGTGCATTATCCATTTCAAGTTTGAAGATGATGCATCAAGGGTTTGGGATTCGTGGAGAGCTTGTGTTTAGATTTTATACTTTATAGTTATTTAAATTTGGCTTACTTTGGTTTGGCTGACTTTGACTTTGGTTTGGTTGACTTTGGTGTGGTTGACTATTGACTTTGGTTTTTGGAGTTTGACTTTTGGTTGACTAAGTTTATTATTTTCAAAGTTGTTTAAATATTCCACTGCAAAATTCTCTGATTTCTATATTTCTCTTAGCATTTCGTATTTGTGTTTTCATTAATTAAATGACTCTTATAAACTTCTTGTATCAACTTCGTGTTGGACTCAATCCATTTGCTCATAATAGACTTTAATTAGTTAATAACAGTTCTATCAGCCTTCATATAAGTATTACTAATCCGCTCTTCAACCCTTAAGCATTTAAGCAGAATTAAATAACATCACACTTTTCTACCTCACCACATAGGTTTTACGCCTTATGTCCACAACGCCTTCGCATTCTCAATGGCTTAAAAGGACTACAGCTACCAGTTGTCTCTTGGTTTCTAACCATGATTTTATTTAATCGAGAAGAGCATAATTAAGATAGTACTCATCCTATATGAAGTTATAGAATTATTTTAACAGATCTTAGTATTATTATGAACTAAAGGATTGAATTTAAATTCAGTTCATAAGAAAGAAATTTACCTTAGCTTCTTCCATAGCTGATAATGAAATATCTTTGTTATTTGTATGCTTGAGTTAGCTCCTTAACTTTACTAACTAGCTCTATTACCAACCTTCAAAGTGCGCAATGAATATAGATAATTTTGTGGAGAGAGGAGAGAGAAGATGTAGTGTGGGAAACTGCCTTATGATGATTTTGGCTTCATCAGAGCCTTTTTATTTATAGGCCAAACATTTACAATGTTCGTACAAATTTACAAACTATTACACTACTATTCATTGCTTTCCAGCCGTTTAAACATGATTACAATCAGAAGTGAGGTCACACAATACTAATTTTACACATTAATTCCTGTTAATTTTTACAATAGAAAATGGACCTGTATGATCAGTGACAAGAAGAAGAGTAGATTGACCCCGGTGAGTAGCAAACTATGCACGTATGAATGTTGAGTATGTGACATAGGAAATTTTGTGATTACTGCTCTTTTTTGCAGATCATTGAAGCTCTCAGCACAACTTTTCCTTCCATATGTTTAAAAGGGAGATGAGGGAAAGAGAGGGAAGGGAAATGGAGCATGTGAGGGAAGGAATAACTTCCTTTTTCCTTCCATATCTCTCTATGTAAGTAGATTATGAAACTATCATTTTAATCCTTTGTAAGAGCACTGAAATTTTATTTTAATTATCTTGTGAAGACTGAAAACATAGCCTATTTACAGCTGTTGTGTTGTGTTGTGTTGTTTTTTTTATTGAAAACACAACCTATTTACACAGCCTATGGACCATTTACTTGAACAATTAATGTCCTGTATTTTTTTCATACTAAGCCTCGCATTTGTTTTGAACAATCGCTCGAGATTTATTAATGTGCAGCTCATTTTATTTTAATATTTATTCTCGCATTCATAATTACTGTAGTATGCTAGTGGCTGCTGCTAGCACGCATGCTGGTAGTAGCAGGAAACCTTTTTTTTTTACTATAAAAAACACACAAATGCTTTAAATACTCTGGTTTTTCCTAAAAATTGGAGCATTTGTTGTATTTTGTATAGTAAAAAAAGGCTTAAATGCTCCGATTTTAGCATAACCGGAGCATTTGAGAAAACAAACGCTCCGGTTCTCAACCGCAACATTTGTAAAATGCTCAAATGCTGGTATGACGTCTGCCACGAGTCAAATACGGAGCATTTGTGGGCTTTCTAACCGGAGCATTTGAGCAGTTTTCCACTACATATATGGACTGGACATGACTGCACTAGACTTTGAATTTACACGAGAGCAAGCAAGCTAGGCCTAAGGGTAGGAATTGATTTTTATAGTCTAAAGACTTGACTAGGGCTTACATGGAGATGCAAACTAGACTTAAGATTGAACTTTTATAGTCCGGAGACTTAACTAGGGTTCACATATAGATGCAAACAAGACCTAGGAAATGAACTTTTATAGTCCGAAAACTTAACTAAGATTTATATAGAGATGCAAACTAGACATAGGGAATGAACTTTTATCGTCTGAAGACTTAACTAGGGTTTACATATAAATGCAACCTAGACCTAGGGAATGAACTTGTACAACCCGAAGACTTGACAAGGGTTTACATAGAAATGCAAACTAGACCTAGGGAATGAACTTTTATAGTCCGAAGACTTAACTAGGGTTTACATAGAAATGCAAACTAGACCTAGGGAATGAACTTTTATAGTTCTAAGACTTAACTAGGTTTTACATAGAAATGCAAACTAGGCGTAGGGAACTTTTATAGTCCGAAGACTTAACTAGGGTTTACGTAAAAATGCAAACTACACCTATGGAATGAATTGGGCCTAAATGGACCTATGCTTTAAGTTGGATAAGAATTAGACTTAGATTGGAATGGACTAGGAATAGACTTGGACTAGACTTCACATAAAGATGCATATGGGCCTAGATTTTGACATGAGCTAGACTTATATGGGCCTAAGGTCGACTCTACTGCTAGTGAATGTATGGACTCAAATTTAGAAGGAACTAAGCTGAATGCAAAATGGACTCTAATGCATATGGGCCTAAAAATGAATGCAATCGGATTGGATTGATTGGATTGTATTGACTGAAGGTGTTTGGACTGGGCTTCGATGATGGAAAAGGAACCCCTTGTTTTTATCTTTTGTTAGGAAAAGATGATGGATTAATTTTGAAAATATTTTTTTCAATGTCTCGTATGATGATGATTACTAAAGACTTTCGAAAAAGTAGAATAGAAGAGGGTGTAGGATTCATTTTGAAAAATGTAAGTTTTTGAAATTGATTGAATATAATTGGGCAGAATTGATAGGAAGATTAGTTGGATAGCAGGGATAAAATGGGAAAAGGTAGACATGCATAACGACTTTAACTCTACCATGACCACTTTTCTACATGCACTTTTTAGGATAGACTTAACTTTGCATGAAAAGATTGATTTTTTTAATGCTTGAATTAGGTGAGATCCCTAGAATTACAATGCTTTTACGTGAATGCAGATGGACTAAACATAGGATCGACCACCATGATGACTAAATCGATGAAAAGCATGCGATGCACAGACTGCGTGCCACGCAGCATTGCTGCACGCGGCACACAAGCATACGTCTGGCGCGAGTTAATGCGCTTGGCTCACTACTCCCCGACATGTTTTTCGGGTATTTAGGCGGGGTTTTAGTCAATTGACGATCTTTTATTTGTTGTTTAGACGCGAATTTATGCACGACGCATAACAACGGTTTTGACTAAATAATAACAGGCACAATTTGCAATCACAAGCAAATGTCATATAACATGGATGCAAAAGTTCAACCTAAAGACCAATTCTATGTTTGAAACTGTGGTCAGGTTTAGGTTAAGGCTGAAAAGGGTCCATGACGAAGAGATTGATCCCACACTTCGTACCTGTGCTTAAAGAGGTGGCCACGTGTAAGACGCACTCCAGTTCTCAAGTCAGGAACAAAAGAACAATGCCAGGGTTGGGTAGGTTTGCTTCTGACTAAGATCCAACACTATCGCTCAGGAAGCTTTTTGGAAGGACAAAGTGCAACCCCCCCCCGGGGGTGACCTCACGCATAGAACATGCGCTAATGAGGTAAGATAGATTGTCCTTAATTATGGCAGCTGAAACAATAGTCATGCATATGCGAAACTGTAATGTCATTCTAAAGCATAAAAAGAGTATGAATCGTATTTTTCGAGTTTTACCCACTCATTTAAAAAAATTAATTTTTAAAAAATCCTCCCCAGTGGAGACGCCAAATTGTAGGCGTGTTTTTATTTGGCCTACGCTGTGTGAGCGCATATTTGACTACCTCATCGTAAAGGTTTTATTGAAAGAAGTCGCCAACAAGTCTTTAAAGGAAGACTCATAAACCTAATTGGATATTCGGAAATCGTAGGGACAAATTAGGGACTTATCCAATGTAAATTTCCACCCCTAACTCCATAGATGGTCAATGAACCAAATATTGAGTTCGGGGGTGAGGATACGAACACGGTCATAAAGAACCACATTCGCCCATTATTGGCCTCTACTAAATATCGATTTATGTCAATTTTTATGCAATAGAATAACCAAATAATATTTTTATGCACCCTAAAAATATTAGTCTAGGTTGGTTCAGGAAACACATAAAAAGACTATTTTTAAGTGATATGTTATTAGGCAATCAAAATTACAGGGAACCTAACCAGTTGTCCAAATTATCTGATAAATATTAGAATAGTTCTTTAGGTCTTGATTAGCAATAATAACATGTGAGTGATGAAAGCATAAACAGGACAATCATAACAGTATATATAGTAATATAAAGGAAGGAAAAAGGATTACAATGTACAAAGGAACGACTTTTATACTAAAGATCTACATTAGGAAAGAAATCGTTAGTAACTTCAATATATAAATAATTTATTCGAGGACCCTCAGGATTATACCATGGCTTAGGTCTGAAAGATTTACAACTTTCGGAATGAGTAATCGTGAAGCCTGAAAATCTGAACTTGTATGTGTTTGTTTGTATGTGTTTTTGTGTTGGAAAGTATGAGTTTTATAGAGAGATTTTATAACACCCCGTAATTTTCACTCTTTATTTTTGGTGTTTGTTTACATTAAAATGATATTTTTCGTAAAAATAAATAATTTATTATTTAGATTATTTTGGAACGTGTTGTGAAAATGTGTATATATATTTATATGTTGTGATATATTTATATATATATTTATTTTAAGTTGTTAGTTATTTATTTTAAAGGTTATATTAATTTCGTTATTTGTTTAGGCGTTTAGGATGCTGTTTTGTCGCGTAGCGTTTTTGTAACGTTGTTGGACCGACTTGGGTGATGAAATGTTGCATCGCATGTGGCGTGCTAATGTGTTTATTATATTTATATTTATATTATAATTTATTAGAATTATTTTCATTATTAAGTATTTTCAAAGTTTAGGCGCGATTTAGGAAGTTATCGATTTTTCGCGTGACGGACTTTTGATGCATGGACCTTTGATGACTTGGGCCGAAATCTTCTTGGTGTACTTGGGCTTGGACAGCCGGCTATGGGGAGGGAGAAGGAAGAAGTTTCTCCTCTTTTATTTCATTTCTTTTAATTGGTGACTCTTGGTAGATTGTAACCCCCATAACCCCCCCTAATCATTCTCCTAAACCCTTCATTTTTCCTTGCCATAAAATTTTGATTTTTATTAAAAGAGGTTCAGCATCATTTGCATTTAACCCTCACCGTTTTCAAGAAAAGAAAGAGAGAAAAGGAAGAGGAAAAGAATAGAAAGTTTCAACCCGGTTTTTCCTATCACACCTTCACGAAAATAACCGTAGCCGCAGATCTAACCGTTGGATCGTCTTCAAATTTGGACAGAACGTTTATAACATCCTGTTCTACACTCTGACCGGAGCGATTTAGAATCTGAGCTTTTGATCAGTGTGACATGAGATTTATCAACGTTCAAGAAGAAAATGTCTAGTGACTGGTTGCTTCAATTCTCGTTCGTTGTGCCTTGGGGTTAGAAGAGGAATTGGATTGTATGCGTAGCTCTTAACTTTTTCTTTAGACTCAGCTCTCCTCCCGACGTTCCAGGTAACTAGTAGTTATCTTAGAACCATAGTGATTAGGGTATTATTCGGTATTAGATTATTACGCTAGGAATTATTTAAAATACTTTTTGAATGAAATTATTGACGAAATTTGACATGAATATACTTGATGCATGCTATGTGAGTACTGTAAAGAGAAAAATAATTTTCGTATGATTTTTGTTATTTATTTGATTTAATTGGTGTTTTGTGCGTTTTTGGCTAAATTGCATAATAATTATTAAACGAATGTTAAAATTTCTGAAATTATTTTTCTTAGATCATGTTATATGTGTAATATGGATTCCATGCCTTAGAATAATTTTTTCCTACTGTGTACTTGTTTATTTAATTGATATATCTGTTTTTACAATTTCGTTTCTGTCAGTATATAAATCATGGAAATTACTTATAGAGGCCGAAAAATTAATTTATTTGTATATTATGTATTTACGTGAGTTTATTCATTTTGTGTAAATTTTTAGTAATTTTTGGGCGTTTATTTATATTTTTAGTTATTATATTGGCTTTATTGAGTAATCTGTATATTAACTGTTAAAATTACTTTGGAGTCCGAAAATTATAAATAAAATTTTTTCCATGTCAGTAGAGCCATTAGGGTCATATGATAATTTTTTTGTGATTTTATTGCTCGAACTTATTAGTTTAATAATTATTATTGGGTTTTTGTTGTGAAATTGAGGATACTCTTTTAAATTATTTGAGAGCTTGTTAATCAGAAATAATTTGTGATCTTTTATGTTCTTGTATGCTGGTGTTTAGTAGGTTGCTGTAAGTATTATTGGTATCATTATGTTTATGTTTGATTTATGTAAAAATGATTAATTGTGTACTATTCATTTATTTAATAAGCCTTGGAGTTAATTGGTGATGCATTTTTTATTGATGTTGTTAGTGCTGTAAAAACTATTTCACTATCATTGTTGATGCTTAGTGATGTTTAAAGTATTGTGGTTGGAGATATTTGTTGTAAATTTGTAAGTTACTACTTTGAAGATTTTTGAAAAATTACTTTTGATGAATTATGGGTATAAGGCCGGGTGGCATCCCTTTTGACGAATATTTTTGAGATGAATGATACTTTGATGATATTTATGATTTTATTTTGAGATAAGAACATCCGGTGGGATAGATGTAGCCCCCGGTGAAGAACATGCCAATTACCTGGTTTGCGAACTAGGGGTACACCTGGGTTAATTGTTGTCGTCCGAGAGGTCAGGGAGTTCTGCGTGTTCTACCCTGCATCGGGAGTTTGGCCATTCTTAGACACAGGCAGTGGGGAACGTAAGCCCATAGACTGACCTGGAGATTGCGATCTGACAAACCTTAGGAAGTGAATTGCGATTCACTAGCGTTCGGTTTCTGTCTCAGTCACTTGTTTTACCTATACTTTTATTTTTCTAAAAGTACTCTTGAGATGATTTATTTATTTTTATCCAACTCACTTGCTATTTATTATTCATTTGCGTTATTTGTGAGTTATATGAAAGTGGATGCATATTGTAGTTAATTTGACTTAATTATTTCCTTTCTTATTAATCTATGTCTGAATCGTACTTTGATTGCTTTTGTTCTGGGAGAACTGCTAGTTACTCCCCACTGATTGTGGATATTTGTTGTATATTTTGCAGGTTTTGTTGATGGGGATTTTCTTTGATTTTGGGCTCGGGTTGAGATGCGAGAAATAATTTATTAGGGGTTTTAGTTCTAGACTTCTCTTTAGTTTGAGATAGTTGTCTCATTTCGATTTTAATCTAAGTAATTAATTTACTTATAGTACTTACTTATGTTTGTTTTTATCACTTAGTTATTTAAACACTATTCTTGTAGTAGTGACATTCCCAGAAGACGATGTTTCCGCCATCGTCCTATTAATACTATTATTATTTCTTTCTTTTCCGCTTTGAAATTCTGGGGTGTTACAGTTGGTATCAAAGCAAAACGCTCCTAAACTCTGAAAAAGAGTTGCTAATGATTCTTTAGAATTATTAGTTAGCCATAGGATATAAAATTTGTTTCGAATTAAGTTTAGTTGTTTCACTATAATGAGAGTGTGATGGATAGAGTAAGTAAAGGGAAGCCTTATGGGAATGTGATGTGCTCTCATGCTTATGGAGCATATGTTATATGTATAGTTATTTGTATTATTGGTGGAATTAGTCTACGAAGTTTGCTAATCTTATTTGCAGGGCCTCTTACATGTAATTTATTTTCTCTTTTATCAGAGTGCGCAGCGAAAGCGAAATAATTTATAGCCTTCTCGGTTTCGTTGTGTTTAATTTGTTTTGTGTTTTGCAATTTAGAAATAAGCTTTAATTTTATTTTAATATAGTCTTGTGTGTTGCATTGCATTTATTTTATTTGCTAGTTGTGATAGTATATGTTATTATGTGAGACAGTATATACTTTATGTTCTTTTTCAATTAAGTGTTGTTTTTTTTATGTGAGTACTACGTATCTATTTTATTATTTATAAAACTTTCTAGTTTGAATTTATATTCCAAATTATATTTTAGATCTTTGAACTTAATAAAAATACTTATGTTAGAGTTATTTTCTGACTTTCAAATTTTGTTATTGTTAATATTTTGACATACTCTTTTGAAAAACGTTTAATTTCAATTGTCTTCAAATTTCTCTTACCGTTTTTGACCATCTATAGTTATAAATATTTTCCTTTTAATATTTTTATTTTTCATGCTAATCCTTGTTTAGCTTCTAATTATGGTAATAAGTTTTGTATTCTTTGAAAATAAAAGTACTTTAATGAGTTGTCTTGGTGTTAGATTGAAATGTAGACGTAAACTATTTTGTTTTAAAGGTTAGCATTCAACAACTTTTACTTTACTTACTTTTCTTATTAGCATTATTTATTTTTATTTTTATTTTTCAAACTCAAATGCGTGAAAGGATCTCATTTACTATTTGTTGTTTCTTGTGTAAATATTTAGTGCTTTCTCATTTCATATCAAAATTTTGGTTGTTTTCATTACTTCTTATTTAATTCTTTGGTTTTGACTGATCTGTTTTATATTCTTTGAAAACGAAATTTATATACTCAGTCTAAATTTTTAAACTTGTTTGAGTTGATATTAAGTCATAATGGGTGATTCCTTTGACTTGTATGTCAATTTGATAAGTCTAAATTTTAAACTTGTTTGAGTTGATATTGAGTCATAATGGGTGATTCCTGTGACTTGTATGTCAATTTGATAAGTTGACACATTTTATCTATTTGATTTAATTTCCTTTTTGAGTTGATATTAAGTTTATATTGGGTGATTCCAGTAAACTCTAATGTCGATTTGATAAGAAGGCTTTCAAATATTGTTTTGTTGATACTAGGTTGCAATGGGTGGTTCCATGCACATTTGTGTCGACTTGGTAAATTTTATAATTGTTGTTAATAATTTATTACTTGATCGCCTATTTATTATTAGTGTTTCGTCGTTGTGAAATTTATTTTAAAGTTTTCAATTTCTTTTGCGAACTTTAATTTTTATATATATGTTTAGGAGGCGTACGCTCTTATAACATATGTCTTGACTTGTGTTCGTAAGTGCTATTTTAATAAAGCAGCTAGCTACTCTTTATTAAATTGCTCTTATCTCTTTAAGTGGAGTATAAACCCGTGTGGTTACCTCTATTTAAATTGGCTTGGCTATCTATTTACGAACTCTTTTTTTTCTTCTTCGTTTCTTTTCTAAAAATATTTAGGTATGGTCGGATTTATTCTTTTATAATTTTACGTAAATATTTATTCCTGCTTCTTTTGCAAAATTACATATAGTTTATTGTGCAAACGTTTTTACCTTAAACTTTCTCTTGTCTTTGCTTCTTTCACATTTTATAAAATGATTGTTGTTACCGTGCTTATACAACTCTTTTGGTCTTCCAAAATAAAATGTATATTATTTGAGTTATCAAATTTTATACCTGCAAAGTTGTTTAGTTAACTAAAATCCATCGTTTATGTTTTCTTAATGTTCTTTATCTAGAGCATTTTCTTTTGTCACTTGGTTGTTTTGAAGTTTCGAGGACGAAACACTTTTAAGGGGGAGTGATTGTAACACCCCGTAATTTTCACTCTTTATTTTTGGTGTTTGTTTACATTAAAATGATATTTTTCGTAAAAATAAATAATTTATTATTTAGATTATTTTGGAACGTTTATGTTGTGATATATTTATATATATATTTATTTTAAGTTGTTAGTTATTTATTTTAAAGGTTATATTAATTTCGCTATTTGTTTAGGCGTTTAGGATGTTGTTTTGTCGCGTAGCGTTTTTGTAACGTTGTTGGACCGACTTGGGTGATGAAATGTTGCATCGCATGTGGCGTGCTAATGTGTTTATTATATTTATATTTATATTATAATTTATTATAATTATTTTCATTATTAAGTATTTTCAAAGTTTAGGCGCGATTTAGGAAGTTATCGATTTTTCGTGTGACGGAGTTTTGATGCATGGACCTTTGATGACTTGGGCCGAAATCTTCTTGGTGTACTTGGGCTTGGACAGCCGGCTATGGGGAGGGAGAAGGAAGAAGTTTCTCCTCTTTTATTTCATTTCTTTTAATTGGTGACTCTTGGTAGATTGTAACTCCCATAACCCTCCCTAATCATTCTCCTAAACCCTTCATTTTTCCTTGCCATAAAATTTTGATTTTTATTAAAAGAGGTTCAGCATCATTTGCATTTAACCCTCACCGTTTTCAAGAAAAGAAAGAGAGAAAAGGAAGAGGAAAAGAATAGAAAGTTTCAACCCGGTTTTTCCTGTCACACCTTCACGAAAATAACCGTAGCCGCAGATCTAACCGTTGGATAGTCTTTAAATTTGGACAGAACGTTTATAACATTCTGTGCTACACTATGACCGGAGCGATTTAGAATCTGAGCATTTTATCACTGGGAATCATGGTCGGAACAGAGCAGTGTGACATGAGATTTATCAACGTTCAAGAAGAAAATGCCTAGTGACTGGTTGCTTCAATTCTCGTTCGTTGTGCCTTGGGGTTAGAAGAGGAATTGGATTGTATGCGTAGCTCTTAACTTTTTCTTTAGACTCAGCTCTCCTCCCGATGTTCCAGGTAACTAGTAGTTATCTTAGAACCATAGTGATTAGGGTATTATTCGGTATTAGATTATTACGCTAGGAATTATTTAAAATACTTTTTGAATGAAATTATTGACGAAATGTGACATGAATATACTTGATGCATGCTGTGTGAGTACTGTAAAGAGAAAAAATAATTTTCGTATGATTTTTGGTATTTATTTGATTTAATTGGTGTTTTGTGCGTTTTTGGCTAAATTGCATAATAATTATTAAACGAATGTTAAAATTTCTGAAATTATGTATGTACGTGAGTTTATTCATGTTGTATAAATTTTTGGTAATTTTTGGGCGTTTATTTATATTTTTAGTTATTATATTGGCTTTATTGAGTAATCTGTATATTAACTTTTAAAATTATTTTGGAGTCCTAAAATTATAAATAAAATTTTTTCCATGTCAATAGAGCCATTAGGGTCATATGATAATTTTTTTGTGATTTTACTGCTCGAAATTATTAGTTTAATAATTATTATTGGGTTTTTGTGTGAAATTGAGGATACTCTTTTAAATTATTTGAGAGCTTGTTAATGAGAAATAATTTGTGATTTTTTATGTTCTTGTATGCTGGTGTTTAGTAGGTTGCTGTAATTATTATTGGTATCATTATGTTTATGTTTGATTTATGTAAAAATGATTAATTGTGTACTATTCATTTATTTAATAAGCCTTGGAGTTAATTGGTGATGCATTTTTGATTGATGTTGTTAGTGCTGTAAAAACTATTTCACTATCATTGTTGATGCTTAGTGATGTTTAAAGTATTGTGGTTGGAGATATTTGTTGTAAATTTGTAAGTTACTACTTTGAAGATTTTTGAAAAATTACTTTTGATGAATTATGGGTATAAGGCCGGGTGGCATCCCTTTTGACGAATATTTTTGAGATGAATGATACTTTGATGATATTTGTGATTTTATTTTGAGATAAGAACATCCGGTGGGATAGATGTAGTTTCCGGTGAAGAACATGCCAATCACCTGGTTTGCGAACTAGGGGTACACCTGGGTTAATTGTTGTCGTCCGAGAGGTCAGGGAATTCTGCGTGTTCTACGCTGCATCGGGAGTTTGGCCATTCTTAGACACATGCAGTGGGGAACGTAAGCCCATAGACTGACCTGGAGATTGCGATCTGACAAACCTTAGGAAGTGAATTGCGATTCACTAGCGTTCGATTTCTGTCTCAGTCACTTATTTTTCTAAAAGTACTCTTGAGATGATTTATTTATTTTTATCCAACTCACTTGCTATTTATTATTCATTTGCGTTATCTGTGAGTTATATGGAAGTGGATGCATATTGTAGTTAATTTGACTTAATTATTTCCTTTCTTATTAATCTATGTCTGAATCGTACTTTGATTGCTTTTGTTCTGGGAGAACTGCTACTTACTCCCCACTGATTGTGGATATTTGTTGTATATTTTGCAGGTTTTGTTGATGGGGATTTTCTTTGATTTTGGGCTCGGGTTGAGATGCGAGAAATAATCTATTAGGGGTTTTAGTTCTAGACTTCTCTTTAATTTGAGATAGTTGTCTCATTTCGATTTTAATCTAAGTAATTAATTTACTTATAGTACTTACTTATGTTTGTTTTTATCACTTAGTTATTTAAACACTATTCTTGTAGTAGTGACATTCCCAGAAGACGATGTTTCCGCCATTGTCCTATTAATACTATTATTATTTCTTTTTTTTCCGCTTTGAAATTCTGGGGTGTTACAGATTTGGTAATAGTTCGTAATGTGTCGAAGTGTATGAAAGTCGTAATGTTTATGTGAGAAAATTAGTATTTTAATTCGGAAAATTGAAGCCTATTTATAGGGAAAAGGAAATTGCACTTCACGCGCCAGCTGCGTTAGGCGCAAGTGGCTGTGGGACGCACAGTCACATGTGTGAAGTGCACATTGGCGTCCCTGACGTGGCATGACCAATAAAATGCGTACACGTGGTACGCACTTTTGAAAAAAGATAGAAAAGACAGGCTGCATGTCGCACAGTGTGCGCTAGGCGCAGGACTCTGTGTGACACACATGTCCACATGTCAGGGTCGTGCGCTTGAAGCACATCTGGGTCCTCGACGCAAGACTGTGCGCTCATCATACGCTGGTGCGCTAGGCTCACATTGGTGCGCTAAGCATACCACCTTGCTTTTGACACGTTTTGACAACCATTTCTATAAAACGCATCTTAAAGATTTTCTTTTACCTTTTAACTCATAAATCTGATTTTATGGGATAAAATCCAATTTTGAGTATAAAAATATCTTTGAAAATATTTATTTTATTTAAATAAAATAATTAATTATCAATGAGTAATTAAATGGGTATTTTCAAAGAGTTGGGCTAAAAATACGACTTTGGATCATTAAAATACGCTTTAACACTTTTAAAATAGTTTTCGCTCTTCGGACTACTCTTCTCTTGGGTCGGACCAATTAAGACCGCGGTGTGTTTCATCATTGGGCCCTTAAATGGGGAGACACGATTATGTTGTGTCTACAAAAGCCCCCATTTTGACTGAGGTTTAGGAAACCGATAGTCAAAGTATACAGTATCGGGACGGAGAATGATTCTAAACGCTCTGCAGTTTAGAACTGATCTATATACGTCAGTCTCTGCAAAATAAAGTTAGTATGCAGGACAATAACTACAAGCCATTTGATTGCCTACAGGAGAAAGATGTTTGCAGATAATGCACATAATGATGCAAAAAATGCAAACTTAGACGCTCTAAGGATGCATGGGATGCTATGCAAGGATTAAGGTTATGCAAAGCTAAGGAAGATGACACGTCATGGAAGGTCAGGGTTATGCAAGACTAGGATGTATGAAATTCAATGTAAGGTCAGGATTTTGCAAGGTTAGGAGATCTAGATATGTAGAATGATGGAATGATTATATATAGATAGAATGATTTTCGAAAACTGTTTTAGTAAATAATCGGAGTCCATAAACGAGGTTCGCAGTTTACAACTTTTCTGGAGTTTGATTTGATTTGGAGGAACCACCACATATATAAGAAGCCTCCACTTTGGGTATGCTTATCTTGAATTAAGCTCTATGAGCCTTGATTGAAATGCATTTGATCTGTCTTAAGCATTTAGAGTTCTTCAATGGGGATTCTTATTTGGAAAGTTGATACAGGCAAAGTCAAGTATCGCCAGAAACCATGGAATTACCGGAGAGTCATTCAGGGACAAGGATAGTTTGGATTGAAAAATAAAAAGTTCAAACTTGTGACTTATATAAATATAGGTGGGAAAAGGCTTTGACGAGGCTAGGTTCATACTCGAGTCTATGTCGGGATCTAGAAAAAGTATGCTTCTGAATTCTAGAAAGTCAAATCATTAGACCTTGATTAATTATTTTGGAAAAATTGACAATAAAGGTCTAAACTTTGGGTGATAATTTTTAAAAAGTTTGAACTATTGATTAACTGGTGTACGTCCCTATTTTAGGGGGTCTTAACTTTTTGCGGATCTTAGTGACTTGAAACTTGCTTAATAGATCATAACTTGTAAAACATTGGTCACACCAGAAGGATTAATTGAGGGAGAGAGGTAGGAACTAGTTGAAATTTTTCAAAAAATCGTCAGTTTTAAGTCACTGAGGCCCGTTAAAAGTTAATACTCCTAAAGTAGAGACCTACATAGGTTATTCAATAGTTCAGACCTTTTAAAAATTATCGCTCAAAGTCCATACCCCTATTGTCAATTTTTCCTTTATTTTCTTGAAGTGGTGAAACCTCGAGATGAGGATTCCTACAGATCCTTGCTGAATCAGACCATTCGTAGTTCTTGATATGATTTCTTTGTTTTTTTGATGGATTGAAGGATTTGAATAAAGGGGTAGAACTTGTGTGCAAGCCCCCTAGCTTGACCTTTTATTTCTTTGCCTTTGGCTTTTTCTTTTATGCATTTTTCCTTTTTGTCCTGTGCGTTTTCTTTTTGCTTTTGCTTTTTTCGCACTTTGAATTTATTCACTTTTTTATTTTATTTTTGCCTGGCATTGATTTTTTATCTTTTGTACTGAGGCTTGCACACAAGTCTTTATGGTTAAAGGGTATTGAAAGGTTTGCAGGTTATTTTGTGGAGCTTTGAAGGTTTTTTTGGTTATGGAGAATGATGGCTTATGGGATCTTTGTTTTGGGTTGCATGAGGATGATGGAAGGAATAGGGTAAGAGGGAATAACTCCTAATCCAAATCGGGGGGTAGGGAAATCGGGAGGGTGGTGGGGGGGTCGCGGCGGTGGAGGAGGATGGAAGGCTGGGCTAGGGTGGAGGGGAGGGGGTGGGGGTGGGGGGCTGGGATGGCAGGGGGAAGGGCTGCGATGGAGGGGAGGGTGGGCTAGGGTTAGGGTTTAGGGTTAGGGGTTAATAATGGCAAAATTGTAAATAACGCAAACGGCGACTTAACGTTCGTTACCAAAAAGGGCATTTGGTGAACGTTTTAGGAAACTCAGGGGTATATGGTGAATATCTGAAACATTGAGGGTATATGGTGATTTTCGTGATTTGTTAGGGGTATTTGGTGAAATAAGCATTTTTTTAAATTTCATATTTTTTTTTATTATTCAAGATCACTAGGTGATTTAAGTTTCGTCATTAAATTAGAAGCATAAATAAAATGATGGAAGGCCAATGAAAATGAAAATAAAATGCAAGAAGGCTTATAAATATTAAATTCCTAAAGGACATATACTCGACAGGAAAGGAAATGAAGCAGCTATGGGAGACTCTCCGACTCAACCTAGAAAACTAGCGTTAAATGACTATGCCCTGACATTATTTAAGCACTGCTAAGGGGTTGCTATTGTTGCTGATTTTTGCTATAGGCGAAATTGGTAGTCCACCATCTTCAACCATGTCCGGTAGAGCATTCTTTAAGGCCCAACACACAGATATTGGATGTCCATTCCCTTAGTGATATTTGCAGTAAGCATTAATGTTCCACTTCTTGTACCTATTCTCAGGTGCAGGGTCTGGAGTAGAACCAATAGGGTAAATTGCTCCTCTTTGAGTAAGCCTATTGAAAGCTTCTTCTAAAGTCATGCCCAGGGGAGTGAAGGTTCTTTGAGACTTTGGATAACCTCTATTTTCAGCAGTTAGGGCATTGACTTGGTTGTTTTTGGAGCTAGAGGGGTTGTTGTTACTCTTCTTAAAAGATTTGTTGTTACTGGAATCCTTGTTCTTATTGGCTTGCACCTCTTCTTCGATCAGTAGACCTACTTTATAGAGTTTCTTGAAAGACTATATGGGTTGGAATTTAATTTGTTCTCCGTACTTAGACTGCAGATTACGGATCACCATTCGGACTTGGTTCTCTTATGATGGCCTGTTAGTCATTTGTGCGGCTTTTTCCCTCCATATGTTAAGGAAGGTGACAAAATCTTCGTTGGACTTTTGTTTAGTCAACTCCAACTCACTAAGACCAATGGGAAGCTGAGTATTATATATGTATTGCTTGCGGAACTCTTCTTAGATGTAGTCCTAGTCATTCAGCTTGGTCTTGTTCAGTGATCTGAACCACTTGGATGGACGTGCATCCAAGGTCAAGGGAAAGACATAAGCAAACAGGTCCTTGCTTATGCCCTTGAGAGCCATAGAAATCGAGAAAGCTCTCAAATGATCATCTGGGTCTTCGACCCCCTTGAATTTTGGGAGGTCACCCAATGCCACTTTTTTAGGAAGCTTTTCCCTCAGTTCAAGATCAATGATGTCATAGCCATGAGCCTGACTCTCGAATGCAGGAATTGACGAGATCAATTGCTCGAGTTTTTCGAACCTCAAATCTGCCTTGGACTTGATAGAAGGTGGTGGTGGTGGAGTGTAATCACGCTCTTCTTCCTCTGTTATCATCTTTTAATTTAGCGCCTTGATCTCTTTGTCTTGTCCCTTAAGACGAGAGTTCATTAGTTGGAGTTGAGCATGTTTGCATTGAGTTGTTCAGAAGTGTCTCCCATCTCGGATGATGATTCAGAAGTTTCGGAAGACTCGTCTGAAAAGGTGAGAACTCGTGTGACGAGTCTGGGAGTAGGTTGACCTTGTATCCTCTCTGTCGAACATTCCCAAGTTATAATCTCACGACCTGTGCTGAACAGAAATCGAATGGACCTCGTAAATTTTAAGAAATGAATATCGAAATGAGAAATGGAAATGAGGGATGGAGAAATGGGAGATGAGAAATGGAAATGGGGAACGAAAATGGGAAATGCATTTAAAATGGAGGATTAGAAATGATTATGGGGTTTGGACTATTATGGGCTTGAACATGATACTGACATAGGCCTAACTATATGCATATGCACTAGATATGGACTGGACTGGACCATGCAAGCAGACTGGACTAAACTTTGAACTTAGAGAATAGCAAGCAGGCTAGGTCTAAGGGTAGGAATTTATCTTTTATAGTCCGAAGACTTAACTAGGGCTTACATGGAGATGCAAACTAGACCTAGGATTGAACTTTTATAGTCCGAAGATGGGACTAGGGTTCATATAGAGATGCAAACTAGACCTAGGAAATGAACTTTTATAGTCCGAAGACTTAACTAGGGTTTACATAGAGATGCAAACTAGACCTGGGGAATGAACTTTTATACTCCGAAGCCTTAACTAGGGTTTACATAGAAATGCAAACTAGACCTAGGGAATGAACTTTTAAAGTTCGAAGACTTAACTAGGGTTTACATAGAAATGCAAACTAGACCTAGGAAATGAACTTTTACAGTCCGAAGACTTAACTAGGGTTTACATAGAAATGCAAACTAGACCTAGGGAAGTTTTATAGTCCTAAGACATAACTAAGGTTTACATAGAAATGCAAACTAGACCAAGGGAACTTTTGTAGTCCGAAGACTTAACTAGGGTTTACATATAAATGCAAACTAGACCTAGGGAACTTTTATAGTCCGAAGACTTAACTAGGGTTTACATAAAAATGCAAATTAGACCTAGGGAATGAATTGGGCCTAAATGGACCTACTCTTTGAGTTGGATTAGAATTAGCCTTAGATTGGAATGGACTAGGAATAGCCTTGGCCTAGACTTCGCATAAAGAGGCAAATGGGCCTTGATTTTGACATGAACTAGACTTATATGGGCATAAGGTCGACTCTAATGCTAGTGAATTAATGGACTCAAATTTAGAAGGACCTAAGATGGACTCTAATGGATATAGGCCTGAAAATGAATACAAGCGAATTGAATTGATTGGATTGTATTGAGTGAAGGTGTTTAGACTAGGCTTAGAATTTTCGAAATTCGTTTTTGAAAGGAACCCCTTATTTTTATCTTTTGTTAGGAAAATATGATGGATTAATTTTGAAAATGTTTTTTACAATGTCTCGTATGATGATGATTAATAAATATTTTCGAAAAAGTAGAATAGAACTGGGTGTAGGATTGATTTTGAAAAATGTAAGTTTTTTAAATTAATTGAATATGATTGAGTAGAATTGATAGGAAAGATTAGTTTGATAGCAGGGATAAAATGGGAAGAGGTAGACATGCATGACGACTCTGACTCTACCATGACCACTTTTCTAGATGGACTTTTTAGGATAGACTCAACTTTGCACTAAAAAGATCGATTTATTTATGCCTGAATTAGGTTAGACCCCTAGAATGACCATGCTTTTACGCGAATGCAGACAGACCGAACATAGGATCGACCACCACGCCGAATAAATCGACGAAAAGCATGCGATGCATAGACTACGTGCCACGCAGCATTGCTGCGCGCGACACACGACCATGTGTCTGGTGCGGGTTAATGCGCTTGGCGCACTACTCCCCGATATGTTTTTTCTAGAATTTAGGCGGGGTTTTGGCCAATTGACGATCTTTTATTTGTTGTTTAGACGTGATTTTAGGTACGACGCATAACAACGGTTTTGACAAAATAATAACCGGCAAAAATTGCAATCACAAGCAAATGTCATATAACATGGATGCAAAACTTCCAACCTAAAGTCTAGTTCAATGATTGAAACTATGGTCAAGTTTAAGTAAAGGATGAAAAGGGTCCATGACTAAGAGATTGATCCCACGCTTCGAACATGTGCTTAAAGAGGTGGCCACGTGTAAGACGCATTCCAGTTTTCAAGAGAACAATGCCATGGTTGGGTAGGTTTGCTTATGACTAAGATCCAACACAATCGCTCAGGAAGCTTTTTGAAAGAACCAAGCGCAAACCCCCTGGGGGTGACCTCATGCATAGAACATGCGCTAATGAGGCAAGGTAGATTGTCCTTACGGCGGCTGAAACAATAGCCATGGATATGCAAAACTGTAATGTCATTCTAAAGCATAAAAAGAGTATGAATCACATTTTTCGAGTTTCACCCACTCATTTAAAAAATTTAATTTTTTTAAAATCATCCCTAGTGGAGTGTCCAAATTGTAGACGTATTTTTATTTCGCCTAAGCGGTGTGAGCGCGTATTTGAATACCTCATTGTAAAGGGTTTATTGAAAAATATTTTGTATTGAAAGGAAGACTCATAAACCTAATTGGATATTGGGAAATCATAGGGACAAATTAGGGACTTATCCAATGTAGATTTCCCCGTCCTGACTCCATAGATGGTCAATGAACCAAAAATTGGGTCCGGGGACGAGGGTACGAACACAGTCATAATGAACCACATTCGCTTTTGAAATAATTTGTTCATCGACCCTGAGGACGTGGCTTGGGCTTGAGAGATTGACAACCTTCAAGACAAGCAATCGTGAAGCCTGAAAATCTGATATTTTATGTGTTTGTTTGTATGTGTTTTTGTGTTGAAAAGTATGAGTTTTGTAGAGAGAATTCGTAATAGTTTGTAATGTCTCGAAGTGTATTAAAGTCGTAATGTTTATGTGAGAAAAACCGTATTTTAATTCGGAAAATCGAAGCCTATTTATCAGGAAAAGGAAATTGCGCTTCACGCGCCAGCTGCGCCAGGCACAAGTGGCCATGTGACGCACAATCATACGTCTCAGGCGCACATTGGCGTGCCTGATGCGGCATGACCAATGAAATGCGTATACATGATACACGCTTTTGAAAAAGATAGAAAAGACAGGTTGTGTGTCGCACAGAGTGTGCGCTAGGCGCAGGACTCTATGTGACACACATGTCCACGTGTCAGGATCGTGCGCTTCACGCACGTCTGTGCGCTCAGCACACGCTGGTGCGCTAGGTGCACATTATTGGTGCGCTAAGTGCACCGCCTTTTGCTTTTGACACGTTTTCACACACTTTTTTATAAAACGCGTCTTAAAGATTTTCTTTTAACTTTTAACTCCGGAAATCTGATTTTCGGGATAAAATCCGATTTCAACTATAAAAATATCTTTGAAAATATTTATTTTATTTAAATAGAATAATTAATTATCAATGAATAATTAAATCTGCTTTTTCAAAGAGTTGGGCTCAAAATACGAATTTGGATCAATAAAATACGCTTTAACACCTTTAAAATAGTTTTGGCTCTTCGAACTGCGCTTCCCTTGGGCCGGACCAATTATGACCGCGATATGTTTCTGATAAGTGCCTATTTTACATACTTTTTACCCTCTTTTACTAAATGTTTTGGGTTCAAATTGTACTAATTTTATGAGTTTTCATTGTTTATTAGTAGAAAGTATAATTTACTAGGGAGTGGATATTTATTATGAATGGGGTTTTGCATATTATTTCTTATTTTTTTTCTATCTAATGAAATGGCCAAAGCTTAATCATTTTTTTTCTTATTGTTTATATAGGTACAATTACACAGTATTAGTTACTTAGACAAAATAAGAGAAAAAGAAGAAAAGGCTACCGCAATTTCTGATTTTTTAGTAAAAAAAATGTTTAGTTAAAAAAGTTTAAAAGGTAGTAAAAAGTTAGAAATTTAAAAACCTACTATTTATTCACTTTAAGAATATTGTTATTAAAATTATTAATTTTAAAATATCTAAATTGTAAATATTTTAAATCAAATAAAAAAGTTTTTTTTTAAAATAAAGATTCCTATCCAACAGGTCCAAAACTGGACAGGAAAGGAAAAATTCAGGTCCAGACCGTCCAAATTTTTTCCAGATTCCGGTCCAGCCGGTTCCGGTTCCGAAACGGACCGGTGTTTTCCTAGACCGGTGAACACCACTACACGTAACCACCACAACTATAAAAGAAGAAAAAAAACTCCTGCTGGGCCAAATCCAACACACTGACGGCAGCACACAAAAGAAAAGAAAAAAACCCTTCTTCTTGGTAGAGGGAGAGGGAAGAACGAGAGGGATAAAACAGAACGAAAGGACAAACAACAGAGGACGAAAAGAGGAAGACAGCCGTAGGGGATTTTGAACGATAAAGGACGAAAACAAAGGAGAGCCGACGCATGATGCAGGGCGTTTCATCTGATTCGTCATCTGAATTTGAAGTTTTTCTCTCTTCACTTAGTTTATGTTATTTAGTTTCGTTATTACTATGTTTAATTTCAGATTTTCACTTTCAATTAGTTGTGTTAATTTAATTTAATCTCTAGCTAAATTTCCATGTACTAGGATTAGATGTAGTCTTTTATTTTCTGTCAATGATTTGAATTATGTTGTTTGGATTGATTTATTATATTTGCAATTTGATAATCTTGATTTGTTTCATATGATTAATCTGGCCAATTGATTGTATGTTTAAGGTATTGAATTATTAGCGGAAATGAAAGTTCAATATTAGTTCGTGGGGTTATCAAACGTCAAGTAGTATAATTTTAGGAATAGTTATACACTTGGGGTGGTCTTTTATATGAATTTCTTGTTCGTAATGGATTTATATTAATTGTTATGACCACAGAAGTAGGCGTAAGATTAGTATAAATACACGTTTTCTACCTTGGAAGAGGAGATAATATATCATAGGAAATTCGATCATTGCAATACAATAGCTTTTAATCCGACAACTAGTTTAATTTCATTGTAGAAGTAATTGGCGAAATCTAAGTCCTAGAACAATATCTCATATTTGGTTTATACCCATTTTCCGACGTCTTTAGAGGTAGAATTAGTATAGTTCTTATTTTATTAGTCTAGTTTATCACCATCTGTCACTACTTTTGGATCGTCTAAATAATATTAGTATCTCTTAATTTGGTAGTTGATCATACCTTCTTGTGGGAAACGATACCTTGCTCACCCTATATCTACACTAATTGACCCGTATACTTGCGGTATTTTAAGGTACATTTGGGACCGAACAAGTTTTTGGCGCCGTTGCCGGGGAGGCAATAGTTTAATATCATACTAGAGGGATTTTAATATTAGTTTAGACTTTATTTTTTTGTTAGCACTTGTTTTATTTTTCTATATAATTTTGTTTTTTCCCTTTCATAAACATTTTGTTATTGATATCTTTTTGTTCTTGCGTTATTAGTATTAGAACTTTTAATAATTAGTTTCTTTCCCTAATCACTAAAAGTTGTGTTTCTTAATTATTTAGCGTAAAAGTTGTTGTACTTTTGGTGATTTTGTTTTTGCTTCACATAATTATTAATTTAAGTTGAAACTTTCTGATATTTATTAGTGTATGTCACGTACTAATCGTTCTTTAGTTTCTTTCGATCCAGAGATTGGAAGAACAACTCGTGCACTAAGGAAACAGAAGAGGTTGGAACAAATACGAAAGCTGGAAGATTTTGATTTGGAGCATCTCTTTTCTAAAGAACTTGACAATAAACCAGTAAAGATGGGAGATGATAACAATGAAAAGCCACTACGTGACTACGCAATGCCGAATTCTAGTGGAGCCCCTTCAAGTATTGTAAGACCAAATGTCGCTGCAAATAATTTTGAAATTAGTCCTGCCTTAATTCGTATAATTCAACAAGAACAATTTAGTGGACTAGATAATGAAGATCCTAATGACCATATAGGTAATTATCTAGAAAAATGTGATACTCTTAAGCTAAATGGAGTAACTAATGATGCCATTAGATTAGGACTTTTCCCCTTCTTGCTAAAAGCAAAACAAAAATATGGTTAAAATCTAATCCTGCTAGTTCTTTTACTACTTGGGAAGATTTATCTGGAGATTTTCTTAGAAAGTACTTTCCCCCCTGGTAAAACTGCTAAACTAAGAAATGATATAACTTGTTTCATACAGAATGATGGAGAGTCTTTATATGACGCTTGGGAAAGGTTTAAACATTTACAATGACAATGTCCTCATCATGGTGTCCCAGATTAGTTGCTTGTGCAAACATTTTATAATGGTATGAATGAATCTGTTAGAATAACTATAGATGCTGCTGCAGGAGGTGCTATAATGGGCAAAACTACTAAGGTAGGTAATAGATTATTCAAAGAAATGACTTCAAATAACTATAGATGCTGCTGCAGGAGTTGCTTGTGCAAACAATATTTATTATTTATTATTATTTATTATTGACTCGTGTTTGTTGTGTTTTAATTCGAAAATATTGCAATTTGCTAAAATTATAGCTTTGATATAATTAATGACTCATAACAATAATAATAATGACAATAATAGCAATAAAATTATTAACAAAAAATATAATACTAATATACTGTAATTAACCAAAATAATAATAATAATAATAATAATAATAATAATAATAATAATAATAATAATAATAATAATAATAATAATAATAATAACAATAACAACAACAACAACACCACCAACAATAATAATAATAATAATAATAATAATAATAATAATAATAATATTATTATTATTATTATTATTATTATTATTATTGTTATTATTTATTTTTATTATTATTATTTTATTATTTATTATTATTATTATTATTATTATTGTTATTATTTATTATAATTATTATTGTTATTATTTATTATCATTATTATTATTTATTATTTATTATTTATTATTTATTATTTATTATTTATTATTTATTATTTATTATTTATTATTTATTATTTATTATTAATTATTTATTATTTATTATTTATTATTTAATATTTATTATTTATTATTTATTATTTATTATTTATTATTTATTACTATTATTATTATTATTATTTATTATTATTATTATTATTATTATTATTTATTTTTATTATTATTATTATTATTATTATTATTATTATTATTATTTATTATTCTTATAGAAGCTTTAAATACTGAAATAGAAAGACTTGAGGTACATAATATTGAGGTGTAAATAATATAGAAGAAACTAATGAAGATTTTAATTCTGAACAATCTAGTCAAGAATTTAGATATTCAAATTATGTGGAATCTGACTTTAATTCTGAAAAAGATAAAGAAATTAATGCACTCACAAATGATGACGAATACTATTTTATGGAAACTAGTAGAAATTATAAACCTACATTTAGAAAAAAAAAATATGATTACAAACATAGAAATAATGACTATATATGGAAATATCGAAGAAAAATAGAAGATGAATACATACCAAGAGATAACCAAACAGGAGACACTTTAAATTTAGACTACTCTACAAATGTATAATTGCTTGTTCTATAGGTTCTTTAATTCTATCATCAGCTAGTTGTAATTCTAAAGGAGTATTTATTCCTTCCTTAACACAGGCTTTTATTATTATTTCAACAGCTGCTAATTCTACAAATCTAAATGTGATTGGTTTATCTTTTAACACGTTAATTTTAGCTATTTCTTCATATAGTACTTCTTGTGTAATTAATGGGACTTTAGTGTACATGTTGCCTTGTACTTGTGTTATATCTATAACATGTTCTCTATCAGCTATAACTAAATATTCTTCCTTTTTCTTTCTGAAAAACTTAGTTAAATTAGTTAATTCAAATTTTTTCTCTATTATTTTATTGGGTGACAATGTAAATCCTTCATACTTCAATTCATTATATCTTTGTAAATCAAAAATAGCTCTTTGATTTTTATGTTGTACTGTTATATCTTCGTCGTAATCTACTTCTAGTAGCTCTTTATCCATTACTATCGGTTTCAGTATTATCTTCTTCTTCACTACTCATTATTTAATTAATTTCATTATTATCTGTTTCATATTCTAAAACGTATATTTTCATCGGGTGGTATATTAGTTTTTCCTAGTTCATATTCAGCTATTTGTAATTCAATAAAATTTACATTTTTTATATTTTTATTGGCATTTTTATTTGTTTTAGTTTTACACTCTCTTGCTATATGACCTATTTGACCACAATTATAACATCTACATTTTTTAGGGTTATTAACATACTTATAAACTTTCCTTTTTACAAAGTAATTTTTATTTGATCGTTTATTATGTTTATATTTTCCATAAGGTTTGAATCTTTTATATCTTCTTTTATTTAGTTTAGGTCCTTTAGTTTTATATTTTTTTGTGTAATTTATGACATCCGAATTTTGGTATTTCATATCTTTCACAACAATTACTTATTTTAGCTTGTTTTCTAAATGCTTTTTGGTTATTCACTTCGATACAATAATTTTTATACCATGTTTGTAAAAATGCTATTCGTTCTCCTAGAGTTTCTGACTTAGGTTCCTTAGCATATGTTTCTTGTACCATAGTATTTATAGGTATTGGTAATTTTTGAAAATAGAATTTTCGAAATACAGCCAGTTGTAAAGGGTAATTTTACTACTATTGTTATAAAAGCCCGTTTATCTTAAAAGAAGTGTTTAACTTTTTCCATTTTGGTAAAACAATTTTCTTTCATAATTGTTGTTTGTGCTCCTGTATCGACCATTGGTGTATAGTATCTACTTTTATATCCTTCAAAGATTATTTTTATTAAGGATTGAGAAGTGTGAATTTATTATATATTATAACCTTCTTATTCACTCTTGCTAGTTCCTTATTAGTATTATAAACTATCAGTTGTGGGTTTTAATTATTTTCATAGGTTATCAAGTAATTGGGCTTATATGATTATTTATTTATTTATTTAACCTATGATATATTTTATACTAGTAATAATATATCTAATATTGACAGGTACATGATAATGGTGGAATCAAAGAAATGCAATTTGGCTGTTGTGATTTTAATGGGTTAAACCCATTGGACTCAAAATCATGCAACAAGAAGTATTAGGGAAGCTAGATTTCCTTTGATGTTAATGTACAAGAATTGGGAAAAGTGGCCCAATGTGAATAAAAGGCCAAGAAAAGCCACGCAGCAATTGGAAGCAAAGAAAATAAGAAGTACAGAAAAGTAGGAAGAAAGCCCAACACTTTTTGGAGGTTAGATAACTCACGTGGGTATTGAAAGAAAGGAAGTGAACTAGTGAAGGAAACCCTTGGGCCTTAGTGGATATCACACGCTGCATGGGTTTTGGCTGGATATAAAAAAGAACACAGCACCCAACAGCAAGGGGGGAGAGGACGAGCAGCAACGCTGCAGCAGTAAGTAGCAGCACGAGAGAAGTAAGTAGGAGCAGCGGCGAAGAGCAAGGACACGAAGCTTTTCATCCGATTTCCGACCATGGTTGCTTATATTTGGGTGATGTTCTCTCAAATTATGAGTAGCTAATTCTATTTTCTAGGACTTAGATGAAACCCTAATATTATGTATTGATGTTTTAATTGTGTGTGAGAATTGATTGTTGGTTTATGATTGCATAACTATTAAGATCAATGTTGGGTTGATTATTGTTTGCAATATAGATTGATGATTGTTCTTGTAGAATTAATTATTAGTTTTTATTGTTATCAAATTTACATACTTTGTTCTTGTAGTCCAAAGTGTGATGTTATGCAATGGTGTTTGATGATTTGTGGTTAAAAAGTTGAATAATTTATGCTTTGGTTAGATAAGTTATGTCACCTAATTAATCGCAATACTATTTATGTGAGTATTCCGGCTTGTAGTTTAGGGTACTTGATAAACCTATTAATTCTCATTCCAATTAATCTATTACTCATATTATTAGTGGTGAATTCGACTGTCCTAGATTTCATATTATTGTCTGTTCTCCGACTCTATAGTTTATTACCTAGTTTATTTAGTTTACTATATATTTCAGATTAGTTTAATTAATTCACAAATAATTCATTATATCTATATTTAGGAATAAATTAGTAGACTTTAGACTTACTTTTAATCAACTGTTCCCTGTGGATACGATACCCTATTATTTATCACTTACTACTAAGTCTTGTACACTTGCAAGAATAGGGTTTTATAACTTGTTTTAAATCGCTATCAGTGCTCCTGTATCGACCATTGGTGTATAGTATCTACTTTTATATCCTTCAAAGATTATTTTTATTAGTATATAGGTTAAATTACTCATTTTTATTAAGGATTGCTAATTCATTTTTCATTTTACGTATTTGTTGTTTTAATATTTTTGTGTCTCTTATTTTTTTATATTTCTATGGTCATTATTTTTTATTATTATTGTTTATTTATTTATTTATTATTATTATTATTATTATTATTATTATTATTAAAAATTATTATTATTATTATTATTATTATTATTATTATTATTATTATTATTATTGTTATTGTTATTGTTATTATTATTATTATTATTATTATTATTATTATTTTGGTTAATTACAGTATATTAGTATTATATTTTTTGTTAATAATTTTATTGCTATTATTGTCATTATTACTATTGTTATGAATCATTAATTATATCAAAGCTATAATTTTAGCAAATTGCAATATTTTCGAATTAAAGCACAACAAATACGAGTCAATAATAATAATAACAATATTAATAGTAATATTGAAAACAAAAATAATAATTAAAACATTAGATAAGATTGAACTAAACTGAAATTAACTGAACTAAACTGAAATTAAATTTGCTGAACTGAAATTAAATTAACTGGACTAAAATTAAATTAACTGGACTGAAATTAAATTAACTGAACTGAACTGAAATGAACTAAAATTAAATTAACTGAACTGAAATTAACTGAAAATAAGTTCAAAAGAACAGGGCCTATGTCTAATGAACAATTTCTATCACAATCACCTAATTATTGTTGGGAACTAATTGAGTGGTTGGCTAAGAATAATTATGAGTGGAATATGTCATTATCAGCTAGACAAGACCCTTCACTCCAGATGTATACTACAATACCTTCTTGTTCTATGAATTGTCACTTTACTTCTCATGTTATTTCTTTGTATGATGTGACATTAGCAAATGGTTTTGACCCCTTTCCCCAATATGTATATGATTATTCTACTCAAACTTCTCATCTCGAACCTATTTATAATGATAATGGTGATGATGAAGGAAAAATAATGAATGAAAACTATTAGGATGTTGATAAAGATGATAAAAGGACCAATGTGGTGGATGTTTTGAGGAAGGAAGAAACAGTGGTTGAAATTCTCTCTTTAGAGGGACATAAAGTTGAGAGTGGAGTGATTCATGAGTCTTTGTCAGTTATACCTATTGTTTTTGAGTCTCATGTTCCTTTCTCTTGAAAACTTGACCTCATTCCGTCTTCCCTGATATTATATCCTCCATCGTTCATTATTTCGCCCCCTTTGAATTACTCATGTGATCGTGTAACTGATGTACATTTAATTTTTATTCCTTCTTTTGGGTCATGTAACGATACTAACGGTTTTTCTTTTTTCTTACTCTTGTACGTATAACTTTTCTTTTGATTTTCCTTTTTCTAGGTTTAATAGATTTTTAAGATTAATTTATTTCATATTTTCTTTTTACTCTTATATAATATCTTCAGAAATGTTTGCAGGAACATATGACAAGCTTCTTAGAGCATTGAACTGTTCCACATTGGTGCACTAAACTTAAATGGCAGCTTAGAAAAAATTGAAATAAAGCTAGTTAGTCGAATGCTGGCAACTATAGAAATGAACTTCCTTATGTTTCAATCAGACATGGCTTCAATCAGACATGGCTGAAAATTGAGAATTCTATTTGCTGCACCAGGTTGTCTCTTTCTTAGGTCAATCTCTTTTTATTCATTTCTGCTTCTCCCCGCCTCTATTTTTAGTTTGATTTTATAAGATTGAGGACAATGTTTATAATAAGTGTGGGGGAGAGGCTTAAGCCTTGGATTGCTGGATTTGGAATATTGCTTTGATGTTGGAATTAATTTTTATGAAGAAACAGGCTAGAAAATGAGGAAATTTGATTGAAATATGTCATATATTTAGGGTAGGTGCTGCCAAAATTTGTGCAGAACTTTATAATTTTCATATCTAATTTTGACTCAAAGGCAGATTTTTTAGCTTAATTTGTGAAAAGAAAAAAAAATTAGTTTTTAATATTGAATTAAAAAAAGTTTTTCTAGTTTTGTTGCAAGTTAATGGGTTGGTATGTTGACTGATTCAGAGAATTGCATAGCATCACCGTGTAAGTGTTTGGCAAGTGGTAAGAATGGTTATTTATGATTTGATTTGTGATTGACTTGGTGAACATCTAAAACCATTGTGAGACTTTTGAGCTTTTTTAATAGACTAAAACATCTATATTAGTCTCTATGTTTTCATGAGAGTGTTTGTTAGTTCCTGGTGAAGTATAGACTCTTGAATTTGCATTGGTTTCTTCGAGACTACATTGAAACATGAGCATGCATAAAAACGATCAAGGCATTTGATTTTCTTGAATCATATTAGCCTAAGCCACCTACATTATTATATTCCTTTTTAAAAGCCCCTCTGAGCCTTAAGCCTATTTCTTTTGTTTAAACCGCATTACAAGCTTATAATTCTAAGTACATCCTAACCAAAGATTTGAGCTAGTGAAATATAATTTGTAGGATGGAGTATTTGTGAAGGGTATAAAAAAAATTATATCAATGGTCATTATGAAATTGTGAAAAAAAAAATTCAAGAAGAATGTTGAATATATATATATATATATATATATATATATATATATATATATATATATATATATATATATATATACGATGTGTGATACGACAAAAACATGATTATGAAAAAAGGTAAAAATAAGTCAAATGTTATATGTCATTCAAAGCAAATGGTGCACAAGGAGATATATTGGTTACAAATTATTTAGAGTTGGAGTTTATTTGTTGGCTTCTCATCTATATGGCCAATGGAGTTACTGTTCTTCTACTCCACTAGCTCTTAAGCTTTTGAGCACCAAATCCTAAATATTCCTTACCCTCACCTTAGCCTTACATTACAACCTTATTAAGTCCTTTTGATTTTTGTATGCTCTATGTCTTACTAAGTAGCGGAGGATTGAATGATATGCAAATTTAAAAATGATATATTTCATTTTGAGTCGACTTCTTTGGCTTTGTGTGATTATTATTACGCCCCAAACACATGAGTGGTTATAAATTTGTTTTTATTTGCATAACTAAAGTGAGGGTTCACCAAGTTAATTACTCGATTACCGAAATCTTGAATGTGGTTGTGGTAAGATGTAATGGAAACACTAATACATGAAGTACTATGCATTTTGAAGAGTTGGCTACTCTTTGGCTCATTGCTTTTGATGTCTAAACAATGTTTTTGAACTAAAAATTATTTCCATAAGTCACATTTCAGGTCTTTGTGAAAACTTTCAGTTGTATTATGGTTGTTTATAATAGAATTTGCTTGAAGAGTCAGTCAGTTTGGAAGTTTAAAAAATGTTACTCCAATCTAGTATCTTATATTGATAGATAGATACCGCATTATATAGTCCTAGTTTGCTTGAGGACTAGCAAACCTTAAGTGTGGGGGAGTTGATAAGTGCCTATTTAACATATTTTTTACCCTCTTTTACTACTTGTTTTGGGTTCAAATTGTACTAATTTTATGAGTTTTCATTATTTATTAGTAGAAAGTATAATTTTCTAGGAAGTGGGTATTTATTATAAAATTTGGGGTTTTGCATATTATTTCTTCTTTTTTTATCTATCTAATGAAATGGCCAAAGCTTAATCATTTTTTGTTCTTATTGTTTATATAGGTACAATTACAAAGTACTAATTACTTAGACAAAATAAGAGGAAAAAAAAAAAGGCTATAGCAACCTAAAACTAAGTTACTGAAGACACAAAAAGAAAGGAGGCAAAGTGGGTTTCCATAACACGCAACCACAACAGCAATAAAAGAAAAAAAAAACTCTTACTGGGCCAAATGCAACACACTAACGGTAGCACATAAAAGAAAGGGAAATTTTACATGGTGGCCTTCAAGTTTCAACTTTTCTATATGGTGGCAAGGAAAAAATATATTATACAAAGTGACCCTCAAGTTTAAAAAATTCTACATAGTTGTCTTATTTCATTAATTGGTGGCTCAACATTTTGAACTGTAGCCATTTCTCTCTCCTCCCTCCTCCCTCCTCCCCTTTCTCTCTCCTCCCCATCCCCTTTATCTCTCTAAACCACAATTATGCACCACTGCATCAACAAATACTACCACCATTCGAACACCCACCGAACCCCACAAATCACCTTCTCTGCCACTGAAACCACCACGAACCACCACCACAACACCCACTAAAGCACTCCCTCTACCCCCGAAACACCCCAAGAAACCACCCCCTCTGCTCCGAAAAACCAATAAACCACTTCCTCTCACTTCTTTCCAACGCCTCCACCATCAATTCGGGGAAAAATTCAAGCCTAAAAATGGGAAGTGGTTGTTGTTGGGCAGTGGTGCAAAGGTGGTTGGGCGGTGGTGGTACGTTAGAGATGTTGTTGGTGTCGCAGTTTGTGAATTGGCTGCTGTGGTCCTGAAGAATTGAATTTCGAGGTTGTAGGCCGTCAGTTGAGGTAACTATATCATGAATTCATGATGTTTATGGGTTCAGTCATCGTGACTTGGATGATGGGTCAGCAATGGAGAATTTTAGGGTGTTATGATGATGGTTGGGCGGTGGAGAGATGAGAGAGAAAGGGGCGGTTTTAGGGTGTTATGATGATGGTTGGGTTGTTTAAAGGTGAAGTAGGTTTTTAAAGGCCACTATGTAGAATATTAGGAACTTGAGGAGGCCATTATGTAGAATATTAGGAACTTGAGGGTGACTTTGTATAATATTATTTTTGCCCCGCCACCATGTAAAAAAGTTGAAACTTGGAGGCTACCATGTAGAATTTTCCTAAAAGAAAAGAAAAAACCCTTCTTCTTGGGTAGAGGGAGAGGGAAGAACGAGAGGGATAAAACAGAACGAAAGAATAGACTATAGAGGACGAAAAGAGGAAGACAGCCGTAGGGGATTTTGAAAGACAGAGGACGAAAACAGAGGAGAGTCGACCCAAGACACAGGGCGTTTCATCTGATTCTTCATCTGAATTTGGAGTTTTTCTCTCCTCTTAGTTTATGTTATTTAATTTCATTATTACTATGTTTAATTTCAGATTTTCACTTTCAATTAGTTGGGTTAATTTAATTTTAATGTCTAGCTAAATTTCCATGTTCTAGGATTAGATGTAGCTTTTTATTTTCTGTCAATGATTTGAATTAAGTTGTTTGGATTGATTTTATTATAACTCATTTGCTAAATGCCGCCCTGGAATTTCCTGCTAACGCCCTGTATTTTTGTACCAAAATAAATTGGGTGTATTTTCCTATTCCCTCCTTTCTTCTTTCCCTTTCTTATTTAAACTCTCACATATGGCACATGTTTTCCACCACACTTTCTTTATTCACTTTCATTTTCTCAAGATTTCCAGCATTGACCAAGGTGTTTACCGGTGTTGACCAACATTGATCACACAAACGCTAATGTAATTAAAAAAAAATTTCGAATAAAACTGATAGAATGTCTTAAACCTGGCGCTTCGAAAAACTTACGATACATGGGGTTTAGTGTAATCATTTTTTGTTTCAGTCCCTATTTTGGCCGATTTTATTTAGCTTTATTAGAACATCTCATAATATAGTAAAATTTACCATAACTAGACTTTAAAATACCGAAAAAATGCCCAGGCGCCTAAATTAGGCGCCCGAACCTGTGTTCAGGCGCCTAAATTAGGTGCCCAACCACAAGTACAGGCGCCTAAATGAGGCACCCAACCACAGGTATAGGCGCCTAATTTTGGCGCTTGTACCTGTGGTTGGGCGCCTAATTTAGGCGCCTGTACCACAGGTTCGGGCGCCTAATTTAGGCGCCTGACCACAGGTTCGGGCGCCTAATTTAGGCGCCTGACCACAGGTTCGGGCGCCTAATTTAGGCGCCTGGGCACTTTTTTTTTTTAAAGTCTATATAGTCCGATTTTTTGTATTAAAAGAATTATAAAATTTCATTAATATTAATAATGCAATAATGTGGCCGGAAAAGTTGCCGGAGTTCTTGTCACCGGAAAAGTTGTCGGAGTTCTTGATGGGAGATCCTTGTTGATGAAAGAGATGCAGTGAGAGAGTGATGGAGAGTGGAAGAGAGTGAGGGAGAGTGAAAAAGAGTGGGAGAGTGAGTGTTAGAGTATAAATACATGTATATGTATTTATACAGGGCGTTAGTAGGAAATTCCAGGGCGGCATTTAACAAAACCCTATTATAATTACAATTTGATAATCTTGATTTGTTTCATATGATGAATATGGTCAATTGATTGTATGTTTAAGGTATTGAATTATTAGCGGAAGAAAAAGTTCAATATTAGTTCGTTGGGTTATCAAACGTCAAGTAATATAATTTTAGGAATAGTTATACATTTGGGGTGGTATTTTATATGAATTTCTTGTTCGTAATGGATTTATATTAATTGTTATGACCACGAAAATAGGCGTATGATTAGTATAAATACACGTTTTCTATCTTAGAAGAGGAGATAATATATCATAGAAAATTCGGTCATTACAATACAATAGCTTTTAATCCGACAACTAGTTTAATTTCATTGTAGAAGTAATTGGCCAAATCTAAGTCCTAGAACTATATCTCATATTTGGTTTATACCCATTGTCCAACGTCTTTAGAGTTAGAATTTGTATAGTTCTTATTTTATTAGTATAGTTTATCACCATCATTCACTATTTATGGATTGTCTAAATAATATTAGTATCTCTTAATTTGGTAATTGATCATATCTCCTTGTGGGAAACGATACCTTGCTCACCCTATATCTACACTAATTGACCCGCATACTTGCGGTATTTTAAGGAACTTTTAGGACCGACCAATTTCATCAATGGGCCCTTAAATTGAGAGACACGATTATGTGTCTACATCTAATATGCATGAGACTCTAGTGGAACTAGACTCCTAGAACATACAGAATTCTGATGGATTTAGACTCCTACTATGCATGGATTTCTATGGATTCTAGGTACCTAAGATGGTAATAACTTTAATGACCCTAGAATTAGACGAGATTAAGACTCCTAGAATTAGACGACCTTCAGGAGGAGCAATCTTGAAACCAAAAGAACGATGTAAACAAGAACGTAAGTGTGTTTGATTGTATGTTGAAGTACGAATTTAGAGCACGAGCGTATGCGGAAAATAAAGTGTATGAGAATATAATAATGAAAAAAACCGTCCTTTGATTCCGGAAATCAAGGAGTATTTATAGGGAAAGCGAAAATGCGCTTCACGCGCCAACTGCGCCAGGTGCAGGGGTTGTGTAACGCACAATCACACGTGTCAGGAGCACATTGGCGTGCCTGACGCTGCATGACTAATAAAATGCGTACACGTGGTACACGCTTTTGAAATAGATAAGAAAGACAACCTACGTGTCACATGGAGTAGTGCGCTTGGCGCAGAACTTTGTATGACACACAGGTCAATGTGTCAAGCGCGCCTGACATATCCCAACCTGTGCGCTGGGTGCAAGTGCTGCACTAGGCGCACCACCTGCGTCCAGCACATGCTGCCATGCTTTCCTGCTAAACGCGTTTTTTGAAGTTTTATTTTATCCCTTGAAATCCGGAAATTTAATATTACGGATTAAAAATCTGATTTCATTTTATTTCATGAAAATATTTATTAAAAATAATAAATAAACAATTAGGCTTTTGGACTTAAAATATTTTAAATGGACTCAAAATACAATTAATTATCATGAATAATTATTTGGGCTTTTAAAATAAGACTTCTAAATACACTTTAAATTTATTTTGGGTTGGCTCTTCTTCGGACTGATCTTCCGCCTACGCCAACTAAAACCGAGGTATGTATGTTTCATCATCGGACCCTCAAATGGAGAGATATGATTATGTGTCTACACTAGTAAAGATGAAACATTTGATGAATTTGTAGAATTTTCTAAGAAAATTCAAAAAACCACAAGTCATCAAATAATTCATATTAGGTAAGACCATGGAACTGAATTTGATAATAATAAGTTTGATGAGTATTACAAGGAACATAGCATGGATCATAATTTTTCAGCTCCAAGGATTCCTCAATGAAATGAAGTTGTTGAAAGGACAAAATGAACCTTGGAAGAAATGGCAAGGATGCTTTTGCAAGTTCCTTACCAAGGAACTTTTGGGCTGAAGCAGTTAATATAACATGTTACATAATTAACAGAGTAATGGTAAGACCTTTTTTTGACTAAGAATCCCTATGAACTCCTCAAAGGAACAAAGCCTAACATCTCCTACTTTCGGATTTTTGGATGTAAGTATTTGTTCATGATCATAATGGAAAGAGGAACTTAGGGAAATTTGATGCATGAAGTTACGAGGCAGTATTCTTGTTATATGCCTCAAATAGCAAAGCTTATAGAGTATATAATAAAAGGACTATGAGTGTATAAGAGAGTGTCCATATTATTTTTGATGAAACTAGCAATTGTTTGGATGTTGTGGAACTAGATGATTTTGAAATTGGACTAACCTAATATGCAGGTCAAGATGAAGAAACCATAATGAAGAAGCAACATGATAGGATTCCTAGGCCAAGGGTGCATCAAAATGAAGAAAATGATGAAGTTCCTATAGAGGAGGAACAACAAGGCATGCAAAACTAGAATGAAGCTGGAAATGAGCAAAACGAGAATTTGGAGGAACATAAGAATATTCCAGCAGCTCAATTTCATCCCAAACCATAGAATATCAAATATAACATCCTATGTATTTCATAATAAGTGACATTGTACTAGGAACTCATACGAGTTCACAATTAAAGCACTTTTTTGCATTTCATTGGTTCCTATCTCTAATGGAACCAAGAAATCAAATGGAAGCACTCCAAGATGCTGACTAGCAATGCAAAGTGAACTCAGTGAGTTCAAAAGAAACAAAGTATGGCATCTGGAACTAAAACCCAAGCATTAAAAGGTAACTGCTTTAAAATGGGTGTTCTAGAACAAATTTGATGAATATAGAACAATGGTCAGGAACAAGGCAATGTTAGTTGTCAATGGCTATAACCAACAAGAAGGTATAGACTTTGAAGAAATTTTGCTCCCGTTGCTAGGCTAAAGCCATAAGAATCTTAATTGCTTTCGCTTCTTTCATGGGGTTCAAGTTGTACCAAATGGATGTCAAATGTACTTTTCTAAATGGATATTAAGAAGTGGATGTCTATGTAGAACAACACCCAGATTTTGAAAATCATGACTTTCCAAATCACATATATAAACTTAACAAGGCTCTAAATGGGCTAAAGCAAGCAGCTAGAGCGTGGTATGAAATGTTGTCCAAGTTACTCTTGCAAAATGATTTTAAATGAGGAAAAGTTGATAAAAAATCAAGAGGAACTGACTTATTAGTTGTGCAATTTATGTTGATGATATTTTATTTGGTGCAACTAATAAATTTTGTGCAACGAGTTTGCTGACTTGATGAGTAGTGAATTTGAAATGAGTATAGTAGGGGAATTAAATTTCTTTTTTGGTTTGCAAATAAAGTAAAGTGAGAAAGGAATAATTGTCCGTCAACAGAAGTACATATAAAGGAACTTCTCGAGAAAATATGCAGTAGAGTCACCCAAAGTAAATCATACACCAATGGGAACTGCTACTAGACTTGAAGAAGATTCGAATGGGAAAAGTGTGGATCAAAATTAGTATAGATTAATGATTAGTTCCTCACTATACTTGACCACGAGTAGGCCAGATTTCTCATTCAATGTTGTTTTATTTGCTTGGTTTCAATCCAATCCCAAAGTAACTCATCTAACTACAGTGAAGAGGACACTTAGGTATCTTAAAGGAACTAATTAATTATTTATGTTTGTTTTATCCAAGAAGTGATACCTTTGAATTCAAAGGATACAATGATGCGAACTATGATGGAGATTTGTTAATTAAAAAAAGTACCTCAGATTGCAGATATCTTGACTAAACATTTAAGCAGGGATAAACGTGAGAAGATGAGACTAAAACTAGGTATGATCAAGCTCAATTGAAAGCATATAAACTTTCACCGCAAGGAAACTACTTGAAGCTATATGTCTAAAGAGTGGGAACCTCCATCAAAACAAAGTCTCATGTGAAAAAACATACTTCCTCCGTCCCAGAATACTCTTTACGATTTCCTTTTTCATCCGTCCCAGAATAGTCTTTACACTTCTATGTTTGGATATAACTCACTATTATTTTAATCTTTTTGCCTTAACCGCACACTTTCTCTCCTCCAAATAAAATGATATCACTCCTACTAACTACTAACTCTAACCATTGGCCCAACACACTCTCTCTCTACCCCAACTTTCACCAGACTTCTTAAAATAATCCCAACTTTGGATTATTTTAGAATAATACCAACTTTAGGGAGTACCTTCTCATAATAATCCGAACTATTAGTTTTCTATATATTTTAGACCTAAAATGGGTTAATGTAGGCAAGAAAAGTGATAGTTTAGTTTATTTTGAGAAGGTCCCCTGAAGAGTTAGGATTATTCTGGAATAATCCAAAGTTGGGATTATTTTGAGAAGACAGTTGAAAGTTGGGATTATTTATGTCAATTTTTCCAACAAATAATACTACTCCCACTACCTACTAACTCCTATCACATCTTCCTTTTCAATAAAATAAGAATTGATACTCAAACAACAACTTATGATCTAAAACTGCATGCATTGATAAGTGTCAAAAGTATTCAAGGGCGAAGGGAGTAGTCAGTATGCATATATGTGAGTTCTTGTAAATGACATATTTGTGAATAAATTGCATATAATGTTTAAATGTCTTGAGATATTGAGTTAATAAGCATCTTTATTCCTAGACGTTCCTTCTTAATTATTAGCAAGTAATTTTTATTTTCTTGAAAATTCCATAAATATTTGCTTCATTATTTTTCTTTCGGATTTTTTATTTTTCTTTCTTTTATCTATTTCCGGATTTTTCTTAAAGATTCACATCATATCTTTTTAGTTTGGATTTTTCAGAAATTTTTCTTTATATCTTTTATTTAGTTCCAACTTATTAGTGATCATCCCTTTTATACTTTCATAATATAGATTCGTTCATCTTCTCTCTGAACCGGTGCCTTTGATTATTCATCTTTTTCCCTAATTCACTTAAGCTTTCAAACCCTAACCCTTATAAAATCATGAAAACCAGTGTGAACACTCCACTCCCCTGCCAAAAACGTAAAAGAAACTCACTCCACCGTCTCCAATGGATACCTCACCAATTCACTCTCCAATTTCTCTAAATATTCCAAACCCAACCATTGTTCCTCTCACCCTCACCTTTGAACTTGATTCCTCAAAACCAGCTGAAAAACCTATCATGCAAGATTCTTTGCCTAAAGATTTTACTTCTCCACCACAAAGGAGCTTGAAGAGACATAAACTTAAAGAAAATAGAGGAGTCTCAGTCTCGGGGGGCAGATTTAAAGAAGGTGAAGGAACTGGAGCAAAAGGCGAAGAATTTGGTGCCTGGATTTGTAAGTAACTTGGTATGGTGCATGTCAAGTATTGGAGTTTCTTATTTTAATTGAACATAAAAAATGGGAAAAGTTGCTAGGAGAATGTGCGAAAAGCCCTTTAGTTCCCGCGGCTATGAAAGAGTTCACTAGGAGCTTCAAAAATGATAACGGAGTATGTTCTAGTATTGTTAATGAGTGTCTATTTAATTTTATGCGAATTATTTGGCAAATTTGTTTGAAGTCCTAAATAAAGGGATTGATTTATACTTTAAGGGAAACATAATGTGCAAATTGGGGAGGCCACAAATGATGACATTGTGTCCTTTATTGGTGGTGATGCTGACATTACCCTCACAAATCATAACAAATAAATTCCTCTTTTAAAACTTCTATTTAATCTTGTAAGGAGGAGCATTGTTCATCGAACCCAAAAACGCAATGAAGTTAATCTTCTTGATGCTCTCCTCATGTTTTGTTTACTTAAACAAATTCTCGTTATTTCCCTTCACTTTGGTCTAACATTTGTCCCACTGCATCCCTAATCTAAAAATTGGGTATGGTTCTCTTTTAACCCTTGTGTTCCAAAGCTTTGGGGTGGATTTGAGTGGGTATGGAACTTTAGCTTTAAAACCAGATCAAATCTTGCAAGAGAAAACTTTACTCGGCATGAGATTGAAGGTGGTAAATGGGATACTTTTTTTTTCTGGTGATGTGAAGGAATAAGAAGAAAATGCTGAGGAACAAGAAGAGGAGAAGAAACTGGTATGTCCTGTTGAAAATCAAAAATTGCCAAAGTCAGGGGAAAGAGGTTCCATGAAGAGTGCTAGGATCACCATTAGAAATGTCAAGGTGTTAGGACCTCTCGTGTATTTGGATATCACTACAGAGCCTGAGGAATAGGAGGAAGTTTCTGAACCAGAGCCTGAGAAGGAACAAGAGAAACAAGAGGAACAACCCCCAGTAGTCAAGAAATCTGTGACTCTGGTTCCTAAGAAGAAGCAAACTAAAGTTTCATCCCTTTATGGGGGAACTCCAGCTACATTAGGAGTTCCTTCTCAATTTGGGAGGTTCAATGGTTTCACACCTTTGTCCTCTGAGTCCTCTGGTGGTTCTATGGATGTTGTGGTCAAGGAACTCAAAGAAAAGGTTGAAGAAGTCATTGGTTCCCAAAAGAGGTTTACAGGTTTGAACGCATAGATTGAGTCATGCATACATGCATTAGGTCTAGGTGCATCCAAAAAAACGCATAGATTGAGTCATGCATACATGCATTAGGTTTAGGTGCATCCAAAAAAGTCATGCATACATGCGTTAGGTCTTGGTGCATTAAAAAAAATCATTCATGAATTCTAGGGATAGTTTAGCAATTCGTTGCATCTAAAAGAAACAAAAAAAAAATCATTCATTTAGGATACACTGATTTGTTTCTAAGAAGCTTAAAATTTAAAAATTACTTTTTAAAAATCATTATATTCATCTCTTCTTCCTACCTCTTCTTCTCTAAAGTGTCCATTGATGATCTATGCAGAATTCAAGAGACATTGAAATGGGTAACCCGTCAAATACTGAGCAACAATTAGCTAAAATGTATGGCTAGAGCCTTAGCCAAGCTTACTAGTATGATGGAAGAAATAGCTATAAGACTTGAGAGGGTCGAGTCTAGCGAGTCTCTTGGATTTAACAAGAAATTAGAGAGCGTTGTTCATAGGGTAAACAATTCTAATTCATAGTTTGAGCCTATTGATAACACCAAACTGCAAGGAAAAATTCGTGGAGAATTCTCCATAAATGACATCCTTAAATTCAAACCAATTGATAACCCAAAGCATCATTTAAGGAATTTCCGTGCAACCATGATCATCAAATCGGTGGACCCTGCACTGTACCCAACAGTATTCCTAATGTCGTTGGACCCAACTTGCCAAAATTGGTTTTATTCAGTGGACCACAAGCAAATTAAAACTTGGGAAAAATATTACTATCACTTTCATGAAAAATATGAATCAAAAACACAACTACATACCTCCCTTAGAGAGCTCGAGGTTCTTAAAGAAGTGAAAATGAAGGTTTTACCACTTATCTAAATAGGTGGAGAGACGAATCAACCCATATAGTATCAAGGCCTGCTGATAAAGTCTTGGTACGAATATTCGTTTCTAATGTCCTCCCTAAATTCAAAAACCACCTCAAATATTGAGGTCTAGGTAACTTTACAAGAGTATATGATGTGGGTATCCAGATTGAGAATATTTGCTGAAAAACAGCAAAGACAATAACCTTAATGTCATAGAAGTAGGCATATCACCAAGCTCAATCGCTCATTAAAACATCTTGGACTCGCTTAGGTCCTATCAGCCATGGAAAAGGATACGCACCTCCTCTCTTTTCATTTAGAAAGAGACCTCATGAACACCGAAGCAGCGTAGTCGTCTCGTCATGCGACTTAGAAGTCTAGCTAGACTTGAGATTTCATTTTATATTTCATTTCTCTTATCTGCCCCGCCTAATATAGGATAGGATTTCCCCTCTAATTGCATGTACTCGTAATCTTCAAGTAATAAATGAGTATTTATTCTCTAACCTTGCATTAATGAGCATCAATGGAAATCACAATTGTCTCCTTAAAAGGAAATAAATTTCTAATTCTCCCAACTTTTCTAAATAAAGGATATGAACATAATTGGCATAAAAGAGGCATTCCTCCCTTCACCACAACCATTTCTCCAACCCTTATCATCGATTTCAACCTGCACACATAACATCCCTCTCCCTTTGACCTATCTCATGGGAAGTGCATTGACACCAAATAAATGTAAAGGGCAAGCAAAAAAGAGAGCAACATCTAGAATAAAAGCACAAAAATAAACAAAAAAGAGCAAAATAATAAGTCGAAAAAAGAAAAATAAAAAGAAAAGATCGAAGAAAAAAGGAAAAGAAAAGTAAGTGTTGCAAATAAGCCCATTAATAGCTTCGTCAATTGTACTTCTTTTCAAATCCTTTAACAAAAATCCTAAACCTCCACTTTAACCCAAAGGCCTTGACCTCCATAGCCAAAAACCATTGTAAGTCAAATTATGCCTCTATCACAAACTTTCTCACAAACAACCCACAACCAATCATATCAAACCTCAAAAGACAAACCAAAACACGCTAGGTTGAAAACTCATGAGGGGGACTTAGGCAAAAGTCAGGGCATCTTCTCATTCATTAGCCTGAACTACGAACGGTCTGATTCTGCTAAAGATACCCTCATCCTGAGGTCTGACCGTTTTAAAGAAACCACAATCAGATTGTCCCTAAATTGATACAAACAACAATGTACTTTAACTAAAAAAACCCTAATTGTAAACCAAATAATTTCGCAATTTCAGATTTTCGCAAATAAGTGCATAAAAGAAAAAAAATTACTCACTGGCCACATAGAACACCCATAAAACCTTCTTCCAAAATTCGTCCCTCTGTGTGCAGTTCTGATTACAGCAGGGATGTTATGGTTGCACTTGTAGGGAACATCACCTGAATTTGCTCTTGAATTGATGGACCCAAATCCACTTGATTTTTGCGTTGCAATTGGAGAAGAAATTAGAGAGGAGAATGGAGATTTGATAAGAGGAAATTACAAAAAGAAGGGGGAGGTTGAAGAAGAAGAAAATGGAAGCACAGGGAATAGGGGGTTTTTAATAACTAAGCACGTGTAGCAACGGTAACAAACACGTGATGGGTTCTACCGGTTTCTACCGGTGAGTAACATGGAAGACCCACGCGTGTCAAACGCATGCAAAAGTTAGGCCTGCTATGGAATAGTCCATAATTGGGACCTTTTATGGCGGACCGGCCATAGTTAGGACCGCTCTTGTCAATTTTTCCTAAAATCAAATACTCCAAACTACTACACTCTCGTTGTCTGAGTTTGGGTACAAGGTTAATTACAACGTTAGTTATAATACCCCCGGTACATAACTCTTGGCGAAACGGTACTAAAGACAGTATTATTCTCCCTCGAGTACTGTAACGTCGACAACTTACATATTGATTTATGAAACTACAACATTATTATACTCTAAATTTAATTACAAACAACAATACCATCACAAAATAAATAAGACACTCACAATATAACTATAAGTAAATATATCATTCAACTCAATAATAAAAATAAATAAATAAAACATGCAACCATTCTTCAAAAAGTTCCATATCACAAGATTTCACCTCAAAACAAGTCTTAACATGCTTCAACACAACAAAGTACGCCTTTTTAAATGGTTTTAAACATATGCAGCAACTTCAAATAGACATAACTTTCATACTACACAGTATTTTTAAGAAATTTCAAATGCATGTTAAAGATTATCTCAATATCTTTCCAACAAGTGGTCATAAGCTCAATTTCGATGTTAAACGAGTGAGATATGACACTTTGAACATACATTGTCCAAACTGGTCGCGGGTTGTGAAATATCTCGCAGGCCGCGAAAGGCTTTCTGTTTCTTTTTCTCATGCACAGCAGTAGGGATGCTATTTCACCCAAACTTTCACCATATACTCATACCATAGAAATTAACTAGTTTAACATGAGGATTCACATAAAACATAAATTACATAGCCCCAAAACATGATAATTCAACATAAAATAACTATTCTAACATGATTAATCACAAAAAATACGTGAATCATAGCCCAAAATAAATAATTTCCAGATAACTAAAACCACACGAATTCATCCAAAACCACACCCAACCTTAAATAACTTTCAACAAACATGCTTAAACATAACCCTAACATCAGGCTACTAATTTTTCACAAATTCCTAATACTTTCACGATAATAATACATATAACATCACAAGCATAACAATAGGCATGAAGAATAACATTTTATACAATCCTAACATGATACTAACATGAATAAAAAATAACAAGCACAATTCTAATAGCACCCTAACATATTCCTAAGCCTAATAACATGATTTCGAGCCTACTAACATAAATCCTTACTGGTGTTAGAAGAGATGCTAGTTACCTTGATTTTACCTGGAAAATAATACTAGAATGGCAAAGAAAGAAGAGAATAACATTGCTCTCGAAAACTCCAAGAAAACCGAATGAGTCGTCTGTTTGAAACAGGAACTACAGTCACGTCTTTCACTTTATTCAAAAACAAATTACACCTCGACCAAGATCTTTCCGAGTAGATGGATTTTGACTACTCACACGTCCAATTCCGATAAGAGACGAAGGAGATATGATGCAAACAAGTTAGGTGTGCAAAAATGGACGAAAATCCAAGAAGAGAGAAGAACTCTTTCTCTTCCTCTCTAAGGGTTGGACGAAAATGGGGGTTAGAATGCAGAAAAACCTGATTAATAACCTCATTAAGCAATGGTTTAAAGGGTGATTATGAAGGGGGTTAATGTTGGCAATTGATGGGTGATGAACGAGGAGGGGGTTGGCTCTTCATATTTTGGTGGTTACAAAGGTGAATGAAAGATGCTCATCCAAGCCAACACCCTCCTAATTTTCGTACATCATGATAGAACAAATGGGCTTGCGAATTCATTACATTGGTCGGTCCATAAAATATACTTAACACTTAGGATTTTTTGTCAGAAAATACCTTATAAATATCACTTTTTGTGAAAAAGTACCTTATATAAAAAATGTTGTGAACAAGTACCTTTTATCATTTTTTTTTGTTGCAAGTTAGCACCTTTTTCCGGATTTCGGGAGTTGACCAAAACTCCGGCGTTGACTACACCACGTGCTTGGCACGTGATCACTAAATCAACCCAAAACAACCCCCTGCCCACACACTGCCACCCTTCCCTCCCTTTCCCCACCCATTGCCACCAACCCACCCCATTCCCCACCCACCGCCACCCCCTCCCACCCCATCCCTCACCCATTGCCACCCCTCCCTCCCCCCCCTTCCCCACCCACTGCCACCCCCTCCCTCCCCTTCCCAGCCACCAAAACCCTCTCCCTTCCCCTGCACTCGCAACCCTACTGGTGGGGATGCCATTGAGATTGACGTACGTAGCCCAGTATTCACAATTTCTTCAGTTGACAATATGGGATATGAAGCTTCATCTGAGCCTGATATCTCAGAATATACCCTTCTAGAATACCCAGATCAATCGGAGTATATGGCCATTGACGAGCTGGAGAATGTTATTGAGGCGGGCTACCTAGAGCTTGAAGTCTCTAGTAGTAATAGTAGGTTTATGTAATTTTGTTTTTGCCATGAAACGACCTAGTTGTCTTAAGGATATTTTGATACACTCAAAATGTTCAAGTAGTTGCTATATATAAGGCCCAATATTTGGCCATGATATACGAAGTATGTGATTGCTTGTTATGTTTGAACTAGTTATAGACTTACATGTTTAATTGAATTGTTTGGTAGTTACACAAATATTTTATGAATATTAGTTAAGATTTGTCCTCAAACACTCTTATTTCTAGCAGAATGGTAGAAAGAATGAGAAGGAGTATGATATCTATGGCTAGAGGGCTAGCAAAGATAACTGAAAACATCACTCAGGTGATGGCTAATCAAGAAATGAAGCAGAGTGAAACCGATAGCTTTGGTGAGGTCTTTAAGAGGGTAGCAGTAGTCGAACCTCCGACTTACCATGGGAAAGAGCACCCAGCTAGGTTAGAAAATTGGATCCGAGAGTTAGATAAGCTTTTTGATGCCATAGTGTGCCCAGAAAACCTTAGAGTAAATAATGTTGTTTATTATTTGAAAGATGAGGCAGACCTATGGTGAAGACAAAGGAAAGACGATCTTTTAGAGGACCCAGACTTTGGGTGGAACGAGTTTAAAAATGCGTTGTGGATAAAGTTTTAACCTCCATACTTAAGGAGGCAAAAAGCTATGGAGTTCACCAATCTGAGGATGGGGACTATGTCTTTTAATGAATATTATAGCAAATTTTTGGAGTTAATGAGGCTCGCACCTGAGATAGTACCGTTGGAGGCTTGGGAGGCCCAAAGGTTTGAGCAAGGGTTAACCTTAACCCCACAAAGTAAGCTGGGAGGGGTAACTTTTGTGACTCTTGATGAAATTTATGGTAGAGCTGCTCACTTATATGGGATTCAAGGAAGATAGCTTGAAGGGAACTCCTCGGGTGAAAAAAAAGGAAGTATATATAATGGAAATGGGAGTCAACAGAGTGGAGATAAGAAGCCTAAGCCCAACGGTTGTTTTAACCAAACTGATAAAGATAATAGGTACCCTAATCGGAAGCCTATGGGAACCAAGGGAATGGGAAAAGAGCCCAGAGAACCTTTTTTCTGCAAAAGATGTGATAAGAACCACCCTGGGAAGGATTGTGAGGGCAACTTGGTGATATCCCGTTATTGTCAGAAATTGGGGCACCGGGAGTATGAGTGCTTCAGAAATGCTGGTGGAGAACCTACAGTCAAACCTGACCCGTGTAATAAGCTTTTTCAACTAAAGGCAGGGTTTTCGTCATAAACCGCCGTGAGGCTGAGAATGTTTATGAGGTTGTAGTTGGAACCTTTTTCATTAATGCTCTGTCTGCCAAAGTGTTATTTAATTCTAAGCATCTCATTTATTTATTTCTAGCACTTTAGTGGAAAAGCTTCAGTTAGGCAGTCCAGTGTCTATCTTACTAGAAATTGCATTGCCATCAGGAGAGATTTTTAGTTGTACTAAGTTGCATAGTCAAGTACCCCTAGTGATAGCTGGGGTGCACTTTTCATCCGATTTAGTTGAGTTTGACTTGTCAAACCTCGATGTAGTTTTGGGGATGGATTGGTTGGGAAGATTCAGATTGATTGTGAGGCCCATAAGGTGTTCTTAGTCGGCCCTCAGAAAGAAAAGGTGACTTATAGGAAGCTTGGGAATGAGAAGGGAATGAAGATAATGTATGCGATGAGAATTAAATCTTATGTGAGGAAGGGGTGTCCGTTATTCTTATGTGGAGTTTAGAGGATTGAAAAGGAGGATGAGATGGGGAGGTTCCAGTTGTATCCGAGTTTCCTAATGTGTTTCCTGAAGAGATACCGGGTATGCCACCTATTATGGATATTGAGTTCACTATCGATTTGATGCCACGAACCAGTTTAAAGGCTTCATATACAATGGCTCCAGCTGAGATGAAAGAGTTAAAAGTTCAGTTAGATGAGTTTTTGGAAAAAGGGTATATAAGACCGAGTTCGTCTCCTTAGGGTGCACTAGTTTGGGGTTGTGCATTGATTATCGGGAGTTGAACAATGCAACGATCAAGAATAAGTATCTGCTTCCGAGAATAGATGATTTATATGATCAGTTGAAAGGAGCGGGGATTTTTCTTGAAGATGGATTTGAGGTCATGTTATCACCAATTGAGGATTGTTAAGAGTGATATTCCTAAGACTGCGTTTAGGACGCATTATGGTCACTATGAGTCCACAGTGATGTCGTTTGGTCTGACCAACACTCTGCAATGTTCATGGATTTGATGCATAAGATTTTCATGCCATACTTGGACACATGTGTGGTTGTGTTTATAGATGATATTTTGATATATTCGAAGGATAGATCAGCCATGAGTTGCATTTGAGGGAAGTTTTGTCCACCATGAGAGAGCATAAGTTGTACGCCAATTCAAGCTCTCTAAGTGTGAGTTGTGGTTTGATGAGGTTGTCTTTTTAGTACATGTTATCTCAACGGAAGGAGTTTCGGTGGATCTTGCAAAGATTCAAGCAGTGTGTGAGTGGCCAACATTGAAAACAATGCCTGATATAAGGAGCTTGGGTTAGCCGGTTACTATTGAAGATTTGTGAAGGATTTCTCAAAGATCTCAAGACCGATGACTAGTCTGATGAAGAAGGAATGTAAGTTCGTCTGGACTCCAGAGTGAGAGGAAGCTTTTTTGGCGTTGAAGGAAAGATTGACTACAACACCTGTTTTAGCACTGATGAGAGTCGACAGTAAGATGTTTTTAGTGATGCTTCAAAATTTGGGTTAGGGTGTGTGTTGATGCAAAACAGGAAGGTCATCGTTTATGCTTCTAGACAGTAAAAACCATATGAGGTGAATTATCGCACCCATCATCTTGAATAGCTGCAATACTTTTGCTTTGAAGATATAGAAATACTACTTGTATGGGGCAATGTGTAAGTTGTACACGGATCATAAGAGTTAGAAGTATATTTTCACTTAGAAGGAGTTGAACATGAGCTAGAGGCGGTGGTTGGAGTTGATCAAGGATTATGATTTGAAGATCCAGTATCATGAGGGGAAAGCTAATGTTGTTGTTGATGCATAGAGACAAAAGTCGAGTCATTCAGTTAATGCAATGGTGTTGCCGAGTCAGTTATGTGTAGTGTTTTAGAAACTGTCATTGGAGGTAATGAAAGGAGTTGTTGAAGAATTGTTGAGTGCTTTGTCGGTTCAATCTTCGATCTATAATGAGATTAGGGAGGGTCAATAAGAGGATGAAAAAATAGAAAAGATTCGAGAGAAGATCCAGGAGGGTTAGCTGTTGGATTTCCAAATAGCTGATGATGGAAGTATCCGGTTCAAGGGGGGTGGTGTGTACCAAGTAATAGAGAAGAGTTGAAGCGAAAATTAATGGAAGAAGCTCATAGCTCACCTTATTTAGTACACCCAGGTGATGAAGTTGTGTAAGGACATGAAGTAGACATTTTGGTGGCCAAACATGAAGCGAGAGGTAGCAAAGTTCGTGGCTAGGTGTCTCACATGCCAATAGGTCAAGATTGAGCACAAAAGGCCACAAGGGACGGTTCAACCTTTGGATATTTCGAGTTGGAAATGGAATTCCATATCAATGGATTTCATGTCTGCCTTACCAAAGACTAAGGCTGGAAATGATACGATTTGGGTAGTGGTAGATTGTTTAACTAAATCTGCAACTTTCATACCTATGAAGAATACTTAGTCGATGAATCAATTGGCTAAAGCATATGTGAAGTGGGTGGTGAAGTATCATGGTGTACCAAAGGACATTGTTTCGGGTCGTGATTCAAGATTCATGTCCAACTTCTGGCAGAGTTTGCAGAAGGCTTTGGTCACTAATCTATTGATGAGTACTACTCTTCATCCTGCTACAGAAGGACAAACAGAACGAATGATTCAGAATTTAGAGGATATGTTGCGCTCTTGTATCATGGAGTATCAGGATTCGTGGGAAGATTGCTTGGATTTGATAGTATTTTCCTACAATAACAGCCATCATGCAAGTATTGGAATGGCTCCATTTGAAGCTTTGTATGGTCGAAGTCCAGTATGCTGGAATGATATTAGTAAGACTGTGGTTCTTGGACTTGAGTTCCTCGAAGAAACGGTTAAACAGGTGAAAGTGATTCAGGAAAAGATCAAGGCAGCTCAAGATCGACAAAAGAGTTATGCTGATTTGAAGAGAAGGGATGAAGAGTTTCAGGTTGGGAAAAAGGTGTTGTTGAACATATTTCCAATAAAAGGAGTGATGCGTTGTGGGAAGAAGGGAAAGTTGAGGCTAAAGTACATCAGGCCATATGAGGAGCTAAAGAAGACAGGGAAAGTGGCATATAAGTTGGATTTGCCAAATGACTTAAGCCGAGTCCACGATGTTTTCTATATATCTCAGTTAAGGAAGTATATTCCAGATGTGTCCCATGTGCTACAACCTGAGACCATTAAGTTAGGGAAAAATGGATGAGAATACCCCCAACTTTGGCCCGTCCGCTTTTAATACCCTCAACTATGGGTTATTACTATATAATCCCAACTATCGGGTAGGTCCGCCACAAATGCGCCGTGACCTGAAGGAAACCTATTTAGCCGGTAAATAGGCTACGTGTCATGCTTTCATTGGCTTATTATCAATTATTATTTTATTTTTTCATTTTTTTTAATCCCACCCTTCCCTCACCTCCCACTACCACCCACTGCCACCTTCCCTTACCCCCACTACCACCCTTCCCACACCCCCCCCTCCCCAACCCCCGGCGGCCCCTTCCCCCCACCACACCGCGTCAATTCCCCCCCCTCCCCTAACCCCCTTCGAAACCCCCTTCCCCTAACCCCCTCGAAACCCCCTTCCCCTAACCCCAGTCGACTTGTGAATTAAACCAATTACTCCAATCAGTCTCGCGGTGGTGTCCCTCGCTTCTTCTCCCAAACCCTTCCTTCTTCCAAGGCAATCTCTTCCTCTCTTTAACTTCTTTCATGCCATTTTATGCTAATTGTGATTATAATGCGTTTCAATTTTCAAGACAATTATAATGCATGGCTTGATTAATTGGAGCTATCTTAATCTCAGTTCATGTAAATTCTTTAAAATTTACATCTTTTTGTGACAACAGCTTTAGAGATTGTTTGTTCCGCATCATTGTAGTTTTAGGGTGTTTATTATTTCAGATTGACTAGATGAAATACTTGTTAGGTTTTGTGGTTTGATTGAAGCTACAATTTTCGAATTTCCGCTGCTTTTTGCTTCCTTCTTGCATCACCCTAAAATAATTGAGAATTAACATTTTGCTTTGGGATTCTACTGAGTTGAGTTCACATTCGGCATAATTTGGTACTGCATTATGCTTCAAAATGCTCAATTGTGTATGAAATTGCGGTGATGTATAAACAGGTAGGTATTACCTGTAAATTTTGGGGGTGAGGGAAGGTGGCAGTGAGGGAGGGGGGGCGCTGGGGTGTGGGAAGGGTGGTAGTGGGGGTAAGGGAAGGTAGCAGTGGGTGGTAGTGGGGGTGAGGGAAGGGTGGGATTAGAAATTGAAAATAAAAATAAAAGAGAAATAAAAAATAAAAAAATTACCTTGCTAACAGGTTACAAGCCATCTGGGTGCATTTGTGGCGGACCTCCCCAATAATTGGGATTATACAGGAATAACCCATAGTTGGGGGTATTAAAAGCGGACGAGCCAAAGTTGGGGGTATTCTCATCCATTTTTCCTTAAGTTAGATGATAGTTTGACTTACGAGGAAAGATATGTAAGAATCCTTGATAGTAAAGTTACAAGTACTCAGACTAAGGATGTTAGATTAGTCAAAGTATTATGGTCAAACCATCAGACTGAGGAAGCAACATGGGAAGGCGAAGCGGATATGTGCAAGAAATATTTGGCGTTGTTTTTCGAGGTTAGTTGTCGAGTTACAGGGTCGTAACTCCTTTTTAGGGGGGTAGAATGCAATAGAGTTTCACGCTTTTACCATAGTTACATTTTAGCATATTTTTGAGTCATTATATGCATTTTAGGCATGAGCATTTGAGTCAGAAACTGCACTTTTGGATTTTAATCCGTTTTTGGAAAGTGATTATGATTTTTTGTCTTAAGTTTCGAGGTCGAAACTTCTTTTAAGTGGGGTAGACTGTAATACTCCATATTTTTGAGTATTTATTTAAGTAATTAAAATATTTATTTTCTAAAATAAATATTTTAAGCAAAGGGTATTTTAGTAATTTCACGAGTTTAAAAAGAAATTGAAGCATGTTGGTCGACCATCCCCATTTATGGGGGAGGTTGTGATTTTTCAAAATTCCCTATTTAATGTGTATGTTACAAATCTTGGTTTAATCTTCTAATTCATGGTGAAGGTTACAAAATATTTAATTTTGGAAATTTAGTACTACCTATTCGACTCCTATAAATACCCCATACCTTAAGCCATATTTTCCAGACAAAAACTTTGAAGAATCCAAACTCTCTTACTTCAAGGTTCTTTCCTTCCCTTCTTAATCTATTTTAGTTTTGTATTCTTTATTCAGGATCTAATTTTATTGGTTCAAGTAAAAGATTTTCATGTTTCTTACTCAAAAATATTATGCTCATGATAGGTTATGTAAGAATTAATGTTTAAGTTCATGATTATGTTCATGTGATAAGTTACTTATTAGATTTTTATGTTATTGGTTGTTTAGGAGAACGCTCAAGCATAAGACTAAGTGAAGATAATAGTATACTCTTTGTGCAAGATCAATATACGTTATGTAGCTAGATCGTTTGAAATGTGGTTTTGTCTGTTAAAGTTGTTTATCAAATTAATGGTCGAATAGATTTAGAAATTTGGTTTAAAATGGTTACAACATTTATTATTCACTCTTGAAAATAAAAATAAGGAATGATTTTATCAATCATTTTATATGAAAGTTTTATTATCCTTTTGGAAATTTAAATTATTAATAGAAGGAAAGGTTTGATTCGCTTTTTTTTTTATGAACTTTGAATGTTCAAAAAGTTGTTTATGAGAAAAGGAGATTTATTCATGACTTACAAGTCATGTTATTATTATTATTACCGCTTGATTAACGTCAAGAAGAGTTTATGCTTCAAAGTCCACTTGTTGGCAATTATCGTTACCCCTTGATATAGATCCGTGATGGGATGACTAGCTTGGGGGGTGTGCACACTTAGGTAAAGGAAGGGGAGATAAGAAGAGGAATTATTTTCATCTTTATTTTAATCCAAGTTATTTGGAAAAGAGTTTGTTCATAAAAGTTATCGTTGAATTATTAGTGATGGAGTTTACAAAATGTAAATTGTTACGAACAAGCAAATGTGTTACTTATCTAGTGCTTTTGGTACTCAGTTTTATACTGATGCGTTTTTCCTTTTTTCTATTTGGCTTTGCCCTGTTTACCTTTTTGGTAATCAGTTTTGCAGGTGAACTTTGGATGTGCATGGGAGCATACTAGGGAGGGGATCTTCACCTTGTATAGAATGTGTTATTTATTTTAAGTTTGAGACAATATTTATTTTTAATAATAAAGATGTATTATTATTTTGGTTAAAGTCTTCCACTTTAAGTTTTTAGTCAGTTAATAGTTAGTTGTCGAAAGCATGATAGTCACGTAGTGGTAATACTCCTAAATTACTGAAATAATATTTACTAAATTATTTATTTTAAAGTGAGTAATTTAGAGGTGTTACAATAGGCTTTAGGCATACTTGGATGACAACTTCGTTATCAGTTCATACAAAAACCCATGGGCTCTAGACCCACATGACAAAATAATAAAGGATCGAATAATTTATGGGCTCATTTAGGCCCATAGCGCATACAATTCAAAGCTTATACAAAGAATCGTACGGTAGCACGTCACAAATCAGACATAACCTACATGGATCATCTTTGGGGGTTTCCCATTTCTTCTCGTTCGAAAACTATTTGCTTAAAGAAAAATTGAGCTTCTAAAGGAACAGGAAAGCATCGTTTCGTTGCATTAGCGTCATATCATATATCTGCATTAGTGTCATATCTCTGCATTTGCATTACATACCACCATTTCGCATCATATATTATGTCAAGCATTGCATCCTTCATCCTTAGTCATAGGATCCTAGCATTAGTTGTGGAGTATATTACACACCCATAAACACGCACACAAACGCACACCTTTATGTCAAGAGTATTAGAGGTCACTCTTTATAGGTCGAGTCATTTCTAGTCCATACACTGGCACCTACATCACGGAGCATATGCATGTCCCATAACAATATATGTGCATAACTGTGTATTCTTTGCATTTTACAGGTATCGACATTACATCCAGCGTTATTTCCGAAGAACATCGATAGTGGTAAGCTAGTCCTGCGCTAGTTCTGGGGATATCTACGGGCCATACAACGGAAAGTCTGGCGTTAATATGGTTCGTATTCTTGAAGACAACAACAACGGTCAAGTCCAACGCTAGTCTTCAGTCATATATCATCCTTGGAGTGGGACAAAGCTCTAAACCATCATGGGCCGAGACAATGGAAAATCCAGCGTTAATATGTTTCATGTTCTTGAAGACAACAACAACGGTCAAGTCTAGCGCTAGTCTTCAGCTAAGTATTGAAGCGAGATGTAGCTCTATACCGTCGTGAGCTGGACATAGCCTACATATTACCCCTAGAGCGGGACGCAGCTCTATACTGTCATGAGCTGGACATATATAGCTCATAATATATCCTTTTCACATATCCTTTTATTTTGCAAACTTATGCTTGTTTTGCAAATGCCTTTCATACATATCTGCAACGTCAAATTTATGCTTGTTTTGCAGGTACCAATGTTAAAAGAGTGGTCCTAAATTGCAGAGCATCTAGAATCACTCTCCATCCCGACATTAATACTTTGACTTCCGGTTTTACAAACCTCGGTCAAAGTGGGGGCTTCTGTAGACGCATAATCATGTCTCCCCATTTGAGGACCCCATGATGATAAATACCGCTGTCTTAATTGGTCCGACCTAAGGGAGAGCAATCCGAAGAGCTAGGCCCAAAACTATTTTTAAAATCATAAGGCATATTTGTTTGTATTAAAGATCAAAAAATCCAATTTTAAAGCCCAGTTAATTATTCTAGATAATTAATGGTATTTTGATCCCACAAATAAATTATTCTGAGCCCAATCCTTTGAAAAGCCAAATAAATTATTCATGCTAATTAATTGTATATATTTATTATTTTTAATTAATATTTATAAAAATAAATAAATATTTTCAAGGATATTATAAAACAAAGGATTTCTATTGAAATCATATTTTATCTTTTTAAACAGCTGGTTTCCGAATTTAAGAGGGTATTATTTGATAAAGATAAAAAAGAATCTTTTGAAAACCGCGTTAATAAACAAAAAGTTGTCCAGATCACAGTTGCGTCTAACGCACCAAGATTGCGCTCAGCACACAGCCATGCGCAGGGCGGAAAACCTGTGCGCTCCGCGGAAAGCTTGTGCGTGCAGCGCAATCTTTTGCACGACATGCAATTTTCTTTCTTATCTTTTTTTAAAAAAAATATCCTATAAATAGGCTAATGATTTCCGAATTTTGAATACACTTTTGACACCCAAATACTTGCGATCTCTCAAGGCGAAAAACACTCTCATACTCTCATATTCTCATACTTTCCTACAGAAATACATAAACACCTAATACATAAAACACATACTCATACTTTGATCGATCTTCACAAGTTTTCATGGAAAGACTTCACGGTTGCTCCTCCCGAAGGTTGCTATTCCCTCAAACCCAAGCCACGTGTTATTATTGCTAATCAAGACCTAGAATATTGTTTTCATGCCTAATTAGATAATTGGACAATTGAATTAGGGACCCAATAGTTTTGATTGCTTAATAACTTACCACTAAAAAAGTTGTATTATTTATGTGTTTAATAAACCAGCCTAGACTAATTTTTTAGGGTGATTGAAAATATTGTTTGGTTGTTCTTCTGCATAAAATTTGCTATGAATCAATATTTAGTAGAGACCAGCAACGGGCGATATGGTTCATTACCGTATTCGTACCCTAACCCTCAAACTCAATTTTTGGTTCATGACCATTAACGAAGTTATAACAACGGAAAATCTACATTGGATAAGTCACTAAGATGTCCCTAAATTTCATAAATATCCAATTGGGTTTGTGAGTCTTCCTCCAAAGACTTGTTGCCGACTTCAAAATATTTTTCAATAAAACCTTTACAATGAGCTAATCAAATACGCGTTGATCCTGCGTATGCGAATAAAAACACGCCTACACTAACAAGGAGCTTTTATATGAATGTTTCGACCTTTAAACCTGAGGCACTTCCTTATTAGACTTTATGAGATAGAGAAACTAGTGGCAGGAAGCTGCTAATAATAACAAACAAAACAACTATAATAAGAAAATGTATGTCTTTTGTACTTGTATAGTTGTATTGAATTGATGAGTGATTTCATATTAGATCACTTTCGGACTAAGATTATCAGGTTTAGGATGAGAATTTGACTGAGATCGAGAATGATGCAGCCCGCAAAACTCAAGATGGTGTTGACCACATAATCTTACGGGAATTCCATACTTTCACCCTCCCAAGTCCCTAGCGTTGTAATTGCGAAGTTAGCAAAAGTTAACACATGGCAACTTCTCATTAATTTTGAAAGTGTTACAACTATAAGTATTCCCGAACTAGATTTTAAACCCGTGCATAATACACGGGAGTATTTTTTGATTTATTATATATTACAGAAGTGACATAATAACAATGACTTAGCTTCCTATATGACAAAAAATCATAAAGTAAGATTGGTGAAGAAAAATAATTAGAAATGTAATTTCCAAATCAATTTATATGTTTTTAAACACTTCCTTGTAAAATACATTTGTTGTACTTGTAGGCACACCGTGTTCTTTTTCAAACAGAAGGATCTTTAGACCTTTTTTGCTCGTAACTCTGAAATCGGCAACATAAAATTGACCAGAGCTGAAAACGGGTCTCAAGAGATATAAACCTACATGAGACAGAGATTGTTCATGACTTTTATTTAAAGTCATAGCAAAACAAACCATTAAAGGAAACTGTCGTCTATGAAATTTGATAGAAAATTTGGTTGAGTCAGAAGAGTTTACTATCATTCTTGGGATTAATACTTTATCTCCAACATTGCGTTCGAAAATAACCGCAGCTTCAATAACACGATTTCCTAAATGATTGACAACTAATCTCTTGTCATTACATAATCTAGATGTTTGATCAATATTCCTTAGAAGCATAACTAGCTCACCAACCATTATCAGATTATCAATATATAGAGATATGGCTCATAATAACGAATACCTCCACTTCGCCTTTCATCCATTATCAGATTCCTCTTATTCCTTGCATCTTTTGACGCGGCTAGTTTTTCTATGATCATTAATCAATTTTGTTATTGATAGAACAACTAAACTAATATTTTGTTTGTTTAACTAAAACTATATTAAATAATCATCAAAAATATGGTATTACTACACCCACTGTTAGTAACAACATTATGTGGAGAATTACTTAGAGTTATATATTTTGCGTGTTGCGTCCACTATAGTGTCGAAACAAACATTCCAAACTACATATGCAACAAACTGAAATAACTTAGCAAAAATATATATTAATTTTTAAAAAAATTATATACATGATTGAATATATTCACCATTAGATAGCAGACTTATGTACGCACTGTTTGAACCATTGATGAATATATTTGGTGAAATAGACGGAAAACTTGAGCACACTTCAAATAATGATATCACATTAGTCATAAGATAGTTGGGTTCAAATAACAATACTTGGTTTTTCAAATAAATATACTACTAAGTTAATTTGATATTTATACCAATAGAAGGATAAGTAAGAATGTATCCACATGAATTAAAGATAATGCTACTCTGGTTCAAGCTGTCAGAAGGACGTGAACACCTTCCACGTTTAGTACTCATGATAAGATTCCTTCTAGGTCTTCCACGTCGTTGCTCAATCCTTTTGGAAAAAGCCCATATAGCGCTCCTGTGCATAATACAAAAAAGAAGATATTTTTTTGGTGAGTCTATATTTTTTTTAAAATACACATGAATTAATATTTGCACACTCAATACTTGTGACATACCATTAGCGACGTCAAATAAAGGGCTTCTTTGAGTTGAACCGATGTCCTCCACACATGAGGAATTTGTTTTTAGTGCTTCGACATCTATATTTAATAAAGAAATATAACACTAAAAGTTACAAACAATTTGTACAAACTAATGCTTGACAGGATTATGACAGGAATATGTATAAATTATCATGTTGGAAACAAACTAATAGCACTTAAGACTTCAAAAAAATAAAAATAAGCACCTTCACTTATTAGTACATAATTGGGTCCCTTTTTCTTTTGTTTGTTGTCTGACCAACTTAATAATTAAGATGGTTAAAAATCAGAAAATCATGGGAATTTCTATTACCTACATAATTTCATGTATATCAAACAACCTCCTAGTTTTCTCTGTTATTATTTTTCTTTTTCCGAATATCACCAAATAAAAAAATAGAGTATTAGGAAATACTCCCTCTGTTTTTTTTTATCGTTCTCACTTAGAATCTTGACACTATTCATACTTAGAGAGAATCTTCTCAATTTTTTTCAATTTATAAGAAAAAATATAGTCATGTGGGGTCTTGTTTGATTCGTCTCAATTAGTACATTATTAATATTCAATCGTTATAATTTTTACTAATATATAATGAAAGATAATTAAGTTCAAAGATGTGCATTGGGAGATGCGCACAGGAAAGTGAGAAAGATAAAAAAAAAACAGAGGGAGTAATATTTAATGCAGTTAAAAATTGTTCCATATGGTATTAGTTTGAATGCCGATTTGTGTTCCATTTTTTTGTCGGTACTTTCAGATAAACCCAAAATGTTTTTTTCTTATGTAATTAATAGTGTTGATTTATTTCGCCTTTGATTGCTTTATTTTGCCAATTTTTGCTAATTTCTACCCCTCTTTTTTTAGTTTAATTTTATAAATGTGAAAAGGGTTTTTAGCAGCTTAAACATGATATAAACTAAAACGCTCAAAATTTCCATATCACTTAGAAACCAAAACAAATTATCTAATGATTTAATTCTGCAATGCTAGTTCAATTTTTTTTTTACTTATTATAACCAAGTGAAACATTACAATTCTGTAAATAATTTGTGTTTTTAGATTATTACGCAGATGATTATTTTATATATTTTTATTTTTGATAATACTTGTAATATTAGATCGTGTGTCGAGAGTGCATGCATTATTATTAACTAAATCTTATTATTCATTCATGTATTATTCAAACTAAAAGGTCCTTACAATGAATAAAGAAAAAGATTAGACATATAACATCAATATTAGAGAAGATTCATTAACCGAACAATATAGAAGTTTCAAATTCATGCGTGTGTTAATTATTTAAATTAGTGACACAATAACTTAGTATATTTATTAAAGTTATCTTCGTGTTGAAAACCTCAACTCTAAGCCAATTCATTTAGTAAGACGTGTCGTACCTTGTTGGCCCGTTTAATTGAACGGGTCGAAAATCTTAACACTAACCCAAATTTTTTTTCCAGTTCATATTGTGTCGTGTCAAATTTTCCCAGCTCTACTAATATGATATGGTATATTATTATCTATATATTGTACATCAATTGTCATCTTTGTTATAAGTTAAACATGAAATCTTTAGTCTAAATTTAAAATGAAATTCCTCTCTAAAAAAACTCGAACATGAAATTACTTTATTTAATGTATAATAGCATATGAAAATTGGAAAGAAACCTACAAATTTTAAAGGAACTTAATATTAATGATGCAGTTGACACAAAGAATCTCACATATAAAAAACTTACGAATTAACTCATAAGTTTGGTAGGACACTGGCCCAACCATTTGATAAACATGTCGTATTGACCCTTTTAATTAAACGTGTTGAGACATGCATGTCAATACTAACCCACTTTCTTGTGTCCAATTCTTGTCGTGTTGTAATGTTAAGCTACTTTTTGGTAATTATAAACCAATTTCCTTTAGGAAAAATTGTTTTAAATAAGTCAACCTTTGCGCGGTCTTCCTAAAATAAGTCAAACTTTGGATTAATCCTGATTAAGTTAATCTTGTATTTCTGTTTTCTTCTATTGAGTTTTAACCTATCTGTGACTTGTTTAGTAGCTAGGTTACTTATGATACGTGTTACAATGTGCTTGGTTCGCTTTTTTTTTTTTGCATTTTTTTCATATCCTTAATTTTAATTCTAATTTTTACATAAATATTAAAAGGAGAATTTTTCATTGCATCACCACCACCCCTACTCCTTCTTCCTCACCAACCTAGCCACCACTACCACCTATCCCTCCCATGCCCCTGCATTCCCACCAGCAGCATCCCCCACCCCACTCCACCCCTCCCCTACCCCTACAAGCATTTCCACCACAGCGACACCCCCACCCCTCCTCCGCCCTTGTTGTGTTCCCACCACCAACACCTACCCTCCACCCCAACCCCACCCCCTTCCTTCCCCCTACTATGTTCCTACACACACCCCCCGCCGCCCCACCCTCACCCCCTGCAGCAGCCTTCCCCCCACCCATTCCACCCCTTCCCTACCCCCGCCGAGTTTCCACCCGGCAGCACCCCCCACCCTTACCCCAACCCTCCCCGCCCCTGCTGCGTTTCCTACCCCCCCCCTCCCCCAGCCCCTACCCCAGCCCACATAGCACACACAAGCTGCCACCCCCTCACTCCCACCCCCACCCTCGCCTCCCTCGCCCATTCCCGTCTCATCTCCCTTCTTCCTAGCCCAAAGCCTCCTCCCCCATTAAGTACAGCGCAACCAAAAGTTAGGGTTTAAGGTAGTGGATTGGGTGGTGGGTGAATCAGATGGTTATGGTGGGGGTTTTGATTAGTGGTTTGTGGGTGGTGATGCTAGTGTATTCGGTGGTGGTTGTTGGAGGGAGGTGGTGGGTGAGAATTAAAAGAGAAAATAAGAAGTAAAAAACTTAAATTAAAATGTAAATTAAAACAAAAAAAAACTGTTGTTCAAGTTGTAAGTATTTTAACTCATTTGAAAAGAGTAGTCCTACAAGCCTAACTCAAACAGGGATAATCAAAAGGTAGACTTAAAATGGGAAGACCGTCCAAAGGTTGATTTATTTAAAACAATTTTTCCTTTCCTTTATTAATATACTATTTAGTGCAGTCATTGTGTTGAAGGGGTCAAGTGTGTCATCTTCGTGTTGAAAACCTCAACTCTAACCCAATCCATTTAGTAAGATGTGTCGTATCTTGTTGACCTGTTTAATTAAACAGGTCAAAAACCTCAACACTAACCCAAATTTTCGTACCAGTTTATGTTTTGTCCTGTCAAATTTTATCAGCTCTACTAATATGATATGATAAATTATTATATTTATATTGTACATCAGATGTCATCTTTGTTGTAAGTTAAACATGAAACCTTTATTCTAAGTTAAAAATGGAATTCCTCTCTAAAAAAACTTGAACATGAAATTACTTTATTGAATGTATACTGGCAATCTTACACTAAATTTTCTGGTAAATAGTTAACAAAATAATTACTTAATAATTTTTAGAATTACATTTCCTAAAAGATTACTTTAATAAATAACATAACATTTCATAATCTTTATATATATATTAAAAAATTAATCTTCCCTTGTTCCTTATCGATAATCCTACTTGCAATCTTTGCACTATTTAGAATTACATAAAATCTTCTAAAATTTTTAATAAGTACATAAAAAAATAGATTCATGTAGGGTCTTATTTGATGTCTTATTAAGTACCTTAATAATATCAAATTTTTATAATTTATACTAATACGTAATTACATATCTTAAGAGTCAAAGATGTATATTGTCAAATGTGGAAATAAAAATGGGAACATCAAATAGAATGAGGAAGTACCTTTTTTTTCCATAATATATCATATTTGCTAACTGATCTCTTTATTTAGCCATATAGTAACTTAAGGGAAAATAATATGATTTATTTCTCTATTTTCGAAAAACAATGAATATTAATTCCAAAATATCATGATTTTATTATAGAAATGATATAATTCATTTTCTGCAAACATAATATTATAATTATTAGATTTTTTTTATTAATTAGGCGCATATAATATCATCTAATTAATTTTTATTCCACAAGCAATCAATGTAATTATACATTTTCTAACAAACCAAAATCTTTTACTAACATCAATATCGATGTAATCAATAATATTTGATATTTGATCAATCAATCATATAAATATTATCAACAAAGTCTTAGGTCTATGCAAAAAAAGAAAGTTATATAATTGACGAATTAATCTAAATTTTATTAAAAGTTTTTTTCATAAATTAAAGATTGTAAGATATTTCTCCTAAAATCATGATGTGAATATTAGCTTGTGATTCAAAGTATTATAATCGTGTATTGAAAGTATTATAATCTATTTTTTTCGCATCTCTCTTCTATATTATGGCGAAAAATTATACGATATGACACTTTTTTTTAATTTTAAAATGTTGATTTATATAGAATACAGGATAGGTTAGGTAGTAGACATATAGTTATAGGATGGATATTTCAAGATGTGATAATGTCATATTTCGATTAAATTTAACTTTGCAAATTATACTTCTATTATTCAATATTATTTGTAGTTATTGCTATAATATATAAGATACTTTTCTTAAAATTATACTCAACTACTTATATAGAGTTTTATAATATTTTTATTTATTTATTTAAGTTAATGAATATTTTAAATTCACGCCAATTGCATGGAAACTTTCTTACTTTATAAATTTAAGATTTTAGAATGTAGTTTCTCCTAAAATCATGATGTGAATATTAGTTTGTAATTTTAAAGTTATGTAATATTTTAAATTGGCTTATTGTGACTCGTGTATTTAATGATTGATGTAGTTAATGTCATGGTGGATCACGTGACCCACTAATTTTTTAAGTAAAAAGTTTATTGAAAAACTCTTCGCTCTGCCTATTGCTTCCCACATAGTCTCATATAAAATCACAATTCAAGTCATAGTGCACTCAGTTACCCAACCGTTTCCCCTCCCAATTCACTCAGTCCTGCTCACCCTATCTCTGTTGTTAACACCATCGATGCACCACACCAGGACACTCATTGGCCACGCACCGGCCACCAAGATATTACTCACTTGTCTGCTTCGTTACGATTCTATAATTTGTTTATGGATTTTGCTTAATTTGCAATGTGGTAAGTTATACTACTGAATTTTGATCAACAGAATTAGAAAATATTAGACGAACATGGTTAAGAACTTAAAATTGTGGTACTAATGTACCCATTTTACTTTTTTTTTTAGGGGATGCACCCATTTACTTAAAATTAGCTAATCTTTAGTTTTTTTTTTTTGGAAAATTCATGTTTTTAAAATCTTGTAATAATTTGTATTCAATTTAATTGTTACTTCCTCCGTAACATAAAAAATGCAACATTTGCCATTTTGGGCCGTTTCACAAAAAATGCAACAATTTTAAACTTACTAAATTTAGTAAAAAAAATTCAATTTATTTACAACAATGCCATTATTTAAAAATCCTAAATTATCATTACCACTCCCTAACCCACATTACATTTCTAAACTAAATACACCCACCCCTTAATGATTCCCACCAAAATTAATCATCTAACCTACCAACCCCTCCTAAAATCAGAAATCAAACCCCATCTCTTCAACTACCCTCATCCCACATTTAAGATCGTCAATTAATTTTCCCCAACTTCCCATATCAGAACCCTAAAATCTTTCCCCCTTTTAACACCCTAAAAATCTGAAAAATGGGGAACCCTAAAAAATTCGTCTTCTCTTCTCCCTCAGTAGGCGAATTCTCTATCTCCTTCTCCTTTCCATCGAACAATTTTGTTGTTTCTCCAAAATTGTCGCCAAAAATGGTGAACCTTCAGCCGCTTCGAACAGTGCATGCAGTGGAAAGAGATCCTGATAGGAAGAAGCTGTTGAATCTCTGTATTCAACTTTTTGAAGCATCGCATTTTGCGCACTTCACTCGCCTTTACGAAAGTGGCGAGACTGCAGAACGCTTGAGTCCCGAAGCGGTTGCGGCTTTGGGTGTTGCCGTTGAAAGCGTTCAAGAGGCGAAGAAGTTTGAGTGGAGTGTGGTTTGCGGTTTGCCTGCGGTGGGTAAGTCTGAATTTCAGTTTAGGGAACGCAGTTTTGGAGGAAAAGGAAAGAAAGCGAAAGTTGAGTCCCCAAAACCGCCGCACACTAGGTTTTCTAAGTGTTCGTACTTGAGGAAAACAAGAGGGGTTGGGGTGAAAATTGCTGAACCGTCTTCATCGGTTAAGGAGGAGGAAAAGGCAAAAATGTTGGAATCAAGTGACGATTCCTCCATTCAAATTCTGGGTTCTACGGGAACATCTGATTCTGTGGCTTCTGATTCTGATGGTTATGGAGGTCATGTTCCTGTTTATATTCTGTCATCTGATTCTGAGTCCCCTAACAAATCAGAGACCATCTGATTTACTTTGGCAGAGGAACCCAGCTAAATTTAAGGCTGATCTCTAATTTTTGTCCTGTTTTTTTGTTGTTTTTGTTGGTTTTTTTGTGAATTCTTATTTCAAATATTTGCATGCTGGTTGTCATATGTTGCCTTGCTGCGGGAATTATGTTTGGGTTGCTGTGGGAATTATGTTTGGGTTGTTGTGTGCTTACTTTTAAATTCCTGTTGGATTATTATGTGTTATGTTGTTGGGATGATTTGTGTGGCTGTTGGATTGTTATTAGTGATGGTGTTGGATACATATATGTTGGTGTTGGATTTTTGTGTGGGTGTTGGATTTGTAGTGGTGATGTTGTTGGATGAACTTGTGTAGGTGTTGGATAGGATTGGAGGATGGAATTCGTTGGCTATTGGATTCATTTGGGTTCCTGTTGGATTATTATTGGTTCTTGCTGTTGCGTTTTTGTTGTGACTGTTGGTTTCTATTGGTGTGTTGAATATGTTTGTCATCTGTTGCTGTTGGGGTTTGATTTAATGTTCTGACTTTTGCATATATCCCTGTCCATTTGAATGAGTCCCTGCCCTTTGAGTTGGAGAAGTCGTTGTTGGATGATGTTGTCTGTGTGTGCATGTAAGAATACAACCTCAATGACCATAGGGAGAGGTTTTGCACTTGGGTGTCCCTGTCCCTTTTGTTGGTTTGAGTCCTTTATGTGTTAATGTCCAAGTGATGAAGGGACTCAACACAATTGGTTATGATGTTTGAATTGCTCCGTTTAAGACAATGGACCTATGATGGTGTTACACCATTGACATTAGTCCTTGTTTTCAACGATGAGGTAACAAACATCATAAACTTCTTTGTGACAACCCTAAACCTGATGGACCTAAAACTGTCAAATGATAAGACTTATGAAAACAGAAAGCTTGCATGTAATATGATTATAACCACACATTATTTTCCAACCATTGAGTCCCAATAAGAAGTGGCAAACATTGACATAAGATAGCTTCCATTAAAGTTAAATTTTTACATTTAGGATCACCAAAATAAGTGGAACAAGTGACTGCCATTACATAAATACAAAAAGGACCTTCTAACCACTACAATTAACTTAACAAAAAGAAATGTTGAACTAGAAGGCTTAAAATCTAGGTAGGTGAACAAAATGGGGCTTACACATTTTAGCTTAACCTTCATCATAAGTGGTTAACAGGGGCAGTCATGTTCATGTTTCATTTAATCTGCATCAACTTCTATGTCTTCTTCCATTGCTTCTGAAAAATCAGTTGTCACAACATTAAGATATGCAACAGCCTCATCAATGACTTCTTGTTCAACTTCAACATTCTCCTTTAGTAATCCCAACCTTTCCAACCTAGCCTTCCCCACATGTGGATTCTTGTAGTTGTTCCCTCCCTTGACCTTGAGAGCTTCTAGCATTACATGTTGTAAATGAATCCATGTGTACCTAATCAGATTGGGATCAAAGTTTACAAAGGCTAGGTTGACTTGCTCAATCAACTCATCCACATTTTTAGGAAAGGATTGGTATTGCAAACTTTGGAAAGCCCTAAAAAGAGCTAAATCTAGGATGTTGAAATCAGGAGACTGTGGTGTTGGAAAATAAGGCGAATGTTAAACCCATTTTGGCTTGCTGCATTTCTAAATTCTGCATCATCATCACTTAGGTGTGGCCTTGCATTGTCCTGTTGAATGAAGATGTCCTTGCACATCCCTTCTGGCCATTTATTCATGATGCTTGGTAGCACATTCTTGATCAGCATATCTCTGATGACAGCCTTAGTAACATTTTGTATTGCCTTGGTCTCAAGTGTTCCAACTTCTTTGTTTTTGCTTCTCTTCTTTGCTCTTTGCCTGAACACAAATGGGAATATTCCAAATTTCCCATCATGTACCATCACACCATGTTCATTAAACAAGGGCCTTGATGTAACACCCATGAACATTGCCTTGACCCTGTACCTTTTTGACATGCATACTCTGTATGGATCAATTTCTGATGGTAGCAGATAAAACCTTCTCTTGTCAGGGTTTAAGTAAAACCATTTTTCATTAATATGAACAATGTTGTTCATAGGGATGAAGCATGGCTTGCTACCCTCTGTTGCATAGTCAATGTGCTTGAGTACCCACTGCATTCTCTCTATCTTATGCTTGTCTGTCACTGCTGGATGGTTATTGCTTGTGTGAACCCTTAGCTTTTCTGCCTTCAGCAGCCTGAAAATCTTCATGTGTGAGCACTTTAAGTACCCTGCGTATGCTCTGTAAGTACACCTCAGATGAAGGGGGGCTGATTATAGCCAATCCTTAGAAACTTGTTGTGCTTTCCTCCATGACTTGCCCTTTTTTTTTGAACTGACATCAATGGCTTCTCCTCTTGCTCTTTGTTTTTCTGCTTCTTTGAAAATTCTGGATATTGTACTTTTATGCACACCAATTTGTTTAGCAACCCATGAAATTTTCCCCCATGGTAACTTTCCATTTTTCATCATACCTAGGAGTTGAAAACTGATGTAACCTCTTTGACTGTTTGTTAGATTACCAAATTTCTTCCTTATAAATGCATTGACCCACATTTCTTCTTCTGTAGGTGTAGGTGCTCCTAACCCTTGTTCATCAAGCAGCTGATCTATTCCAAAGAATGCATCTGCTTCATCCATTTTGGCTGTTTTTTGTGTTGCTAGGATGAAGGTGCTACTAATGCTGCTGATTTTTTTTTGGGTTGCAAGAAGATGAAGAAGATGTACAGTGTGTGCAGTGAGTAGTTGGATATTTAGCTTAAGCCATATGGGCTGATATTTTGTGTAATGAAACAATCATATTCTTATGGGTTCCTCTCTTTATATAGAGGGATGTGTAATTAGGGATCTAACAATGGCATTTGGTGGGAAACTTTGAATTGTTACTTAATGACTAAGTTTACATTTTTGCGTTGCTAAAATTTTCATGTTTTGGCTCCAATAATTGGCGCCTAAATGGGGGAAAGAGGCTGCTACCTCTTTCCTCCTAAAACTGATCATAAATGGGGGGAAAATAAGGGGCTTGTATGGGCCCTTTTTTTCTCTCTCCTAAAAACGAAAAAGGCAAAAAATTTCCCCCCAAAATTTCCTCCTCCATGCCCCACATGGGCAACTAACTAAATGGTGACCTCCTTTTTTCTCTCTCCTACTTTTTACTAATTCACCCATCTAATTACACTTACCAAATTTTGACTAGGAGTCCGTGTCGACTCCAAATGTTGCAATCTTTATGTTACGGAGGAAGTATATTTTTTGAGTGAAAATATCTTCTTCTTTTTTCTCTTTTTCACAATAGCTTTCAAGGGTTCTCTCTTTTGACTTTTTTTTAATTACTTTTTCATTTATTGAATTACGGGTTTTTGTTTATTTGGTAAATGGTAATTTATACTACTGAATGTCAGTTGAAAAAATTAGGACATTCTTGTATGGGTATGCTTAAAAATCGAAAAAAATATTATTTTGAAGTGAAACTTTTTATGAAGTATTTTTCTAAAATCATGCATTGGTTGTTGACTAATATTTTGTCAATGGACGCTTATCACCCACCATCCACAAAATTCTAGATCAACCACTGCTTGTGCTTCCTGATTATGACTTATGACTTATTTATAATAATTAGTATTATTGTTATAACGGTGTTTAATGTTTGTTACTACTGGCCGAGAAATTATATTTTGATCATATTACTTTATACTCGTGTAGGTTGCACACATAATTTAAAGTATCCTTAATACATGGTTGTTTTTTTATGCTTGATGTTATCTTGTATTAAGGAAATATAGATAATATATTTTCCTAGGTTGTTATTATCTTTTAGGTTGTGCATATCTTTTAGATATTCTTATGTATATCTTTCCTAGCTTGTATTTAGGAAAGTAGGTTTTATTGTGGTTATATAGCCGTGTACATGATTAATGAAATACACAACATTATTCTCTCAAACACAATTCTACTCTCTTCTTAACATGGTATCAGCCTAACCGGTCTTGGTTGCTGTTTTCTTTTTTCCGGCACCAGTAATAGGTGGCTACCAGTATGTGTTCCACCGATTGTTATTGTTCCTCTTTTCTCCACGTCTTCCGTTGTTTGTTTCTTCCATGACAGGCGGTTCTGAATCTGATTCAAAGGGCCCTCGCTATGAACCTTTCACTGCATACTACTTACATCCCAGTGAAGGTACAGGCACTAGTAGAAAAACGATAATTTGCATCTCCCTATTTACGTCGGACAAAAGAAAGACTGACGCAAATGATCAGAAACAGATGATTTACGTCGAATGTTAATAAAGATCTGACGCAAATAATCCATAAAAAGGTCATTTGCGTCGGACTATCTAGAGAATGCGACGCAAATAATCCAACAATGTGCGTCGGACGTGCCCAGTGTGCGATGCATATGGGTATTAAAATAAGCCCAAGTTTTGGATCCGACAATGTGCGTCGCATGGGCCTGAGTGTGCGACGCATATGGGTATTAAAATAAGTTTTGGGCCACGATTTACGTCGCGTGGGCCAAGAGACACGACGCAAATCATGGGTTCCCCATAATTTAAGGTGCTCTTTAGGGTTAATTTTCCCAACCTTCTTCAGCCGTTTTCTCTTACACTTCATCTCTCTGATCTCTCTCATCTCCCAACCCTAATTACAGAAGAAGGAAGAAAATTCAAAGTGCTTCGAATCGCCGATAGATTTTCGCGAAGGATTCCTTGAGATTTTGAGATCAGTTGTGCAAATCACAAACACAGCAAAAGCTCAAAGAAATAGAGAGAGAAAGAGTCTTCTCACCTCTTGTTCCTCTCGTTTTCTCACCTTCATCTCTCATCTCTCTCATCTCTCTGTCGCATCTCACTTTGGCGGTGTTCTGTGGCGAATACGACGGTTTTCCGGCGAAAGAAGGTATAAGGGAGGAGCAGCGAAGAAGAAAGAGAGCAAGTCTAAAAGGGTTTTCGGGCGAAGGAAGGAGAGAGAAAGAAGGTAAAAGGGTTATGGCTCAAAATGTACATAACAGTTTCAGTCTTCTTCACCCGTATTCAACCTGATCGTCGCTGGTTTGGTTTTGTTTTCGCTGTTTTTTGATGCAATTTTGTAGAATTTTTGGAACTCTTAAGTTTTTGACTTTTCTGATTCAGTTTCTTATCAATTTTAGGATTTATTTTGTTTTTTATAATTCTGTAATTTATCTTTTTTATTTTATGTAATTTATGTATATGTTTTAATAAGTGTTTGCGGTATTATAAAGATCATGAACGAAATTTAATTTTTTGTAGTAGGCAATGAACTCTGATTCTATTTGGATCTGGGAATTAGGATGTAGGTCTTGAATGGAAAACAAAGTCGATCTGTTCTTTTAATAAAGATCCTCTGATGGGTGAACGAAATTTATTTTTTTTTGATAAAAAAACAGTCATCTGCATCGGATGGTGTTCAAAGTCCGACGCAAATTGACTTTTTTTTAATATAAAGGGGATGATTTGTGTCTCACACAGACCATCATGCGACGCAGATGGTGTTGCTAGGCTTAGGGCTAAAGGGCCATTTGCGTCGGACTATGCAATACATGCGACGTAAATAACACTAAATCTGCGTCGTGTCTTAGTCCGACGCTGATCATACTATCAAATTTGCGTCGAGACTTGTGCCGTTGGACCAATGTCATACGCAAATAGTGGTCCCAGGACCGACGCAAATCGTTAAATCTGTACTAGTGAGGGGCAGTCATCAGTCCCATTCTTCTTAAAGGTAACAATTATGAAGCATGGTCGCGTTCTCTTCGAAACAATTTGCGTGCTAAGAACAAATTGGGTTTCATTGACGGGACTATTACGGTACCAGATTCAAAATCTCCTGACTTGTCTCAATGGGGTATTGTTAATTCTATGCTTGTTGCTTCGATTTTTAATACATTAGATGTGTCTGTTCGTTCTACTATGAGATATCTTGATAATGTTAAGTCTCTTTGGGACAATTTACGTGATCGATATTCACTTGGTAATGGTCCTCGAATTTTGGAATTAAAAAACCAAATTCAAGATTGTCAGCAAAAGGGTTGTCCAGTAAGTTGCTATATTTTTTGGCAAATTAGGTCAATTGCAAGATGAGTTAATGTCTTACTGTAAAATGCCTGTTTGCACGTGTTCTACTGCTTCTGAGTATTTTCGCATCCAAGAAACTGAGCATTTGCATCAGTTTTGTTTGGGATTGGATGCCAAGAAATTTGGCAATTTGGTTTTTGGTTTATTGATGCAGGATCCTCTTCCGTCTATTAATGTCGTTTATGCGAAAATTATCTCGGATGAACGGAAGCAGCTTATTTCGGAATCTCACGAGCAATCTCGTGTAGATGCTGTTGGGTTCAGCGTAGCTTCTTCAGCTCCTGTTCGCCCTTCTGGTTCCTCCATGGGTGAAGAGCGGCTGTGTAACCACTGTGGTCGCTAAGGCCATCGCTAAGGCTATCTTAAGGAGCGATGCTACGAGTTTGTGGGCTGGCCTACTGGTCGTGGGCCAGGAGGACTCTCTGGCAGGGGTGGTCATGGTCGTCCTACTGCTCGTGGAGGCTCGCAATTTGCTGGCAGTGCAAGTAGCAACCCACGGACATCCACTTCTATTACTTATTCGGATCGTACTAGCACATCAACCCTCACTGATACGAGCTTGTGGGCTGGCCTGCTGGTCGTGGGCGAGGAGGACGCTCTGGCAGGGGTAGTCGTGGTCGTCCTACTGCTCGTGGAGGCTCGCAATTTACTGGCAGTGCAAGTAGCAACCCACGGGCATCCACTTCTCTTACTGATCGTGCTAGCACACCAACCATCACTGATGCACAATGGCAGCAGCTAATGGGTGCTCTTCAAGGTGCTAATGTGTCTTCCTCTTCCGAAAAACTCAGTGGTATGTACGGTACTTTTGATTGGTTGATTGATTCGGGAGCATCTAACCACATGTCCGGCAATATTGATGCATTTATTGAGTTACATAATGTTTCTTCTCGTATTTGTTTACCTAATGGTAAGAGTACCATGGCTACACAAGAAGGGACAGTTGTTCTATCTGATGGATTTCATTTAAAAATTGTTCTTTACGTGCCTGCTCTTACTTGTAGTCTGTTGTCCGTTACTAAGTTAATTGATCAACAAAAATTAGTTATTCTCTTCACTAACAAGTTCTGTTTAATACTGGACCTTACATTGACGAACCTGATTGGAGCAAGATTGCGGTCTAATGGGGTGTATTATTTCAAGCCTATCCGAAGTTCGTTGTCTGCAACAAATAAAGTGGTCAAACTGGATGAACTGAGTCTTCTTTGGCATCGTCGTTTAGGTCATCCGTCTCTTAAGTTGTTTCTAGTTTGCCCGGATGAGCCGGTTCTTGTTCTTCGCATTGGGAATTAGATTGTTCTATTTGTTTTATGGGAAAATAACCCCGTAACTCTTTTTCTTTAAGTCATAATAAAGCTGCAGAAGTATTTGATCTTATTCATTGTGATATTTGGGGCCAAATAAAACTGTGGCTAGTTGTAGTTCTCGTTATTTTCTTACCATTGTAGATGATTTTTCTCGTACTACTTGGATTTATCTAATGACGGGTAAACATGAGGTTCCTCAACTTATTAAAAACTTTCATGCTATGGTTTATACACAATTTAGTAGGAATATTAAAGTCTTGCATAGTGATAATGGGCATGAATTTTTGTGTTTACATCGTTTTTTTGCCGAAAAAGGGATGCTTCATTAAACTAGTTGTGTAGATACCGCTCGACAAAATGGTAGGGTTGAACGTAAACATCGTCACCTTCTTAATGTGGCCCGTGCTCATCGATTTCAAGCACGTTTACCTAAGTCTTTTTGGGGGGAATGTGCAAAGACGACTGCTCATCTTATTAATTCGACTCCTACTCCTCTCTTAAATGGAAAAAGTCATTTTGAATATCTTTATGGTCGTGTTCCGTCTTATACGGATGTCCGAGTTTTTATGTGTTTAGCTTATGCTACTAATAAAAGTCGTAAAGATAAATTTGATTCTAAGTCAAAACGGTGTGTCTTTGTTGGTTACCCTTTCGGTAAAAAAGGGTGGCGCAAAGCTATGCAAGAAGAGATCAGTGCTCTCGAGCGCAATGGCACGTGGACCTTAGAAAATTTGCCTGTTGGTAAACGCGGTATTAGCAGTGGTTGGGTTTACAAAATAAAATATACAAGTGATGGTGTTGTAGAACGTCTTAAGGGTCGTTTGGTTGTTCATGGAAATCGGCAAGTTGCCGGAATCGACTATAATGAAACGTTTGCTCCAGTTGCTAAAATGGGCAGCTAGCGTTCGTCTTCTGTTAGCTGTTGCTGCTGCTCGAAACTGGCAATTACACCAAATGGATGTTCATAATGCCTTTATATATATATATATATATATATATATATATATATATATATATATATATATATATATATATATATATATATATATATATATATATATATATATATATATATATATATATATATATATATCATTTAGATAACAATCTATATTATACTACTAAAGTCATACCAGGAAAACTACATGGAGTCACTTCCTACTTCTTTTTCCTGACAAAATCAATACCCTATATTTTCTATTTTTCTCGCTTTTCCCTTTTATATGGCAAGAAGTTATATAAATTGGGACTTCTTTTTAAATTTTAAAATGCTGATTTGTATAGAATACGGAGAATGTAAGATAGTAAGACAATATTTATCGGATGCATATTTATAGCAAGACTCTTGAATATTTTAATTCAGTAATGTTAATAGAAAAAAAATATAATTAGCTAATCAAAATATGTCTCTTTAACTGAAAAAAACATCCTTTACTCTATTTCTATGAACACTATGTGATTAGATCAAATTTTAGTCCTTGAACTTCTTACAAATTTGAGACTTAACATGTTATTCTAAGAATTTCGTGTCGTTGTTGACAGGCCCGTCCCTGATATTTTGGAGGCCTTGGGCGAACTAAGAAAAATGGGCCCTCCCCAATGTCATATATTTTATATCACGTCATCCTCTACATTGAGTTGTCAGTTGGAGTCTGGGTTTTGGATTACGAAATTGTGTAATCGCTTTGGCATTTTAGATTACTTTTTAAATATTTTTCTGGGTTTGAATTATGAAAAAAGAAAAAGGAAATAATTAAACCACTCTTTTTTAACAATTCCACTGTGACATTCGCGTTTTTTTATTAACATCTAATATGTTTGACTATCTTATTACTTTATTGATTCGTACAATTTTTGTAAAATAGAATGTTTTGAATGTAATATACATTGAGATAAATTTAATAACATTTCATATTAACATTTGTTCTTATATATTAGTAACTTTATAGTCGAACTAGAGTCAAAGAACAATGTAAACATAAAAAGTGACAATTATATAAAATCGAAGGGGATGTGAAATAGCAAAAGCGACATAGTTACTAAAAAAACCACTCACTAAATATTAAGTAGCTATATAAAATCACTTGAAACAAAAGAAAACCAAAAAAAGAAAAAATAGGAACTGGAGTTTTTTTTTTTTGATAAGCAAACTAAAGCCATTTTAAAATCATTGAAAATAAAAGGAAAAAAATATGAAGCAACATTACGTGGGATTCGAACCTGGGTGAATGAATACAATGGAATTGTTATATCAATTAGTAAACCAAGCAGCTAACACACTATACTTGGTAAATGTTAAGCGTTCAGTTTATTTATTTGTAACTGCAGATTGCAAAACAGCAATTTAGGCCTTTTTTCCCTGGGCCCTGGGCGGGCGCCCCTCCTGCCCAGGCTCAGGGACGGGCCTGGTTGTTGACTATACTCGATCGATACAATTTAGTGATCTACCATTAATTGAACCTCCTCGTGCCAATTTCACTTTACGAAAAAAAAAAAAAAAAAAAACCTCCTCGTGCCACAACTTCCTATCCTCTCTCCTCCATCTCTCCTCTATTTCTCTCTCCTCTTCTTTTCCACTGTTGACTCCATCGAAAGCGGTCCAAGAGCTCAATAACCATTGTTTTCTTTATTATATGCCTTTAGTTTAGTAATTAAATTGTTGTAGCCTAAGGATTTCTAGCAGTAATCAATGCAAATGAAAGCTATGTTTTTAGAGCTCTTCTAAATGAAGGTGTAACTGTTAATGAACCTTCTGTTTTCTTGCTTTCTCATATCATCATATGATAATTATATAAGTACTATTTTTGTTGCTTTCATTTTGAGTTTATATATACCGAGCACTGAATATTGCTAATATTTGTGTTAACCGAAGTTGAGGTTTCATTCCATGAATTTCAAAAAGGATTTTTTTTTTAAACTATCCTATAAAACATTAAATTTGTGAGAAACCATGTTGAAATATAATATATTGTTGCAATATTTAATATATTGTTGCAATAGAAAATATTCAATTGAACATTAAAATATTCAATTGAACTTTAAAAATATAATATATTGTTGCAATAGAAAAAGAACGGAAGATGTAAATACAATGGCGCTGAAAAATCTCATTTTACAGTGACACAAAATCAACAATGTTAACAAAAAATTTGCAAAAAAATAAAATAAACAATGCGTGCAACACACGGGCTTCAAAACTGGTTCTCTATAAAGTATAAACAAAATAAAATTTTGATAGAATGTTGACTAAAGTTTAGGTATAAACCATGTAGGAACAGAATAATTAGAAAGGTAATCCTCTCCGGGATAGAAACAGATAATAGTTTCATTATTGATTATGTCATATACTCCCATATCTTGACCTCCAGGCACGAAACTACCCAATTTACCAGACATTTCAAATCTAGGGCCCCAAAAATGATGAAATAAACCATCATCATTGAAATATATAGAATTAGGTTTGCATGCGGAGAAGCTTGAAGCAATAACTGAAGTAGCAGGACTATTCCCTACAAAGAGTGCGATATCCCCTAAATCTAGCAATTCTTCCCATTCTTTGGTCTGCAAGTCCAGCTTATATATTTCAAAAAAATAAGTACCCTTCACATATTCATCAAATGACCTCCGAACCATTAGAATATCCCCATACACCGACTCAAGCAAGTAAAGACTTTCAATAAGTATTTCATCTGAAATAAGAAGGCTTGGAGGTGGAACATAATCCTGTAAACTCAAAGTAGAGCAAGTATTAATATGGAGTAGATCAAAATAACTGAGTCTCCCGGATGTTTGCAGGAACAACAAGAGACCTGAAGTAGAACAATATGCAACATCAGCTACATCATCCACGCCAATAATAGGTCTCCACTTTAGGTCCCCTTGCATGGCCACCACAGCGTATTTAAAGTAGCCATAGATCAACACCACCACCAACTTGGACAAATTCGATGAGCGTACTACGAGTGCTCTTCTTATTTCATAGTACCAAAAGGAGTATGGTGATTCCGGTCTAATGTAATTATATTTGCGTAACCATCTGATCATATTAGCGTGTTCATTATCCTCGTCATCTGTATCTAGTACTCCAGGGGAGGGTAAGGTGCGATACGATGGGAGGGGTAATACAGCCTGAGTGAGAGGATTGAGTAAGCCAATATCATGATCTACACCAACCGTTAAGATCCATTCACTTCCAGTACCAAAGCACTTCCTTTTCGAGGCTTGGGGAAGGCTCAAATTGTAGCACGTATTGCTACTCAAATCGAACAAACTTCTGTTGTGGGCCTTTGATTCATCTTCACCCTCTGTGCACATGTGATTGTTATTATTGTTGCTACCCAGATCGTTGGGAAGCATTAGCCATGGCATCAAAACTGTACTCGATTTCACAATAGTAGCAGCTTGGTACCATGAACAACAAACATTAGAAAACATGACAAAATCCTTGGAATTTCTGCCGAGACACTTCTGTGCTATAATCTCCAACATCTCAGGTAAAAGTTGGGCCCAATCGCGCGCCATAGTTATGTTAACTTTTGAGATTTATTAGCGGCACTACTCTCGATCAGTAGCTAATAATAGAATTTGTGAGTCAAACCTAAGAACTTAATTGTACAAACAATGAAAATAAAATATGATTTCTCGTATGGCCTCCTTAACTCTTTATATAGAGGATTAACTAATCCTAATTGAAATAGCATAAAAGCTTTGAAACCGAATTGGAAAAGGAGTCTTAAACTCTTTATATAGAGGATTAACTAATCCTAATTGAAATAGCATAAAAGCTTTGAAACCGAATTGGAAAAGGAGTCTTAAATATCTACCAAAGAATATTTTTGATATATCCGAACTGAACAAGTACTAATTAAGTCTTTGTTATCTTCTGTACAAAGCTTTCTCACTCCTCTAGGCTCTAGCGTCATTACGTAGATTAATTTTTATTGTTGTTAGCTTTATTCTTATCTCTTTCAATCACTTGTTATTATAAATAGGGTTTTTTTTGTCAAAAATTAAGAATTATTGGTCCTATTAAAGAATTGTTGATGCTGCTTCAGTGCACTGCTTGATGCGGTAGTGTTGTTGTTGTTGTTGTTGTTGTCATCGTCGTCTTGGTTCCTGTTGTTCCTGTTGTTCTTGTTGTTCGTATGAGTGTTAAGTGTATACTGTAATTACTGCAGGTGGTGGCTATTGCATATTTGCATGTGTGCGCATTATACTGCTAGATAGGAAGATAAGTAGGTGAGCTTGATAGGATGTGGTGTTGGTTTGTGTGGCATAAAGGTGTGTTGGTTGCTATTTATCTTACCATTTGCGGGAATGCACCAATTTTTGTTATCCCATATATGTGGATTATGGCTCCTTACTGGTGAAATTTGTCAAAAAAAGTTGTGTATTCTAGCTATTTGAGAAGCATGCAAATATAAGATAATCTTACCATTTGTTGAAATGCGCCATTCTATATTCTATCCATATGTGGATTAGGCACTCAACAAGGTGAACATTTTGGCCGTCCTTTTGTGATTGAAATATTTCGTAGATCTTCAGGCGGGGTTTTCTTTTATATCTGTTAGCTGCTGTTAGGTGGCTACTCTGTACGTGGGCCCGGTCCTGACAATTTTTAGGCCCGGGGCGGTATGAAAAATGAAGACCCTTTATATACATAGTATATATTTTTTTTGAAAGATATATACATAGTATATTCTAATATAGAAATATATCATATGGATCATTAGAATCTAATTTTTTTAAACAAATTTATCAATGGCTCCTTGTGATTTTTGTAATTCATCTAAACGTTTTCTCTCTTTTTTCTCACTTCGAGACAAAAATCATTGCTGTATGGGTATAACCCAAGTAGGTTGACGGACCCCAGTAAGGGATCCGCGAACGCCTTACCGGACGTGAATACTTTAAATGCCGCACACAGCTCTTTCAAGTCAGTATATCAACATGGTCCGACAACGTTGGCGGTCGCCCAACAAGACAAAATAAGGGAATCTTCCCAACTGTCAGAAGCACCACAACCGTACACGTGTAAAAGGATTACGCACCCTGTCAGGTGAATAGTACTTCTATAAATAGCCAAATGGTACTAGTCTGCAGGTACATTCTCTCACACTCAGAATTCTTATCTTTCTCTCTCTACTCTCTCTCTCTCTCTAAATCCTATTTGGACACGTGCTGACTTGAGCGTCGGAGGGGGTTTCCTCGCATCCCCCCCGAGGGTAGTTCACGTTTGCTTCCTGTGCAGCTATTCACAAGCGGACGCTAACCCCAATCTTTGGCGGACTTCTCTCAAGACCGCCAACCGTTTCAACACCGAAACAACTTGGCGCTAGAAGGAGGGGCCTCCTATCCTTGCGAAGCAGTCATGGAAAAGGCAAACGATACAAGTCGCGGTCCACCTGGACTAGAGATCGGCCAAGGATCTTCTCGTCCTGCAATTACCGGATCTATCGGTGCACCCCAGTTCCATCCCAACATGCCAGAGGGCAACAACGATCAGTGTACCCCTGAGGATAATGTAACTCAGGTGAACCCTGGTGGCGTCCCTTTCAATTTGGCTAAGTTGAGCCAATTTTCTTTGGATCAGCTACAAATTGTCGCATCCTTCATCCAACTGCTACAAGGCACTCCTCAGCCTAATAGCACTCCTGCTAATACAAAGGGCGTTCAGCACCGTAAACGATAACTGGCTATGGCCGGTAAAAACGTTGACGGTACGCCAGTGAGGAGGATGCGTACGTTAATGCAAGAAGACCGCCAAATGGAAAAACGAATTGATGACCCAGAATACGACGAGGTCGATTTGGAAACTGAGGATCTCAACAACTCAGGAGAGAATTATAGCCGCTCACACCGAGAGTACAGCACCACCGGTGCTAGTAACTATTCGGCTGGCGGACACCTGCTAATTAAACCCAGATCGTCTCCTTTCGTTCCAGAAATCTTGAATCATCCCATGCCCAGAATCAAGATGTCGTCCTGCAAATATGACGGCAGTTATGATCCAGATGATCATGTCGCAGCATATGAGGGTCACATGTACTTATACACCCAAGTGGACGCCATCTGGTGCAAGGTGTTTCCGTCTACCCTGACCGGGATTGCTCAAACTTGGTTCAAGAGTTTGAAACCGGGTAATATCTCTAGCTTTTCCCAGTTGGCTTCCACATTTAGCACCCATTTCGTAAGTAATAGGTGCCGTGAGCGCACAACTGGTGAGTTGCTCTCTGTTAAGCAAGGGGAAACCGAAAGCCTTCGTGATTTTATTGGCCGTTTTAACGTAGAAGCAGTCTCCATTCCACGACTTCAGCAGGACGTGGCAGTCTTGGCCTTAATGACAGGGCTGAAGGAAGGGTCAGCATTTAGAAGTTATTTGGGTCGTAAGTCTTTCACGTCCCTAGGGCCCGTTCTGGGGAAGGCAAATGATTTCATAAGGTGCGAAGAGTTTGACAAGGCCGCGAGCAATTAGTACCGCGAGCCAGAAAAGAAAAAGGAAGAGAAGCAGAAGAAAGACAAAGGTCGTGAAGGTGATCGCGACCGAGATGAAAGAAGGCAAGAATCCAATGTTGTCAAAAGAGGGAACGACCGTGAAAGAATTGACCCCGAAAGGTATGACCGGGAGAAGGGTGAACACAAAGAAAAGTTTGACGCGTATACCCAACTCACCACCTCCAGGAGTCAGATATACTTGATGAACAAGGACAGCGATAAATGGCAGCGTCCAACGCAAATGTTCCATAAAAACCGCGACAAGAACAAGTGGTATGATTTTCACGGTGATCACGGGCACTTGACTGAAGATTGTCGTCATCTGAAGGATAACCTGGAAGATTTGATAAGAAGGGGCTACTTCAGCCAGTATAAAGCTCAGACTAAGGATGGGGACCTGGTAAAGACAGCCAACCAGAACGTTCATTCACGGATCAGTGAGATCCATGTTATTAGTGGCGGTCCAATTCATGGCGGCAGCGTCAATGGGGCCAACACAAGCCTGAAGGAATTCAGGCACCAGGTCAATTTCAATGAAAGCATGCAGTGGAGAAGGCCGCCAGTAATGCCCGCCATGTCTTTCACAGTTGAAGATGCAAAGCATGTCGTCTACCCTCACGATGACCCTCTGGTGGTCATGCTGAAAGTGTCAAATTGTTTGATCCACATAATTCTGGTAGACGGAGGAAGTTCCGCTAACATTTTGTATTACTCAACTTTTGAAAAGTTGATGATTGGCCGGGAACATTTGAAGCCTGTCCGTTACCCAGTAATTGGTTTCACGGGGGCATCAGTGATTCCCGAGCGCTTGATAACCCTACCGGTCAGGGTAGGAGAAGATGAAAATGCCAAGGATGTAATGGCAGAATTTTTGGTAGTTGATGTACCAGGAGCTTACAACGCAATTATCGGACGCCCTTTCATCCATGCGTTCTCGGGCTATCATCAGATCAGTTTACTCGAGGTCGATAGAAAGAAGGCAGCATTCATCATAGATTGTGGCGTATACAACTATAAGGCAATGCCATTCGGACTCCGTAATGCTGGAGCAACTTACCAGAAACTAGTCGATATGGTATTCGCGGATCAAAGGGGGAGAAATATAGAGGCATATGTTGACGACTCTATCGTCAAAAGTAAAACTGACCGCGAACACCTAGACGATTTGGAAGAAACCTTCAGAACGTTGAGGAAGTATAAGATGAAGCTCAACCCAAAGAAATGTGTTTTTGGGGTGAGAGCAGGGAAGTTCTTAGGCTTTTTGGTAAGCAAAAGGGGAATTGATGCAAACCCAGACAAAGTCCAGGCCATTGTCGACCTGCCTGAGCCAAAAAGCGTCAAGGACATCCAAAGGCTAACAGGGAGAATGGCGGCCCTCACTCGATTCATTTCAAAATCAGCAGACAAAGCTTTGCCTTTCTTTGCACTGCTAAGGGGGAATAAGAGGTTTGAGTGGGGAGAAGAGCAAAGCAAAGCATTCCTGGCGGTAAAAGAGCATTTGAAGAAGCTACCCACCATTACAAGGCCCGAGACTGGAGACATATTACAACGATATATCTCGGCCTCGCCGAAGACAGTCGCGGCCGTGTTGTTGGTGGAAAAAGAGAAGAGGCAGCAGCCAATTTATTTCGTCAGCCACAACCTTAACGGTCCGGAGAACCGTTACAAGCTGGTAGAAAAAATGGCCTTGGCCGTGATAATAGCTGCCAGGAAGCTCAGACCATACTTTGACTGTCATCCCATCCAAGCTTTAACCAATCAGCCGCTAGACAAAGCGTTGCAGAAGATGGATAGCTCAGGCCGCTTACTGAAATGGGGCATTGAACTATCGGAGTACGATATACAATGTAAGCCCAGGACCGCTATTAAAGCACAGGCCCTGGCAGATTTCATTGTAGAAGCCTCATATGAGGAAGAAAAAGTGGAGCAAAAGGAAACCTGGCTACTGGAAGTCGACGGATCTTCTGCTGTTAGCGGATCCGGGGCAGGCATAGTGATGACCAGTCCAGAAGGAAATTCATACCAGTACGCCATCAAGTTCGCTTTCCCGGCGTCAAACAATGAAGCGGAATATGAAGCAGCAATTGCGGGCTTGAGGATGTGCTTGGCGGCGGGTGCTAAGATGGTACTCTTAAAAACAGACTCGCAGTTGGTCAGCGGCCAGTTGAGAGGAGAATTTGAAGTCAGAGAGGCCAACATGCTAAAGTACGTGGAAAAGGCCAAGGAGTTGATAGCTCAATTGAATGATTTTCAGATTCAAGCAATACATAGGGCCGAGAACACAAAAGCGGACGCATTATCCAAATTGGCAAGTTCTGACTCATTTAGCATTGAAAGATCCGTCACGGTTGACATCTTGAAGGAGAAGAGCATAGCGGAAGAAATTGTGACCGTTAATAGCATAGACCAGCAAGGGGAGTGGTTTAGCGAGCTGGTGGCATACAAATTGACAGGGACGCTTCCCAGTAATCCTTCGTTCGCCAAGAAATTGAAGCGACAAGCAAGCTGGTACGTTATATATCAGAATGAGCTGTACAAAAAATCATTCAGCATGCCTCTGCTTAAATGTGCAACCGCATGGGAATCCGCGTATATACTTGAAGAAATACATGAAGGTATATGTGGCAACCATATTGGCGGAAAAGCTTTGGCACTTAAGGCATTGAGAGCGGGTTTCTACTGGCCAAGCATGCTGGCGGATGCACAAGCCTACGTCAGGAAATGCGACAAGTGCCAGAGATATGCTCCTGCCATTAACCGACCAGCCAACGATTTATAGCCTATCCTATGCCCGATTCCGTTCGCTCAGTGGGGAATGGACATTCTGGGACCGTTCACCACAGTAACTAGTGGGAGGAGATTCCTAATAGTGGGCATTGATTTTTTTTACAAAGTGGATAGAGGCTGAGCCGACAGCAAAGATCAAGGTAAATCAGGTTAAGAAATTCATCTGGCAGAACATTATGACAAGATTTGGGATTCCCATGGTTATCGTCTTCGACCATGGCGTCCAGTTTGACTGCCGCCCCATACAAGCATTCTTGACGGAGTTTCGTGTAAAGTTCGCATACTCAGTCGTTTGCCACCCTCAGAGCAACGGACAAGCAGAGGCCGCAAACAAACAAATTTTGAATGCCATGAAGAAAAAGCTAGACGAATTTAAAGGGGGATGGGCCGACATGGTGCCAGCAGTTCTATGGTCGAATAGAGTAACAGAGAAAGAAGCGACGGGGGAGAGCCCGTTCAAGTTGGCCTTCGGTGCAGAGGCGGTGTTACCTGTAGAGGTGGGGTTACCCTCTTATCGGATAAAACATCAAGACCTTCAGAAGAATGACCAGGCACTCAGGGAAAACCTGGACTTCCTGCCAGAAACAAGGCTCATGGCGGAACTAAGGGCAGCCGCTTACAAGGATAGAATCAGCAAGGCTTATAATAAAAAAGTTATGGAGAGGCCGTTAGATGTGGGCGACCTAGTCCTTCGCAGAACAGCGGCCACCGGCAAGGCGCATGTTGAGGGAAAGCTTACTGCTAACTGGGAAGGTCCTTACATCGTAGCAAAAAAGATTGCTCCCGGTTCCTTCATTTTAAAGAGCATGGATGACAAGGAGCTTAAAAATTGCTGGAATGCTAGCGTCCTTAAGAAATACTACGTTTGAATTGTTGAATGTAATAGGCCGAGAGCCACCCCTTATTACGAAAATAATACAAGTTTCCGTTAACAATTCTTTAAATTGTCTAATTATTTTTATGCATATTAATCAAAAGCCATATGACAGGCTCAAAGTACGTTAACGGTCATATGACAGACCTAGTACAAATCAAAAGCCATATGACAGGCACAAAGTGCGTAAACGGTCATATGACAGACCTAGCACAGATCAAAAGCCATATGACAGGCTCAAAGTACATAAACGGTCATATGACAGACCAAGTACAAATCAAAAGCCATATGACAGGCTCGAAGTGCATTAATGGTCATATGATGGACCAAGCACAAATCAAAAGGCAAAGTGTGTTAACGGTCAAGAAATAGGTCCAGCACAAGGCAAAAGCCACAAAAACGTTCTAGGCATATTCATGGTCGCACTATGGACCAAATGTTAATCAAATGGATTAATACATAAAAGACGCTAACAAACGTTAACGGTCATGAAACAAGCATATAAGGATTAGAGCGTTAACAAAACAAAATAACTAAAACACAAAAGTACTTTCCATAGAATAAAAGCTACTGGCTTGGCGGCCAACTACAGCAAAAAAATGGTGGCGGCCAATAAAAGGCTTTCAGTCGGAATCAAGTACTTTCAAATTAAAAACACAAATTCAGTTTACAAATGCCAAAATGGGCCGAATAAAGTGTTGATCAAAATATTCAAAATATTACAAGTTATAAACTATTGGAGGAGCAAGAAAAGCTGAGAAAAGGCCGCTAAAAACTTCAAGAAGGGGGGGCATCCTAGTCAATTTGTTCCGCCACGTCGCGAGGATCCGCATCTGCTATGGCATCCTCGTCGGCAAATTTTGGATCCCCCTCGAATGATGACAGGTGTTGGCCGGCAGCATGAGCCTCCTCAATCACATTCCAGTCAAACCCTGGAATAGTCTTGCACACGCACCTCATGGCGGCCGCCCACCCGCCATCGTACCTCTTGTGAAGGACCGTTGCGTACTCCTCAGATTGCTGAAACTCAGCAATAGCCTGAGCCCTTGCTTGTGCCTTGGCGTCCAGTACTGCAACCTCCTCTTCAGAATTAGCGGCGTCCAGAGCCTTGGTCAATGAATTAACATTCTCCTCGGTCTCTTCCAGTAAGGCGGCCCTCAGTCTCAGCGTTGTCAGCTCATCTTCCAGAGGCTGCAACTCTGCTGTCTTCGTCGCCAGCTTACCCTCCGTCTCCTTCAGCAGATCCTGGCAAGTCTCCAACGACTGCTTATAGGTGTCCGCCAACTTCTGATACTCGATATATTGCTCTATCAGCTCAATAGCAGCGTTGTTGGCCTGCGAAGATGAAAAGAATATGTCAATAAAAGAAAAGAAGGAAGCAAAAAGCAAAACGAGTGAATGATAATAAGACGAGTACATAAACGTACCACAAGTTGGTCGTGAGCCAACCTAGCAGCAGGAGTGACCAAGGACCCAGCCGGCCTGTCTACCGGCAGTTGCATGCCCTTCAGAATGCGGTAGGCAAGGATGCCACCGTTCTTAGGGATGTCGGCATACAGCGACTCATCCTCTCTGACGTCCCAGTCAGGTTGGTAAATCTTACCAGGGACGAGGGGCCGGCGAGCAAAAGAGGCCGCCACAGCATCGCTTAGCGGTACCTCTTTCTTCTCGATCCACTCATGGTACCGAGAGAAGATGCCGGGAGATAAATTGGACAGAAAGCTGGGCATGGTAATCAACTCTCGGATCTTATCGCGGATGGAGGAGTAAGAGCCTGATAGCCAGGAGGCACTGCTAACATGTCCTGGAGCAGTGGCCGCGACAGCCCGCTCCCGAATCTCTGGAGCATCCGCGGTCAGATCCTCCACCTGAACATCAGGGGTGCGAGCAGAAGAAGCAGGGTCCGCCAAAACCTGCCTTTTGTTGGCAGATGTATCCGCCGCAACTTGCTCGCGGGGCCGCCTCCTGTTCCCACCTCCCCTGGCGAGAGGTCGGGAGGTAGAGGACCTAATCGGGACGGCTGGGGACGGCTGGCCGCCAGTATCAGCAGCAGCGGCTGTAACATTCTGAGCAGGGACGCGAACAATATTCGCCCCGCCGCGACCACGGCGAATATTCTGAGGGCCGTGGCGGTTCCCTCCCCGGCGGCCATTGGTAATCCCGTGCATGGTCTCGTATTCTTGTGAAGGAGCAGGCGGTAAATTGGCTAACGGCTTGAAGCTCTCGTCCACAGCTAGTGCGTCGAGGTCAAGGCAGTCAAAACCTGCGAATGGCAAGAAGCAAAATTAACAAAAAAAAAAAACATCAGTTGGACCAGTCTGACATCGACACTCACCATTTCCATGAGTAGGGCTGAGCAGCATGGCCGATAAGGGCTTGTTCCCCAGGATGTACTTGGAATGAGGAATCCAGTATTTAGGCTCTTTAACCTTCACCTCCTTCCCGTCCTCATAGGTGACTAAGTAATCCTCCGTGTCAAAGTAGTCGAAGGCCGCTAACTCTTCCTCAGTTAGCGGAATAAGAGGTAAATGCTCCATATGCGGACGAGGCTCGGTGAAATGACGACGCACTGGATAATCCTCAGGAACTCGTAACCAAAAGAAAGCATCCTGCCAGCCCTTCAAACCAGTCATTTTAGGCTGCACTGTCATCTTCTTGTCGGCCGTAGTTAGCGACCACCAACCCGCCTGCCTAGAAGATCCATTTTTCTTCAGCCAATGGATGTGGCGGAACAAGTTCAGCGTTTGCGGAAAATCCTAGAAACGCACAACCCAGATGTACGCTATCAAATTCCGGACCGCCAAAGGAGTCAGTTGAGCCAAGCTCATGTTGAAAGCGTTTAAGATCTTCACCAAAAAAGAATCCAGAGGGAAACGGAGGCCAAACTCAAAATGATGAGTATACACAGCCACGTGACCGGGAGGACACTCCGTCACAATGGCCCCCTCTGGCGGGACTATCAACCGATAACCCGACGGGAGACAATATAAATCCCGAGCAACTCTCGGGTAACCCAGATCAATGGCGTCCTGACGCCAAGGCAAATCAATCTCGACACTGATAGGACCGGCACTGAAATCATCCGGCAGCCATAAAGCATCAGAACCAGGTCCAGTCTCTATCTCCTCCATCGGATTCGAACTGTCGACCCTTAATTCGGCAGCACGGGAAGATTCCCCAACCACATGAGCAGACAAAGGCACAGAAACGTCAATGTTTGCGTCCGCAGAGTCAATCGCATCCCCAGTGACGTGGACAGCATGGCTCGCAACAGTGCGACGGTGATAAACGGTCTCTTGGCGGTCCATAACGGTAGCAATGGAGTCACTGTCGTCGCCTAAATCAATAATATGAGGGTTAGGAGCCGCAGATTGCTGTAAACGGTCGAAAAAGTCGGTCGTTACCTCCACCCCAGCGTCAGCTAAGCTATCCAGCCAAGCATGCTCTCTAAGTGGTGCTACATCAAGGCCGGGAGCAGCATCGGCCGGAGGATGCCTAACGGATCGTCTAGCAAGAATCTGATGCCTAAGCTCCCTAAGCGTCTGCCGGTCACCACTCTGGCTAGCGGATAGATACCTCCTGGTCAGACTATGCTCCTCAGGGGTAGCAAGGTCGTTAAGGAACTTAGATCTCATCTCTCTTTCTCTCTCAGCTGTTAAGGGGATGTACGACAACAACCTAGTTCTCCCCACAGGGCTAGAACCGGAAGAAGGCTCGCTATCGGCCAGGGGAGAGGAAGGTTCACTTTCGATCATAAATGCATCACTAGGGGTATTCTGGCTATCAGACTGGTCCGACATGATGAAAATACAAAAAGAAACTTTAAGCTTGGAAAAGAAATGGAGAAATACCTGGAGAAGTAAAATCGCCGGGGAAAGATGAAGTCAAGGAACAAAAGGTCGCCGGAAAAAGACGAGCGAGAATTCCAGGGAATGAAATGGCGTGGAAAAGCCCGAGCCTGAACGAAAAGACCACCGGAAATGCAGAACTGTCACAGGCAAAACTCAAACTCAAAATCTCAGAGAAAACCCAGAAAAACTTCTTCAAAAGAATGACGAAATTCTTAGTACTGTGAAACTGGAAGGAAAAAAACTAAGAAACTTGGTAACTTTTCGGAGCAATCTGAGCAAGAAAAACCAGTTTTTGAGCAAATGAAGCTATGGGTATGGAGGTTCGTGAGAGAGGAAATGGAAAAGAAACAGGAAAAACTTGAGAATGATAGAAAAATCCGGAAAAAGGACAACTGTTGTCCATATATATAGTAAATAGACGGCTGAGATTGAAAGACCTATCAACTCCCTTTCCAGATACCTGCCAAGTGTCGAAGCAGGGTAAACCCTAATAAAGTAATGGGCGGGATTCTCGGAAGAGTAATCATTAACTTTTCAAACTCTTTCAACTCCCTACGACGACACGTGGCACCCAACGAATGAACTTCCCCAAAAAATGGAGCACGGCAACAATGATTCGCGTCCACCGACAACATCCTTAGCGGTCAAGACCCCAAAAGATGCTGGGGGGGCTAGTTGTATGGGTATAACCCAAGTAGGTTGGCAGACCCCAGTAAGGGATCCGCGAACGCGTTACCGGACGCGAATACTTTAAATGCCGCCCACAGCTCTATCAAGTCAGTACATCAACATGGTCCGACAACGTTGGCGGTCGCCCAACAAGACAAAATAAGGGAATCTTCCCAACTGTCAGAAGCACCACAACCGTACACGTGAAAGGATTACGCACCCTGTCAGGTGAATAGTACTTCTATAAATAGTCAAATGGTACTAGTCTGCAGGTACATTCTCTCACACTCAGAATTCTTATCTTTCTCTCTCTACTCTCTCTCTCTAAATCCTATTTGGACACGTGCTGACTTGAGCGTCGGAGGGGGTTTCCTCGCATCCCCCCGAGGGTAGTTCACGTTTGCTTCCTGCGCAGCTATTCACAAGCGGACGCTAAGCCCAATCTTTGGCGGACTTCTCTCAAGACCGCCAACCGTTTCAATACCGAAACAATTGATATATGCTCAGTTTAGGACTGATGTATTTGATTGAGAATGACATTTATAGCTTTTTTTATTTTTTGAAGACAAAAGACATTTATAGCTACTATAGTTTGGGTGACAAAAATTTTCTTTCGATTAGGTTTCTGTTTTGTATGAATATTTCGTTCTTTCTAGCATGAAGTGACATAATGTAACCTTCCCTCCTGACTCGTTGCCCCCTTAGCTAATTGGAGTTTGCAACCTTAATGTTGGATGCTCTCCTCCATGTTAATGTGTTTGCTTCATTGCGATCTGGCAGTTCTAGCAGTGAATCTAAAGGCGCAAGAACTGTACCTCCAGGCAACAAGTTGCACGTATAATTGCATTTTACATGATAGAATTATAAGGGGGAAAGGCTTAAACTGTATGATATTAGTGAAGTCCCTCTTTTGACTTTATGTGGAAATAAGTCCCAGTTTTATCTTGTTAGTTTAAATATAGATTTTCTTATATTTATTTCGAATCATTGGTAGCCAACCGTGGATGCCAACGGGAACATGGACCAGAATCGAAGTGAAAATGGTCAGGAAGTTGGGAGAAATCGTGAGTAGCTGCAAGTTTTGCATATTTTCTTCTGAAAAAGATCGACACTGTACAAGTTGATGGATTTAATGGCTTCAGCAGATATTTCATCTCAGTATCGTATAGAATATGCTTCCGTTTAGGACCTTATATATAATATTATATATTGTATGCTGAAGTTCTGATTTTATGTTGCACAGAATCTAGGAGCAGCTTGAGCCAAGTTGAACAGAGTTCTCAGATTAAGGCTCCGTCAATTGAGGTGGATGGTCTCAAAGAGGGTAAGCATGAAAATAAATCATGATCAGAAGAGTGTCTTTGTTAGTTTGAGTTGCTGTCTTACCCCTTAAGCTGTAACGTGTTAGGGAAGAGTGCGCCATCTGAGAGGCAAGTCTCCCCGGATAAACTATACCGTGCTGCTTTATTGAGGAGCCGATTTGCTAGATACAATTCTCAAAGCACAAGAAAAGACACTAGAAAAGGTGTTATGAACGTTTTCCTTCTGTTTTTCATATTGTGGCTCCATTGCATTAGGGATGCACAATGTAATTGCTGCTCTGTTCAGGGTGAAAAGCGTGATCCAGAGAAGTTGTGACTGGAAAGGGAAGAGCTCGAGTAAAGGCAAAGAGAAGGTGTCACCTTGATCTTTTTATTTCTTGTTTGCGTTAATGGTTTAATATAGCTGTGGCCTTCTTAGTCCTCAATTACACTTGATTTGTAACTATCTCATTTCTATCCATCAGAAAAAGGTTACAAGCAGAAGCCAGGGCGGCAGAGGAGGCACGAAGGAATGCTGAAGCTAAAAGGACAAGGGAATTGGAATGGGAGGCAGCACGTCTTGCTGTGCAGAAGGTGAGATGAACACGCATGGTACTTCGTAGCATGTCCTTGGCAGTTTATGCTTGGATAAATTTAGTTGTGGACAAAAGAAAAATGTATTATAGTATATGAGAAGTGTCTAGCGGCAGCGTCCCACATCCTACTAACTCCCAAGTTGTGGGGTTTGGCGGTTTGCAGAGGTGTGTTAGCTACTTAGCTTATCAACATGGAACTTTCTTGTCTGATGTGTTTGTGTCCTGCTGTTGCATACAATTTATGCCTAGAATTGGAAGCACATTTAGCTCAGCTACATTGTAGTACATGACAAGCATACTTTTTTTTTATTGTTTTAAATTAAGCTCTGAAACTGTATGCTTCTTGACTAATGCGGATTCTTTTGGCGTTGTACAGATGGAGAAAACAGTACATATTAACGAGAATTGTCAGTTCATGGAGGATCTAGAGATGCTCAGTACAGCTCCTGCTGATAATTTGTCATGTTTTATAGGCGATACGAGCCCAAATGACTCGAAAATGGCGGCGATGCGGGTAGTTTCAGATTCCGGGGAAATAGCAGCCCCCTGGAACAACTTGGGTTATACAGGAAAGATGACGATGAAGAGGAAGAGGAAGTTGAGGCCGCCACATAATGCTCCAGAAGCAGCACCAAATGATGTTGAGGAAGGAGAAATTGATTGATGCAGGACTTCCTTCCCAACTATGCAATTATTGTTTATAGGGACTAAAGAACATGGCTTTCCAAGAGTATGTTTCTTTCTGCAGCATGCATGACAGCTTCCCTTCTGGTATGGTGGCTGTCATTTGTCTATCTCCGCTTTGGAGCTTTTTCACGAGCAATTAAATGGGAGTAGAGTTTGTGTTGGGAAAGATGCACACACGACAGACAATTACAAGCGGAAGCACAATGATCTCATTTTCCCTAATGTGTTGTAAAATGGGCAAACACTACCAATCTTGAGCAAACACAATATGAACAACAATAAGCAATTCTAAATAGCCCAAGTGCAATAAAATAAAGCACACCAAGATATACGTGGAAAACCCAAACCGGGAAAAACCACGAGTACCGTAAGTCGGTACCAAACCCTTCCACTAATCAACAATAATTAATGGGTACAACAATCATTCATCTCTAAATAATATTAGAGGCTTTACTACATTAAACAAACATGTTTGGAATACCATTCTCCATAAACCATCACTAACAAGTGGATAAACACAACTATGGAGAGATTAGGGCTAAATAGAAAATACCAACATCCGGAGCACAAAACGACAATCCAACCGTTGGATATGAAGGTTGGGATGGCAGGAACCTTGTGTCAAAATTTGGCGTCGATCGAACCACGTTTGACCTTCGATCGGACCAGAAAACGAACACAGCTCTAGTGAGAGAAACTCACTCAAACTCTCTGCCTCACTCTGCTTTGTGCGTGAGATGTGGTGCTGCTGCTGTGTTATTGCTGTCCACAAATCCCAGCACACTCCCCACTCATTATATTTACTTTATTCAACCCCCTTTGACTTTCTTCTTCATATGGGCCCAAAGATTAAATACCCATATGGTTAAACACTTACATTAGTCCAATAAGATGGACTCCATCCTCCAAGTAGGAGGGAATAACCCCAACAAATCTCCCCCTCACTCCTACTTGAGGGAGGCACAACCAACAACATGAACAAACATGTCAATCTCCCCCTAAAGAGGAGTCTACACTACCCGCTTTCTTCCAAGCCTCCCGCTTGAACTTAGGTAATGTACAATGTATCATTTTGGACTCGATTTCAACACCATGAATCCAACAATGACAAATACCACAACAACCGTTCACAACCAAGTGTGCCATGTCTCTTGGAAGTGAGCTTCCCAAACCAAACACCCGCTTACCCTTAGGTGTTTTCTTGCCTTTAGGCAACTTTACCGGATCAAACAAACGAGAAGAGATCTCATGCAAGGCACTAGTCCCATCTTGCACGGCTTTCACACTCTCCTCTTTTCGGTGCACCTTATTACCATTCCGGTAGCTTCCATCATCTCGCTTCACGCAAGGAACATGTGGTGGCATACAAGCAACATGCTCAACAAGAGAATAACTCAACACATCACCACTACATATTTCCACTTCTTTACCCCTATGATCAACACAACTATGAACACTAGGAGAAAGAGAATTACCTTCAGGGAGGAATTTGACACTTTTCTTTTTCATATGATCAAGCTTCTTATGTGGAAATAGAGGCAAACTTGGCACATTACCCTTCTCACATAGCTTAGCTTGCATCACGAAACAACCATCTTGCTTCTTCCCTCGAGCCACGACCAATGAGCCTTTGGTGAGCTTCCATTGACCTTCACCAAGATGACTAGCATAACCATCATCATCCAACTTTCCGACCGAGAGAAAATTTGCACGAACATCTGGAACATGCCTAACATTTCTGAGAGCTAACCTGCAACCAATGGATGTCTCCAAGTAGATTGTACCCAAGCCAACAACCTTGGATACCTTATCATTTCCCATCTTCACATAGCCAAAATCACCGCTAGTGTATGATGAGAAGAACTCCAAGTGTGAGGTGAGATGACACGATGACCCCGAGTCAATAAACCAAGTACAATCATCACAAGAAGCCTCAAGGTTAGTATCACCACCAACAAAATACAAATCATCACTAGTTGCTAAAGCCGAAGTATTTCCATCATCATCATCATTCTTAGAATGGTGGCCTTTCTTACTCTTCTCCCCTTTTGTTGGGCTTTGTCACGCTTCCATTTTCTACACTCGGATTTCTTGTGACCTGGCTTATCACAATAGAAGCAAGTGAGTGGACCCCTAGGCTTCGATCTCCCCCTGGATTCCGAACTATCATCATCATGATTCCTAACCATGGTTCTCCCACGACCTTGTTTTTCAGCAACATGAATCCCCGAATAATCAGATGAGGAACTATGATCCTTCCGCCGGGCTTCTTCATTCATCAAGCTTGACTTCACAATCTCCATTGTGAGCTTACCTTCCGGAGCGGAGTTACTAAGTGACACAACAAGAGTCTCCCAACTGTCGGGCAATGAACTAAGGAGGAGTAAGGCCTGCAGCTCATCTTCTAACACCAATTTCATTGCAGACAACTGATTCACTAAACCTTGAAAAGCACTTAGATGTTCAATCACACTTTGACCATCCGAGTACTCTAACTTAACAAGTCTTCTCATGAGTGAGGCTTTGTTTAGTGCGTTCTTCCTTTCATACATAGACTCGAGCTTCTTCCACAAAGTGTAGGCACTAGTGTCACTTGTTACATGCTGAAAAACACTTTGGTCAATGAATTGTCGAATCAAACCTACGGCCTTCCTATTAAGCAAATTCCAAGCAGCCTCGTCCTTACCACATGGCCTAGTCTCATTCAAGATTGGTTCATGCAAATCCTTAATATAAAGGATATCTTCCATTCTCGTTTTCCATATGGAATAATTACTAGAGTTTAAGTAAATCATTCCATGCACACCCTTTTCATCCATTTTTCCAACAACACAAAATCCTACAATAGAACCTCGGCTCTAATACCACTTTTTTGGGCCCACGAGTCCACCAACAGCTCCACCATTAGTATGATATTGTCCGCTTTGGGCCTAGCCCGCACGGATTTGTTTTTGGGCTCCTTCCCAAAAGGCCTCATACTAATGTAGTTGGTGAACTCTTATAAACTAGGTGACTTCTTCTTATCTCTCCGATGTGGGACTTGGGATGTATACCCAACAATCCTCCCTTCAGACCAAGGACCACAAGCCTCCCCTCCAGCGATAATCCGTCTACATCTTGTACCGCCGCCAACCTGCGGAACACGCCGCCTGACCACCACAATATCAGGAGGACTTTCGACACAAGGCACCAAACATAGATTTCCCATCGCGAGGTCACACTGAGAGCTAACCACATCTCCTTAGATCTCATGCACCATGCCTCTGACATGTCCATGCAGTGACTTAACTGAGTCACCCATCTTTGAGAACCATACAGAATACCACCAAAGACTTGCACTCACGCCTTAGAGCTACAACCGCTCTGCACCATGCGTACTCCAACAAGCCGACCATGGGGTCCACCATTGTATGTGCGTTCTCCCAGCCGAACCGTCGGCTCTGATACCACTTGTTGGGAAAGATGCACACACGACAGACAATTACAAGCGGAAGCACAATGATCTCATTTTCCCTAATGTGTTGTAAAATGGGCAAACACTACCAATCTTGAGCAAACACAATATGAACAACAATAAGCAATCCTAAATAGCCCAAGTGCAATAAAATAAAGCACACCAAGATATACGTGGAAAACCCAAACCGGGAAAAACCACGAGTACCGTAAGTCGGTACCAAACCCTTCCACTAATCAACAATAATTAATGGGTACAACAATCATTCATCTCTAAATAATATTAGAGGCTTTACTACATCAAACAAACATGTTTGGAATACCATTCTCCATAAACCATCACTAACAAGTGGATAAACACAACTATGGAGAGATTAGGGCTAAATAGAAAATACCAACATCCGGAGCACAAAACGACAATCCGACCGTTGGATATGAAGGTTGGGATGGCAGGAACCTTGTGTCAAAATTTGGCGTCGATCGGACCACGTTTGACCTTCGATCGGACCAGAAAACGAACACAGCTCTAGTGAGAGAAACTCACTCAAATTCTCTGCCTCACTCTATTTTGTGCGTGAGATGTGGTGCTGCTGCTGTGTTATTGCTGTCCACAAATCCCAGCACACTCCCCACTCATTATATTAACTTTATTCAACCCCCTTTGACTTTCTTCTTCATATGGGCCCAAAGATTAAATACCCATATGGTTAAACACTTACATTAGTCCAATAAGATGGATTCCATCCTCCAAGTAGGAGGGAATAACCCCAACAGTTTGCTCCGTAATAGTTCAAGCTATGAGGCCCTTGGATGTTTTTGGTTTAGCTTCGATTTAAGAAGTCTCGGGTTTTTCTCGTTTAAGCAAAAGCCTACATGGACAGTAAACTGTGGCATTCATCATCAGGGGTAAGGTAGCTCAGTTAAGCATGTTTTATTTTTGGCCTTAATTTTTCCTGTAAAAGTGAGATTCCTTTGTAAGTGTTACTGCTCCCAGAATCATAGGTTAGTACAAGTTTGGCATCAGCTTTATTATAACTGTGGGGACCTTAATTCATCGAACCTTGAAAGGTTATACATCCAGCAAACACAATAGAAGAAATCAATCTTGTTTCTTTTTCATGTCCTAGGCTGTTGCAGAATGCAAATTACTGTTGAAATATAGGTCACGACCTTCAATTCATCAACATGATTTACTATATTTTATGCTCCCTTTCGTCTTTATAGGTACTTTCTCATACATTAGTGAGAAGTAAATTAAAATTGCTAAACTTAGACTTAAAATGTAAATGGTTTAATTGTTGGAAGACGGATGAAATACCTCTCTTGGTTTCGGTAATTTGTCACTTGTATATTCTTTATTGACATTTACTTTATAAATTGTAATAGATAAAATTTTGATAAACTTTGTTTATATGAAGATATATGATTTTACTATGAAAGAGCCATTGCCAGATGTCTAATATTCTCATCTTCTCATGCAAGCTTATTTTGAGATTCTTTATTGACATTTACTTTATAAATTGTAATAGGTAAAATTTTGATAAACAACAGTAAAGTCTAGCGCTAGTCTTCAGTCAAGTCTAGCGCTAGTCTTCAGCCAAGTATACCCTGGAGCGGGACGTAGCTCTATACCGTCGTGAGCTGGACATAGCCCACATATTACCCCTAGAGCGGGATGCAACTCTATACCAACATGAGCTGGACATAGCTCATAATATATCCTTTTCACATATCCTTTTATTTTGCAAACTTATGCTTGTTTAGCAAATGCCTTTCATACATATCTGCAACGTCAAATTTATGCTTCTTGCAGGAACCGATGTTATAAGTGTGGTCCTAAATTACAGAGCATCTAGAATCATTCTCCATCCCGACACGAATACTTTGACTTTCGGTTTTACAAACCTCAGTTAAAGTGGGGGCTTCCGTAGACGCATCATCATAAATACCGTTGTCTTAATTGGTCCGACCCAAGGGAGAGCAATCCGAAGAGCCAGGCCCAAAACTGTTTTTAAAATCATAAGGCATATTTGTTTGTATTAAAGATCAAAAAATCCAATTTTAAAGCCCAATTAATTATTCTTGATAATTAATGGTATTTTGAGCCCACAAATAAATTATTCTGAGCCCAATCTTTTAAAAAGCCCAATTAATTATTCATGATAATTAATTGTATACATTTATTGTTTTTAATTAATATTTATAAAAATAAATAAATATTTTCAAGGATATTATAAAGTAAAGAATTTTTTATTGAAATCATATTTTATCTTTTTATACAGCTGGTTTTCGGATTTAAGAGGGTATTATTTGATAAAGATAAAAAAGAATCTTTAGAAAACCACGTTAATAAAAAAAGAAGTTGTCCAGATCACAGTTGCGTGTAACGCACCAAGATTGCGCTCAGCACAAAGCCATGCGTAGGACGGAAAGCCTGTGCTCTCCGCGCAAAGCTTGTGCGTGCAGCGCAATCTTTTGCACGACGTGCAATTTTCTTTCTTATCTTTTTTTAAAAAATTTCCTATAAATAGGCTAATGATTTCTGGATTTCGAATACACTTTTGACACCCAAATACTTGCGATCTCTCAAGGCGAAAAACACTCTCATATTATCATATTCTCATACTTTCCTACAGAAATACATAAACACATACTCATACTTTGATCGATCTTCACAAGTTTTCATGGAAAGACTTCGCGGTTGCTCCTCCTTAAGGTTGTTATTCCCTCAAACCCAAGCCACATGTTATTATTGCTAATCAAGACGTAGGAAATTGTTTTAATGCCTAATCAGATAATTGGACAATTGAATTAGGGACCCAATAATTTTGATTGCTTAATAACTTACCACTAAAAAAGTAGTATTTTTTATGTGTTTATAAACCAGCCTAGACTAATTTTTTAGGGTGATTGAAAATATTTTTTGGTTGTTCTTCTGCATAAAATTTGCTATGAATCAATATTTAGTAGAGACCAGCAACAGGCGATATGGTTCATTACCGTATTCGTACCCTAACCTCCAAACTCAATTTTTGGTTCATGACCATTAATGAAGTTATGACGGCAGAAAATCTACATTGGATAAGTCACTTATTTCATAAATATCCAATTGAGTTTGTGAGTCTTCTTCCAAAGACTTGTTACCAACTTCAAAATATTTTTCAATAAAACTTTTACAATGAGCTAATCAAATACGCGTTGATCCTGCGTATGCGAATAATATCACGCCTACACTAACAAGGAGCTTTTATATGAATGTTTTGACCTTTAAACCTAAGGCACTTCCTGATTAGACTTTAAGAGATAGAGAAACTGGTGGCAGCAAGCTGCTAAAGAGATTAACAGTTTACGTGAGAAAGTTTGAGCCTAGATCATAAGACAAAATCAACGTTATCAAGCGCAAGCGAATAAATTTCGCGAAGTAGTTGCTTTTAATGAAGGCGATTTAGTTTGGATTCATCTGAGAAAGGAAAGGTTTCCACGAGGACCACATGGTAAGCTAAAACCTAGAGCTGATGAGCCATTCAAGGTGTTAGAACGGATTGGAGAAAATGCATATAAGATTGAGCTTCCAGGGGAATACAATGTTTCCGCAACCTTCAATGTAGTAGATTTATCTCCATATTACGAAGATGAGGAAGAGCAAAGACTCGAGGTCGAGTCTTCTCCAACAGGAGGAGCCTGACACAGTTGTACTTCTAAAAGCACACCTTCCTCCCTAATAATCAGCAACCATAGCCACCCTAGCTACACCATATCGCATCATTGAAGACTTATGGGAAAACTTAGTCTAATTTTCCAGCACCGTCCAACTTAGCCATGAAGAAGGTAGTTGTAATAGAAGTTGAAATAAGGCTATAAAAGGCCATAGATGTAATCGGTAACAGCAAGTTGTTTTGTATCAAAAATTATCAAGCACATTGAATGTTGTTTAGGTTGAGTGAATCTCCCTACCCCTTGGTGGTGTTTTTGTATCCAAGGTTTCTTCTCTATTAATTTCTAGTGGTGTTTCTGTATCTAGAAATTGTAGAGCTGTATTGCCAAAGTTACCGACCGGCGTGGTGTTTTGGCTAATTTTATCGCACCCCTGCCTAGTACGGTGTCAACTTGGTATCAGAGCAAAGGTTACTAACCTGTTGTGCACCTTCTTTAGAAACTGTTGAGTAGCCGAAAACAATGCTGATATACTCGTAGCTTCTTACAAAAAAAACACCACCATCTAACCATTGCTGCCACACCTCAACACCACCAGCCCACCGTCAATGCTCCACCCCACTGCCACTACAATTCCTCTTTTGAAACTTCATATTGTGATACAACTTCTACCATTGATTTTTGCCAAGCTTTTGGTATTTCTTTATTTTCTCTCTCTTCCCTCATTTTTGTGTCTTTTGGTTTTTCATTTAATCTACTATCAAGAAGAGTGTGAAGTGTCAACCCATACTTTCATCTCCACTCTATCATTACTGTTATCTTTGCCCTCTTTCTCGTAAAGTTGCTTGACCCATTTTTTCTCAACATTGTCATATAGTGTCTAAGAAAACAAAGGGTGAAATTTTAAAATATGGCACAGTGCGTGTTCCATGTAGAAATGTAGAGAGTCAGTTCACTTATCTTTTATTACGTAATAGTGCACAAAAAAATGAAGAATTGATCACTTGTTTGCATATTACTTTTACTAGGTCACCACACTTGTTTATATAGTCTTTAGTAGTAGATGTCCTAAAGTCCTAGTATTTATACTAGTTCTAATTAGTTTTAAAGATTTTATGTGTACTATAGTGTGAAAAGAAAAAAAAAGAAAAAGAAAGAGAGTATATTATCAACTAAAATGCCGCCAAGAACACGCCGCGGAGGTCAACATCAACCACGTCCCGTTCATGACACTATTATATCTGATATGCAACGAGAAATTCAAAGGCTTCAACAATGTCTAGAACGTTACGAAGGCGAAAAAAATCCATCCCATCAATCTGATGAGGACCGATTAGATGATTAAGATGAAGAGTTCAATCCATTTCACCAGTCTGATGGTGAATCATCAGTATCATCTACTGGCAGACGAAGTCATCATCCCCGACACCATGAGAAAGAATTTGGAATAAAAATTGAAATTCCAAATTTTGAAGAAGGTACCCATCCAGATGAGTTCAGAGAATGCCTCCACATCGTGGAACGTGTCTTTGATTTCAATGACATTTCAGATGATCGCAAGGTTAAGTTGGTTGCTATTAAGTTTAAAAAGCATGCATCCACCTAGTGGGAGAACTTAAAGCGCTAATGTGAACGAGAAGGTCGTAGTAAGATTCGTTCATGGGACAAAATGAAGCGTGAACTCAAACACAAAATTTTTTCCTAGTCACTATCGTCAAGATATGTTTCTCAAGTTCCATCACTTGAAACAAGGAAGCAAATCTGTTAGCTGAGTATGCTGCTGAATTTGAAGATTTGTCAATGAAGTGTGATAATTCGGAGCACGAAGAACAAACCATCGCAAGATTCTTAACAAGTTTGGATCTGAATGTCTCTAAAGTAGTACAACTCCAACAATATTTAACGCTCAACGATGTCATCAAACTAGCTTTAAAAGTTGAAGGGCAATAGGCAAAGGAGAAAGCAAGATCAAAATCATTCTCCAAAGAAGCACCTTACCGTGGAAACACCTCATCAATAAGGTTTCCACTAAAAAAACAAAGAACGAAAGTCCTGCTGGAACGAGCAAGCCTTTCAAGCAAGAAACTAGTCGTACGTCAAGGAGATGTTTCAAAGTAAAATTCTTAAATGAACCTGGTCCACAATAACTTATTGTGAACCAAGTCCAAAAGAGGAAGCGTTTTCTCTTTCCTTTATCATTTCGCACGTGCGATGTTTTTGGTTCAACCTTCTCCCTCAAACTTCCTCCTTTTTCCTTTCTAGCTTCCAGATTCACGAGCATCTAATGAAATTCTCTCTCCTCTTCTCTCGCCTCAGTTTCACGAGCTTGAGCTTCCATATTCGCAACTAATTTGCTGCTTCAATTTCTCTCCTCAATTTGAAGCTTCATTTTCTCTCTCCTCTCTTGCAATGTCGCCAAAGATAGAGGAGGTACTATGATTGGGGTTCGAGGAGGTATTTCATCTTAATTTTTCTTGTTTTTCGAATCCGATTTACTTCAATTCACAAATTTTGTATCAATTATATGTTGTTGATGTTTACTGTATTTTTATGTGCATATTTTCAACATTGATGTTTTAGTTGATTTTTACTAGGGCTTTATTTTCTACTTTTTGCTTGATTTCAACTTTTATGGCCACAAATTAGGGTTTGATTTTACTAATCTACAAAGTTAGGGTTTCCATGTATAATAATAACTTTGATGTTATTTTACTGCATTTTGCGATGTTTGATTTTGTGATTTTTGCGATGTGTTAATCTGATAAGATGTTAGTCGTTGTCCCTATTCATAATTTAGAGGTCACTATGCTACCATTTTAGTCTCCATGTGTAGAATTAATGGAAATTGTAACTGTTCATAATTATAAGGGTTACTATTCCATCTATAATGGTTAATATATGTAATAGAGTGATGTTCTAGGCTATTTATTACGCGGCACTGATTTTTATTCATGTATTGTGTAGATAATATTTCGGAATACAAGTAATGGCAAAGATAATTCGTTCTTGTTTGATGGCTATGATATAACAAAAGGTTACTATGTTGTATCTAAGGATACATTTTTGAAAATAAAAATATTTCTTCTTGTTTGATCACTACAATATAGAAAAGGTCACTATATGCAAAAACTAATGATACTAGCCTGGACATATAAAATTTTCCATCTTATTTAATCATTATATTATAGAAAAAGGTTATTATGTTTGCAACTTAGGATACAATTTTGAAAATAAAAATGTTCATATTTGTTTGATCACCATATTATAAAAAAAGAACACTATGCTAAAATTAACCTTACTAGTTCGAAAAGAAAAATGTTCCTTCTCGTTTGATTTCTATAATATAGAAAGGGTCACTACGATGAACTAACCATACTAGTTCGACAATAAAAAGGTTCCTTAATCTGTGATCACTATAATATCGAAAAAAGGTCACCATGCTAAAACTAACCATAATATAGTTTGAAAATAAAAACATTCCTTATTATTTGATCACTGTAATATAGAAAAGAGTTACTATGTTGCAGCTAAGGATACAATTTCGAAAATAAAAATGATTATTATATGTAGAATGGCATGATTTCATCTCTATCTATAATTGTATTACATCCATAAGTGAGTTTTCTCTAATATGTCCAGAATGCACCTTAAAGCATGAACTTCCGTGATGACGATATGAAGTTCTGCCTTTCTTTTATAGTGTTTCCTTTTCTTTCTTTTATTCTGAGAAGCGTTTCCTTTAGCTTAGGCAAAGCCTATTAGCTCAACTGGTAGAGCTATGTGCACAATGATGTAGGTTCGAATCCTACATAGGCTATGAAACATAAATCTTGCTTGATATTATTTTGTCTATGAAATGGGTAAGCTTTTGAGAAAATTGTTTAAGATATCTTAAATTATGATAACTAGTGAAAAAACATGACTATTAAGAGTAACTATTTATACAAAAAGGGTGACTATAATAAGTGGTAACTATACACTAAAAGAGGTGACTATATTGAGAAACGTGATCACTATGTTTGAAAGTAGAAGCACCTTCAATCATGATAACTTATTGTAAAAACACCACAATAGAAAACATAAATATGTAACGATATCTATGATAAAGAGTAACTATATGTCCCTATGTTACAAAATGGTGACTATATTACAAAAATGTCACTATATATTAAGAAGGGTAACAAGACTACAAATAAAAGATTCAAAAGACCGACTCCAATTTGCATGATTGCTCCATTTTTAATCATGTGAGACGGGACGAACAACATTCAAGGCGTCACTATATGTATGAAAATGGGTGGTTATATTTAAATAAGGGTGACTATGATATGAAAAGGGTGATTATATTTAAATAGAGGTCACTATATATATAAAGAAAGGCTATTACATATAAATAGGGGGTCACTATATGTATTAAAAAGGGTGATTATGTTTATATAGAGGTCACTATGTGTATAACATATAATTTGGGGTCACTATATTGTATCTATAGCATTGTGGAATTGACTGTCCTAGAGAATATAAAGACTGATTGTTCCACACCTAATGTTCTCTATGTGAAGGTGAGGCAGAGGCTGATCTTAAAAGGTTACATCAATGTGCGAAGAAAGAATTATTTGTTTTCCTTGGTAATGATGTCGACGATGCTGACATTCAATAATCAAGTTTTAATACGTTTTGAAACCAATAGCCTATGTAGGATTTGAACCTACATCCTCTGTGTAACACGTGTACACAGTGCTCGACCAATTGAGCTAATAGGCTTATAGAACATAATTGCTACTAGGTACATATAACCACTCAAAGTTTACTCGTTAACAATCTAATTATTCTTTAAGTGGACAAAACATTTACAATGTATTCGAAAAATTTCAACTATATGATTCTCCAAAGCCTCTCAATTGAAGAATCTATTGAAGAACTTCAGTTTACATATGATAGGAGAAAAGTTCTAGAAATTCCAATTGAAGCAAGGCTCTTGCAAATTCAGCAAGCATGTCACATTTCTGAAAATAAGTTCATCTAGAAGGATATACCTAATAAGCAATATCATGATAACCATACCCTGAATTGACCAAGAAGGAAGAAGCTGGCTACTTAAAAGCTCATTTCACATCATTGTAGTCTTGCTACAGAGCATAAAAGAAACTTTTGTGTGATTTCTATACTCCATGTTTTCCTTCACAATTACACTAAATCCTACAGTGATTGCATGTTGACAATATAACTCATATATATTATCAAGTGTTTCCCTTCTAAATAACCTAGAATACCTTCATCAACATTATTGTTTGTTGTCAATGTGAAGCACATCAGTAACTAAGTTATAATTTTGTTTGTGCTATTCGTATTTTAGGATATAGTTACCTTATAAGTTGTAGTTATTGACTTACCGTTAAGTATTTGATTATTATTGTAATTACTGTTTATTTATTATAAGAACAAATTAACTTATAAATGGTTACTATGTCATCATAAAAGTAACTATGTTTTACTTAAAGTTTTTATTATTAATTCTTTATTATATGGACACATATAGTTACCTTCTTTATTTCATAGTGACATTTATTTTATATATGTAAGAGTTTTTAAGTACATGTTATTCAATTTTCAGGAAAAAAAGCTCATTGTCAAACATAGAGTTATCGTTTTGCATGATATAGTTACTATATTTACCTAAAAACATGCTTTAATCAGCGTATATTTAGATTTAAATATAGTGACCTCCTCTGAAGTTATAGTTACAGTAAATCTATATAACAATATACACGAAATAAAATCATCTCCAAAACATCCAATTCAGTACCATAACTCAAAGTTCTGCGAAAAAAAAGCATCGACAGCAAAGAGCATTGAAAAAGCACTATCAATTCATCGCATGCATTATGATCCTTGTTACAACCACTATAAACGCCCATTGTACTTCAACGAAAGCAAAAATAAAAAACAAGATTCTAATCGATGAGCAGTGAAGAAAAATTGAAAACCCTAAGTCACGAAATTGGGATCTTACCGAGGTAATTAAAACCAAGTATGAAAAATGTTGCTCCAATTAACAATGTCATTGTAGACTCTTGACCAATGAGTGTGAGAGAGAAAACTAGAGCAGGAAAAGTGACGAGCATAGTGAAATTGGAAGAGAGAGAAAGTGAGTTAGGGAGAAGGTGACTAGAGAGGAGGAGGAGCAGAGTAAATGCGGACGAAAAGTTTTTTTATCAGGTGGTATTGCTAGGCTTCATTTGCACGTGTGGGCCTTTGGTCCACACTAATATTAATGTGGACCAGGTTCACACAAGTGTAACGTCAAGGTTTTGGACATATTGCTTCAGAATGTCCAATGCTAGAATAATCTCCTTTGTTGAAGAAGAAATTTTAGAGGATGAAGAGGACGCTAAGGAAGAAAGTTAAGGAGATAACAACCATCAAGAAGTCCTACAATCAGATGAAGGTGAATCCTTGGTCATTCTTCATATTCTCAATACCACCCCTACTCAAGAAGATGAATGGTTGCGCAACAATATCTTCCACACTCGATGAACATCCCATGGAAGGATATGTGATGTCATCATCGATAGTGGTAGTTGCGAGAATGTGGTTGCTGCAACGATGGTCGAGAAGCTAAAACTGCCTACTAAAAGCCATCCTTATCCTTATAAGCTTGCATGGTTGAAGAAGGGAAATGATGTCAAAGTCACCAAGAGATGTCTAATTGATTTCTCCATCAGCAAGAAATATCAAGATAAAGTATGGTGTGATGTCATTCCAATGGATGCTTGCCACCTACTCTTGGACCGTCCTTGGCAATATGATCGTCGTGCGATTCACGATGGCTTGAAAAACACATACTCCTTTGAAATAGATGGTGTTAAAATCGTCTTAGCACCATTGAAAACGTCTTTGTCAGCCAAACCGAGTCCAGAGAAAAGCAACATTGTGTGTGAGTCAATGTTCGTCACGACACTAAAGAAATGTGGAGTTGCGTGTGGTCTAGTAATTGTCGAAGAGAACAAAGAAAATCAAGAGCATCCACTAGTGGAAAAAATGCTATATGTCACGACACAACCGTTGCGGTCCCTAACAGAACCGAAGCGGTAAATCTGCAAAATTTTTAGAGAATCGCTGCGGTTAACAAGAAACCGATCTGGTTTTCTGTTAACCGTTTCGGTTCTCATAACCGCAGCGGTTAAATTTTTTTTTTCTAATGCCCGCGTTTGGGCTTTCCTCCCTCCTCACTCCTATTTTCCTCTCTCATCCTCGAACCCTAAACAAACTCTCCCATCAATTCACTACCATCTCTTTTCCGTCTCTCAGCGCTCACCCGTGACCGTATCAGCAACCTTGTCGGTGGCTCATTCGAGTTTCCCAGATCCTTCACTCGTTGGTGTCTCATCTTCAACCTCCAACTATGGTAAAATCGATGGCTTTTTCTCTCCTCTGTAATTCATGTTTTACCCTAAATCTTCCATCGAGTAACTAAAATTCTTTAGTCTCTTCAATGGCAGCCGTCACACAAGTCTTTGATGATCAAGAAGAACCTGGCGAAGAAGATGAGGCAAAATCGCTCATCCCTTACTGGATTTGTATGTTCAGGTAATTTTGATTTATTCTTAATTTTAATGTTATTTGCCCTAATTTTAATCGGTTAATTCACAAACTAATTGCTTGATTTATTACTAGGAACGTCTGGGCTTGTTTATTTTAGTTATTTTTTTTAGTTAAGTAGTTTAGTTTGAATCAGACTCACGCTATTCGTGGATATTGCATCGATGTTATTAAGGTTGTTGTAAAGTTGCTCCCGTATCCAATTCCTTATGAATTCATATATTTGGAGATGGACATAAAAATCCCTGCTATAATGGTCTTATAGAAAAAATCACAACAGGTGTAAGTATTAATAATTTACATCATATATCTTCTAGAGATCAAAGAAAGAATATAATAGCATTGATTACTGATCTTAAGATGGAATATTATAGGAATTTGATGCTGCTGTTGGAGACATTGCACAATGATTGTAGACTATACTCTCCCATATGCAAATTCAGGGCTGGTCATTGTAGCCTGCTTTAAAAGGTTAGGTTCTAGTTCTTGCCTTCTTGGGCATTCTTAGGGCCATTCACACCTCTCATGTGGGCTGTGACGGGTGTGTTTTTTCTCGTAGTGGGGGCTGTTATTTGGATCCTAGAACACAAATTAAATGATGAATTTCGCGGGCCTCCAATTCAACATATTATGACAACACTGTGGTAAGTCTATGATTTTGCAATTATGCATTAATAAGATAAGTAAATACTTAAGATTTTAAAGTTATGCTTCTCTTCATGATGGATGTTTCCTCCTGTCGTTTTATGCTTACATGGATCATTACTACATCCTCCCTTTCATAATATAAGGTTTTGAAACCACCTATACATATATTAAAAATTTGTTGAATATGGTTTGAAGTTTCCTTGATAATGTAAAACTTTCTCTTAAATCAAATTATCCTTTTTGAGGGATATTTTTTACTGTTTTGTTTATTGTTTGTCTTTTGAGGTCTCCGAAATCAAACTTCATGGCTCAACCGGATACCATTTCTTGGGTATGTGCTATTGCTTATTTCTATTTTATTTTAAATCTATGTGTATGTTGGCGAAGCATTGTGCTGGTGCAATTGGCTTTGACATTGTCTTTTTCTTGCCTGACAGTGAAGAGGATTATGGGGTTCTGATTTTTCAAACTGATATTAATAGGTCGTTGTTTATCTACTCTCCTTCATAATCTTGATCTCTTTCTTAGTTCATTCACGTAGCACACACAAGCTGCCTCCCCCCCACTCCCACCCCCACCCTCGCCTCCCTCGCCCCTTCCCGTCTCATCTCCCTTCTTCCTAGCCCAAAGGCTCCTCCCCCATTAAGTACAGCGCAACCAAAAGTTAGGGTTTAAGGTAGTGGATTGGGTGGTGGGTGAATCGGATGGTTATGGTGGGGGTTTCGATTAGTGGTTTGTGGGTGGTGATGCTAGTGTATTCGGTGGTGGTTGTTGGAGGGAGGTGGTGGGTGAGAATTAAAAGAGAAAATAAGAAGTAAAAAAGTTAAATTAAAATGTAAATTAAAACAAAAAAAAACTGTTGTTCAAGTTGTAAGTATTTTAACTCATTTGAAAAGAATAGTCCTACAAGCCTAACTCAAACAGGGATAATCAAAAGGTAGACTTAAAATGGGAAGACCGTCCAAAGGTTGATTTATTTAAAACAATTTTTCCTTTCCTTTATTAATATACTATTTAGTGCAGTCATTGTGTTAAAGGGGTCAAGTGTGTCATCTTCGTGTTGAAAACATCAACTCTAACCCAATCCATTTAGTAAGATGTGTCGTATCTTGTTGACCTGTTTAATTAAACAGGTCAAAAACCTCAACACTAACCCAAATTTTCGTACCAGTTTATGTTTTGTCCTGTCAAATTTCGTCAGCTCTACTAATATGATATGATAAATTATTATATTTATATTGTACATCAGATGTCATCTTTGTTGTAAGTTAAACATGAAACCTTTATTCTAAGTTAAAAATGGAATTCCTCTCTAAAAAAACTTGAACATGAAATTACTTTATTGAATGTATACTGGCAATCTTACAGTAAATTTTCTGGTAAATAATTAACAAAATAATTACTTAATAATTTTTAGAATTACATTTCCTAAAAGATTACTTTAATAAATAACATAGCATTTCATAATCTTTATATATATATTAAAAAATTAATCTTCCCTTGTTCCTTATCGATAATCCTACTTGCAATCTTTGCACTATTTAGAATTACATAAAATCTTCTAAATTTTTTAATACATAAAAAAAATAGATTCATATAGGGTCTTATTTGATGTCTTATTAAGTACTTTAATAATATCAAATTTTTATAATTTATACTAATACGTAATTACATATCTTAAGAGTCAAAGATGTATATTGTCAAATGTGGAAATAAAAATGGGAACATCAAATAGAATGAGAAGTACCTTTTTTTTCCATAATATATCATATTTGCTAACTGATCTCTTTATTTAGCCATATAGTAACTTAAGGGAAAATAATATGATTTATTTCTCTATTTTCGAAAAACAATGAATATTAATTCCAAAATATCATGATTTTATTATAGAAATGATATAATTCCTTTTCTGCAAACATAATATTATAATTATTAGATTTTTTTTATTAATTAGGCGCATATAATATCATCTAATTAATTTTTATTCCAGAAGAAATCAATGTAATTATATATTTTCTAACAAACCAAAATCTTTTACTAACATCAATATCGATGTAATCAATAATATTTGATATTTGATCAATCAATCATATAAATATTATCAACAAAGTCTTAGGTCTATGCAAAAAAAGAAAGTTATATAATTGACGAATTAATCTAAATATTATTAAAAGTTTTTTTCATAAATTAAAGATTGTAAGGTATTTCTCCTAAAATCATGATGTGAATATTAGCTTGTGATTCAAAGTATTATAATCGTGTATTGAAAGTATTATAATCTATTTTTTTCGCATCTCTCTTCTATATTATGGCGAAAAATTATACGATATGACACTTTTTTTTAATTTTAAAATGTTGATTTATATGGAATACAGGATAGGTTAGGTAGTAGACATATAGTTATAGGATGGATATTTCAAGATGTGATAATGTCATATTTCGATTAAATTTAACTTTGCAAATTATACTTCTATTATTCAATATTATTTGTAGTTATTGCTATAATATATAAGATACTTTTCTTAAAATTATACTCAACTACTTATATAGAGTTTTATAATATTTTTATTTATTTATTTAAGTTAACGAATATTTTAAATTCACGCCAATTGCATGGAAAATTTCTTACTTTATAAATTTAAGATTTTAGAATGTAGTTTCTCCAAAAATCATGATGTGAATATTAGTTTGTAATTTTAAAGTTATGTAATATTTTAAATTGGCTTATTGTGACTCGTGTATTTAATGATTGATGTAGTTAATGTCATGGTGGATCACGTGACCCACCAATTTTTGATGTAAAAAGTTTATTGAAAAACTCTTCGCTCTGCCTATTGCTTCCCACATAGTCTCATATAAAATCACAATTCAAGTCATAGTGCACTCAGTTACCCAACTGTTTCCGCTCCCAATTCACTCAGTCCTGCTCACCCTATCTCTATTGTTAACACCATCGATGCACCACACCAGGACACTCATTGGCCACGCACCGCCCACCAAGATATTACTCACTTGTCTGCTTCGTTACGATTCTGTAATTTGTTTATGGATTTTGCTTAATTTGCAATGTGGTAAGTTATACTACTGAATTTTGATCAACAGAATTAGAAAATATTAGACGAACATGGTTAAGAACTTAAAATTGTGGTACTAATGTACCCATTTACTTTTTTTTTTTTAGGGGATGCACCCATTTACTTAAAATTATCTAAGCTTTAGTTTTTTTTTTGGAAAATTCATGTTTTTAAAATCTTGTAGTAATTTGTATTCAATTTAATTGTTACTTCCTCCGTAACATAAAAAATGCAACATTTGCCATTTTGGGCCGTTTCACAAAAAATGCAACAATTTTAAACTTACTAAATTTAGTAAAAAAATTTCAATTTATTTACAACAATGCCATTACTTAAAAATCCTAAATTATCATTACCACTCCCTAACCCACATTACATTTCTAAACTAAATACACCCACCCCTTAATGATTCCCACCAAAATTAATCATCTAACCTACCAACCCCTCCTAAAATCAGAAATCAAACCCCATCTCTTCAACTACCGTCATCCCACATTTAAGATCGTCAATTAATTTTCCCCAACTTCCCATATCAGAACCCTAAAATCTTTCCAAAAATCTGAAAAATGGGGAACCCTAAAAAATTTGTCTTCTCTTCTCCCTCAGTAGGCGAATTCTTTATCTCCTTCTCCTTTCCATCGAACAATTTTGTTGTTTCTCCAAAATTGTCCCAAAAATGGTGAACCTTCAGCCGCTTCGAACAGTGCATGCAATGGAAAGAGATCCTGATAGGAAGAAGCTGTTGAATCTCTGTATACAAATTTTTAAAGCATCGCATTTTGCGCACTTCACTCGTCTTTACGAAAGTGGCGAGGCTGCAGAACGCTTGAGTCACGAAGCGGTTGCGGCTTTGGGTGTTGCCGTTGAAAGCGTTAAAGAGGCGAAGAAGTTTGAGTGGAGTGTGGTTTGCGGTTTGCATGCGGTGGGTAAGTCTGAATTTCAGTTTAGGGAACGCAGTTCTGGAGGAAAAGGAAAGAAAGCGAAAGTTGAGTCCCCAAAATCACCGCACACTAGGTTTTCTAAGTGTTCGTACTTGAGGAAAACAAGAGGGGTTGGGGTGAAAATTGCTGAACCGTCTTCATCGGTTAAGGAGGAGGAAAAGGCAAAAATGTTGGAATCAAGTGACGATTCCTCCATTCAAATTCTGGATTCTACGGGAACATATGATCCCGTGGCTTCTGATTCTGATGGTTACGGAGGTCATGTTCCTGTTTATATTCTGTCATCTGATTCTGAGTCCCCTAACAAATCAGAGACCATCTGACTTACTTTGGCAGAGGAACCCATCTAAATTTAAGGCTGATCTCTAATTTTTGTCCTGTTTTTTTGTTGTTTTTGTTGGTTTTTTTGTGAATTCTTATTTCAAATATTTGCATGCTGGTTGTCATATGTTGCCTTCTTGTCAGGGAATTATGTTTGGGTTACTGTGGGAATTATGTTTGGGTTGTTGTGTGCTTACTTTTAAATTCCTGTTGGATTATTATGTGTTATGTTGTTGGGATGATTTGTGTGGCTGTTGGATTGTTATTAGTGATGGTGTTGGATACATATATGTTGGTGTTGGATTTTTGTGTGGGTGTTGGATTTGTAGTGGTGATGTTGTTGGATAAACTTGTGTAGGTGTTGGATAGGATTGGAGGATGGAATTCGTTGGCTATTGGATTCATTTGGGTTCCTGTTGGATTATTATTGGTTCTTGCTGTTGCGTTTTTGTTGTGACTGTTGGTTTCTATTGGTGTGTTGAATCTGTTTGTCATCTGTTGCTGTTGGGGTTTGATTTAATGTTCTGACTTTTGCATATGTCCCTGTCCATTTGAATGAGTCCCTGCCCTTTGAGTTGGAGAAGTCATTGTTGGATGATGTTGTCTGTGTGTGCATGTAAGAATACAACCTCAATGACCATAGGGAGAGGTTTTGCACTTGGGTGTCCCTGTCTTTTTTGTTTGTTTGAGTCCTTTATGTGTTAATGTCCAAGTGATGAAGGGACTCAACACAATAGGTTATGATGTTTGAATTGCTCCGTTTAAGATAATGGACCTATGATGGTGTTACACCATTGACATTAGTCTTTGTTTTCAACGATGAGGTAACAAACATCATAAACTTCTTTGTGACAACCCTAAACCGGATGGACCTAAGGCTGTCAAATGATCAGACTTATGAAAACAGAAAGCTTGCATGTAATATGATTATAACCACACATTATTTTCCAACCATTGAGTCCCAATAAGAAGTGGCAAACATTGACATAAGATAGCTTCCATTAAAGTTAAATTTTTACATTTAGGATCACCAAAATAAGTGGAACAAGTGACTGCCATTACATAAATACAAAAAGGACCTTCTAACCACTACAGTTAACTTAACAAAAAGAAATGTTGAACTAGAAGGCTTAAAATCTAGGTAGGTGAACAAAATGGGGCTTACACATTTTAGCTTAACCTTCATCATAAGTGGTTAACAGGGGCAGTCATGTTCATGCCTCATTTAATCTGCATCAACTTCTATGTCTTCTTCCATTGCTTCTGAAAAATCAGTTGTCACAACATTAAGATATGCAACAGCCTCATCAATGACTTCTTGTTCAACTTCAACATTCTCCTTTAGTAACCCCAACCTTTCCAACCTAGCCTTCCCCACATGTGGATTCTTGTAGTTGTTCCCTCCCTTGACCTTGAGAGCTTCTAGCATTACATGTTGTAAATGAATCCATGTGTACCTAATCAGATTGGGATCAAAGTTTACAAAGGCTAGGTTGACTTGCTCAATCAACTCATCCACATTTTTAAGAAAGGATTGGTATTGCAAACTTTGGAAAGCCTTAAAAAGAGTTAAATCTAGGATGTTGAAATCAGGAGACTGTGGTGGTTGGAAAATAAGGTGAATGTTAAACCCATTTTGGCTTGCTGCATTTCTAAATTCTGCATCATCATCACTTAGGTGTGGCCTTGCATTGTCCTGTTGAATGAAGATGTCCCTGCACATCCCTTCTGGCCATTTATTCATGATGCTTGGTAGCACATTCTTGATCAGCATATCTCTGATGACAGCCTTAGTAACATTTTGTATTGCCTTGGTCTCAAGTGTTCCAGCTTCTCTGTTTTTGCTTCTCTTCTTTGCTCTTTGCCTGAACACAAATGGGAATATTCCAAATTTCCCATCATGTACCATCACACCATGTTCATTAAACAAGGGCCTTGATGTAACACCCATGAACATTGCCTTGATCCTGTACCTTTTTGACATGCATACTCTATATGGATCAATTTCTGATGGTAGCAGATAAAACCTTCTCTTGTCAGGGTTTAAGTAAAACCGTTTTTCATATAGGGATGAAGCATGGCTTGCTGCCCTTTGTTGCATAGTCAATGTGCTTGAGTACCCACTGCATTCTCTCTATCTTATGCTTGTCTGTCACTGCTGGATGGTTATTGCTTGTGTGGACCCTTAGCTTTCCTGCCTTCAGCAGCCTGAAAATCTTCATGTGTGAGCACTTTAAGTACCCTGCGTATGCTCTGTAAGTACACCTCAGATGAAGGGGGTTGATTATAGCCAATCCTCAGAAACTTGTTGTGCTTTCCTCCATGACTTGCCCTTTTTTTTTGAACTGACATCAATGGCTTCTCCTCTTGCTCTTTGTTTTTCTGCTTCTTTGAAAATTCTGAATATTGTACTTTTATGCACACCAATTTGTTTAGCAACCCATGAAATTTTCCCCCATGGTAACTTTCCATTTTCCATCATACCTAGGAGTTGAAAACTGATGTAACCTATTTGACTGTTTGTTAGATTACCAAATTTCTTCCTTATAAATGCATTGACCCACATTTCTTCTTCTGTAGGTGTAGGTGCTCCTAACCCTTGTTCATCAAGCAGCTGATCTATTCCAAAGAATGCATCTGCTTCATCCATTTTGGCTGTTTTTTGTGTTGCTAGGATGAAGGTGCTACTAATGTTGCTGATTTTTTTTTGGGTTGCAAGAAGATGTACAGTGTGTGCAGTGAGTAGTTGGACATTTAGCTTAAGCCATATGAGCTGATATTTTGTGTAATGAAACAATCATATTATTATGGGTTCCTCTCTTTATATAGAGGGATGTGTAATTAGGGATCTAATAATGGCATTTGGTGGGAAACTTTGAATTGTTACTTAATGACTAAGTTTATATTTTTGCCTTGCTAAAATTTTCATGTTTTGGTTCCAATAAATGGCGCCTAAATGGGAGAAAGAGGCTGCTACCTCTTTCCTCCTAAAACTGATCAGAAATGGGGGGGAAATAAGGGGCATGTATGGGCCCTTTTTTTCTCTCTCCTAAAAACGAAAAAGGCAAAAAATTTCCCCCCAAAATTTCCTCCTACATGCCCCACATGGGCAACTAACGAAATGGTGACCTCCTTTTTTCTCTCTCCTACTTTTTACTAATTCACCCATCTAATTACACTTACCAATTTTTGACTAGGAGTCCGTGTCGACTCCAAATGTTGCAATCTTTATGTTACGGAGGAAGTATATTTTTTGAGTGAAAATATCTTCTTCTTTTTTCTCTTTTCCACAATAGCTTTCAAGGGTTCTCTCTTTTGACTTTTTTTTAATTACTTTTTCATTTATTGAATTACGGGTTTTTGTTTATTTGGTAAATGGTAATTTATACTACTGAATGTCAGTTGAAAAAATTAGGACATTCTTTTATTGGTATGCTTAAAAATCGAAAAAAATATTATTTTGAAGTGAAACTTTTTATGAAGTATTTTTCTAAAATCATGCATTGGTTGTTGACTAATATTTTGTCAATGGACGCTTATCACCCACCATCCACAAAATTCTGGATCAACCACTGCTTGTGCTTCCTGATTATGACTTATTTATAATAATTAGTATTATTGTTATAACGGTGTTTAATGTTTATTACTACTGGCCGAGAAATTATATTTTGATCATATTACTTTATACTCGTGTAGGTTGCACACATAATTTAAAGTATCCTTAATACATGGTTGTTTTTTTATGCTTGATGTTATCTTGTATTAAGGAAATATAGATAATATATTTTCCTAGGTTGTTATTATCTTTTAGGTTGTGCATATCTTTTAGATATTCTTATGTATATCTTTCCTAGCTTGTATTTAGGAAAGTAGGTTTTATCGTGGTTATATAGCCATGTACATGATTAATGAAATACACAACATTATTCTCTCAAACACAATTATACTCTCTTCTTAACATGGTATCAGCCTAACCGGTCTTGGTTGCTGTTTTCTTTTTTCCGGCACCAGTAATAGGTGGCTACCAGTATGTGTTCCACCGATTGTTATTGTTTCTCTTTTCTCCACGTCTTCCGTTGTTTGTTTCTTCCATGACAGGCGGTTCTGAATCTGATTCAAAGGGCCCTCGCTATGAACCTTTCACTGCATACTACTTACATCCCAGTGAAGGTACAGGCACTAGTAGAAAAACGATAATTTGCGTCTCCCTATTTGCGTCGGACAAAAGAAAGACTGACGCTAATGATCAGAATAGATGATTTACGTCGAATGTTAATAAAGATCTGACGCAAATAACCATAAAAAGGTCATTTGCGTCGGACTATCTAGAGAATGCGACGCAAATAATCCAACAATGTGCGCCGGACGTGCCCAGTGTGCGATGCATATGGGTATTAAAATAAGCCCAAGTTTTGGATCCGACAATGTGCGTCGCATGGGCCTGAGTGTGCGACGCATATGGGTATTAAAATAAGTTTTGGGCCACGATTTGCGTCGCGTGGGCTAAGAGACATGACGCAAATCATGGGTTCCCCATAATTTAAGGTGCTCTTTAGGGTTAATTTTCCCAACCTTCTTCAGCCGTTTTCTCTTACACTTCATCTCTCTGATCTCTCTCATCTCCCAACCCTAATTACAGAAGAAGGAAGAAAATTCAAAGCGCTTCGAATCGCCGATAGATTTTCGCGAAGGATTCCTTGAGATTTTGAGATCAGTTGTGCAAATCACAAACACAGCAAAAGCTCAAAGAAATAGAGAGAGAAAAAGTCCTCTGACCTCTTGTTCCTCTCGTTTTCTCACCTTCATCTCTCATCTCTCTCATCTCTCTGTCGCATCTCACTTTGGCGGTGTTCTGTGGCGAATGCGGCGGTTTTCCGGCAAAAGAAGGTATAAGGGAGGAGCAGCGAAGAAGAAAGAGAGCAAGTCTAAAAGGGTTCAAAGTCCGACGCAGATTGACTTTTTTTTAATATAAAGGGGATGATTTGCGTCGCACACAGACCATCATGCGACGCAGATGGTGTTGCTGGGCTTAGGGCTAAAGGGCCATTTGCGTCGGACTATGCAATACATACGACGTAAATAACACTAAATCTGCGTCGTGTCTTAGTCCGACGCTGATCATACTATCAAATTTGCATCGAGACTTGTGCCGTCGGACCAATGTCATACACAAATGGTGGTCCCAGGTCCGATGCAAATCGTTAATTCTGTACTAGTGAAGGGCAGTCATCAGTCCCATTCATCTTAAAGGTGACAATTATGAAGCATGGTCGCGTTCTCTTTGTAACAATTTGCGTGCTAAGAACAAATTGGGTTTCATTGAAGGGACTATTACTGTACCAGATTCAAAATCTCCTGACTTGTCTCAATGGGGTATTGTTAATTCTATGCTTGTTGCTTCGATTTTTAATACATTAGATGTGTCTGTTCGTTCTACTATGAGATTTCTTGATAATGTTAAGTCTCTTTGGGACAATTTACGTGATCAATATTCACTTGGTAATGGTCCTCGAATTTTGGAATTAAAAAACCAAATTCAAAATTGTCAGCAAAAGGGTCGTCCAATAAGTTGCTATATTTTTTGGTGAATTACGTCAATTGCAAGATGAGTTAATGTCTTACTGTAAAATGCCTGTTTGGACGTGTTCTGCTGCTTTTGAGTATTTTAGCATCCAAGAAACTGAGCATTTGCATCAGTTTTGTTTGGGATTGGATGCCAAGAAATTCGGCAATTTGGTTTTTGGTTTATTGATGCAGGATCCTCTTCTGTCTATTAATGTCGTTTATGCGAAAATTATCTCGGATGAACGGAAGTAGCTTATTTCGAAATCTCACGAGCAATCTCGTGTAGATGTTGTTGGGTTCAGCGTAGCTTCTTCAGCTCTTGCTCGCCCTTCTGGTTCCTCCATGGGTGAAGAGCGGCTGTGTAACCACTGTGGTCGCTAAGGCCATCTTAAGGAGCGATGCTACGAGTTTGTGGGCTGGCCTACTGGTCGTGGGCGAGGAGGACGCTCTGGCAGGGGTGGTCATGGTCGTCCTACTGCTCGTGGAGGCTCGCAATTTGCTGGCAGTGCAAGTAGCAACCCACGGACATCCACTTCTACTACTTATTCGGATCGTACTAGCACATCAACCCTCACTGATACACTGGCCTGCTGGTCGTGGGCGAGGAGGACGCTCTGGCAGGGGTAGTCGTGGTCGTCCTACTGCTCGTGGAGGCTCGCAATTTGCTGGCAGTGCAAGTAGCAACCCACGGGCATCCACTTCTCTTACTGATCGTGCTAGCACACCAACCATCACTGATGCACAATGGCAGCAGCTAATGGGTGCTCTTCAAGGTGCTAATGTGTCTTCCTCTTCCGAAAAACTCAGTGGTATGTATGGTACTTTTGATTGGTTGATTGATTCGGGAGCATCGAACCACATGTCCGGCAATATTGATGCATTAATTGAGTTACAATGTTTCTTCTCGTATTGGTTTACCTAATGGTAAGAGTACCATGCCTACACAAGAGGGGACAGTTGTTCTATCTGATGGATTTCATTTAAAAAATGTTCTTTACGTGCCTGCTCTTACTTGTAGTCTGTTGTCCGTTACTAAGTTAATTGATCAACAAAAAATAGTTATTCTCTTCACTATCAAGTTGTGTTTAATACTGGGCCTTGCATTGACGAACCTGATTAGAGCAAGATTGCGGTCTAATGGGGTGTATTATTTCAAGCCTATCCGAAATTCGTTGTCTGCAACAAATAAAGTGGTCAAACTGGATGAACTGAGTCTTCTTTGGCATCGTCGTTTAGGTCATCCTTCTCTTAAAGTTGTTTCTAGTTTGCCCGGATGAGCCGGTTCTTGTTCTTCACATTGGGAATTATATTGTTCTATTTGTTTTATGGGAAAATAACCCTGTAACTCTTTTTCTTTAAGTCATAATAAAGCTGCAAAAGTATCTGATCTTATTCATTGTGATATTTGGGGCCAAATAAAACTGTGGCTAGTTGTGGTTCTCGTTATTTTCTTACCATTGTAGATGATTTTTCTCGTACTACTTGGATTTATCTAATGATGGGTAAACATGAGGTTCCTCAACTTATTAAAAACTTTCATGCTATGGTTTATACACAATTTAGTAGGAATATTAAAGTCTTGCATAGTGATAATGGGCATGAATTTTTGTGTTTACATCGCTTTTTTGCCGAAAAAGGGATGCTTCATTAAACTAGTTGTGTAGATACCGCTCGACAAAATGGTAGGGTTGAACGTAAACATCGTCACCTTCTTAATATGGCCCTGCTCTTCGATTTCAAGCACGTTTACCTAAGTCTTTTTGGGGGGAATGTGCAAAGACGACTGCTCATCTTATTAATTCGACTCCTACTCCTCTCTTAAATGGAAAAAGTCGTTTTGAATATCTTTATGGTCGTGTTCCGTCTTATACGGATGTCCGAGTTTTTATGTGTTTAGCTTATGCTACTAATAAAAGTCGTAAAGATAAATTTGATTCTAAGTCAAAACGGTGTGTCTTTGTTGGTTACCCTTTCGGTAAAAAAGGGTGGCGCAAAGCTATGCAAGAAGAGATCAGTGCTCTCGAGCGCAATGGCACGTGGACCTTAGAAAATTTGCCTGTTGGTAAACGCGGTATTAGCAGTGGTTGGGTTTACAAATATACAAGTGATGGTGTTGTAGAACGACTTAAGGGTCGTTTGGTTGTTCATGGAAGTCGGCAAGTTGCCGGAATCGACTATAATGAAACGTTTGCTCCAGTTGCTAAAATGGGCAGCTAGCGTTCGTCTTCTGTTAGCTGTTGCTGCTGCTCGAAACTGGCAATTACACCAAATGGATGTTCATAATGCCTTTATATATATATATATATATATATATATATATATATATATATATATATATATATATATATATATATATATATATATATATATATATATATATATATATATATATATATATATATATATATATATATATATATATATATATATATATATATATATATATATCATTTAGATAACAATCTATATTATACTACTAAAGTCATACCAGGAAAACTACATGTAGTCACTTCCTACTTCTTTTTCCTGACAAAATCAATACCCTATATTTTCTATTTTTCTCGCTTTTCCCTTTTATATGGCAAGAAGTTATATAAATTGGGACTTCTTTTTAAATTTTAAAATGCTGATTTGTATAGAATACGGGGAATGTAAGATAGTAAGACAATATTTATCGGATGCATATTTATAGCAAGACTCTTGAATATTTTAATTCATTAATGTTAATAGAAAAAAAATATAATTAGCTAATCAAAATATGTCTCTTTAACTGAAAAAACATCCTTTACTCTATTTCTATGAACACTATGTGATTAGATCAAATTTTAGTCCTTGAACTTCCTACAAATTTGAGACTTAGCATGTTATTCTAAGAATTTCGTGTCGTTGTTGACTATACTCGATCGATACAATTTAGTGATCTACCATTAATTGAACCTCCTCGTGCCACTTTCACTTTACAAAAAAAAAAAAACCTCCTCGTGCCACAACTTCCTATCCTCTCTCCTCCATCTCTCCTCTATTTCTATCTCCTCTTCTTTTCCACTGTTGACTCCATCGAAAGCGGTCAAAGAGCTCAATAACCATTGTTTTCTTTATTATATGCCTTTAGTTTAGTAATTAAAATGTTGTAGCCTAAGGATTTCTAGCAGTAATCAATGCAAATGAGAGCTATGTTTTTAGAGCTCTTCTAAATGAAGGTGTAACTGTTAATGAAACTTCTGTTTTCTTGCTTTCTCATATCGTCATATGATAATTATATAAGTACTATTTTTGTTGCTTTCATTTTGAGTTTATATATACCGAGCACTGAATATTGCTAATATTTGTGTTAACCGAAGTTGAGGTTTCATTCCATGAATTTCAAAAAGGATTTTTTTTTTTTAAACTATCCTATAAAACATTAAATTTGTGAGAAACCATGTTGAAATATAATATATTGTTGCAATATTCAATATATTGTTGCAATAGAAAATATTCAATTGAACATTAAAAATATTCAATTGAACTTTAAAAATATAATATATTGTTGCAATAGAAAAAGAACGGAAGATGTAAATACAATGGCGCTGAAAAATCTCATTTTACAGCGGCACAAAATCAACAATGTTAACAAAAAATTTGCAAAAAAATAAAATAAACAATGCGTGCAACGCACGGGCTTCAAAATTGGTTCTCTATAAAGTATAAACAAAATAAAATTTTGATAGAATGTTGACTAAAGTTTAGGTATAAACCATGTAGGAACAGAATAATTAGAAAGGTAATCCTCTCCGGGATAGAAACAGATAATTGTTTCATTATTGATTATGTCATATACTCCCATATCTTGACCTCCAGGCACGAAACTACCCAATTTACCAGACATTTCAAATCTAGGGCCCCAAAAATGATGAAATAAACCATCATCATTGAAATATATAGAATTAGGTTTGCATGCGGAGAAGCTTGAAGCAATAACTGAAGTAGCAGGACTATTCCCTACAAAGAGTGCGATATCCCCTAAATCTAGCAATTCTTCCCATTCTTTGGTCTGCAAGTCCAGCTTATATATTTCAAAAAAATAAGTACCCTTCACATATTCATCAAATGACCTCCGAACCATTAGAATATCCCCATACACCGACTCAAGCAAGTAAAGACTTTCAATAAGTATTTCATCTGAAATAAGAAGGCTTGGAGGTGGAACATAATCCTGTAAACTCAAAGTAGAGCAAGTATTAATATGGAGTAGATCAAAATAACTGAGTCTCCCGGATGTTTGCAGGAACAACAAGAGACCTGAAGTAGAACAATATGCAACATCAGCTACATCATCCACGCCAATAATAGGTCTCCACTTTAGGTCCCCTTGCATGGCCACCACAGCGTATTTAAAGTAGCCATAGATCAACACCACCACCAACTTGGACAAATTCGATGAGCGTACTACGAGTGCTCTTCTTATTTCATAGTACCAAAAGGAGTATGGTGATTCCGGTCTTATGTAATTATATTTGCGTAACCATCTGATCATATTAGCGTGTTCATTATCCTCGTCATCTGTATCTAGTACTCCAGGGGAGGGTAAGGTGCGATACGATGGGAGGGGTAATACAGCCTGAGTGAGAGGATTGAGTAAGCCAATATCATGATCTACACCAACCGTTAAGATCCATTCACTTCCAGTACCAAAGCACTTCCTTTTCGAGGCTTGGGGAAGGCTCAAATTGTAGCACGTATTGCTACTCAAATCGAACAAACTTCTGTTGTGGGCCTTTGATTCATCTTCACCCTCTGTGCACATGTGATTGTTATTATTGTTGCTACCCAGATCGTTGGGAAGCATTAGCCATGGCATCAAAACTGTACTCGATTTCACAATAGTAGCAGCTTGGTACCATGAACAACAAACATTAGAAAACATGACAAAATCCTTGGAATTTCTGCCGAGACACTTCTGTGCTATAATCTCCAACATCTCAGGTAAAAGTTGGGCCCAATCGCGCGCCATAGTTATGTTAACTTTTGAGATTTATTAGCGGCACTACTCTCGATCAGTAGCTAATAATAGAATTTGTGAGTCAAACCTAAGAACTTAATTGTACAAACAATGAAAATAAAATATGATTTCTCGTATGGCCTCCTTAACTCTTTATATAGAGGATTAACTAATCCTAATTGAAATAGCATAAAAGCTTTGAAACCGAATTGGAAAAGGAGTCTTAAACTCTTTATATAGAGGATTAACTAATCCTAATTGAAATAGCATAAAAGCTTTGAAACCGAATTGGAAAAGGAGTCTTAAATATCTACCAAAGAATATTTTTGATATATCCGAACTGAACAAGTACTAATTAAGTCTTTGTTATCTTCTGTACAAAGCTTTCTCACTCCTCTAGGCTCTAGCGTCATTACGTAGATTAATTTTTATTGTTGTTAGCTTTATTCTTATCTCTTTCAATCACTTGTTATTATAAATAGGGTTTTTTTTGTCAAAAATTAAGAATTATTGGTCCTATTAAAGAATTGTTGATGCTGCTTCAGTGCACTGCTTGATGCGGTAGTGTTGTTGTTGTTGTTGTAGTCGTCGTCGTCGTCTTGGTTCCTGTTGTTCCTGTTGTTCTTGTTGTTCGTATGAGTGTTAAGTGTATTCTGTAATTACTGCAGGTGGTGGCTATTGCATATTTGCATGTGTGCGCATTATACTGCTAGATAGGAAGATAAGTAGGTGAGCTTGATAGGATGTGGTGTTGGTTTGTGTGGCATAAAGGTGTGTTGGTTGCTATTTATCTTACCATTTACGGGAATGCACCAATTTTTGTTATCCCATATATGTGGATTATGGCTCCTTACTGGTGAAATTTGTCAAAAAAAGTTGTGTATTCTAGCTATTTGAGAAGCATGCAAATATAAGATAATCTTACCATTTGTTGAAATGCGCCATTCTATATTCTATCCATATGTGGATTAGGCACTCAACAAGGTGAACATTTTGGCCGTCCTTTTGTGATTGACATATTTCGTAGATCTTCAGGCGGGGTTTTCTTTTATATCTGTTAGCTGCTGTTAGGTGGCTACTCTGTACGTGGGTAAGAGGGGATATATTCTAAATAAACTTGTAATGCCTTTGTTCTGGTAAGAAAACACACATTCAGTCGGCAGGCCCGGTCCTGACAATTTTTAGGCCCGGGGCGGTATGAAAAATGAAGACCCTTTATATACATAGTATATTTTTTTTTTTGAAAGATATATACATTGTATATTCTAATACTGAAATATATCATATGGATCATTAGAATCTAATTTTTTTAAACAAATTTATCAATGGCTCCTTGTGATTTTTGTAATTCATCTAAACGTTTTCTCTCTTTTTTCTCACTTCGAGACAAAAATCATTGCTGTATGGGTATAACCCAAGTAGGTTGGCGGACCCCAGTAAGGGATACGCGAACGCCTTACCGGACGCGAATACTTTAAATGCCGCCCACAGCTCTATCAAGTCAGTACATCAACATGGTCCGACAACGTTGGCGGTCGCCCAACAAGACAAAATAAGGGAATCTTCCCAACTGTCAGAAGCACCACAACCGTACACGTGTAAAAGGATTACGCACCCTGTCAGGTGAATAGTACTTCTATAAATAGCCAAATGGTACTAGTCTGCAGGTACATTCTCTCACACTCAGAATTCTTATCTTTCACTCTCTACTCTCTCTCTCTAAATCCTATTTGGACACGTGCTGACTTGAGCGTCGGAGGGGGTTTCCTCGCATTCCCCCCGAGGCTAGTTCACGTTTGCTTCCTGCGCAGCTATTCACAAGCGGACGCTAACCCCAATCTTTGGCGGACTTCTCTCAAGACCGCCAACCGTTTCAACACCGAAACAACTTGGCGCTAGAAGGAGGGGCCTCCTATCCTTGCGAAGCAGTCATGGAAAAGGCAAACGATACAAGTCGCGGTCCACCTGGACTAGAGATCGGCCAAGGATCTTCTCGTTCTGCAATTACCGGATCTATCGGTGCACCCCAGTTCCATCCCAACATGCCAGAGGGCAACAACGATCAGTGTACCCCTGAGGATAATGTAACTCAGGTGAACCCTGGTGGCGTCCCTTTCAATTTGGCTCAGTTGAGCCAATTTTCTCCGGATCAGCTACAAACTGTCGCATCCTTCATCCAACTGCTACAAGGCACTCCTCAGCCTAATAGCACTCCTGCTAATACAAAGGGCGTTCGGCACCGTAAACGATCACTGGCTATGGCCGGTAGAAACGTTGACGGTACGCCAGTGAGGAGGATGCGTACGTTAATGCAAGAAGACCGCCAGATGGAAAAACGAATTGATGACCCAGAATACGACGAGGTCGATTTGGAAACTGAGGATCTTAACAACTCAGGAGAGAATTATAGCCGCTCACACCGAGAGTACAGCACCACCGGTGCAAGTAACTATTCGGCTGGCGGACACCTGCTAATTAAACCCAGATCGTCTCCTTTCATTCTAGAAATCTTGAATCATCCCATGCCCAGAATCAAGATGTCGTCCTGCAAATATGACGGCAGTTATGATCCAGATGATCATGTCGCAGCATATGAGGGTCACATGTACTTATACACCCAAGTGGACGCCATCTGGTGCAAGGTGTTTCCGTCTACCCTGACCGGAATTGCTCAAACTTGGTTCAAGAGTTTGAAACCGGGTAATATCTCTATCTTTTCCCAGTTGGCTTTCACATTTAGCACTCATTTCGTAAGTAATAGGCGCCGTGAGCGCACAACTGGTGAGTTGCTCTCTGTTAAGCAAGGGGAAACCGAAAGCCTTCGTGATTTTATTGGCCGTTTTAACGTGGAAGCAGTCTCCATTCCACGACTTCAGCAGGACGTGGCAGTCTTGGCCTTAATGATAGGGCTGAAGGAAGGGTCAGCATTCAGAAGTTATTTGGGTCGTAAGTCTTTCACGTCCCTAGGGCCCGTTCTGGGGAAGGCAAATGATTTCATAAGGGGCGAAGAGTTTGACAAGGCCGCGAGCAATCAGTACCGCGAGCCAGAAAATAAAAAGGAAGAGAAGCAGAAGAAAGACAAACGTTGTGAAGGTGATCGCGGCCGAGATGAAAGAAGGCAAGAATCCAATGTTGTCAAAAGAGGGAACGACCGTGAAAGAATTTACCGCGAAAGGTATGACCGGGAGAAGGGTGAACGCAAAGAAAAGTTTGACGCGTATACCCAACTCACCACCTCCAGGAGTCAGATATACTTGATGAACAAGGACAGCGATAAATGGCAGCGTCCAAAGCAAATGTTCCATAAAAACCGCGACAAGAACAAGTGGTGTGATTTTCACGGTGATCACGGGCACTTGACTGAAGATTGTCATCTGAAGGATAACCTGGAAGATTTGATAAGAAGGGGCTACTTCAGCCAGTATAAAGCTCAGACTAAGGATGGGGACCTGGCAAAGACAGCCAACCAGAACGTTCATTCACGGATCAGTGAGATCCATGTTATTAGTGGCGGTCCAATTCATGGCGGCAGCGTCAATGGGGCCAACGCAAGGCTGAAGGAATTCAGGCACCAGGTCAATTTCAATGAAAGCATGCAGTGGAGAAGGCCGCCAGTAATGCCCGCCATGTCTTTCACGGTTGAAGATGCAAAGCATGTCGTCTACCCTCACGATGACCCTCTGGTGGTCATGCTGAAAGTGTCAAATTGTTTGATCTACAGAATTCTGGTAGACGGAGGAAGTTCCGCTAACATTTTGTATTACTCAACTTTTGAAAAGTTGATGATTGGCCGGGAACATCTGAAGTCTGTCCGTTACCCAGTAATTGGTTTCACGGGGGCATCAGTGATTCCCGAGGGCTTGATAACCCTACCGGTCAGGGTAGGAGAAGATGAAAATGCCAGGGATGTAATGGCAGAATTTTTGGTAGTTGATGTACCAGGAGCTTACAACGCAATTATCGGACGCCCTTTCATCCATGACGTCCAAGGAGTGGTGTCAACTTATCATTTGACTATGTTGTACGTTTCCAATCTCTGGACGACAGTAAAGTTAAGAGGAAATCAAGAGATGGCAAAATCATGCTATCTAACAGCATTGAAACAGCCGGCAAAGAGAATTCCGGTAGAAGACCTGAATCCGCCAACTCGGAAGCAAAGGCGAGCTCAGAGGAGCGCTCTGGCGAATGAGGAAGGATTCGAGAAAGGGGATGAGGAGATGGATGTTTTAATGGAAGAGTTGGAATCCAGGCCTGACGATACACCAAGGCCCAAACCGGATGGAGAAACAAAGCAGGAGATGCTGGCGGAAGATCCGGCAAGGACGGTAGCTGTTGGAACAGACATGGACCCAAAGGTCAGGATCAACCTGGTGACTCTCCTAAGAGAAAACGCGGACGTCTTCGCGTTCTCGGCGGATGAGATGCCGGGAATAGACCCGACCGTGATGGTACATTGTCTAAATGTTGACAGCACCGTCCGACCTGTCAATCAAAAGAAGCGAATTTTTTCGACCGAAAAGAACAAGGCCATCAAAGAGGAAGTTGATAAGCTGTTGGCTGCCGACTTCATTGAGTCGTGTGACTACCCAGAATGGTTGGCCAATGTGGTCATGGTGAAAAAAGCTAACGGCCAATGGAGAATGTGCGTAGATTTTACGGACCTCAATAGAGCCTGCCCGAAGGACTGCTATCCGTTACCCAGAATTGACCAGCTAGTGGACTCTACTAGCGGTCACGCACTGGTCAGCTTTATGGATGCGTTCTCGGGCTATCATCAGATCAGTTTACTCGAGGTCGATAGAAAGAAGGCAGCATTCATCACAGATTGTGGCGTATACAACTATAAGGCAATGCCATTCGGACTCCGTAATGCTGGAGCAACTTACCAGAAACTAGTCGATAAGGTATTCGCGGATCAAAGGGGGAGAAATATAGAGGCATATGTTGACGACTCTATCGTCAAAAGTAAAACTGACCGCGAACACCTAGACGATTTGGAAGAAACCTTCAGAACGTTGAGGAAGTATAAGATGAAGCTCAACCCAAAGAAATGTGTTTTTGGGGTGAGAGCAGGGAAGTTCTTAGGCTTTTTGGTAAGCAAAAGGGGAATTGATGCAAACCCAGACAAAGTCCAGGCCATTGTCGACCTGCCTGAGCCAAAAAGCGTCAAGGACATCCAAAGGCTAACAGGGAGAATGGCGGCCCTCACTCGATTCATTTCAAAATCAGCAGACAAAGCTTTGCCTTTCTTTGCACTGCTAAGGGGGAATAAGAGGTTTGAGTGGGGAGAAGAGCAAAGCAAAGCATTCCTGGCGGTAAAAGAGCATTTGAAGAAGCTACCCACCATTACAAGGCCCGAGACTGGAGACATATTACAACTATATATCTCGGCCTCGCCGAAGACAGTCGCGGCCGTGTTGTTGGTGGGAAAAGAGAAGAGGCAGCAGCCAATTTATTTCGTCAGCCACATCCTTAACGGTCCGGAGAACCGTTACAAGCTGGTAGAAAAAATGGCTTTGGCCGTGATAATAGCTGCCAGGAAGCTCAGACCATACTTTGACTGTCATCCCATCCAAGCTTTAACCAATCAGCCGCTAGAGAAAGCGTTGCAGAAGATGGATAGCTCAGGCCGCTTACTGAAATGGGCCATTGAACTATCGGAGTACGATGTACAATGTAAGCCCAGGACCGCTATCAAAGCACAGGCCCTGGCAGATTTCATTGTAGAAGCCTCATATGAGGAAGAAAAAGTGGAGCAAAAGGAAACCTGGCTACTGGAAGTCGACGGATCTTCTGCTGTTAGCGGATCCGGGGCAGGCATAGTGATGACCAGTCCAGAAGGAAATTCATACCAGTACGCCATCAAGTTCGCTTTCCTGGCGTCAAACAATGAAGCGGAATATGAAGCAGCAATTGTGGGCATGAGGATGTGCTTGGCGGCGGGTGCTAAGATGGTACTCTTAAAAACAGACTCGCAGTTGGTCAGCGGCCAGCTGAGAGGAGAATTTGAAGTCAGAGAGGCCAACATGCTAAAGTACGTGGAAAAGGCCAAGGAGTTGATAGCTCAATTGAATGATTTTCATATTCATGCAATACCTAGGGCCGAGAACACAAAAGCGGACGCATTATCCAAATTGGCAAGTTCTGACTCATTTAGCATTAAAAGATCCGTCACGGTGGACATCTTGAAGGAGAAGAGCACACAAATTGACAGGGACGCTTCCCAGTAATCCTTCGTTCGCCAAGAAATTGAAGCGACAAGCAAGCTGGTACGTTATATATCAGAATGAGCTGTACAAAAAATCATTCAGCATGCCTCTGCTTAAATGTGCAACCGCATGGGAATTCGCGTATATACTTGAAGAAATACATGAAGGTATATGTGGCCACCATATTGGCGGAAAAGCTTTGGCACTTAAGGCATTGAGAGCGGGTTTCTACTGGCCAAGCATGCTGGCGGATGCACAAGCCTACGTCAGGAAATGCGATAAGTGCCAGAGATATGCTCCTGTCATTAACCGACCAGCCAACGATTTACAGCCTATCCTATGCCCGATTCCGTTCGCTCAGTGGGGAATGGACATTCTGGGACCGTTCACCACAACAACTGGTGGGAGGAGATTTCTAATAGTGGGCATTGATTTTTTTACAAAGTGGATAGAGGCTGAGCCGACAGCAAAGATCAAGGCAAATCAGGTTAAGAAATTCATCTGGTAGAACATTATGACAAGATTTGGGATTCCCATGGTTATCGTCTTCGACCATGGCGTCCAGGTTGACTGCCGCCCCATACAAGCATTCTTGACGGAGTTTCGTGTAAAGTTCGCATACTCAGCCGTTTGCCACCCTCAGAGCAACGGACAAGCAGAGGCCGCAAACAAAAAAATTTTGAATGCCATGAAGAAAAAGCTAGACGCATTTAAAGGGGGATGGGCCGACATGGTGCCAGCAGTTCTATGGTCGAATAGGGCAACGGAGAAAGAAGCGACGGGGGAGAGCCCGTTCAAGTTGGCCTTCGGTGCAGAGGCGGTGTTACCGGTAGAGGTGGGGTTACCCTCTTATCGGATAAAACATCAAGACCTTCAGAAGAATGACCAGGCACTCAGGGAAAACCTGGACTTCCGGCCAGAAACAAGGCTCATGGCGGAACTAAGGGCAGCCGCTTACAAGGATAGAATCAGCAAGGCTTATAATAAAAAAGTTATGGAGAGACCGTTAGATGTGGGCGACCTAGTCCTTCGCAGAACAGCGGCCACCGGCAAGGCGCATGTTGAGGGAAAGCTGACTGCTAACTGGGAAGGTCCTTACATCGTAGCAAAAAAGATTGCCCCCGGTTCCTTCATTTTAAAGAGCATGGATGACAAGGAGCTTAAAAATTGCTGGAATGCTAGCGTCCTTAAGAAATACTACGTTTGAAGTGTTGAATGTAATAGGCCGAGAGCCACCCCTTATTACGAAAATAATACAAGTTTCCGTTAACAATTCTTTAAATTGTCTAATTATTTTTATGCATATTAATCAAAAGCCATATGACAGGCTCAAAGTGCGTTAACGGTCATATGACAGACCTAGTACAAATCAAAAGTCATATGACAGGCACAAAGTGCGTAAACGGTCATATGACAGACCTAGCACAGATCAAAAGCCATATGACAGGCTCAAAGTACATAAACGGTCATATGACAGACCAAGTACAAATCAAAAGCCATATGACAGGCTCGAAGTGCATTAATGGTCATATGATGGACCAAGCACAAATCAAAAGGCAACGTGTGTTAACGGTCAAGAAATAGGTCCAGCACAAGGCAAAAGCCACAAAAAAGTTCGCCGCCAGCTTGCCCTCCGTCTCCTTCAGCATATCCTGGCAAGTCTCCAACGACTGCTTATAGGTGTCCGCCAACTTCTGATACTCGATATATTACTCGATCAGCTCAATAGCAGCGTTGTTGGCCTGCGAAGATGAAAAGAATATGTCAATAAAAGAAAAGAAGGAAGCAAAAAGCAAAACGAGTGAATGATAATAAGACGAGTGCATAAACGTACCACAAGTTGGTCGTGAGCCAACCTAGCAGCAGGAGTGACCAAGGACCCAGCCGGCCTGTCTAACGGCAGTTGCATGCCCTTCAGAATGCGGTAGGCAAGGATGCCACCGTTCTTAGGGATGTAGGCATACAGCGACTCATCCTCTCTGACGTCCCAGTCAGGTTGGTAAATCTTGCCAGGGACGAGGGGCCGGCGAGCAAAGGAGGCCGCCACAGCATCGCTTAGCGGTACCTCTTTCTTCTCGATCCACTCATGGTACCGAGAGAAGATGCCGGGAGATAAATTGGACAGAAAGCTGGGCATGGTAATCAGCTCTCGGATCTTTTCGCGGATGGAGGAGTAAGAGCCTGATAGCCAGGAGGCGCCGCTAACATGTCCTGGAGCAGTGGCCGCGACAGCCCGCTCCTGAATCTCTGGAGCATCCGCGGTCAGATCCTCCACCTGAACATTAGGGGTGCGAGCAGAAGAAGCAGGGTCCGCCAAAGCCTGCCTTTTGTTGGCAGATGTATCCGCCGCAACTTGCTCGCGGGGCCGCCTCCTGTTCCCACCTCCCCTGGCGACAGGTCGGGAGGTAGAGGACCTAATCGGGACGGCTAGGGACGGCTGGCCGCCAGTATCAGCAGCAGCGGCTGTAACAATCTGAGCAGGGACGCGAACAATATTCGCCCCGCCGCGACCACGGCGAATATTCTGAGGGCCGTGGCGGTTCCCTCCCCGGCGGCCATTGGTAATCCCGTGCATGGTCTCGTATTCTTGTGAAGGAGCAGGCGGTAAATTGGCTAACGGCTTGAAGCTCTCGTCCACAGCTAGTGCGTCGAGGTCAAGGCAGTCAAAACCTGCGAATGGCAAGAAGCAAAATTAACAAAAAAAAAAAAAAAATAACATCAGTTGGACCAGTTTGACATCGACACTCACCATTTCCATGAGTGGGGCTGAGCAGCATGGCCGATAAGGGCTTGTTCCCCAGGATGTACTTGGAATGAGGAATCCAGTATTTAGGCTCTTTAACCTTCACCTCCTTCCCGTCCTCATAGGTGACTAAGTAATCCTCCGTGTCAAAGTAGTCGAAGGCCGCTAACTCTTCCTCAGTTAGCGGAATAAGAGGTAAATGCTCCATATGCGGACGAGGCTCGGTGAAATGACGACGCACTGGATAATTCTCAGGAACTCGTAACCAAAAGAAAGCATCCTGTCAGCCCTTCAAACCAGTCATTTTAGGCTGCACTGTCATCTTCTTGTCGGCCGTAGTTAGCGACCACCAACCCGCCTGCCTAGAAGATCCATTTTTCTTCAGCCAATGGATGTGGCGGAACAAGTTCAGCGTTTGCGGAAAATCCAAGAAACGCACAACCCAGATGTACGCTATCAAATTCCGGACCGCCAAAGGAGTCAGTTGAGCCAAGCTCATGTTGAAAGCGTTTAAGATCTTCACCAAAAAAGAATCCAGAGGGAAACGGAGGCCAAACTCAAAATGATGAGTATACACGGCCACGTGACCGGGAGGACACTCCGTCACAATGGCCCCCTCTGGCGGGACTATCAACCGATAACCCGACGGGAGACAATATAAATCCCGAGCAACTCTCGGGTAACCCAGATCAATGGCGTCCTGACGACAAGGCAAATCAATCTCGACACTAATAGGACCGGCACTGAAATCATCCGGCAGCCATAAAGCATCAGAACCAGGTCCAGTCTCTATCTCCTCCATCGGATTCGAACTGTCGACCCTTAATTCGGCAGCACGGGAAGATTCCCCAACCACATGAGCAGACAAAGGCACAGAAACGTCAATGTTTGCGTCCGCAGAGTCAATCGCATCCCCAGTGACGTGGACAGCAGGGCTCGCAACAGTACGACGGTGATAAACGGTCTCTTGGCGGTCCATAACGGTAGCAATGGAGTCACTGTCGTCCCCTAAATCAATAATATGAGGGTTAGGAGCCGCAGATTGCTGTAAACGGTCGAAAAAGTCGGTCGTTACCTCCACCCCAGCGTCAGCTAAGCTATCCAGCCAAGCATGCTCTCTAAGTGGTGCTACATCAAGGCCGGGAGCAGCATCGGCCGGAGGATGCCTAACGGATCGTCTAGCAAGAATCTGATGCCTAAGCTCCCTAAGCGTCTGCCGGTCACCACTCTGGTTAGCGGATAGATACCTCCTGGTCATACTATGCTCCTCAGGGGTAGCAGGGTCGTTAAGGAACTTAGATCTCATCTCTCTTTCTCTCTCAGCTGTTAAGGGGATGTCCGACAACAGCCTAATTCTCCCCACAGGGCTAGAACCGGAAGAAGGCTCGCTATCGGCCAGGGGAGAGGAAGGTTCACTTTCGGTCATAAATGCATCACTAGGGGTATTCTGGCTATCAGACTGGTCCGACATGATGAAAATACAAAAAGAAACTTTAAGCTTGGAAAAGAAATGGAGAAATACCTGGAGAAGTAAAATCGTCGGGGAAAGATGAAGGCAAGGAACAAAAGGTCGCCGGAAAAAGACGAGCGATAATTCCAAGGAATGAAATGGCGTGGAAAAGCCCGAGCCTGAACGAAAAGACCACCGGAAATGCAGAACTGTCACAGGCAAAACTCAAACTCAAAATCTCAGAGAAAACCCAGAAAAACTTCTTCAAAAGAATGACGAAATTCTTAGTACTGTGAATCCGGAAGGAAAAAAACTAAGAAACTTGGTAACTTTTCGGAGTAATCTGAGCAAGAAAAACCAGTTTTTGAGCAAATGAAGCTATGGGTATGGAGGTTCGTGAGAGAGGAAATGGAAAAGAAACAGGAAAAACTTGAGAATGATAGAAAAATCCGGAAAAAGGACAACTGTTGTCTATATATATAGTGAATAGACGGCTGAGATTGAAAGACCTATCAACTCCCTTTCCAGATACCTGCCAAGTGTCGAAGCAGGGTAAACCCTAATAAAGTAATGGGCGGGATTCTCGGAAGAGTAATCATTAACTTTTCAAACTCTTTCAACTCCCTACGACGACACGTGGCACCCAACGAATGAACTTCCCCAAAAAATGGAGCACGGCAACAATGATTCACGTCCACCGACAACATCCTTAGCGGTCAAGACCCCAAAAGATGATGGGGGGGCTAGTTGTATGGGTATAACCCAAGTAGGTTGGCGGACCCCAGTAAGGGATCCGCGAACGCCTTACCGGACGCGAATACTTTAAATGCCGCCCACAGCTCTATCAAGTCAGTACATCAACATGGTCCGACAACGTTGGCGGTCGCCCAACAAGACAAAATAAGGGAATCTTCCCAACTGTCAGAAGCACCACAACCGTACACGTGAAAGGATTACGCACCCTGTCAGGTGAATAGTACTTCTATAAATAGTCAAATGGTACTAGTCTGCAGGTACATTCTCTCACACTCAGAATTCTTATCTTTCTCTCTCTACTCTCTCTCTCTCTAAATCCTATTTGGACACGTGCTGACTTGAGCGTCGGAGGGGGTTTCCTCACATCCCCCGAGGGTAGTTCACGTTTGCTTCCTGCGCAGCTATTCACAAGCGAACGCTAAGCCCAATCTTTGGCGGACTTCTCTCAAGACCGCCAACCGTTTCAATACCGAAACAATTGATATATGCTCAGTTTAGGACTGATGTATATGATTGAGAATGACATTTATAGCTTTTTTTGTTTTTTGAAGACAAAAGACATTTATAGCTACTATAGTTTGGGTGACAAAATTTTTCTTTCGATTAGGTTTTTGTTTTGTATGAATATTTCGTTCTTTCTAGCATGAAGTGACATAATGTAACCTTCCCTCCTGACTCGTTGCCCCCTTAGCTAATTGGAGTTTGCAACCTTAATGTTGGATGCTCTCCTCCATGTTAATGTGTTTGCTTCATTGCGATCTGGCAGTTCTAGCAGTGAATCTAAAGGCGCAAGAACTGTGCCTCCAGGCAACAAGTTGCAGGTATAATTACATTTTACATGATAGAATTATAAGGGGGAAAGGCTTAAACTGTATGATATTAGTGAAGTCCCTCTTTTGACTTTCTGTGGAAATAAGTCCCAGTTTTATCTTGTTAGTTTAAATATAGATTATTTCGAATCATTGGTAGCCAACTGTGGATGCCAACGGGAACATGGACCAGAATCGAAGTGAAAATGGTCAGGAAGTTGGGAGAAATCGTGAGTAGCTGCAAGTTTTGCATATTTTCTTCTGAAAAAGATCGACACTGTACAAGTTGATGGATTTAATGGCTTCAGCAGATATTTCATCTCAGTATCGTATAGAATATGCTTCCGTTTAGGACCTTATATATAATATTATATATTGTATGCTGAAGTTCTGATTTTATGTTGCACAGAATCTAGGAGCAGCTTGAGCCAAGTTGAACAGAGTTCTCAGATTAAGGCTCCGTCAATTGAGGTGGATGGTCTCAAAGAGGGTAAGCATGAAAATAAATCATGATTAGAAGAGTGTGCTGTTAGTTTGAGTTGCTGTCTTACCCCTTAAGCTGTAACGTGTTAGGGAAGAGTGCGCCATCTGAGAGGCAAGTCTCCCCGGATAAACTATACCGTGCTGCTTTATTGAGGAGCCAATTTGCTAGATACAATTCTCAAAGCACAAGAAAAGACACTAGAAAAGGTGTTATGAACGTTTTCCTTCTGTTTTTCATATTGTGGCTCCATTGCATTAGGGATGCACAATGTAATTGCTGCTCTGTTCAGGGTGAAAAGCGTGATCCAGAGAAGTTGTGACTGGAAAGGGAAGAGATCGAGCAAAGGCAAAGAGAAGGTGTCACCTTGATCTTTTTATTTCTTGTTTGCGTTAATGGTTTAATATAGTTGTGGCCTTCTTAGTCCTCAATTACACTTGATTTGTAACTATCTCATTTCTATCCATCAGAAAAAGGTTACAAGCAGAAGCCAGGGCGGCAGAGGAGCCACGAAGGAATGCTGAAGCTAAAAGGACAAGGGAATTGGAATGGGAGGCAGCACGTCTTGCTGTGCAGAAGGTGAGATGAACACGCATGGTACTTCGTAGCATGTCCTTGGCAGTTTATGCTTGGATAAATTTAGTTGTGGACAAAAGAAAAATGTATTATAGTATATGAGAAGTGTCTAGCGGCAGCGTCCCACATCCTACTAACTCCCAAGTTGTGGGGTTTGGCGGTTTGCAGAGGTGTGTTAGCTACTTAGCTTATCAACATGGAACTTTCTTGTCTGATGTGTTTGTGTCCTGCTGTTGCATACAATTTATGCCTAGAATTGGAAGCACATTTAGCTTAGCTACATTGTAGTACATGACAAGCGTACTTTTTTTTTTTATTGTTTTACATTAAGCTCTGAAACTGTATGCTTCTTGACTAATGCGGATTCTTTTGGCGTTGTACAGATGGAGAAAACAGTACATATTAACGAGAATTGTCAGTTCATGGAGGATCTAGAGATGCTCAGTACAGCTCCTGCTGATAATTTGTCATGTTTTATAGGCGATACGAGCCCAAATGACTCTGAAAATGGCGGCGGTCTGGGTAGTTTCAGATTCCGCGGGGAAATAGCAGCCCCCTGGAACAACTTGGGTTATACAGGAAAGATGACGATGAAGAGGAAGAGGAAGTTGAGGCCGCCACATAATGCTCCAGAAGCAGCACCAAATGATGTTGAGGAAGGAGAAATTGATTGATGCAGGACTTCCTTCCCAACTATGCAATTATTATTTAAAGGGACTAAAGAACATGGCTTTCCAAGAGTATGTTTCTTTCTGCAGCATGCATGACAGCTTCCCTTCTGGTATGGTGGCTGTCATTTGTCTATCTCCGCTTTGGAGCTTTTTCACGAGCAATTAAATGGGAGTAGAGTTTGCTCCGTAATAGTTCAAGCTATGAGGCCCTTGGATGTTTTTGGTTTAGCTTCGATTTAAGGAGTCTCGGGTGTTTCTCGTTTAAGCAAAAGCCTACATGGACAGTAAACTGTGGCATTCATCATCAGGGGTAAAAGGTAGCTCAGTTAAGCAAGTTTTATTTTTGGCCTTAATTTTTCCTGTAAAAGTGAGATTCATTTGTAAGTGTTACTGCTCCCAGAATCAGAGGTTAGTACAAGTTTGCCATCAGCTTTATTATAACTGTGGGGACCTTAATTCATCGAACCTTGAAAGGTTATACATCCAGCAAACACAACAGAAGAAATCAATCTTGTTTCTTTTTCATGTCCTAGACTGTTGCAGAATGCAAATTACTGTTGAAATATTGGTCACGACCTTCAATTCATCAACATGATTTACTATATTTTATGCTCCCTTTTGTCTTTATAAGTACTTTCTCATACATTAGTGAGAAGTAAATTAAAATTGCTAAACTTAGACTTAAAATGCAAATGGTTTAATTGTTGGAAGACGGATGAAATACCTCTCTTGGTTTCGGTAATTTGTCACTTGTATATTGTTTATTGACATTTACTTTATAAATTGTAATAGATAAAATTTTGATAAACTTTGTTTATATGAAGATATATGATTTTACTATGAAAGAGCCATTGCCAGATGTCTAATATTCTCATCTTCTCATGCAAGCTTATTTTGAGATTCTTTATTGACATTTACTTTATAAATTGTAATAGGTAAAATTTTGATAAACAACAGTAAAGTCTAGCGCTAGTCTTCAGTCAAGTCTAGCGCTAGTCTTCAGCCAAGTATACCCTGGAGCGGGACGTAGCTCTATACCGTCGTGAGCTGCACATAGCCCACATATTACCCTAGAGCGGGATGCAACTCTATACCAACATGAGCTGGACATAGCTCATAATATATCCTTTTCACATATCCTTTTATTTTGCAAACTTATGCTTGTTTTGCAAATGCCTTTCATACATATCTGCAACGTCAAATTTATGCTTGTTTTGCAGGAACCGATGTTATAAGAATGGTCCTAAATTACAGAGCATCTAGAATCATTCTCCATCCCGACACGAATACTTTGACTTTCGGTTTTACAAACCTCAGTTAAAGTGGGGGCTTCCGTAGACGCATCATCATAAATACCATTGTCTTAATTGGTCCGACCCAAGGGAGAGCAATCCGAAGAGTCAGGCCCAAAACTGTTTTTAAAATCATAAGGCATATTTGTTTGTATTAAAGATCAAAAAATCCAATTTTAAAGCCCAATTAATTATTCTTGATAATTAATGGTATTTTGAGCCCACAAATAAATTATTCTGAGCCCAATCCTTTGAAAAGCCCAATTAATTATTCATGATAATTAATTGTATACATTTATTGTTTTTAATTAATATTTATAAAAATAAATAAATATTTTCAAGGATATTATAAAGTAAAGAATTTTTTATTGAAATCATATTTTATCTTTTTATACAGCTGGTTTCCGGATTTAAGAGGGTATTATTTGATAAAGATAAAAAAGAATCTTTAGAAAACCACGTTAATAAAAAAAGAAGTTGTCCAGATCACAGTTGCGTCTAACGCACCAAGATTGCGCTCAGCACAAAGCCATGCGTAGGACGGAAAGCCTGTGCTCTACGCGCAAAGCTTGTGCGTGCAGCGCAATCTTTTGCACGACGTGCAATTTTCTTTCTTATCTTTTTTTAAAAAATTTCCTATAAATAGGCTAATGATTTCTGGATTTCGAATACACTTTTGACACCCAAATACTTGCGATCTCTCAAGGCGAAAAACACTCTCATATTATCATATTCTCATACTTTCCTACAGAAATACATAAACACATACTCATACTTTGATCGATCTTCACAAGTTTTCATGGAAAGACTTCGCGATTGCTCCTCCTTAAGGTTGTTATTCCCTCAAACCCAAGCCACATGTTATTATTGCTAATCAAGACGTAGGAAATTGTTTTAATGCCTAATCAGATAATTGGACAATTGAATTAGGGACCCAATAATTTTGATTGCTTAATAACTTACCACTAAAAAAGTAGTATTTTTTATGTGTTTATAAACCAGCCTAGACTAATTTTTTAGGGTGATTGAAAATATTTTTTGGGTGTTCTTCTACATAAAATTTGCTATGAATCAATATTTAGTAGAGACCAGCAACAGGCGATATGGTTCATTACCGTATTCGTACCCTAACCTCCAAACTCAATTTTTGGTTCATGACCATTAATGAAGCTATGACGGCAGAAAATCTACATTGGATAAGTCACTTATTTCATAAATATCCAATTGAGTTTGTGAGTCTTCCTCCAAAGACTTGTTACCAACTTCAAAATATTTTTCAATAAAACTTTTACAATGAGCTAATCAAATACGCGTTGATCCTGCGTATGCGAATAATATCACGCCTACACTAACAAGGAGCTTTTATATGAATGTTTTGACCTTTAAACCTAAGGCACTTCCTGATTAGACTTTAAGAGATAGAGAAACTGGTGGCAACAAGCTGCTAAAGAGATTAACAGTTTACGTGAGAAAGTTCGAGCCTAGATCATAAGACAAAATCAACGTTATCAAGCGCAAGCGAATAAATTTCGCGAAGTAGTTGCTTTTAATGAAGGCGATTTAGTTTGGATATCTGAGAAAGGAAAGGTTTCCATGAGGACCACATGGTAAGCTAAAACCAAGAGCTGATGAGCCATTCAAGGTGTTAGAACGGATTGGAGAAAATGCATATAAGATTGAGCTTCCAGGGGAATACAATGTTTCCACAACCTTCAATGTAGTAGATTTATCTCCATATTATGAAGATGAGGAAGAGCAAAGACTCGAGGTCGAGTCTTCTCCAACAGGAGGAGCCTGACACAGTTGTACTTCTAAAAGCACACCTTCCTCCCTAATAATCAGCAACCATAGCCACCCTAGCTACACCATATCCCATCATTGAAGACTTATGGGAAAACTTAGTCTAATTTTCCAGCACCGTCCAACTTAGCCATGAAGAAGGTAGTTGTAATAGAAGTAGAAATAAGGCTATAAAAGGCCATAGATGTAATTGGTAACAGCAAGTTGTTTTGTATCAAAAATTATCAAGCACATTGAATGTTGTTTAGGTTGAGTGAATATCCCTACCCCTTGGTGGTGTTTTTGTATCCAAGGTTTCTTCTCTATTAATTTCTAGTGGTGTTTCTGTATCTAGAAATTGTAGAGCTGTATTGCCAAAGTTACCGACCGACGTGGTGTTTTGGCTAATTTTATCGCACCCCTGCCTAGTACGGTGTCAACTTGGTATCAGAGCAAAGGTTACTAACCTGTTGTGCACCTTCTTTAGAAACTGTTGAGTAGCCGAAAACAATGCCGATATACTCGTAGCTTCTTACAAAAAAAACACCACCATCTAACCATTGCTGCCACACCTCAACACCACCAGCCCACCGTCAATGCTCCACCCCACTGCCACTACAATTCCTCTTTTGAAGCTTCATATTGTGATACAACTTCTACCATTGATTTTTGCCAAGCTTTTGGTATTTCTTTATTTTCTCTCTCTTCCCTCATTTTTGTGTCTTTTGGTTTTTCATTTAATCTACTATCAAGAAGAGTGTGAAGTGTCAACCCATACTTTCATCTCCACTCTATCATTACTGTTATCTTTGCCCTCTTTCTCGTAAAGTTGCTTGACCCATTTTTTCTCAACATTGTCATATAGTGTCTAAGAAAACAAAGGGTGAGATTTTAAAATATGGCACTGTGCGTGTTCCATGTAGAAATGTAGAGAGTCAGTTCACTTATCTTTTATTACGTAATAGTGCACAAAAAAATGAAGAATTGATCACTTGTTTGCATATTACTTTTACTAGGTCACCACACTTGTTTATATAGTCTTTAGTAGTAGATGTCCTAAAGTCCTAGTATTTATACTAGTTCTAATTAGTTTTAAAGATTTTATGTGTACTATAGTGTGAAAAGAAAAAAAAAAGAAAAAGAAAGAGAGTATATTATCAACTAAAATGCCGCCAAGAACACGTCGCGGAGGTCAACATCAACCACGTCCCGTTCATGACACTATTATATCTGATATGCAACGAGAAATTCAAAGGCTTCAACAATGTCTAGAACGTTACGAAGGCGAAAAAAATCCATCCCATCAATCTGATGAGGACCGATTAGATGATTAAGATGAAGAGTTCAATCCATTTCACCAGTCTGATGGTGAATCATCAGTATCATCTATTGGCAGACGAAGTCATCATCCCCGACACCATGAGAAAGAATTTGGAATAAAAATTGAAATTCCAAATTTTGAAGAAGGTACCCATCCAGATGAGTTCAGAGAATGGCTCCACACCGTGGAACGTGTCTTTGATTTCAATGACATTTCAGATGATCGCAAGGTTAAGTTGGTTTCTATTAAGTTTAAAAAGCATGCATCCACCTAGTGGGAGAACTTAAAGCGCTAATGTGAACGAGAAGGTCGTAGTAAGATTCGTTCATGGGACAAAATGAAGCGTGAACTCAAACACAAAATTTTTTCCTAGTCACTATCGTCAAGATATGTTTCTCAAGTTCCATCACTTGAAACAAGGAAGCAAATCTGTTAGCTGAGTATGCTGCTGAATTTGAAGATTTGTCAATGAAGTGTGATAATTCGGAGCACGAAGAACAAACCATCGCAAGATTCTTAACAAGTTTGGATCTGAATGTCTCTAAAGTAGTACAACTCCAACAATATTTAACGCTCAACGATGTCATCAAACTAGCTTTAAAAGTTGAAGGGCAATAGGCAAAGGAGAAAGCAAGATCAAAATCATTCTCCAAAGAAGCACCTTACCGTGGAAACACCTCATCAATAAGGTTTCCACTAAAAAAACAAAGAACGAAAGTCCTGCTGGGACGAGCAAGACTTTCAAGCAAGAAACTAGTCGTACGTCAAGGAGATGTTTCAAAGTAAAATTCTTAAATGAACCTGGTCCACAATAACTTATTGTGAACCAAGTCCAAAAGAGGAAGCGTTTTCTCTTTCCTTTATCATTTCGCACGTGCGATGTTTTTGGTTCAACCTTCTCCCTCAAACTTCCTCCTTTTTCCTTTCTAGCTTCCAGATTCACGAGCATCTAATGAAATTTCTCTCCTCTTCTCTCACCTCAGTTTCACGAGCTTGAGCTTCCATATTCGCAACTAATTTGCTGCTTCAATTTCTCTCCTCAATTTGAAGCTTCATTTTCTCTCTCCTCTCTTGCAATGTCGCCAAAGATAGAGGAGGTACTATGATTGGGGTTCGAGGAGGTATTTCATCTTAATTTTTCTTGTTTTTCGAATCCGATTTACTTCAATTCACAAATTTTGTATCAATTATATGTTGTTGATGTTCACTGTATTTTTATGTGCATATTTTCAACATTGATGTTTTAGTTGATTTTTACTAGGGCTTTATTTTCTACTTTTTGCTTGATTTCAACTTTTATGGCCACAAATTAGGGTTTGATTTTACTAATCTACAAAGTTAGGGTTTCCATGTATAATAATAACTTTGATGTTATTTTACTGCATTTTGCGATGTTTGATTTTGTGATTTTTGTGATGTGTTAATCTGATAAGATGTTAGTCGTTGTCCCTATTCATAATTTAGAGGTCACTATGCTACCATTTTAGTCTCCATGTGTAGAATTAATGGAAATTGTAACTGTTCATAATTATAAGGGTTACTATTCCATCTATAATGGTTAATATATGTAGTAGAGTGATGTTCTAGGCTATTTATTATGCAGCACTGATTTTTATTCATGTATTGTGTAGATAATATTTCGGAATACAAGTAATGGCAAAGATAATTCGTTCTTGTTTGATGGCTATGATATAACAAAAGGTTACTATGTTGTATCTAAGGATACATTTTTGAAAATAAAAATATTTCTTCTTGTTTGATCACTACAATATAGAAAAGGTCACTATATGCAAAAACTAATGATACTAGTCTGGACATATAAAATTTTCCTTCTTATTTAATCACTATAATATCGAAAAAAGGTCACCATGCTAAAACTAACCATAATAGTTTGAAAATAAAAACATTCCTTATTATTTGATCACTGTAATATAGAAAAGAGTTACTATGTTGCAGCTAAGGATACAATTTCGAATATAAAAATGATTACTATATGTAGAATGGCATGATTTCATCTCTATCTATAATTGTATTACATCCATAAGTGAGTTTTCTCTAATATGTCCAGAATGCACCTTAAAGCATGAACTTCCGTGATGATGATATGAAGTTCTGCCTTTCTTTTATAGTGTTTCCTTTTCTTTCTTTTATTCTGAGAAGCGTTTCCTTTAGCTTAGGCAAAGCCTATTAGCTCAACTGGTAGAGCTATGTGCACAATGATGTAGGTTCGAATCCTACATAGGCTATGAAACATAAATCTTGCTTGATATTATTTTGTCTATGAAATGGGTAAGCTTTTGAGAAAATTGTTTAAGATATCTTAAATTATGATAACTAGTGAAAAAACATGACTATTAAGAGTAACTATTTATACAAAAAGGGTGACTATAATAAGTGGTAACTATACACTAAAAGAGGTGACTATATTGAGAAACGTGATCATCACTATGTTTGAAAGTAGAAGCACCTTCAATCATGATAACTTATTGTAAAAACACCACAATAGAAAACATAAATATGTAACGATATCTATGATAAAGAGTAACTATATGTCCCTATGTTACAAAATGGTGACTATATTACAAAAATGTCACTATATATTAAGAAGGGTAACAAGACTACAAATAAAAGATTCAAAAGACCGACTCCAATTTGCATGATTGCTCCATTTTTAATCATGTGAGACGGGACGAACAACATTCAAGGCGTCACTATATGTATGAAAACGGGTGGTTATATTTAAATAAGGGTGACTATGATATGAAAAGGGTGATTATATATATAAAGAAAGGCTATTACATATAAATAGGGGGTCACTATATGTATTAAAAAGGGTGATTATGTTTATATAGAGGTCACTATGTGTATAACATATAATTTGGGGTCACTATATTGTATCTATAGCATTGTGGAATTGGCTGTCCTAGAGAATATAAAGACTAATTGTTCCACACCTAATGTTCTCTATGTGAAGGTGAGGCAGGGGCTGATCTTAAAAGGTTACATCAATGTGCGAAGAAAGAATTATTTGTTTTCCTTGGTAATGATGTCGACGATGCTGACATTCAATAATCAAGTTTTAATACGTTTTGAAACCAATAGCCTATGTAGGATTTGAACCTACATCCTCTGTGTAACACGTGTACACAGTGCTCGACCAATTGAGCTAATAGGCTTATAGAACATAATTGCTACTAGGTACATATAACCACTCAAAGTTTACTCGTTAACAATCTAATTATTCTTTAAGTGGACAAAACATTTACAATGTATTCGAAAAATTTCAACTATATGATTCTCCAAAGCCTCTCAATTGAAGAATCTATTGAAGAACTTCAGTTTACATATGATAGGAGAAAAGTTCTAGAAATTCCAATTGAAGCAAGGCTCTTGCAAATTCAGCAAGCATGTCACATTTCTGAAAATAAGTTCATCTAGAAGGATATACCTAATAAGCAATATCATGATAACCATGCCCTGAATTGACCAAAAAGGAAGAAGCTGGCTACTTAAAAGCTCATTTCACATCATTGTAGTCCTGCTACAGAGCATAAAAGAAACTTTTGTGTGATTTCTATACTCCATGTTTTCCTTCACACTTACACTATATCCTACAGTGATTGCATGTTGACAATATAACTCATATATATTATCAAGTGTTTCCCTTCTAAATAACCTAGAATACCTTCATCAACATTATTGTTTGTTGTCAATGTGAAGCACATCAGTAACTAAGTTATAATTCTGTTTGTGCTATTCGTATTTTAGGATATAGTTACCTTTTTATAAGTTGTAGTTACTGGCTTACCGTTAAGTATTTGATTATTATTGTAATTACTGTTTATTTATTATAAGAACAAATTAACTTATAAATGGTTACTATGTCATCATAAAAGTAACTATGTTTTACTTAAAGTTTTTATTATTAATTCTTTATTATATGGACACATATAGTTACCTTCTTTATTTCATAGTGACATTTATTTTATATATGTAAGAGTTTTTAAGTACATGTTATTCAATTTTCAGGAAAAAAAGCTCATTGTCAAACATAGAGTTATCGTTTTGCATGATATAGTTACTATATTTACCTAAAAACATGCTTTAATCAGCGTATATTTAGATTTAAATATAGTGACCTCCTCTGAAGTTATAGTTACAGTAAATCTATATAACAATATACACGAAATAAAATCATCTCCAAAACATCCAATTCAGTACCATAACTCAAAGTTCTGCGGAAAAAAAGCATCGACATCAAAGAGCATTGAAAAAGCACTATCAATTCATCGCATGCATTATGATCCTTGTTACAACCACTATAAACGCCCATTGTACTTCAACGAAAGCAAAAATAAAAAACAAGATTCTAATCGATGAGCAGTGAAGAAAAATTGAAAACCCTAAGTCACGAAATTGGGATCTTACCGAGGTAATTAAAACCAAGTATGAAAAATGTTGCTCCAATTAACAATGTCGTTGTAGACTCTTCACCAATGAGTGTGAGAGAGAAAACTAGAGCAGGAAAAGTGACGAGCATAGTGAAATTGGAAGAGAGAGAAAGTGAGTTAGGGAGAAGGTGACTAGAGAGGAGGAGGAGCAGAGTAAATGCGGACGAAAAGTTTTTTTATCAGGTGGTATTGCTAGGCTTCATTTGCACGTGTGGGCCTTTGGTCCACACTAATATTAATGTGGACCAGGTTCACACAAGTGTAACGTCAAGGTTTTGGACATATTGCTTCAGAATGTCCAATGCTAGAATAATCTCCTTTGTTGAAGAAGAAATTTAGAGGATGAAGAGGACGCTAAGGAAGAAAGTTAAGGAGATAACAACCATCAAGAAGTCCTACAATCAGATGAAGGTGAATCCTTGGTCATTCGTCATATTCTCAATACCACCCCTACTCAAGAAGATGAATGGTTGCGTAGCAATATCTTCCACACTCGATGAACATCCCATGGAAGGATATGTGATGTCATCATCGATAGTGGTAGTTGCGAGAATGTGGTTGTTGCAACGATGGTCGAGAAGCTAAAACTGCCTACTAAAAGCCATCCTTATCCTTATAAGCTTGCATGGTTGAAGAAGGGAAATGATGTCAAAGTCACCAAGAGTTGTCTAATTGATTTCTCCATCAGCAAGAAATATCAAGATAAAGTATGGTGTGATGTCATTCCAATGGATGCTTGTCACCTACTCTTGGACCGTCCTTGGCAATATGATCGTCGTGTGATTCACGATGGCTTGAAAAACACATACTCCTTTGAAAAAGATGGTGTTAAAATCGTCTTAGCACCATTGAAAAGGTCTTTGTCAGCCAAACCGAGTCCAGAGAAAAGTAACATTGTGTGTGAGTCAATGTTCGTCACGACACTAAAGAAATGTGGAGTTGCGTGTGGTCTAGTAATTGTCGAAGAGAACAAAGAAAATCAAGAGCATCCACTAGTGGAAAAAATGCTATATGTCACGACACAACCGTTGCGGTCCCTAACAGAACCGAAGCGGTAAATCTGCAAAATTTTTAGAGAATCGCTGCGGTTAACAAGAAACCGATCTGGTTTTCTGTTAACCGTTTCGGTTCTCATAACCGCAGCGGTTAAATTTTTTTTTTTTCTAATGCCCGCGTTTGGGCTTTCCTCCCTCCTCACTCCTATTTTCCTCTCTCATCCTCGAACCCTAAACAAACTCTCCCATCAATTCACTACCATCTCTCTTCCGTCTCTCAGCGCTCACCCGTGACCGTATCAGCAACCTTGTCGGTGGCTCATTCGAGTTTCCCAGATCCTTCACTCGTTGGTGTCTCATCTTCAACCTCCAACTATGGTAAAATCGATGGCTTTTTCTCTCCTCTGTAATTCATGTTTTACCCTAAATCTTCCATCGAGTAACTAAAATTCTTTAGTCTCTGAACCTGGCAGCCGTCACACAAATCGCCCATCCCTTACTGGATTTGTATGTTCAGGTAATTTTGATTTATTCTTAATTTTAATGTTATTTGCCCTAATTTTAATCGGTTAATTCACAAACTAATTGCTTGATTTATTACTAGGAACGTCTGGGCTTGTTTATTTTAGTTATTTTTTTAGTTAAGTAGTTTAGTTTGAATCAGACTCACGCTATTCGTGGATATTGCATCTATGTTATTAAGGCTGTTGTAAAGTTGCTCCCGTATCCAATTCCTTATGAATTCATATATTTGGAGATGGACATAAAAATCCCTGCTATAATGGTCTTATAGAAAAAATCACAACAGGTGTAAGTATTAATAATTTACATCATATATCTTCTAGAGATCAAAGAAAGTATATAATAGCATTGATTACTGATCTTAAGATGGAATATTATAGGAATTTGATGCTGCTGCTGGAGACATTGCACAATGATTGTAGACTATACTCTCCCATATGCAAATTCAGGGCTGGTCATTGTAGCCTGCTTTAAAAGGTTAGGTTCTAGTTCTTGCCTTCTTGGGCATTCTTAGGGCCATTCACACCTCTCATGTGGGCTGTGACGGATGTGTTTTTTCTCGTAGTGGGGGCTGTTATTTGGATCCTAGAACACAAATTAAATGATGAATTTCGCGGGCCTCCAATTCAACATATTATGACAACACTGTGGTAAGTCTATGATTTTGCAATTATGCATTAATAAGATAAGTAAATACTTAAGATTTTAAAGTTATGCTTCTCTTCATGATGGATGTTTCCTCCTGTCGTTTTATGCTTACATGGATCATTACTACATCCTCCCTTTCATAATATAAGGTTTTGGAACCACCTATACATATATTAAAAATTTGTTGAATATGGTTTGAAGTTTCCTTGATAATGTAAAACTTTCTCTTAAATCAAATTATCCTTTTTGAGGGATATTTTTTACTGTTTTGTTTATTGTTTGTCTTTTGAGGTCTCCGAAATCAAACTTCATGGCTCAACCGGATACCATTTCTTGGGTATGTGCTATTGCTTATTTCTATTTTATTTTAAATCTATGTGTATGTTGGCGAAGCATTGTGCTGGTGCAATTGGCTTTGACATTGTCTTTTTCTTGCCTGACAGTGAAGAGGATTATGGGGTTCTGATTTTTCAAACTGATATTAATAGGTCGTTGTTTATCTACTCTCCTTCATAATCTTGATCTCTTTCTTAGTTCATTCACGTAGCACACACAAGCTGCCACCCCCCCCACTCCCACCCCCACCCTCGCCTCCCTCGCCCTTTCCCGTCTCATCTCCCTTCTTCCTAGCCCAAAGCCTCCTCCCCCATTAAGTACAGCGCAACCAAAAGTTAGGGTTTAAGGTAGTGGATTGGGTGGTGGGTGAATCGGATGGTTATGGTGGGGGTTTCGATTAGTGGTTTGTGGGTGGTGATGCTAGTGTATTCGGTGGTGGTTGTTGGAGGGAGGTGGTGGGTGAGAATTAAAAGAGAAAATAAGAAGTAAAAAAGTTAAATTAAAATGTAAATTAAAACAAAAAAAACTGTTGTTCAAGTTGTAAGTATTTTAACTCATTTGAAAAGAATAGTCCTACAAGCCTAACTCAAACAGGGATAATCAAAAGGTAGACTTAAAATTGGAAGACCGTCCAAAGGTTGATTTATTTAAAACAATTTTTCCTTTCCTTTATTAATATACTATTTAGTGCAGTCATTGTGTTAAAGGGGTCAAGTGTGTCATCTTCGTGTTGAAAACCTCAACTCTAACCCAATCCATTTAGTAAGATGTGTCGTATCTTGTTGACCTGTTTAATTAAACAGGTCAAAAACCTCAACACTAACCCAAATTTTCGTACCAGTTTATGTTTTGTCCTGTCAAATTTTGTCAGCTCTACTAATATGATATGATAAATTATTATATTTATATTGTACATCAGATGTCATCTTTGTTGTAAGTTAAACATGAAACCTTTATTCTAAGTTAAAAATGGAATTCCTCTCTAAAAAAACTTGAACATGAAATTACTTTATTGAATGTATACTGGCAATCTTACACTAAATTTTCTGGTAAATAGTTAACAAAATAATTACTTAATAATTTTTAGAGTTACATTTCCTAAAAGATTACTTTAATAAATAACATAGCATTTCATAATCTTTATATATATATTAAAAAATTAATCTTCCCTTGTTCCTTATCGATAATCCTACTTGCAATCTTTGCACTATTTAGAATTACATAAAATCTTCTAAATTATTTAATACATAAAAAAATAGATTCATATAGGGTCTTATTTGATGTCTTATTAAGTACTTTAATAATATCAAATTTTTATAATTTATACTAATACGTAATTACATATCTTAAGAGTCAAAGATGTATATTGTCAAATGTGGAAATAAAAATGGGAACATCAAATAGAATGAGAAGTACCTTTTTTTCCATAATATATCATATTTGCTAACTGATCTCTTTATTTAGCCATATAGTAACTTAAGGGAAAATAATATGATTTATTTCTCTATTTTCGAAAAACAATGAATATTAATTCCAAAATATCATGATTTTATTATAGAAATGATATAATTCCTTTTCTGCAAACATAATATTATAATTATTAGATTTTTTTTATTAATTAGGCGCATATAATATCATCTAATTAATTTTTATTCCAGAAGAAATCAATGTAATTATATATTTTCTAACAAACCAAAATCTTTTACTAACATCAATATCGATGTAATCAATAATATTTGATATTTGATCAATCAATCATATAAATATTATCAACAAAGTCTTAGGTCTATGCAAAAAAAGAAAGTTATATAATTGACGAATTAATCTAAATATTATTAAAAGTTTTTTTCATAAATTAAAGATTGTAAGGTATTTCTCCTAAAATCATGATGTGAATATTAGCTTGTGATTCAAAGTATTATAATCGTGTATTGAAAGTATTATAATCTATTTTTTTCGCATCTCTCTTCTATATTATGGCGAAAAATTATACGATATGACACTTTTTTTTAATTTTAAAATGTTGATTTATATAGAATACAGGATAGGTTAGGTAGTAGACATATAGTTATAGGATGGATATTTCAAGATGTGATAATGTCATATTTCGATTAAATTTAACTTTGCAAATTATACTTCTATTATTCAATATTATTTGTAGTTATTGCTATAATATATAAGAAACTTTTCTTAAAATTATACTCAACTACTTATATAGAGTTTTATAATATTTTTATTTATTTATTTAAGTTAACGAATATTTTAAATTCACGCCAATTGCATGGAAAATTTCTTACTTTATAAATTTAAGATTTTAGAATGTAGTTTCTCCTAAAATCATGATGTGAATATTAGTTTGTAATTTTAAAGTTATGTAATATTTTAAATTGGCTTATTGTGACTCGTGTATTTAATGATTGATGTAGTTAATGTCATGGTGGATCACGTGACCCACCAATTTTTGATGTAAAAAGTTTATTGAAAAACTCTTCGCTCTGCCTATTGCTTCCCACATAGTCTCATATAAAATCACAATTCAAGTCATAGTGCACTCAGTTACCCAACTGTTTCCGCTCCCAATTCACTCAGTCCTGCTCACCCTATCTCTGTTGTTAACACCATCGATGCACCACACCAGGACACTCATTGGCCACGCACTGCCCACCAAGATATTACTCACTTGTCTGCTTCGTTACGATTCTGTAATTTGTTTATGGATTTTGCTTAATTTGCAATGTGGTAAGTTATACTACTGAATTTTGATCAACAGAATTAGAAAATATTAGACGAACATGGTTAAGAACTTAAAATTGTGGTACTAATGTACCCATTTACTTTTTTTTTTTGAGGGGATGCACCCATTTACTTAAAATTAGCTAATCTTTAGTTTTTTTTTTGGAAAATTCATGTTTTTAAAATCTTGTAGTAATTTGTATTCAATTTAATTGTTACTTCCTCCGTAACATAAAAAATGCAACATTTGCCATTTTGGGCCGTTTCACAAAAAATGCAACAATTTTAAACTTACTAAATTTAGTAAAAAAAATTCAATTTATTTACAACAATGTCATTACTTAAAAATCCTAAATTATCATTACCACTCCCTAACCCACATTACATTTCTAAACTAAATACACCCACCCCTTAATGATTCCCACCAAAATTAATCATCTAACCTACCAACCCCTCCTAAAATCAGAAATCAAACCCCATCTCTTCAACTACTGTCATCCCACATTTAAGATCGTCAATTAATTTTCCCCAACTTCCCATATCAGAACCCTAAAATCTTTCCCCCTTTTAACACCCCAAAAATCTGAAAAATGGGGAACCCTAAAAAATTTGTCTTCTCTTCTCCCTCAGTAGGCGAATTCTTTATCTCCTTCTCCTTTCCATCGAACAATTTTGTTGTTTCTCCAAAATTATCGCCAAAAATGGTGAACCTTCAGCCGCTTCGAACAGTGCATGCAATGGAAAGAGATCCTGATAGGAAGAAGCTGTTGAATCTCTGTATACAACTTTTTAAAGCATCGCATTTTGCGCACTTCACTCGCCTTTACGAAAGTGGCGAGGCTGGAGAACGCTTGAGTCCCGAAGCGGTTGCGGCTTTGGGTGTTGCCGTTGAAAGCGTTAAAGAGGCGAAGAAGTTTGAGTGGAGTGTGGTTTGCGGTTTGCCTGCGGTGGGTAAGTCTGAATTTCAGTTTAGGGAACGCAGTTCTGGAGGAAAAGGAAAGAAAGCGAAAGTTGAGTCCCCAAAATCGCCGCACACTAGGTTTTCTAAGTGTTCGTACTTGAGGAAAACAAGAGGGGTTGGGGTGAAAATTGCTGAACCGTCTTCATCGGTTAAGGAGGAGGAAAAGGCAAAAATGTTGGAATCAAGTGACGATTCCTCCATTCAAATTCTGGATTCTACGGGAACATCTGATTCTGTGGCTTCTGATTCTGATGGTTACGGAGGTCATGTTCCTGTTTATATTCTGTCATCTGATTCTGAGTCCCCTAACAAATCAGAGACCATCTGACTTACTTTGGCAGAGGAACCCATCTAAATTTAAGGCTGATCTCTAATTTTTGTCCTGTTTTTTTGTTGTTTTTGTTGGTTTTTTTGTGAATTCTTATTTCAAATATTTGCATGCTGGTTGTCATATGTTGCCTTGCTGCGGGAATTATGTTTGGGTTGCTGTGGGAATTATGTTTGGGTTGTTGTGTGCTTACTTTTAAATTCCTGTTGGATTATTATGTGTTATGTTGTTGGGATGATTTGTGTGGCTGTTGGATTGTTATTAGTGATGGTGTTGGATACATATATGTTTGTGTTGGATTTTTGTGTGGGTGTTGGATTTGTAGTGGTGATGTTGTTGGATAAACTTGTGTAGGTGTTGGATAAGATTGGAGGATGGAATTCGTTGGCTATTGGATTCATTTGGGTTCCTGTTGGATTATTATTGGTTCTTGCTGTTGCATTTTTGTTGTGACTGTTGGTTTCTATTGGTGTGTTGAATCTGTTTGTCATCTGTTGCTGTTGGGGTTTGATTTAATGTTCTGACTTTTGCATATGTCCCTGTCCATTTGAATGAGTCCCTGCCCTTTGAGTTGGAGAAGTCATTGTTGGATGATGTTGTCTGTGTGTGCATGTAAGAATACAACCTCAATGACCATAGGGAGAGGTTTTGCACTTGGGTGTCCCTGTCCTTTTTGTTTGTTTGAGTCCTTTATGTGTTAATGTCCAAGTGATGAAGGGACTCAACACAATAGGTTATGATGTTTGAATTGCTCCGTTTAAGACAATGGACCTATGATGGTGTTACACCATTGACATTAGTCTTTGTTTTCAACGATGAGGTAACAAACATCATAAACTTCTTTGTGACAACCCTAAACCGGATGGACCTAAGGCTGTCAAATGATAAGACTTATGAAAACAGAAAGCTTGCATGTAATATGATTATAACCACACATTATTTTCCAACCATTGAGTCCCAATAAGAAGTGGCAAACAATGACATAAGATAGCTTCCATTAAAGTTAAATTTTTACATTTAGGATCACCAAAATAAGTGGAACAAGTGACTGCCATTACATAAATACAAAAAGGACCTTCTAACCACTACAGTTAACTTAACAAAAAGAAATGTTGAACTAGAAGGCTTAAAATCTAGGTAGGTGAACAAAATGGGGCTTACACATTTTAGCTTCACCTTCATCATAAGTGGTTAACAGGGGCAGTCATGTTCATGCCTCATTTAATCTGCATCAACTTCTATGTCTTCTTCCATTGCTTCTGAAAAATCAGTTGTCACAACATTAAGATATGCAACAGCCTCATCAATGACTTCTTGTTCAACTTCAACATTCTCCTTTAGTAACCCCAACCTTTCCAACCTAGCCTTCCCCACATGTGGATTCTTGTAGTTGTTCCCTCCCTTGACCTTGAGAGCTTCTAGCATTACATGTTGTAAATGAATCCATGTGTACCTAATCAGATTGGGATCAAAGTTTACAAAGGCTAGGTTGACTTGCTCAATCAACTCATCCACATTTTTAAGAAAGGATTGGTATTGCAAACTTTGGAAAGCCCTAAAAAGAGCTAAATCTAGGATGTTGAAATCAGGAGACTGTGGTGTTGGAAAATAAGGTGAATGTTAAACCCATTTTGGCTTGCTGCATTTCTAAATTCTGCATCATCATCACTTAGGTGTGGCCTTGCATTGTCTTGTTGAATGAAGATGTCCCTGCACATCCCTTCTGGCCATTTATTCATGATGCTTGGTAGCACATTCTTGATCAGCATATCTCTGATGACAGCCTTAGTAACATTTTGTATTGCCTTGGTCTCAAGTGTTCCAGCTTCTCTGTTTTTGCTTCTCTTCTTTGCTCTTTTCCTGAACACAAATGGGAATATTCCAAATTTCCCATCATGTACCATCACACCATGTTCATTAAACAAGGGCCTTGATGTAACACCCATGAACATTGCCTTGATCCTGTACCTTTTTGACATGCATACTCTATATGGATCAATTTCTGATGGTAGCAGATAAAACCTTCTCTTGTCAGGGTTTAAGTAAAACCGTTTTTCATATAGGGATGAAGCATGGCTTGCTACCCTCTGTTGCATAGTCAATGTGCTTGAGTACCCACTGCATTCTCTCTATCTTATGCTTGTCTGTCACTGCTGGATGGTTATTGCTTGTGTGGACCCTTAGCTTTCCCGCCTTGGCGACTGAAAATCTTCATGTGTGAGCACTTTAAGTACCTCGCGTATGCTCTGTAAGTACACCTCAGATGAAGGTGGTTGATTATAGCCAATCCTCAGAAACTTGTTGTGCTTTCCTCCATGACTTGCCCTTTTTTTTTGAACTGACATCAATGGCTTCTCCTCTTGCTCTTTGTTTTTCTGCTTCTTTGAAAATTCTGAATATTGTACTTTTATGCACACCAATTTGTTTAGCAACCCATGAAATTTTCCCCCATGGTAACTTTCCATTTTCCATCATACCTAGGAGTTGAAAACTGATGTAACCTATTTGACTGTTTGTTAGATTACCAAATTTCTTCCTTATAAATGCATTGACCCACATTTCTTCTTCTGTAGGTGTAGGTGCTCCTAACCCTTGTTCATCAAGCAGCTGATCTATTCCAAAGAATGCATCCGCTTCATCCATTTTTTGGTTTTTTGTGTTGCTAGGATGAAGGTGCTACTAATGCTGCTGATTTTTTTTTGGGTTGCAAGAAGATGTACAGTGTGTGCAGTGAGTAGTTGGACATTTAGCTTAAGCCATATGGGCTGATATTTTGTGTAATGAAACAATCATATTCTTATGGGTTCCTCTCTTTATATAGAGGGATGTGTAATTAGGGATCTAATAATGGCATTTGGTGGGAAACTTTGAATTGTTACTTAATGACTAAGTTTACATTTTTGCCTTGCTAAAATTTTCATGTTTTGGCTCCAATAAATGGCGCCTAAATGGGAGAAAGAGGCTGCTACCTCTTTCCTCCTAAAACTGATCAGAAATGGGGGGGAAATAAGGGGCATGTATGGGCCCTTTTTTTCTCTCTCCTAAAAACGAAAAAGGCAAAAAATTTCCCCCCAAAATTTCCTCCTACATGCCCCACATTGGCAACTAACTAAATGGTGACCTCCTTTTTTCTCTCTCCTACTTTTTACTAATTCACCCATCTAATTACACTTACCAATTTTTGACTAGGAGTCCGTGTCGACTCCAAATGTTGCAATCTTTATGTTACGGAGGAAGTATATTTTTTGAGTGAAAATATCTTCTTCTTTTTTCTCTTTTCCACAATAGCTTTCAAGGGTTCTCTCTTTTGACTTTTTTTTAATTACTTTTTCATTTATTGAATTACAGGTTTTTGTTTATTTGGTAAATGGTAATTTATACTACTGAATGTCAGTTGAAAAAATTAGGACATTCTTTTATTGGTATGCTTAAAAATCGAAAAAAATATTATTTTGAAGTGAAACTTTTTATGAAGTATTTTTCTAAAATCATGCATTGGTTGTTGACTAATATTTTGTCAATGGACGCTTATCACCCACCATCCACAAAATTCTGGATCAACCACTGCTTGTGCTTCCTGATTATGACTTATTTATAATAATTAGTATTATTGTTATAACGGTGTTTAATGTTTGTTACTACTGGCCGAGAAATTATATTTTGATCATATTGCTTTATACTCGTGTAGGTTGCACACATAATTTAAAGTATGCTTGATATTATCTTGTATTAAGGAAATATAGATAATATATTTTCCTAGGTTGTTATTATCTTTTAGGTTGTGCATATCTTTTAGATATTCTTATGTATATCTTTCCTAGCTTGTATTTAGGAAAGTAGGTTTTATCGTGGTTATATAGCCATGTACATGATTAATGAAATACACAACATTATTCTCTCAAACACAATTATACTCTCTTCTTAACATGGTATCAGCCTAACCGGTCTTGGTTGCTGTTTTCTTTTTTCCGGCACCAGTAATAGGTGGCTACCAGTATGTGTTCCACCGATTGTTATTGTTCCTCTTTTCTCCACGTCTTCCGTTGTTTGTTTCTTCCATGACAGGCGGTTCTGAATCTGATTCAAAGGGCCCTCGCTATGAACCTTTCACTGCATACTACTTACATCCCAGTGAAGGTACAGGCACTAGTAGAAAAACGATAATTTGCGTCTCCCTATTTGCGTCGGACAAAAGAAAGACTGACGCAAATGATCAGAATAGATGATTTACGTCGAATGTTAATAAAGATCTGACGCAAATAACCATAAAAAGGTCATTTGCGTCGGACTATCTAGAGAATGCGACGCAAATAATCCAACAATGTGCGCCGGACGTGCCCAGTGTGCGATGCATATGGGTATTAAAATAAGCCCAAGTTTTGGATCTGACAATGTGCGTCGCATGGGCCTGAGTGTGCGACGCATATGGGTATTAAAATAGGTTTTGGGCCACGATTTGCGTCGCGTGGGCTAAGAGACATGACGCAAATCATGGGTTCCCCATAATTTAAGGTGCTCTTTAGGGTTAATTTTCCCAACCTTCTTCAGCCGTTTTCTCTTACACTTCATCTCTCTGATCTCTCTCATCTCCCAACCCTAATCACAGAAGAAGGAAGAAAATTCGAAGCGCTTCGAATTGCCGATAGATTTTCGCGAAGGATTCCTTGAGATTTTGAGATCAGTTGTGCAAATCACAAACACAGCAAAAGCTCAAAGAAATAGAGAGAGAAAGAGTCTTCTGACCTCTTGTTCCTCTCGTTTTCTCACCTTCATCTCTCATCTCTCTCATCTCTCTGTCGCATCTCACTTTGGCGGTGTTCTGTGGCGAATGCGGCGGTTTTCCGGCGAAAGAAGGTATAAGGGAGGAGCAGCGAAGAAGAAAGAGAGCAAGTCTAAAAGGGTTCAAAGTCCGACGCAGATTGACTTTTTTTTAATATAAAGGGGATGATTTGCGTCGCACACAGACCATCATGCGACGCAGATGGTGTTGCTGGGCTTAGGGCTAAAGGGCCATTTGCGTCGGACTATGCAATACATGCGACGTAAATAACACTAAATCTGCGTCGTGTCTTAGTCCGACGCTGATCATACTATCAAATTTGCATCGAGACTTGTGCCGTCGGACCAATGTCATACACAAATGGTGGTCCCAGGTCCGATGCAAATCGTTAATTCTGTACTAGTGAAGGGCAGTCATCAGTCCCATTCGTCTTAAAGGTGACAATTATGAAGCATGGTCGCGTTCTCTTTGAAACAATTTGCGTGCTAAGAACAAATTGGGTTTCATTGAAGGGACTATTACGGTACCAGATTCAAAATCTCCTGACTTGTCTCAATGGGGTATTGTTAATTCTATGCTTGTTGCTTCGATTTTTAATACATTAGATGTGTCTGTTCGTTCTACTATGAGATTTCTTGATAATGTTAAGTCTCTTTGGGACAATTTACGTGATCAATATTCACTTGGTAATGGTCCTCGAATTTTGGAATTAAAAAACCAAATTCAAAATTGTCAGCAAAAGGGTCGTCCAATAAGTTGCTATTTTTATTTTGTCTACCTATGCTCTTCACTTATTGGTAAGAAGTTAGGCTCTATACGCAGCGTGCTGCGCAAATAGAAAGCTAAATTGCTAATTACATATGTCCAAATCCTTATTTTTAACTAAAAAAGGAGTTAAATGAAGTTGAGAAATTATCTTGAGATTTATAGAACTGCAGTGTAATTCTTAAAAAATTGGTAAAGATGAGTTTGATTGTGTTTTTTTTTTTTTTCTAATTTGGCGGTATATGTGTAATTTAGTGTGGACACCAAGTAATCATCTCTTTCCTTATATAAATAGAGTTATTGTTGCAAAATGTAATCCTAAACTAAATATAATACCAAGAAATATTATCTCTAAATAAACCCTTCTAGATATCTATAGATAAACACTTCTAGATAGATTGATTTAGGAAATACGTACTCCTAAATCTATCCTAATTCCTAACATTATTGCATTTTAAGGGAATAGTGGCTGTACCATCTATAATTATATTTCATAGCAGTAATTCTTCTATGGGAAAGGGGGATAGGATACTGTAACATGAAAAGATCGAGTTTTATCTGCAAAAAAAAGTGCACCTTGTGTGACGTGATGGAGACGTTTCTGCCTCGTACCTGGCACCACGGCCCTAGGCATCATGGAGTCCTCATGCTCTTTAAGATGAGAAGCAAGCGATGCAATCTTTGTGTTCTCTGTCCTGCTTTCAATTGCTTATGGGGCCGTGCATGGGCCTGCAAGGGTGCATGGCATGCCGTGCAAAGTTCTAGATCACCTATTTGACCTTGTTCACATTACCAATGCACCTCTAATTCCTGAGTATAGGCTCTGCACTACCTGAGCGCTTTTTATATTACAACTAGAGCTAAGCTTAAAACATGTAAGTGATGCCATTGAAGGTGATAATTATGATAAATCAACTTAGAACATGCTACAAGAACCTGGATGTTCTACTATGGAAGAAGCATGGGTTTTCATGCTTTTTGAGCATGATCTTTTTGGAAACGATGTTCCTGCATCAAGTCTCCTCTCTATTCATGATGCGCTGTGTTTTATGTACAATTTCCCTGCGCCTCCCATGGTACTCGAAAGAGACTGTTCCTAGAAGTTGTACTGATGCCAACTTGTTAGCGTAGAACTGTTCGTTTTGGTGTAGGAGAGCATTTTCCATAGGAGGAATTCAGTCATTTTAGTCGGCTTGTAATTTCTGAATAGCTTCGATGCACTTTGCTTTCCATTGGATTTTATGCTTTACTTATTATGTTCGAAGTTGCGATTGGAAGGAAATCAACTTTTATTTTGTTTATTCAGCCTTGCAAGGGTTTTCTTTTGTTTGGCCCTCCTGGTACTGGGAAGACGATGCTTGCCAAGGCGGTGGCCACTGAAGCTGGTGCTAACTTCATAAATAATCGATGTCAAGCATTACCTCTAAGGTTTGTGATAAGCATGCACCTACCCTTTTTTAATTTTTAAATGCAACTCAAATATGTTGTTTCTCTTCTTCTATTTAGTGGTTTGGCGAGGGTGAAAAGTATGTCAAGGCCGTTTTTTCACTTGAAAAGTATTCATTGCTACTTGTGTTGTATTTGTTGATGAGGTAAGATCTTAGTGATATGCTCATCAACTTGATCTTGATTTCCTTGTACTCTACTAAAGAAAGGTCTTGTACTTTATGTTTGTGTTTATTTTTTGTATATAGGTTGATAGCATGTTAGGGCGAAGGGAAAATCCTGGAGAACATGAAGCTATGCGTAAGATGAAAAATGAATTTATGGTGAACTGGGATGGATTGCGGACCAAAGAGATCGAGTGGGTATTGGTGCTTGCAGCCGCAAACAGGCCTTTTGACCTTGATGAAGCTGTCATCCGTAGGCTTCCGTGCAGGTCAGCAATTGTTTTGATGTGCTTCACATACTCGTATTGGTGTTTGCCTTGTCTGTTCAGTAGTGTATAAATGTCTGATTTAGCAATATAACCCCTATATGTGTCCTTGCTGACCTATGTTTCTAGCAGGCTGATGGTTAACTTACCTGATGCTCCAAATAGAGCAAAGATTCTAAAAGTGATATTGGCAAAAGAGGATTTGTCTTCCGATTTTGACTTTGATGCAATTGCCAACATTACTGATGGATACTCTGGGAGTGATCTTAAGGTTATTATCATAGTAGCTTATAGTTATCCTCTGTGGCTCTTAGTTAATATTTCTAGGGCTCCTAAGCTCTGTACTTAACTAGTTGATGATTCTATGCTGACTCTTTATAATTTGCAGAGCCTCTGTATGGTTGCTGCACATTGTCCAATCAGAGAAATATTGGGGAAAGAAAAGCAGGTTTGTGTTCTCAAACTTGAAGGATGCTGTGACATATCATTACTCTCCTTGCTCCATGTGCATGTTCCAAGATGACCTTTCCAATTGTGAACTTTGATCATCTTTTCTTACTAATATATCCTATAAGTCTATAACACAATTTTGAAAAGTTGCCTTTTGTGAAATTAATATCTTCAATAAATCTTGGACAAATTTTGGTATCATTAAGCAAGTTGAACTGTTTAAGACACCTTATAACTTCCTATTGAAGGTTGGGTGTATTAAATTTTGCAGTGGCGTAAACTGTTCATTGAAATTTTGGTGGACATTGAAAGTTGTGTGCACCAGTATTTGGAAAGTGCGACATTTATATGCATAATGGGTGGGGGAATGGTTTTGGTGGTTGATTGGTGCTTTTATGGTGATAAAAGATGGTATTTTCTACCAACCCATAATTTTGCTGTGAGTCTGTGACTAGTGGTTTACTATCCTGTGTATACTATCAAAGGGACATGATGTACTGATGGATGCTTGTAAAATCTTTTGCTTGTTAACTTGTTTCACTTAAATTTACTGAGAAGTACTATTGTCTATTGTTAGCTTCTTGCTGTGTCGTTCTTCATAGACGTGTAACGTGTTTGTTCAGAGTCTATAATGCATCAACTTCTCTCTTGTTAGTATTATTCTCGTTAAAATTATTATCCATGTCAAGCATGTGCACAATACGTTTTATTCCATTAATTTGAGGAGCACGCAGCAGCTTTAGCAGAAAGTCGACCTCTTCCACAAATGAGTGGTGCTGCTGACTTACGCTCTCTGAATATCGATAATTTTAGACGCGCACATGAGCAGGTAAGGTGCCTTTCAGCACATTGGTGAATTGAACTTTTTACTGATAAATTCCTTGTTCTGAATTGATTCTTCCTGTTTGCATATTTTTGACTCTGATTGTCTCCATATTGAAATAGGTTTGTGCAAGTGTATCCTCTAAGAGTGCTAATGTGTACGAGCTTCAACAATGGAATGAACAATACGGTGAGGGAAAATCAAGGAAGAAGTCGACACCCAGTTACTTCATGTGAATTTTTTTTGTATGTACAAAGGGTACATCTCTTTTTTTAATTCCTTCCCCACCATCTCTCTCTCTCACATCTCTGGTTCATCTCAATCAGAAGCAATGCTGTGTTGTCCTGTGAACCATAGCTTCTATAAGCTGTAATTTTGGCACTCGCATTACGTATTCTAGGATATGTAATTCTGTATAAAAAAGGGAGGGTGCCTGTTGAAGTCTTGGCACATTGCTTCCCTTTGTTTCATTCTTCTCCCCCACAAAGTTTCCTCTGTGATTTAGAAGTTACTGAGGGTTGAGAAACTGAGGATGTAAAGTAGGAAATTGTGTTTATGCTCTATAGCACTTGACCACATTCTTCATTGTTACGACCACTTACCAGCTAATGATAAATGCTTACTGTTGAAGTCTTTCGAGACTATATATATGCTGTGCCAGTAATTTTCCTAAAGTGGATTATGTTATTAGTTTGTTTTGTTGGGTTTTAGATTTGTGGCTTATGTCGTGTATGCGATCAAAATTGATTTATTCAAGTGAATATGTGGTAAGGAATTATATTTCTGTTTAATGGTTACATAATTTACATTTGAACATTTGAACTTTATTTCACATTGTTTAGTTTTATTACTAGGGATCTCAATTGGGTTGGGCGGGTGTAGAATTTAGGGGTGTGCACTGGTCCGGGATCAGACTGGATTGGAACCGGTTGGATCGGAATCTGAAATTTTTTTGGACTGGTTTCGGTCCGATTCGGTTTTGGACCTGTTGGATCGGAATATATACTTTTTAGTTGATTTAACGGTTTTTTCACCAGAAATCCTAGAGTTTTTAGAAAATTCACTAGGTACCCTCGTGCTTTTTAAATTCACCAGGTATCTCAGGGTTTTATGATAATACATCAAAATGCCCTTAATGACTAAAAGCAGTTAACTCCTTTAATCACTAACCATAATTTTTTTTAAATGCTAACCCTAATTCCTCGCCCTTGGTTTTCTGGCATCGATGCTAAAATCAAAAGGAAGACCGACAACAAAATTAATGAAAATCAATTATCCTAAGCTTCAGGAATTTATGCGAGTTATACGAACATGTTCTAAGAGAAAATTTTGGGACGAAAATCATGAAAATTGAAGGGGGTGGGTGGGGTGGGGTGGGGTGAGGGGGGAACTCGAAGAGGGTGGGGGGGTAAGGGGGTTGTAGCCTGCGAAGTAGGGGTGGGGTGGGGTGGGGTGGGGTGGGGTCTTTGTAGAAATCGAAGGGGGGTGGGGGCTGATGTTTAAAGGTTAGGGACTTAAGGTTAGGGTTAGGGTTATGGTTAGGGGGTTAGGGTTAGGGTTTAATTAGGGTTAATTAGGGTTTAAAACCAAAAATTAAGGTTAATGAATAATGACTAATGGAGTTAACAACTGTTAGTCATTAAGGGAATTTTTGATGTATTACCATGAAACTCGGGGTTACTTGGTGAATTTTGAAAAGTGCGAGGATACCTGGTGAATTTTTTGAAAACTCGGGGGTACTTGGTGAAAAAATCGTTGATTTGAACATATTTACAAATTAAATGCATTAAATTTGATAATTTTAATAATAATAATCCTAAATGTAATAAATAGTAGGTCTTTAACTTTCTACCTTTTAAACTTTTTTTAACAAATAAACCTTTTTTTTTTACTAAAAACACAGAAATTCTGGTCCGTTCGGTGCGGACCGGACTGGATCAAAAACCCGTAATCGAGATTTTCGGTGGATCGAGGATTGGTCTGACCTTGGTCTTTGCACAGCCTTAATAAATATGGTCCCTGCACCGGTGACCGCCTAAAAATCTCACCCCCCCCATCCCCGCCGCCCACCGTCCAATACGAGGAGATTTCCAAACCCATCCTCACACTAATGGGAACGTATTTAAAATTGTCCTCGCCTTATCTAAGAGTGTAAAATAATTAAAGTTATTAAGCATATAACATGGGTGTTTTTATAAATATGTAATCTGATTTGTAATAGATATGTATGAGGCTATTGGCCAGAGCGCGCTGGGGGGAGGGGGGATGGGAGTGGGACGAGTATAATATAAAATTCACAACTATTGCACCACCCATGGCTGGTACGATTTTAATCACCATCGCCGTCCTATCACCCCGCAAACGTAGACTCATCCTCGCCCAAGTGAGGTGGGATAGGGCAAGTCTTCTATTTGACTCGTTCCAACTAAATCCCTAGTTATTACATTCTTATAACTTTAACCAATTAATAATTAAATAATTATATTTGGATATTGAGCTTCCTACTTAATTACGATCCTAATTTGAATTAATATGAATTTAAATAATTTCTGATGGTTTCACTACAAAATTTATTTTTCCCTTTGTAGATGATGTATGGCCTTAAGCACAATATAAACCATCATCTTATATAAAAAGAGAATTGGGGTTTGGGTGCAAAAGGGCATGCGCACCATCCCAACTTCTCTTATAATACCAATCATGTCCTCTTGTATTTTTTGGGCCCCTTTTTAGGAACCCATTGGTAAGAAGGATTTTCCTCTGGACTGCCCTCGCACAGGGTCACTCACCCAAAAGTCCAATAAGTTGCCAACCCCCCATACAATACTATATAGAAGTAACTCGTGAAAATTGATTATATATGGACTACATACTTCTCCACCCCATACTACTCCTTACTATACATATCAAGGCACATAATTTTCGATGGTACATTATTATATGGTTATCATCAGTCGTTATTTATAGAAAATAAAAATGTGATTGGAGTTAGTGATATATCATTTTATTTGGAGGGTAGAGAGCATCAGGGGTGTAAATGACGCGAGTCGTGCTCAAGCTTAAGAGGAAAATGGTCGAGCTTGAACTAACTCGACTCGACTTGTTACCATTTTGACCGAGCTTTGACCGAGTCGAGTTTTGACCGAGTGGATCTCCAGTAGCTTGCAAGTGTCTTGTTATAAAAGCAACCCTAAGGTAGAATATATGTTGAATTTAGATAAATGGATATTTAACGTTAAAAAATGCATTGACAAACGCACACAGTTAAAGTATGAAGAAAAAAAAAATATTAAGGGAGCAATAAATATTCAATAATCCAAAAACCAATATTTGATACGTCTTCTAATATCCAAAATTTTGAATTGGATAATCTTTTCGTCTCTGATTTCCAAATAGTCAAATTGGGTTAAAATCGTTCAAATGATAATGATATTTAGATTTTAATATAAAGGTCCTTAGTCTTAACTCATGACAGTTTTCAAGAGGAAAAAGTATTGTGTGCATGAACTATAAAGCCCAAAAAGGGAAAAGGAAAACAGATTTAGAGAAAAAAAAATGACATGGCTGGAATTTTAACAAAAGTTAAGGCGGAAGATTGCGCTGTAAAATATGATGTAATTTGTTAGAATAGGAGTATTTTGTATAATAATATAGTAATTTATATTCTTTTTGGTGTTTATATCTTAGTTTATACATAATTGTATTCAATGTTTAACTTTACATGTATATGTAACTATAAATACTTGTACCTATTACAAAATTTTATTCCAGATATGAACTGTTATTAGAAACTCATATTGGCTAATGCGTATATAGCACGCGGTTGTCCAACTAGTTCTATGATAAACTAAATATGATTTAAAATTTCGATTGCGATTAAATATGTATGTTCTTAGACAATACACCAAGATGTATATTATTATAGAAAATTCTTATTGGCCATCATAACCCATCATAAGAGACTTGAGCTACAAATTAATTTCAAACTAAGGTCATTATAATGGCGTTAGTTATATATTAATCTTCTGGGAATCTAATTTCAAAAAAAAAAAAACCCAACTTCTAGTCAAGATTACATGATCATCGGCCACGACATTAGATTCTTAAAGAATTGTCAAGTAGATTCAGGAAATTAAACACGTGAATCGAATTTTACTCAAGTTTATTGTGGAAAGTATCTCATAATGATGTCGATAAATTCATATTAGTTCGATTCAGGTTTAGATAGGTTTTAATTTGGGTAAGAATCAGATCATGTATATATATTATAGAGGTGATAATCACTACATAAGGAGAAGAAAAATAAAATACAGAATTGAGATGGGTTATCATCAGATCATAAATTTGCATCGCAATGTTGGTTCGAATTTTGAAACTAAGAAGTGAAAAAGATATGATAATTTGACCCAATGATAAACAATTAGATTCTCCGAAGACAAATAATTTGTTACAAATACAAAGTATGTCAGAAAAAGAATTCTAGCTAATTGTTAATTAAAAATTCTTGAAGATCTCAATAGATACTAATATATATACCAAATAAAATTAAAATGTAGCTTAGAATTGCCAGGGATCCCCTTTCCATTGTCTTAAGAACAAATTGTCTCAATGTTGAATGCTAACTTTTATGTACACTTAATAAATTAAAGAATTCTCTATACTTATGGAACACTATATGATCTAACTAAAAAGAACCAAAGACATGAGTAGGAGCACATGGAGAGTTCCAAGCTCTAGCATGCAACTTCAAAATCTCTCTAGCCTTTCATTAGTCTTAGCCTCACAATCCACTTGCAAAACCAAGCACAATTGAATCACCACTCCAAGTTGTACCATCTCCTGGACCACACCAGGGCTCCTCGAAAACTTTGAGATCCCGAACAATATCCTTATCCACCTCTTCGTGGCAAAGCGAGACATTCGTAGGATCTCTCAACACCACAACCAAGCCCGCGCCATGGCCTAGCAGCTCGCCCCTCCCCTCAGCACAACCACATAGGTGGTACAACACTGCAAGCACCATCTCTCTCATCCTTTTATCATTAGACTCGAGCAAGAGGTTAACGATCCTTGGTACCACCCCAACTTTGACATTTCTGACTTTGTTACTCCCCAAGGGCACGCTAGGGCCAACACTTTAAGCCCGCCCTAGTAGCCTTGGGAGAGACATTATCGTTAATTAGTTGGACTCTTTGTATAACATATCATCATTACTCAGTTCTGTGTCATTCTTACTCATTTCTATGTCCTTTTTAAGCAAATTTACATCACTTTCCCCTATTTTACTAGTATTTTTCAACTCTTTATATACCGTATAGTTATTACTCAATTCAATGTCATTATTACTCATTTTTATGTCATTTATTAACCAATTTGTATCATTTTCCCCTACTTTCTAATTATTTATCAACTATTTATATAACATGTGACTATTACTCATTTCTCTATCATTCTTACTCATTTGATGTCAATTTTCAGCAAATTTGTTTCATTTCCCCTTATTTTATTATTACTTTTCATCTTTTTATGTACCATATCACTATTACTAGTTTCTATAACATTTTTACTTGTTTTTATGTCATTTTTCAACAAACTTGTACCAAATCGCCACCCATTATGCTAATTTGAAATAAGTAGGTTGTAGAAAAGAAGCCTCCACAAAACGATCAAATAGAACTTCTGCACAAATACAATCATATTCTAAGATAAGGTGAAAAGAATTTATGACTAAAACTCAAAGAACATAGCTACTCTGAATCTGAAATGAACATACACTATAACTCTACCTGGATAATCCAACTCAGATAATGGGCTATAATACTATCTCCACCTCGCATAAATATCGTTGCTCTGAATTTCAGCTACACCTAGAAAAAACAATTTCTTCAAATTCAATCTAAAGTACTACCAACAATCCTAAAAACATTGTCATTGTCAATAACTGGAATGTTTTGTCAAAATATCTGATGTTGCTCCAACCATATTATGCTCAACAATGGAATGCAGAGACCTTTGTAGAATTTAAAAGAGGAGGTAAGAATAAGAGAAGTAAGTATTACTGCTTGCTCATGTTATATATTAATTAATGTGACTACATGAGGCCTTAAATAGGCTTAGGAATAAACCAACAAATCTAAAAACTAGGCACATGACTAGGTAGTGGCCTAATGGATGAGACCCACTCCTATACTACATAACAAGATTAAGCTAACACATGCTAAATTATTTAATAAACAACCCACTAACATATTGCTAGACCTTAGGAACTACTCAACTACTCATAACTAAGAAATGTTCCTATAATTTTGGGAGCACTTCCAACAACCTCGGAGATCTTCCTCTGTACTGTACTAGCTTTACCTATTCAAGATACACACCCCTTTGCTCCAAAATTAGGAGCCAACATTAAACATTGTGTCACAATCTTGCTTCTTGGTAATTCTTCCCTCATGATGGACCTTCATTTTTTGTTAATCTTCATGGAGCACTTCTCTCCATTAACATGGAAGCACTTCTATTCCTAATGTAATGCACTTCTCATTACCATCTTCAAATTTGTTGATGCACTTCTCATCAACCTTCAATGAGTGAAGCACTTCTCTCCATAAACAGTCTTCGACGTAGTCTTGCAAATTTGACCACATCCACTACTAGAATTTCGAAAACCGTGTCTACATTGGCTACGACTTCCAGCATTATCAGATTGTCAATTATCTGATTTTCTTGTGAAGGTTGCCCCATCACCCTAAATATTTTCTCCCTCCTTTTTTTATTATAATATCCGAAAATAATTTCATGGGCTAAAAGGGAACCCATCCACACATCTAAAAAAAAACCATTACCTGCCATGGTTGAAAACACACTCAATTTTTTTTTTTTCTATAATTTTCTCTCCTAACTTTTTTTTTACCTTTCTTTCTCTCCTTTCTTTTTCTTTTTCTTCTTCATTTCTCTCTATTTTTTTTGAGGATCTAACCTGATGCTCTTGATACCATGTAGAATATAAAAGAGGAGGTAAGAATAAGAGAATCAAGTATTACTGCTTGCTCATGTTATATATCAATTAATGTGACTACATGAGGCCTTAAATAGGCTTAAGAATAAACCAACATATCTAAAAACTAGGCACATGACTAGGTAGTGGCCTAATGGATGAGACCCACTAACATATTGCTAGACCTTAGGAACTACTCAACTACTCTTAACTAAGAAATGTTCCTATAATTTTGGGAGCACTTCCAACAACCTCGGAGATCTTCCTCTGTACTGTACTAGCTTTACCTATTCAAGATACTAGCTTGTGAAGAACAATATTAGTTTGCATAAAAACTCTATGGTAGAGCTTTGACATCCAAGATAGTTATTGCAAATGAAATGACTAAAAAATCAAATTGATTTTAAGTTTTTAATAGCTCTGATGCTGTGTCTATCTGAACATAGCAACAAATGCTAAATGACCCTAACTAATGTATGTGCTTAGGCCTCATTGAAGAGCAAGACCCTAAATCTCAACACCAAACCTTTTCTCCAACCTTTCTTCCTTCCAATCCGAACCATCTCCACCTCGTCTGTCACCGACGCCAGAGATACCTTCCAAGAGCTTCCTCTGGTTAGAGTAACGACGGAGTACGACAACGACAACTTGGTGTTCTTCCACAAAGTCTCCTCAAAGCTCTTAAACTCACCGGCATCAAAGTCGTTCTTTTAAACTCACCGGCATCATAAATTATGGTGTAACTAGTAGGTGTAACATGTTAAGAAAAACTTTTATACATATGCTTATACATTGCTAATTTCTTCTTGAATAATCCTATCCTAACTTTATTTTGTAATTATCGGGACAATAAACACGTACTATATTTCCTGTAAAAAAAACGTACAATATTATTTTGTCCTAATAAAATAAAAATATAATAATACTTCAAGAGAAACAAAACGCTGTTATATAGGAGTAATAATTTAGACGAACTCTTGAAGGTGATTTGTAGCCTCGAATATTGATATGAAACTTTTCCCTTTTTGAGTGAGATTATACAACATGCCTCTAGGGAGTCGATCAGAGAAGCATGTTAGGATGATTGGGGGAGGTGCTAGAGTGGATATCAATGGTGTGCACTGGATAAACAGGCCCGAATCAAAGTTCTTATGGACGTGACGCATCCCTTACGAAGGGTCCAAAGAATTGCCTTGAGGAGTGGAGAATCCGCTTTGGTTGAGATTAAATACGAGCGTCTACCTATGTTTTGTTACGTATGTGGCAAGATAGGGCACATTGAAAGAGATTGCATATCGAGCCATGAGGAAGAAAAGGAGTTGGAGAAGCAATGGGGATCATGGTTGAGGGCTTCACCAAGAAGGGGACGTGAGAAATTGGAAGAGGAGGCGAAAGCTTTCTTACATTGTGCGCAAAATATCAATTTCGATAGTCCTGGGTGTGGAGTAAAGAAATCAGGCGTGGAGACCAAATCTCGGATGCCTTTGAAGCAGCTTACTCATGATGATGGTGTTGCTGAGAGGGAGGAGGCAATTACCATCCCTAATCCCCAATCAGTACCTTCGAAGGTCCCTCCTTCTTGTGATGATAAAGGTATGCTTACTGCCTCTTTGGAGGCTCAAAATCCACCCTTCACTTTCACTTATGAGCCTAAGATTCATGCTATGAAATCTCAAAAATAGAAAATAAAAGTGCGTGTTGTGCCCATGGATGTTGGTGACAATAATAATGACAAAATTTCTGATTCTACTTAGTTTTCACACCTGGAGATAAACGTAAATTTTCGGATAATATGGCTATTAATGATGATGTTGTGACTGAGGAATCGATGACTAACAAAATATAAACTGGACCTTTCTTTTGTTCCTGGCAGTGGGTTGGTAACTGTCGAGGCGGTGGTTGGAAATCGCTAGCCCCGCCCGGCATTATGAATATTATGTGTTAGAACTGTCGGGGCTTGGGCAACCCTTGGACAGTTCGTCAAATGAGAAGATGGAAGTCTTCTTTGTGCCCCGATATTTTATTCATATCGGAAACTATGATTAAGAAAGGTGCTGCGGAAATCTTAAAAGAGAAAATTGGGTTTACTTAGTTGCTTCGATCTTCAAGAGGTCTCTTTCGAAACAAAAAGAGAAGAAGTGTATTTTTTTTCTTGCTAATTGGACCTAAGCGAGTCCAAATGCTTTCATGAGCTATTGGACTTATATGTCTATCATTGTCTTCGACGTTTTTGCTGTAGTGGGGACTGTAAACCTCCCATCATCTATCATATTTTAGATAAGCTCTTTTAACTTGTAGCTGGAAGTAGTCTTATGTCCATTGCCTCTATGGTATTTGCAATAGGCATCCTATTGTATATTTGCATTAGATTCTCTTAAATAACAGGGTAGTGTGCCTCCAGTATGATGACACGTGCTACAAGATCTACCAGTATTCCCTTCAACTCATCAACTTGTTCTTGAAATGTGTTTGTCATATTGTATAGTTCCTGCAATGGATCACCAATCGGGGAATCAGAAATGGAGTGATGGTGGAGAGAAAGGAATGGGATGGAAGAATGTATGCTTGTCTTTAAAAAGTTGAGCTTCTAGGAACAAAATAGCATCTCCTAAATGAATGATATATATTTTTTTTGGATTTTTTTTGGTGGATGCACCTAGACCTAATGCATGTATGCATGACTCTTTTGGATGTACCTAGACTTAATGTACGTATGCATGACTCAGTCTATGCGTTCGAACCTGTAAAGGCTGCCTACATATCCCAAAAGAGGGAATTAGATCGCTTGTAGTTCGGGACTACTAAATGCAGAATGCATGAGATGAAAGGGAGAGTATAAATACAATGAGATTTCTAAATGCCTATGAACTCTAATTATGCATGAAGTGTATGAATGATGGACTATGTAATGCAAGAGGATTCTAGTATGAATGCAGTCCTAATGGATACAAAATCGTAGACTTGACAGACTTCTAATGACTTTAGAATTTTAGACTTGGTAAAATTTCAAGGATGCTACACTCCTAATTTGTATGAGACTCTAGTGGACCTAGACTCCTAAAATGGACGGAATTCAAATTGTTTTAGACTCGCAATATGAGCAGAATTCTAATGGATTTGAGACTCCTAAGATGAACAAATTTAGACTCCCAAGATGGACAGAATTATAATGGATTTGAGACTCCTAAGATGAACGGAATTCTAACCGATTTTGAATCCTAAGATGGGCAAAAATCTAATGGATTTGAGACTCCTAAGATGAACGTAATTCTAACGGATTTAGTCTCCTAAGATGGACAGATTCTAATGGTTTTAGACTCCTATTATGTGTGGACTTCTATGGATTATAGACTTCTAAGATGGCTAGAATTCTAAAGACCCTTGACTTCTTAGATGGGTGAACCTAGACAGGGTTAAGACTCATAACATGGATAGAGTTAGATGAGGTGAAGAACTCTAAATGGAGTGAAACTGGATAAATCTAGACATTTAGGTCAGACAGACTTCTAGTGCATTTAGAATTCCTAAGCAGATGAGACTTTTACAACAAGATGGACACTAAAAGGGATCCTAAATGATGCACACACGAAAAGATGGATAATATACATGAAAGGATAGGATATAGGATGATGGATGAAAAAAGATATGTGATAGGGAAAAAAAGATGGAGATTTTTTTTTGAAAAAAAAAAGGTGGAGATAGAATTATTGAAGTAGATAGGAGATTGAAGATGGGATGAAATTTTGAAAAAGATAGCAGGATGATTTTTAAAAAAAAAAGATGGGGATGAATTTTCAGAAAATATGGGATAAAATTTTCGAAATAGATAGGAGATTAGAGATTGAAAATATTTTTTTGAGATGGATTTTCAAAAAAGATATGAGATATATTTTCGAAAAAGAATAGGAGATATGGCTTGGTAAAATGTGGGGTTGATAGGAAGTCGGCAACGAAATGAAATTAAGATTCAGTGCACAACAAAGGGCTAGATGCATTAAACGCATACATCAAGACGAAGGGATCAAATTTGTGCTAAGTACAGACATTTGCGAGCGACGAAAGAAAATGCACTTGACGCAAGCAATCGCGCCGCACGCATTATGGAAGCGCAGGACGCAGAGTGGAAATCAAGGAAGAGACACTGATTGCGTCCGGCGCTGGCAAGCTGCGCCAAGCGCATAGATAATGCGCGATGCGCAAGTATTACGAAATTTCGCTTTCGCTTTTTCAATGACGTAAATTCACTTGATGTTTTTAATTCTAAAAAAATTTTTAATTCTAAAAAATTTACGCAACATATAGCAATTAAACACACGCAACACACAAATATGCACAATTAAGGTAATAATATGCAGAGTTCTCAACCTAAAGTCCAGTTCTACGTTCAACTATGGTCAGGTTTAAGTTAAGGTTGAAAAGGGTCTATGACTAAGAGATTGATCCCACTCTTCGTACCCCTGCTTAAATGGGTGGCCACGTGTAAGACGCACTCCAGTTCTCAAGTCAGGAACAAGAGACCAATGCCATGGTTGGGTAGGTTTGCTTATGACTAAGATCCAACACTATCGCTCAGGAAGCTTTCTGACAAAGCGCAAACCCCCCGGGGTGACCTCACACATAGAACATGTGCTAATGAGGCAAGGTAGATTGTCCTTATTGTGGCTGAACAATAGCCATGCATATGCAAAACAATATATTATTGAAAGGCATAAAAGAAGAATGAATCTTATTTTTCAAGTTTCACCCACTCATTTAAAAAAATAATAATTTTTTAAAAATCCTCCCCAGTGAAGTCGCCAAATTGTAGGCGTGGATTTTTCATTCCTTTAATGCCTACACGCAGTGTGAGCACGTTTATTTGACTACCCCATTGTTAATGTTTTATTAAAAATATGTTTTGAAAGAAATCACCAACAATTCTTTACAGGAAGAATCATAAACCTAATTGGATATTGAAACGGAAGGGACATCTTAGGGACTTATCCAATATGGATTTCCCCATCATGACTCTATAGATGATCAGGAATCAAAAATTGAGTTCGGGGGTGAGGGTACAATATATTCAGGAACTATATTGCCCATTACTGGCCTCTACTAATATACCGATTCATTACAGATTTTATGCAAAAGAATAATCATGTAATGTTTTAAAGCACCCTAAAAATAATTAGTCTAGGTTGGTTCAGGAAACACATAAAAAACTATATTTTTAGTGGCAAGTTATTTAACAATCATATTAATGAGTTCCTACCAGGTTGTCCAATTTATCTGAATTAATTAGAGCAGTTTTTTTTAGGTCTTGTTTAGCAATAATAACATGTGGGTGATAAAAATTCAAGCAGGACAATCATAACAATATGAATATTATATACAAAAATAAAAGGAAAAGAGGTTAGAATATACAATACTTACAGTCGCAGGAACACGTTAACAATCTACATCACGAATAGAATGTTAGTAACTTCAATAAAAAATAATATAAATAAATAAAGAAAGAAAATAAAGTTTATTAATTTTGTTGACCCTCAGAAATTATACCACCGTCTAGGGTTGTTGATTTGTACAAATCTGGGAAAATTGAATTGTTTTACGAGTCTTCAAAAGATTTGTTTGCGTTGTGTGTTGCGTCGAACAAAATCAAATTTGCATCAAGCGAATGATTTACTTTCAATTTTCTTTTGATTAGTCTGATGTAGTATATTTGGTGATGCCGTTGACTTTGTACTAGAGAGTTATATGTTGCTGCTGTGGGTTTTTATGTGTTAGATGATGAATCATGGGAGTATGATCGAATGATGAATCAGGAGGGATGAAGGCGTTAGATTGTTTTATAGGTGATGATGATCATGCGTGGGTTTTATAGTATTGAAGGAAGATTGGAGTGGTATGATGCGCAGTTGCAGGGCCGTTCCTGACATTTTATAGGCCCATGGTGAAACTGAAGCGTAGGGCCTCTTACATGTGGTGGCAGAGCTAGATTTTTCGCCACTAAGTGGTACTTTTTTTTACACTTACACAACAAAATAAGTACACTGTGTTTTTCTTCAGTACACATCAAAATAGATAGTCAAAGTCATGTATATATCTGAAATAGTATTAAAATCAAAGTAGGCAAATAAAAGAACGGAGGAAATATTTTTTTATTTAAGTATATTATTTTTATATATAAAATATATTATTTTTGACACTTACAACCATTGTTGTTAAAATCCCGATCCGAATCTTAAGATCCGACAATTTTATGATCCAGAAGGACCTCACTGATCCCGATCCTATGTAGGATCTTAATATTGTAGGATCTTTTGATCCTACCCAACCACAACAAATCACATGGTATGATCTTAATACGATTCTACGATCCTACGACTCTACAATCCGATCCTATCGTAAAAAAATCATAAAGTAATTTCACATATTATATTTCTCCTATTATATTTTGGTTGCAAATCTTATAGTATCGAAAAACTATCACCATTTGCTAATGAAATAAGTCATTATTAATATGTATAAATTTTTAATATGAAGTTCTCACCATTTTCTAGCGTAATTATCTCTATTTTACCGAATTGTAGGATCTTACGATCCTACGATTCGATCCCACCGATTCGATCCTACAACCCCTGAACAAATTGGATAAAGGTCATGTTTTGACCAGTTTGAGTATAAAATTCATCATAAATCAACTTGTCACTAAAGCCTTGTGAAATTTTGACAAAACATAAATAACTCAATGACCTATCCATATATGTATCACATGCTCAATTTAACGCTTTCTACATAAAGTTATGATTTTTGTAAGTCATTACAAGAACAAAAGTGCAATCTGAAAAATGAAATAAAGTGATTTACTCAACTTTCATAAAAAAAAAATTGTTTTCTTGACACGAAAATGTTAATTAAAAATAATGAAATTTCAAGTTTCTCATAAAATGTCTCATTTTATCATGTAAATAAAAATTGTCATCAAAATCAAAGTCAAAGAGGTTAATTAATCTCTAATTTTCACAAGCTTACAAACTAGCATGAATTCCAAAGCTCATTCAAGAGGACGAAGATCAAGGAGCATCATGTTGAAGATCAAGATTGAAGATTTTGTATAGATCATAGAGTTTTGTAAGAAAGACTCTTATGGGATTTCATGAGAGAAATTTTTCCAATAACCATAAATGAATGGCTAATGGACATCTCTTCACAAAACTTTGGGGTTTTTTTTTTGAGTTCATCAAATCCAAGAAATATTTCCCCCAAAATAAGTGGTCCAAGACGACCACCACTAACAATTTGAGGAATAAGTGAAAGACACCGAACATGGCATGTGTTTAAAAGACCATTTAGTGAGGGTACTTCCCAAAATCATTAGAATGCAAGCATTTTCTCTAGCAATCCTATAGTCGGCATTATTAGAGAATTGTCAAGTGCCGAATTGAAAAGTCAACAATAAGTTGAGGAGAAATACCTCACCATATTGTAGGTAGTTGCCATGAAGATTTTCGAGAAGATATAAAATTATTGATAAATCTCCCGAGATCCTTGTAGGAGATTTAGATGTAATAACTGGACCATTGGATGGTAAGCCTAGCAAACCCTCGACCTCTTCAACAAGAGGCACAATCTCCCGGTCTTCAAAGCGGAAGACATGACGAGATTCATCCCAAAATTGGGAAGCAGCGTGAGATATGTCATAACAGATGGAAAGAGAAAGCAAAGGCATAAGAGCCTTAGTGAAGTGGGAAGAAGAAAAAGATTGGTTGCTCCAAATTCTTTATGACCCCCGAGAGTTGTTTTTTCGCCCGACTCCGCATTTCATTGGCTTCTTCATAAGTAGGAACCATTTTGTGAAAGAAGAAAAAATTAGAGAAAAGATTGGACTAGTGAAGGTGGTGCATTTGGTAATGAAAAATCATGCCCTTTTTATAGATGGAAAAGATGATCATCCATGATTCATGCCATGAATAATAAGTTTGAGTATTGTCTGTATGATAATAAGGAGCATCCTTCACGATGGCTAATGACCCAGCATTTGTGGTATGACAATTTTTTGCTAAAGCCGAACATAAAAAAAACAGTGTCAATGATGAATCAAGAACGTTGATACAATCCCTTTTCCTAATGATCATCCAAAATAATGACCTTGATCAATCTTTTTTATACAGTGATCATCATTGTCCGATAAAGCAAATAAGCATTATGCATGAAAAAATTTCTGAAAGATTTAAAAAAAAAACATTTTTTTGGGTTTTTCTACGTAGTGCCCTTGTGTTTTACGAAATTCTACGTTGTACCCGACCTTTTTGAACTCTCCACATTGTATCCCTAAACTTTCTAAACGTCACGCAATATACCCTTACTTAAAGAAAATTCTACTCCAAACCTCACTTAGCCGTCACTTTATCATATCATATCCCAAACCTCAGTCAACTAACAAGGCTAAAAAAATCTTACTCTATGCCCACAGGGTAAAAAAGTCCCAAAATCTACTGTTTTGATATCGTGTATAAGGGTATTTTTTGTAACGTTCAGAAAGGTTAGGGGTACGACGTGGAAAATTCAAAAGTGTCGGGTACAACATAGAATTTCGTAAAATACAGGGGCACTACGTAGAAAAACCCTTTTTTGCCATATGATGATTGGTCCACTATAGTTTGTCTAGAGGGTAATAACCTTAGGTCAACCCTTTTAGGTGATATGACCTGACATTGTCCTAATTTAAGGTGACATGATAACACATGGAGCCATAAAAAGTGTGATGGTGACTTGACAACTTGTTTGTCATCAAGGCTATAAAAAACTGTGAAAAAAACTGCAGTCAACCTGTTAATTGTCGGAATTTCTCACATTAACAAAAGACAAATTCACAAGACTGAAAAAGGATGACAATAAAGTCGCGTTTTCAATGTTTAGAAAATTAATTGGGATTTTCTATCTAAGACGAAGTTAATGTCGCATTTTCAAAATTTAGAAAATTAATTGGTATTTTCTATCTAAGACGACGTTAAAGTCGCATTTTTAAAATTCAGAAATTTAATTGAGATTTTCTATCTAAGACGACGTCAAAGTTGCATTTTCAATTTTAGAAAATTAATTGGGATTTTCTATCTAAGACGACAATACAGTGGCATTTAAAATTTTAGGAAATCAATTGGAACTTTCTATTTTAAGACGATGTTAAAGTCGCATTTTCAATTTTAGAAAATTAATTGGGATTTTTAATCTAAGACGACGTCATAGTCGCATTTTCAATTTTAGAAAATTAAATGGGATTTTCTACTAAAAGCGTCAACACAAGTCACAAATCATATTTTCAAAATAGCACTGACGATAACTATTTTCTATGGAGAATATGTTATCTCAAAAGAAATTTTCTGTCAAAATTTTGTGTCTTTTTCAAACATTGGTCGTCATTTCCTCCAGAATTTGACCAATGTGGGGCATTCTGTACACACCAAATTTTGAATCCCTTATTCGGATAAATAAAGATTTTGAAAAGAAATAAAAATAAAAAAAACCATCATGCATCGTGGAGCGCGCGCCCTTCACATGCATGTTTCGTCTTGGAGCGCGAGTTTCATTCCTTCGTACGGTTTTCCTTTTTTTTGCGTATTAGTCATGCTGTTTCGGCTTAGAAATATAATTTTCCGTGAGTCGTAGTCAATAACTACAACCACCGTTTTAATAAAATGATATGTAGTATAATCATGCTCGTCTTTATTAATTTGACGAGTTTTCGTTAATTGTCTTAAGTTAGTTTTTTGGAAAAAAGAAAAACGAGTCGCGATTAGGCGTCGGAATTTTAGTCGTATCACAAAACCGACATTAATTCAGTTTTCTTGATAGTCAAGTCATTGTTCATTGAATAAAGAATAAGAATATATTCTTTATCCAGTAATTACATCATTTATCCATTAGTTAGGGAATAAGAATCTTGAAAAGGAGTGAGAATTAGAATCAAATCCCATGTGTAAGAAGGCAAAAATCCGAATTTTTTCCGGAAGAAACGAGTGTGTGCCAAGCACACGATCATGCGCTAGACGCATGATCGTGCGCCTAGCACACAGCCTGGCCTGCGCCAAACGCAGAGCCTTGCGCCTAGCGTACGGCGTTGTGCCTAGCGCAGGCTCCTGGGTTTGGGGCAGCGTTCTGATCAGCTTTGTTTTGCACGTTTTTCGATGCAATTTTTTTACGTATTAGGTGTATTTAGGGAAGAATATTTTCTGAAAATCTGATTTTGCTTCATTGATGAGAAAATCCAAAAAGAATAAGAATATTTGTGTTTCCAAAGAGATTTTATGATGTCATTAGAGTGATGTCATTAGGGTGATTAAGGATGAGAAAAATCAGATTTTTTGGGTTAAAAATCTGATTTTCTACTTCTTTGAAACACTAGTTCATTTCCCTCATTTCTCTATAAATACCCTTCTTTTTTTACTTCAAAACCAAGTTGAAAAAAATACTTAACTTAATTTCACTACTTCTCTCAATACTCTTCTCATCTTCTCTACTACTTCCTTCCTCTAAAAAATCTCATTTAAGAAAAAGAAAGTAAAAGTTAGGAAAGTAATTAGTAAGTAAATAAGTTCATCAAAAGAAAAATCACAAAAAAAATAGTTTAAGTTAGTAATTAAGTGGATTTAGAAACTCACTTAGTAATTAAGAAAATCACAAAAAAAGGTAGAAAAATTTGCAAAAAGGAAGTGTATCATTGAGCTAGTAAGGTAAAGTTGAAGATTTTGTTATTTTTTGATTATCTCCTCAATCATCTACTAACTTTCTCCTTGTTTCTTATTACCATTTTTTTATTTTTGGAGTGATTTTGGTATGATGAAGTCCTAATAGGTTCCCAACCTTAAATCACTCCACCTAGAATAGTCAACTCTAATGGGGAGACTCTTAGGAAATAATGTGATTATGTTTCCTTAATCAAGTTGTTATTAATCACCAAAAAAAAATTCATAAAAAATTCAAGACAAATTGTGCATAAACATCTCCATAAAAAGAAAATGTGATGCTGTAATTATAATCAGTTTTAATTTCGTACTACATTTCATTTGTCTGTATTATCAGAATAATTTGTAGGATTTAATATTTTTCCTATGAAGTGCAAGATGTTTGCAGAAATTGGGATTTGAAATTTCTAAAAAAAGAATTTTGTGTAAATAATTAAAAATCATACATCTTTGTTGTGCAAAACTGATTTTGTCCAGTACCACCTAACCTTGTTCTGTCAATAAAGTTTAAAATAAAATCATTTAGATATAACTAAAAACATCAAGTTTGAAGAAAACATCAGTAGATTTTCAAAAATTTAAAGATCATATTCATATGAATTTTTTACAATTTTATATCATTTTTACAAAACCGTTCATGTAAATCACTAAATTCCAGAAAACTGATTTTCAATTTAGTTAAGAAAACAAGCCAAAAATGGTCTTAAAAGTGTCCAATTCAAGTGAAAATTTCCAATATATTCCTTCAAAGTGTCTAGAATGTTCATAATAAAATTCACTTAAAAATGAGTACAATAAGTTAGGTTTCAAAGAACAAATTGGATAAAGGTCCTGTTTTGACCAGTTTGAGTATAAAATTCATCATAACTCAACTTGTCACTGAAACCTTGTGAAATTTTGATAAAACATAAATAACTCAATGACCTATCCATATATGTGTCACATGCTCAATTTAACACTTTCTACAAAAAGTTATGATTTTTGTAAGTCATTACAAGAACAAAAGTGCAATCTGAAAAATGAAATAAGGTGCTTTACTCAACTTTCATGAAAAAAAATTGTTTTCTTGACACGAAAATTGTTATTTCACTTGGAACAATACAAGAGGGGGGTGAATTGTATGTGTAGAAATAAACGTAACTTTTTGCAGAATTTTAAACTTGAACAAAGAAACAAGCTAAAGGAACACAAGGGATTTTTACGAGGAAAACTTTCTTGGGCCCAACAAGAAGAAACAACCTCGACCACTAGAAATTTTAAACTCAACTCTTTCACTATAATAGGCCAAAACACCTTTGTTACAAACCTATTATCTCTCGAGCCACTCCTTGAGTTCCTCTACAAACTCAAGTCCCAACAACAGTTCCCTCTAACTGTTGTTCCTCTCGAAGTTCCTTTCTCTTTCTTTGCTTCACTCAATGCCTCACACTTTACAGGAGTTCACTCAACCCCCTTCCCCAAACTCAAATTATAAGAGTTCTTCTCAACTCTTTTCTCAACTTGAAATACAGAATAGTAGAATGATAGAAAGTACCAATGAAACAATGAACTCATATGGCAATGAAACTTGGAACTTGGAACTTTGAACTTGGTGGTACTGACTCAATAAAAGTGATACTCAAATTAATACCTTTGTAGATTAATTATGACTTTGTTAGACATACATTGAACTCATTTAAGGGGTTGTCTTAAATAGCAGTAAGTTTAATGAACGTGGTTTAGATCATGTGTTAGTGGGTAAAGACATTTTCCCATGATGTTCCTTAACCAGAGGAACACGTTCCTTTTGACACCCATGATCTCCACGATCTACGTTAAACGTGTGTTATGGAAATTCTACTGCTTCCTTAATTTTAGCAACCACTTATGTAGTAAACCAAAAATATGATTCAATTAAAAAGTATTTTAATTAATAAAACCAAAATTAAATCCTTTTATCAAAATAATATCTTTTAAAATATTTTATCAAAAAACCGAAAAATATTTTATTTTCAATAAAGATAAAATCTTTCCTTTAAAAATATTTTCCTTAAAATCAAATTTTTAACAAACACAAAACAGTTTCCTAAATTTTAGCCTTTAACAATTCAACTGACACATTATAACCGTTGCACCATATAATACTTGTCTAGTTCCTTTAATTTCGTTAGTTCCTTAACAGTGCCAGTTCAACAGCTCCTTACAAAGGAACTGATAAACACTATCTTATAATTTTAGTCAGTTCATCGTTTTAGACACATGTTTCCTATACTAGTTCCACTAACATAGTTCCATAGGAACAGTTCCTTTATTCATAGGAACAGCTCCATAGTTCAAATTCATTACCTTATGAAGATCTTTGTTTCTTACATAGGAAACCTAATTACACCCTTATGTAACTAAGCTTTTCTTCTCTTGGAGTTCCAACACAGGAACTTCATTTATTATCTTTATAAAGCACCATTGTTAATTCATGAACCTTGCACACATAAAACTTGTAAACCTTGTTAGTTATTACTTTAGTTTGTCATCATCAAAACCATATTGGCTCAACAATTTCCCCCTTTTTGGTGATGACAAACCAAGGCAAAGTAATATAAAAACTAACACAAATAAAACATAATATACCAACACAAGATCATGTTAAGTAGAGAATGAACCAGAATAAGAACAATAAATAAGCTACTTTGCCATTATCTTCCCCCTTTTGACATCATCAAAAAGCGTATTATTTTTCAAGAATTTATGACCAATCTCGCAAACTTATAGTGACACTACACCACCATAAATATATAATTAATGGTCAAACATGAGTTTAAATTTTTGAATTTGCTCAAACACAGTCTAGTAATATTAGCCATCCTCATGCACATGTTAATCAATTAGTTAAAGAAGCAAAAGCATACTAAACATAAACCATCACTGTACCAAAGTGCAATCCATAGAGTAGAAAACAAAGAGAATTTCCAACAAAATTCAAAGAGAAGATCAAAGGCTCATTTCTATGAAGGAATGATTGGAATAGGCTAAGTAAAAAAATTATATATCTATATGAATTGGTCACTTGTTCCTCCACCATTACCTTTCCTCAACTTGCAGTTTACCTTGTGATTTACCTTTGAAAACACACGTCATTTCATTTTAAATAACATGCGGTTCATTACTTCTTTTTCGGTATCTTGAATGGAAATCCGCTGTTTGTTCCTTGCTTTAAGTTTCAAGGAACTAATTAATTCCTTTTGTTTACTTTAGATTTGATACGAAAGGAACATACATGGGACTACTAGAATCCATAGAGTTTATGACAGCTTTGAAGAAGTAGGAATTTGAATAACTTATGGAACGTTGAATCTCTTCTCTATCTCCCTCTCACACATCTCTCCTTTTTCATCTCCATATCAACTTATTCTCCCTCAAACTTTTCTTTTTCTTTCCTTAATTAGTTCCCCCTCAAATGTTGCATCATCATCAATACTTAAAGTTATAGTGGAGGAACACACAAATTGAAGAATTTGGATATATAGTGAACTGATTAGAAAGAAAATGGTAATGTGATATGAAAGTTTTTGAGGATTTTTGAGATCTTTAAAAATAAATGATGGAATAAGAGGTTTGATAATCTAGAGAATGATATTGCTCGTTTATACTCATAATTTGGACATTCACATGTAATGCACTCAGTGTGGGTGGAATGTATAATAAATGAGTTCCTTGAATGAAAGGAACTACACTTTTTACTTCCTCTTCCTTTTGACTAGCAATCAGCAACATGGACAGTAAGGGTAATATTACAAAGAAATAAGTGAGTCATCTATTAAATTTAACTCATGACTATGCATAAAACATAGAAACAATTATGGTGACACACATTCATATGGAAGACAATCACAAAAACTCTACATATGCACGCTTGATGAATTTGCCATTTAGAGAAAAACAAGACATCATAACTTACTCAACAAAATCATCTCTATAATTTTTATATGCCTTTTGAGTGAGAGAAATTTAAATACTTCACTAGATAAACGCAAGGAACAACAGGTGCCATATATTGTTCCCCCTCACTAAGGCATTCATAACGTCTAATTGTTAGAATTAGGAACCCACCTTTTCTTGAGTTCCTTTCTTGAACATACATTAGACTTATTAATACCTAACTCAGTTTTAGACATAAAGTCAGATATTGCCATTAGACATAATTGAGCAGTTCCTTTGTCCCAAAGTTCCTCTTAGGGTTTTTGATTCATGTTCCGAAGAGGGACACTCTTTAATATAGTGATCTAAGCTACCCCATTTATAGCAACCAGATTCAAATTTTGAATTAGAAGAATTTTTATCTTTGGTTTTGTTCGATTTCAGATTCTTGTACATCCTCTTGAATTTTCGAACAAGCTTCATAGTTTTTTCTACATCAAAGTCTTCCTCTTCTTCTTCCTCTTTATCAGCCTTTAGGGCAAGTGCCCGATTTGTGGAACTTTCACCATATTGAGTTCCTAACTGGAGTTCATGGGTCAACAATGAACCAGCTAGCTGCTCTAGATTGAACTTGGTGAAATCTTTGGTTTCTTGGAGAGCAGTTACTTTGGCCATCCATTTCTCCTTTGGCAAGCTCCTTAAAATTTTGCGAACCTGTTCCTCAGATGAAATATACTTTCCAAGAGACTCTAACTCGTTAACAATGTTAGAAAATCGATTAAGCATATCACGAATTCCCTCACATGGTTTCATTGCAAAGAGTTCATATTTATTCATTAGTAAATCAATTTTAGACCTTTTAACCTCACTAGTCCCTTCGTGGGTGACTATAAGTAAATCCCATATTTGATTAGCGGTTTTGCACCCCATGACACGGTTGTATTCATGAGGTCCAAAACCATAATATAATAGCTGAATAGCTTTAGCTTTAGCATTGAATCAAAATCACAGATGGGTTTAGAAACTACCTCGTTACTTTCATTTTTGGTTGTGACTTTGAAATCTCCAACCTCTATGACTCTCCATACCTGATAGTTTTGTGCCTTGATGAAGATCTCCATCCGATTCTTCCAGTATGTGAAGAATTTCCCGTTGAACATTGGAGGTCGTAATGTTGAGTAACCTTCTTCGAGTTTCTCGGTAGAATTCATGTTCCTTGGATCTTTTTCTCAATAGGGCTTCCTACTTTTGGTGAGATCTAGCTCTGATACCAATTGTTATTTCACTAAGAACAATATAAGAGGAGGGTGAATTGTATGTGTAGAAATAAACGTAACTTTTTGCAGAATTATGAACTTGAACAAATAAACAAGCTAAAGGAACACAAGGGATTTTTAAGAGGAAAATTTTCTTGGGCCCAACAAGAAGAAACAACCTCGACCACTAGGGATTTTAAACTCAACTCTTTCACTATAATAGGCTAAAACACCTTTGTTACAAATCTATTATCTCTCTGGCCACTCCTTGAGTTCCTCTACAAACTCAAGTCCCAACAACAGTTCCCTCTAACTGTTGTTCCTCTCGAACTTCACTCGAAGTTCCTTTCTCTTTCTTTGCTTCACTCAAAGCCTCACACTTTGCAGGAGTTCACTCAACCCCCTTCCCCAAACTCAAATTATAAGATTTCTTCTCAACTCTATTCTCAACTTGAAATACAGAATAGTAGAATGATAGAAAGTACTAATGAAACAATGAACTCATATGGCAATGAAACTTGGAACTTGGAACTTTGAACTTGGTGGTACTGACTCAATAAAAGTGATACTCATATTAATACCTTTGTAGATTAATTATGACTTTGTCAGACACACATTGAACTCAGTTAAGTGGTTGTCTTAAATAGCAGTAAGTTTAATGAACGTGGTTTAGATCATGTGTTAGTGGGTATAGACATTTTCCCATGATGTTCCTTAACCAGAGGAACACGTTCCTTTGGACACCCATGATCTCCAAGATCTACGTTAAACGTGTGTTATGGAAATTCTACTACTTCCTTAATTTTAGCAACCACTTATGCAGTGAACCAAAAATCTGATTTAATTAAAAAGTATTTTAATTAATAAAACCAAAATTAAATCCTTTTATCAAAATAATATCTTTTAAAATATTTTATCTAAAAACCGAAAAAATAAATATTTTCAATAAAGATAAAATCTTTCCTTTAAAAATATTTTCCTTAAAATCATATTTTTAACAAACACAAAACAGTTTCCTAATTTTTAGCCATTAACAATTCACCTGACACATTATAACCGTTGCACCATATAATACTTGTCTAGTTCCTTTAATTTCGTTAGTTCCTTAACAGTGCCAGTTCATCAGTTCCTTACAAAGGAACTGATAAACACTATCTTATAATTTTAGTCAGTTCATCGTTTTAGACACATGTTTCCTATACTAGTTCCACTAACATAGTTCCATAGGAATAGTTCCTTTATTCACAGGAACAGCTCCATAGTTCCAATTCATTACCTTATGAAGATCTTTGTTTCTTACATAAGAAACCTAATTACACCCTTATGTAACTAAACTCTTCTTCTCTTGGAGTTCCAACACATGCAGGAACTTCACTTATTTTCTTTATAAAGCACCATTGTTAATTCATGAACCTTGCGCACATAAAACTTGTAAACCTTGTTAGTTATTACTTTAGTTTGTCATCATCAAAACCATATTGGCTCAACAATTTCCCCCTTTTTGGTGATGACAAACCAAGGCAAAGTAATACAAAAAGTAACAAAAATAAAACATAATATACCAACGCAAGATCATGTTAAATAGAGAATGAACCAGAATAAGAACAATAAATAAGCTACTTTGCCATTATCTTCCCCCTTTTGACATCATCAAAAAGCGTATTATTTTTCAATAATTTATGATCAATCTTCCAAACTTATAGTGACACTACACAACCATAAATATATAATTAATGGTCAAACATGAGTTTAAATTTTTCAATTTGCTCAAACATCAGTCTAGTAATATTAGCCATCCTCATGCACATGTTAATCAATTAGTTAAAGAAGTAAAAGCATACTAAACATAAACCACCACTGTACCAAAGTGCAATCCATAGAGTAGAAAACAAAGAGAATGTCCAATAAAATTCAAAGAGAAGATCAAAGGCTCATTTCTATGAAGGAATGATTGGAATAGGCTAAGTAAAAAATATATATATATCTATATGAATTGGTCACTTGTTCCTCCACCATTACCTTTCCTCAACTTGCAGTTTACCTTGTGATTTACCTTTGAAAACACACGTCATTTCATTTTAAATAACATGCGGTTCATTACTTCTTTTTCGGTATCTTGAATGGAAATCCGCTGTCTGTTCCTTGCTTTAAGTTTCAAGGAACTAATGAATTCATTTTGTTTACTTCAGATTTGATACGAAAGGAACATACATGGGACTACTAGAACCCATATATGACAGCTTTGAAGAAGTAGGAACTTGAATAACTTATGGAACGTTGAATCTCTTCTCTATCTCCCTCTCACACATCTCTCCTTTTTCATCTCCATATCAACTTATTCTCCCTCAAACTTTTCTTTTTCTTTCCTTAATTAGTTCCCCCTTAAATGTTGCATCATCATCAATATTTAGTGAACTGATTAGAAAGAAAATGGTAATGTGATATGAAAGTTTTGGAGGATTTTTGAGATCTTTAAAAATAAATGATGGAATAAGAGGTTTGATAATCTAGAAAATGATATTGCTCGTTTATACTCATAATTTGGACATTCACATGTAATGCACTCAGTGTGGGTGGAATGTATAATAAATGAGTTCCTTGAATGAAAGGAAATACACTTTTTACTTCCTCTTCCTTTTGACTAGCAATTAGCAATATGGACAGTAAGGGTAATATTACAAAGAAATCAGTGAGTCATCTATTAAATTTAACTCATGAGTATGCATAAAACATAGAAACAATTATGGTGACACACATTCATATGGAAGAAAATCACAAAAACTCTACATATGCACGCTATATGAATTTGCCATTTAGAGAAAAATAAGACATCATAACTTACTCAACAAAATCATCTCTACAATTTTCATATGCCTTTTGAGTGAGAGAAATTTAAATGCTTCACTAGATAAACGCAAGGAACAACAGGTGCCATATATTGTTCCCCCTCACTAAGGCATTCATAACGTCTAATTGTTAGAATTAGGAACCCACATTTTCATGAGTTCCTTTCTTGAACATACATTAGACTTATTAATACGCAACTCAGTTTTAGACTTAAAGTCAGATATTGCCATTGGACATAATTGAGCAGTTCCTTAGTCCCAAAGTTCCTCTTCGGGTTTAGATTCTTGTTCCGAAGAGGGACATTCTTTAATATAGTGATCTAAGCTACCACATTTATAGCAACCAGATTCAAATTTTGAATTAGAAGAATTTTTACCTTTGGTTTTGTTCGATTTCAGATTCTTGTACATCCTCTTGAATTTTCGAACAAGCTTCATAGTTTCTTCTACATCAAAGTCTTCCTCTTCTTCTTCCTCTTTATCAGCCTTTAAAGCAAGTGCCCGATTTGTGGAACTTTCACCATATTGAGTTCCTAACTGGAGTTCATGGGTCAACAATGAACCAGCTAGCTGCTCTAGATTGAACTTGGTGAAATCTGTGGTTTCTTGGATAGCAGTTACTTTGGCCATCCATTTCTCCTTTGGCAAGCTCCTTAAAATTTTGCGAACCTGTTCCTCAGATGAAATATACTTTTCAAGAGACTCTAACTCGTTAACAATGTTAGAAAATCGATTAAGCATATCACGAATTCCCTCATATGGTTTCATTGCAAAGAGTTCATATTTATTCAGTTGTGAATCAATTTTAGACCTTTAAACCTCACTAGTTCCTTCGTGGGTGACTATAAGTAAACCCCATATTTGTTTAGCGGTTTTGCACCCCATGACACGGTTGTATTCATGAGGTCCAAGACCACAATATAATAGCTGAATAGCTTTAGCATTAATTTCCAATTTCTTATAGTCAATTGAATCAAAATCACATATGGGTTTAGAAACTACCTCGTTCCTTTTATTTTTGTTGTGACTTTGAAATCTCCAACCTCTATGACTCTCCATACCTGATAGTTTTGTGCCTTGATGAAGATCTCCATCCGATTCTTCCAAGTATGTGAAGAATTTCCCGTTGAACATTGGAGGTCGTAATGTTGAGTAACCTTCTTCTAGTTTCTCGGTAGAATTCATGTTCCCTCGATCTTTTTCTCAATAGCGTTTCCTACTTTTGGTGAGATCTAGCTCTGATACCAATTGTTATTTCACTAGGAACAATACAAGAGGGGGGTGAATTGTATGTGTAGAAATAAATGTAACTTTTTGCGAAATTTTAAACTTGAACAAAGAAACAAGCTAAAGGAACACAAGGGATTTTTACGAGGAAAAACTTCTTGGGCCCAACAAGAAGAAACAACCTCGACCACTAGGGATTTTGAACTCAACTCATTCACTATAATAGGCCAAAACACCTTTGTTACAAACCTATTATCTCTCGGGCTACTCCTTGAGTTCCTCTACAAACTCAAGTCCCAACAACAGTTCCCTCTAACTGTTGTTCCTCTCGAACTTCACTCGAAGTTCCTTTCTCTTTCTTTGCTTCACTCAAAGCCTCACACTTTACAGGAGTTCACTCAACCCCCTTCCCCAAACTCAAATTATAAGAGTTCTTCTCCACTCTTTTCTCAACTTGAAATACAGAATAGTAGAATGACAGAAAGTACTAATTAAACAATAAACTCATATGGCAATGAAACTTGGAACTTTGAACTTGGTGGTACTGACTCAATAAAAGTGATACTCAAATTAATACCTTTGTAGATTAATTATGACTTTGTTAGACACACATTGAACTCATTTAAGTGGTTGTCTTAAATAGCAGTAAGTTTAATGAACGTGGTTTAGATCATGTGTTAGTGGGTAAAGACATTTTCCCATGATGTTCCTTAACCAGAGGAACACGTTCCTTTTGACACCCATGATCTCCACGATCTATGTTAAACGTGTGTTATGGAAATTCTACTGCTTCCTGAATTTTAGCAACCACTTATGCAGTAAACCAAAAATCTGATTTAATTAAAAAGTATTTTAATTAATAAAACCAAAATTAAATCCTTTTATCAAAATAATATCTTTTAAAATATTTTATCTAAAAACCGAAAAAGATTTTATTTTCAATAAAGATAAAATCTTTCCTTTAAAAATATTTTCCTTAAAATCAGATTTTTAACAAACACAAAACAGTTTCCTAAATTTTAGCCTTTAACAATTCACATGACACATTATAACCGTTGCATCATATAATACTTGTCTAGTTCCTTTAATTTTGTTAGTTCCTTAACAGTGTCAGTTCATCAATTCCTTATAGAGGAACTGATAAACACTATCTTATAATTTTAGTCAGTTCATCGTTTTAGACACATGTTTCCTATACTAGTTCCACTAACATAGTTCCATAGGAATAGTTCCTTTATTCACAGGAACAGCTCCATAGTTCCAATTCATTACCTTATGAAGATCTTTGTTTCTTACATAAGAAACCTAATTACAGCCTTATGTAACTAAGCTCTTCTTCTCTTGGAGTTCCAACACAGGAACTTCACTTATTATCTTTATAAAGCACCATTGTTAATTCATGAACCTTGCACACATAAAACTTGTAAACCTTGTTAGTTATTACTTTATTTTGTCATCATCAAAACCATATTGGCTCAATAATTTCCCCCTTTTTGGTGATGACAAACCAAGGCAAAGTAATATAAAAACTAACACAAATAAAACATAATATACCAACGCAAGATCATGTTAAGTAGAGAATGAACCAGAATAAGAACAATAAATAAGCTACTTTGCCATTATCTTCCCCCTTTTGACATCATCAAAAAGCGTATTGTTTTTCAAGAATTTATGATCAATCTTCCAAACTTATAGTGACACCACACCACCATAAATATATAATTAATGGTCAAACATGAGTTTAAATTTTTCAATTTGCTCAAACATCAGTCTAGTAATATTAGCCATCCCCATGCACATGTTAATCAATTAGTTAAAGAAGCAAAAGCATACTAAACATAAACCACCACTATACCAAAGTGCAATCCATAGAGTAGAAAACAAAGAGAATGTCCAATAAAATTCAAAGAGAAGATCAAAGGCTCATTTCTATGAAGGAATGATTGGAATAGGCTAACTAAAAAATATATATATCTATATGAATTGGTCACTTGTTCTTCCACCATTACATTTCCTCAACTTGCAGTTTACTTTGTGATTTGCCTTTGAAAACACACGTCAGTTCATATTAAATAACATGCAGTTCATTACTTCTTTTTCGGTATTTTGAATGGAAATTTGCTGTCTGTTCCTTGCTTTAAGTTTCAACGAACTAATTAATTCCTTTTGTTTACTTCAGATTTGATACGAAAGGAACATACATGAGACTACTAGAACCCATAGAGTTTATAACAGCTTTGAAGAAGTAGGAACTTCAATAACTTATGGAACATTGAATCTCTTCTCTATCTCCCTCTCACACATCTCTCCTTTTTCATCTCCATATCAACTTATTCTCCCTCAAACTTTTCTTTTTATTTCCTTAGTTCCCCCTCAAATGTTGCATCATCATCAATATTTAAAGTTATAGTGGAGGAACACAAATTGAAGAATTTGGATATATAGTGAGCTGATTTGAATGAAAATTATATGTAAATGTGATATGAAAGTTTTGATAATCTATAGAATGATGTTGCTCGTTTATACTCATAATTTGGACATTCACATGTAATGCACTCAGTGTGGGTGGAATGTATAATAAATGAGTGCCTTGAATGAAAGGAACTACACTTTTTACTTCCTCTTCCTTTTGACTATCAATTAGCAATATGGACAGTAAGGGTAATATTACAAAGAAATCAGTGAGTCGTATATTAAATTAACTCATTACTATGCATAAAACATAGAAACAATTATGGTCACACACATTCATATGGAAGACAATCATAAAAACTCTACATACGCACGCAGATGAATTTGCCATTTAGAGAAAAACAAGACATCATAACTTACTCAACAAAATCATCTCTATAATTTTTATATGCCTTTTGAGTGAGATAAATTTAAATACTTCACTAGATATATGCAAGGAACAACAGGTGCCATATATTGTTCCCCCTCACTAAGGCATTCATAATGTCTAATTGTTAGAATTAGGAACCCATATTTTCTTGAGTTCCTTTCTTGAACATACATTAGACTTATTAATACGTAACTCAGTTTTAGACTTAAAGTCAGATATTGCCATTAGACATAATTGAGCAGTTCCTTTGTCCCAAAGTTCCTCTTCGGGTTTAGATTCTTGTTCCGAAGAGGGACACTCTTTAATATAGTGATCTAAGCTACCACATTTATAGCAACCAGATTCAAATTTTGAATTAGAAGAATTTTTGCCTTTGGTTTTGTTCGATTTCAGATTCTTGTACATCCTCTTGAATTTTCGAACAAGCTTCATAGTTTCTTCTGCATCATAGTCTTCCTCTTCTTCTTCCTCTTTATCAGCCTTTAGAGCAAGTGCCCGATTTGTGGAACTTTCACCATATTGAGTTCCTAACTGGAGTTCATGGGTCAACAATGAACCAGCTAGCTGCTCTAGATCGAACTTGGTGAAATCTTTGGTTTCTTGGAGAGCAGTTACAATGGCCATCCATGTCTCCTTTGGCAAGCTCCTTAAAATTTTGCGAACCTGTTCCTCAGATGAAATATACTTTCCAAGAGACTCTAACTCGTTAACAATGTTAGAAAATCGATTAAGCATATCACGAATTCCCTCATATGGTTTCATTGAAAAGAGTTCATATTTATTCATTAGTAAATCAATTTTAGACCTTTTAACCTCACTAGTTCCTTCGTAAATAATTCCACAACTTTTTTTTAATAAAATGAGCAACCAATGTTACAAATTTTACATGTTTGGCCAATATGTCATAGTATATGAATTAAATGACCCAATCTCAATTAAGAGGAAAAATTGCAAATCTAATTAAGTTAAATTGTATGATGATCCATCTTACATTTTAAAAATGTGTTCTCCATATTCAAATGGATTAATCATATAATTTGACATAATTAGATTGGTAATTATGATCTTCGAATTGATTTTAGGCCGTTTGACGTGTCTCGCTTTAAATGGCCAAATTCCAATTAGCCAAACACAAATCTCAAAATTTGATCTCAAATTAATCATTTCTCTCTAAATGACTTAATAATCTTCAATTAATTTCTCAAAAGCCTGCAAATTAGGAAGTAAACCTCTTCTTCTAAGACCTCTTAAAAATCATAAGCGTGATCACTAATTATGGTGGTTATTTCAATCCTCGATTAATCCGTTAATTAGAGCGGTTAACTCAAACTTTTCATTTAATCATTAATTAGGGTGATTATCTTGAACCTTGGTTAATCGCTAATTAAGGTGATTAACTTAACCCTCTTTATTTAATCAGTAATTAGAGTGATTATCTTAAACCTTAATAATCGTTAATTAGGGCGATTATTTTTCTCGTTTAATAACTAATTAGAGTGATTAGCTTAAACCTTGAATAATCACTAATTAGGGTGATTACTTCTTTCCTTCCTTATCAATCACTAATTAAGATGGTTATCTTAATCCTTCATATTTAATCACTAATCAAAGTGATTATGTTAATCTCGTTTCAATCACTAATTGGAGTGATTCCCTTATTCCTAATAGATTTGTTTAATTCTAAAGGTGAGTTATTCATAATCTATTCTTTCCTTTTCTTTCCCCAATGGAATTGGCCATTTAGGTTGAGACATAAGATCGAACTACGATGGTTTTGATCCATGAGTGGATTCCAATCCCGCAATGATTGGTACGTAGTGCAACTTCAGTGCTCAAACGTACCATGCACAAATGATATATTGGTCCTAAAAAAATAGTTGATGTGTATATGTGCAGACTATGTGATTTTCTTTCTTTTCAATAGCCATGATTACTTTAAATGGAAAATAACGCATTTAGTAAGAGCCCGTTCTTTAGAATGGAAGAGGAGACGAGTTCCAGACGTTCGCATCTCTTAACCTAAACCCCGAACCCTATCTCATGGTATGAAAGACCAATTTTCAAAAAGCCTTATCCATATGAAGTCATCATCGTTTTAAATGATATTTCTTGAAATTGATTTTAAAATAATTTATTAAATAAATTTGTCCCTATTCAAATACTAATATGCTGGTGACTTCCAAGTTTTCTAAAACTCATAGTCCAATGAGAGACTTTCGTGGGATTCTGATCGTTAATTAAGATAGTAAAAAAATCGGATACCACAGATAAACCTAGGAACCGCTCTTTTTGAGTTCCTTCATCTTGCGTCTTGTCCGACATGGATAGTCTCCATGGAAATAATCTTGGATTCAGTATAAAGTGGGAATTAAAACTCCCTTTGACATTATTTAGGGAAAATATTCAAAAATATCTAGTTCTAAATATTACTCCCTCCTTTTACTTTTATTCTTCTGAGAGCCTCTTTGTAGTGGCGGATCCAGGAATTGAGCCACGTGGGTTCGGAGTTATTCGAACATAAATTCTAAATTACATATTACTATCTAGAGTTATATTTTTTTAAAAGGAAAACTTTCAACAATTATACTTAGCGGGGCTTCCATTCTTGATTACCGTACAAAAAAAATTAAGTAACTATATATCTATGATATGAAACATGAAAAAAATAAAATATTAGCAACTAGCACAAATGTGAAATATAAAATGACTAATTAAGAACGAAACAACACGACCACAATAATAAGATCTTTGCATTTTGGGTGATATTGAGCTCTGCCAAGAATTTTATTTAGAAGTGATGTATAAAAATTCTTCCATGTAAAAAAATAATATTTACACTTTTACTTTATAAAATGCACATATAAAATTTATAAAAATATATAACATTAATCCTTCACATTTTAACACGCTTCTCATTTCATATCACATAAATATAACATAAGACAAAGGGATGGAAAAAAGAAAAAGAATGACAAATGAAAATTTAACATAAGACAAAGGGAGGAAAAAAAGAAAAAAGGAATGACAAATGAATATATAATATCAGACAAAGGGAGGGGAAAAAGAAAAAGTGACAAAATGAAATAAATCTTCCCGTAAGGAATCGAACGTACGACCCAACACACAAATACTCAATGTAATAACCCGATTTTTTTTAAGAGCATTTTAATTAGCGTTAATTATAATTATAAAGTCAATTATGTTTCGAAAAATTCTTATTTTATTTAAGTCAGAGTATGAATTTTTAATTGAGATGTTGTAATGTTTTTATTAATTTAATTTTATAAAGATATTATTATTTAATATATTTTGGACTTCTAGCTATTTAAAAATATGTTCAACGGTATTTGGGTTGAGTAGGAAACTTAAGCTGGTTTCTCATTTTATATTCATTCTCTCCCTTCCCCAAAAAAAACGAAACCCCAACCCATTCATTTCCCTCTCCCGTGAAAAAAAACCCCAAAACCCAAAGACCCCATTTCTCTCTCTCCTCCTCCCGTGTGAAACCCAAACCCCATGAAACCCTCACCTCTCCACATCTCTCTCTTCCCCTATGCTGCTGCTGCATTAACCGATGCTCGCCGGAGCTTCATCGTCGGCCGCCGCAAGCTAACAGCCTTGCCCTATGCTATATCTCTCTCTCTCCTCTGTTTTGTTCTGCTCGCTGCTGCATCGAGATCCGGCGTTCGTCGCCCATGTCGCCACCACCTCGGTGCTCGCCGCCATCTCCTGTCGTTGCTGTTGGCCTCGTCGATGCTCTGCTGTGCTCGCCGCTGCTGCGTGGTGGTGTTCTTGCCTTCTCCTTCCTCCTTAAGCTAAAGCTCTAGTTTGGTACTACCCTTTTTAATCTCTCTTTCAGTTGAATTCATTTCCATCCTAAGTTCTGAATATTATTAAGAACTTCACTGCAAATTATGCGATTAAATGAAAGAATTTGGGCTGATTGATTATATGGATGTGATTATGATGATGTTGAATTTATCGTTGTATGTGAATTGATTATTCGAATATGATAATGTTGTGAATTATGTGATGGAAGGGGGGTGTTATTAAATGACTGTTAATTGTTTAGGGAGAACCTAAATTTAAGTAGTCTTCAAGATAAGTGATGATCTTGGTGTGGTTTTGATTGATTTGAAGAATAATTCTAATTATAAGTTAATCAAATTGGGTTGAATATGTTCCTGATATTTCATTTATGAAATTTATGTTGTGGAATTTGCTTTAGTTATATATTAGTAACAATGAAATGAGTTTTTGATTTGGATATTAGTTACTAAAAAAATTTGAACTTCCTTCACGGACTAATGTTTGGGAATTCACAGTATTGATGTCTTATATGATACTTTAGGTTGTTATAAAATCAGATTATTATGGGTTGTGTTATTGTTTCAACTTAACTATAGTTTCATGCTTGTAAGTCAATCTTGTATTTTATGAAATGGGATGAATTAGTTCTTTCTCCTATGAGAATTGTTGTTATCGCTGAGTTAATTAAAGAAAGTTGGCGAGAGATTAAGGTTGATCGAGTCTTGTATGAAAAATGTTAGTAAGTTGAGGAGATAAATGGCTTTGAGAAAACTTAACTAGACTTAAATGTTAACAAATAAATATCTAGTACTGAACAAGATGTATAACTATAAATTGTTGGGTTGTGAGGATATTTTATTGTAGAAAGTATTAAGTGGTTTGTAACTTAAACAAGTGGGTAAGCTTATGATGATGTTCTAACTACAGCTGGATTGGTTGAGTTTAATCCTAAGAAGATGATTAATTAGTCGACAGTTCATAAGAAGGATATGATACGAACGTCATATATAAACCTTAAACTAGTGTACATTTAACGAACTTTAGATCTCCAAGTTAAAGTTAAGTCACGTTAGATAACCTCTAACAGGAGACCTATGCTTATTGTGGTCAATCTTTCATTGAGTTTAAAGTAGTTTAACAATATACACGATGTAATAATCCGTATTTTGGGAGTTATTGTGCTATAAATAAGAAAATATAAAATAAAAGTGAAAGTATTTTATAATATAGTTTAGGCAAGCCTACAGTTATAATTTAAATATACAACTTACCTTCATACCTAATTATATTCGGTTTTGTTAAATAATAAATCAGAATTTGAGTTGGAAACAAATCCTATTAAATCAAGGTTTCTCATGCTATAAATAGGAGAGAAGAGAAAAAAAATAATAAAATAAAACCCTAAGTTTTCACCAGCCGTTTTTACCCCAAAATCTTCTCTCTCTCTCTCCTCTTTTCTTCTCCCTCCTCGTCACTTTCCTTTCCCCTCTCTCCGGTGCTACCTTCTTTCCTTCTCCCCTGTGTTTGCGTCGACTACCATCGACGTGCGAGTGTGTGAGCGGGGTCTAGCAAGTGTGTGCGAGGCTTCGCGTGTGTGTGGCGAGGGTTTGTGCGTCGCTGTTGTGCGAGTCATCGGTGGGTCGTATGCATACTAAGGTGGGTCGTATGCATAACTCAAGTAGGCGGAAGGTTCCGTGCGATCTTGGGGGTATGCATACTAAGGTGATGGATGTGGAACGGAACGAAACTGTATTTACATTCCATCTAATAGACCAAGTTGTCTATTAAGGATTAAGTAGCCCGTATGATTCTAGAAAGATGACGGTGCCCGTTCGATGCCAATTAAACTATAAAATTGAATTACAATATTCTTGTAGTATCATGTCTAGGAATGATTATTATTATTCTATGTATGTTTAATGTGTTATTTAACTGTTTATGTACGTACTCAGCATAGCTGATTGTTTGTTATTTGTGATGTTTGTTGACCTGTGGTGAACCATTGATATTTAATGGGGAGCAGATTAGGTATGATGATGATGCTGCATGAGTGGGGCATACGGGGGTTACTTTCTGGATTATGAACTTTTCAGTGTTTCGTTGAACTTATTGAATAATTAGTATTCATAGATAATGGTTTGAAATAAAGGGGTCCTTAGTGATTCCCGAGTTGTAATTAACGTAAACATTTTATTTCCGCTGCAAGGTAGTTTTCTTAACAAGGAGTTGTTAACGTTTTGATTTTTTTTATTATGCCTTGCGTTTCACCGCGGCGGTAACACTCCCAAAGTCGATGCAACGTAGTTTAGACTTGTATGGATTTTGGGGGTGTTACAAAAACTGGTATCAGAGCCAAAAGTTCCTATTTTCAAAAGATGTTTTAAAAGATTTTAAAATGGGTAGTATGGGATAAGAGCATATAGATTACTTTTGCGTGCATTAAATCATAGGAATGATTTTATTTGTACTGCCTTTCTTGCCTTTATTTGTCTGATTCTATGAAATGTGGTGTGGTTGCTTGATTGAATTGGTGAAAGGTTCTTTTGAATCTTTGAAATGTGAATAGAGTAGGAGGATATACGAGGATAGTGGTTGAAGGCACTAAAATTCGATAGTAAAATATTTTAATTGCCTAAAATTTCGAATTAATATAATATTCCAAAGATGTTTCATAAAGGTATTGAACTAAAACCTTATTTCGAATATTTTAGGAAAGAATCATATAGATTGTTATAAATATTTTGACTTGGAGTTCTAAAAATTGAACCTAATTGTTTTACCTCTTATATATGTTTATATATAATGTATACCTAAAAACTTTAAATTCACAACACTTAGACTACTTTCCTTCTTTAAATTCGCAGATGGTTTACGACATAGGTCCTAAGGAATACCTGATGAAACACCGAATAGCGGAAGATTGGGACATCTGGTCCCATAAGATGAGAGCTGCTATGGAGTATAGGACCTTACAGGGAGATACTAGACTAAAGACTGAAATGGAGAAAATATATTTTATGCTGCAGTACGTCCCTAAGGAGGAACCTTACCTTTTCGTACACCGTAGATATGGGGATATATGGTCAGAAAATGGAAATTTTAATAGGGTCAAACACACTTACTGGAACCAATACCTTCCTACTGTAGGACATTTTATTACTGATCTAAAATACTGTGAAAATGAATGGAGAATTCGTGAGAAAAGAAGTTGGGAGCCCTCTACCTCATCACCTTTAGTTCGAGGAACCTATCATGTGGGGGAAAGCTCGGGAATTAATGTGAATTCTGAGAATCCTGGAGTTAAATCTGAGCCGCAAGCGTCCTTTAGAGTTGCAAAAAGAGCTAGGTACCAAACTTTTGAGGATGAGTTCATACCCGAGAACTACATAGCGCCAAACCTCAGAACTGTTACCTATATTTCCGATGATGAGGGGAATAATAGGACTTTCATCGCAGTGATTGAGGAAGATAATGCTGAACCTATACTTGACTTGGAAAATGAGGAAGAGGGAGATCCTAATGAAAATGAGCCTGTTGAAGAGGGAGATCCTAATGAAAATGAGCCTGTTGAAGAGGGAGATCCTAATGAGAATGAGCCTGCTGAGGAGGATCCGATTGAGGAAAACGAAGAAGAAGCAGAAGAAGAGGCCATAGAAGAAGAACCTCTGGAGGAGGAACCTCTGGAGGAAGATGAACCTATAGAGGATGACGAGTCTTCTGAGGACGAATCTGACATGGAAGAAGGAATAGAAAATCCTAATTCAGATGACGAAGCTCACCATTATAGTCTTTAGTTTCTTTTGGTTATATAATTAGGATTAGAATATTATTTGATTCGTTTATTTCAGTTTTAATAAGGCTTGCATGCCAAGTAGCAAATTAGTATTCTTTTATTCTTTTATTTATTCATATTATGTTTTCCTTGGAAACAATAAGTTTTACCTTTTTCAATAATAATACAACAGTTTTATTCTTTTATTTGATGTAACGTCTTATTTGAGATGTTTATATTGCAAGTCAATAGAGACTTAATGATTGTTCGCAATAAAGACGTGTTATATAAATGTGCCAATGTGTAGTAGTTAAATAAATCAACGACTATGTGCATGTCGCTGAAACAGCCGTTGTGTCATTTTTCAGCGCAGAATGGTTCGTCAAGGCGGCACGCCTGATACCTCTCTGAATGTCGAACAATCGATTCGTGATCTAGTGCAGATCACAGCTAACCTAGCCCAAGGACATCACCGGGATGGGGACTTGTCTGAAAAGGTAGCCCGTAGGAATCCACCAGTTCTGAATGGGAAAGGGGGACCTGAAGAATTGGAAAAATGGGTTGGGGAGTTTGATAAGCTGTTCTTTACCCTCTCCTGTCCAGATGACAAGACTGTGCCCTTAGCAAGCTATTACCTACAGGGGGATGCCCATTTTTGGTGGACTCAAGCTAAGGACCACCTCCTTAAACAACCTGACTTTGGGTGGGAAACCTTCAAGAAAGCCCTGAGGGATAAGTATTACCCACCATACCTCAAAAAGCAGAAAGCCCAAGAGTTTATGATGCTAGAATAAGGGAACCTGTCTGTTGAGGAGTATTACCGTAAATTCATTGAGTTGATGAGATTTGCTCCTGAAATTGCCCCTACTGAGGAAGCTAAGGCCTCACGTTTTGAATTAGGGCTCACCCTTGACCTACAAGGGAGACTGGGGGGAGATACGTTCACCTCGTTGGACCATGTCTTTGGCAAAGCTGCCCACCTGTATGCCATAAGGAAACGAGAGGAAGGGGGTAAACAAGGTGAGAAGCGAAAGGAGAATCCAAACCCCGAGGTTCAAAGGTTTGAAAAGAAACACCATGGGAACCAAAACAATCAAACCTCCCAAAGAAACTTTGGTAAGGGACCCAACAACAACAACAACAACAACACTCCACACAACAACAATAACCGCAACAATAACACCAACAATCGCAGACCTGAGCGTGTGTACAGGTGTAAGAAGTGCCCAAACAACCATCCTGGGCGAGATTGCGAGGGTAATAAGGTGGAGTGTCGTGAATGTGGAAAATTGGGGCATAGAGCGTATGAGTGCTACTCAAAGAATAAGGTTAACCCCAATGGTCAGAAGAAAGGGAACTATGGAGACAAGCCTAGAAATGGGAATGGGAATGGTGGAAATGCATACAATGGGTCAGGAAACTCTAATTACTCTAAACCACCAACTAATGCAAATAATCAGGCACCATCTGGGAACCATCTGACCAACAACAATGATAATAAGGGCAAAGGGAAGCTGTATATGATGACAGCTAGTGAAGAAGAAGCTCGTAGAGATGTTGTCACTGGTATTTTCTCTATTAACTCAATTCCTGTTAAAGTATTGTTCGATTTTGGAGTATCTTTGTCTTTTATTGGCCATAAAACTGTTAGAACTCTAGCACTGGTTGAGTCCGAGTCAATTTCTATGCCTATAATTATTCCGTCTGGGGATACTATTAATTGCTCTAAGAAATTCTTGAATGTTTCGTTGAAAATAGGGGAGGGCTTCTTTCCTTTCGATTTAATAGAGTTTAACTTATTGAACCTAGACGTCATTTTGGGGATGGACTGGCTTGGGAAGTACAAGGCTAAGATAGACTGTGATGCACAGAAAGTGGAACTGAGAGATCCTTCGGGAAAAAGGGTGTCATATAGGAGAATACCTCGAGAACCAGGGATTAAGGTAATCAATGCTTTGTAACTTAAGGGTTATATAGACAAAGGATGGCCTCTCTTTATGTGTTCTGTGAGAAGGGTTGAGGATGATCCGTTGAAACCTGAAGATGTGCCTATAGTCAGCGAATTTCAGGATGTTTTTCCTGAAGAAATACCTGGTATGCCGCCAAGGAGAGATGTAGAGTTCACTGTTGACTTAGTACCTGGAACTGGACCTATCTCAAAGGCCCCATACCGAATGGCTCCAGCAGAAATGAACGAGCAGAAATACCTGGTTTGTGCAAGTGTATCCTCTAAGAGTGCTAATATGTCCGAGCTTCAACAATGGAATGAACAATACGGTGAGGGAAAATCAAGGAAGAAGTCGACACCCAGTTACTTCATGTGAATTTTTTTTGTATATACAAAGGGTACATCTCTTTTTTAATTCCTTCCCCCACCATCTCTCTCTCTCACATCTCTGGTTCATCTCAATCAGAAGCAATGTTGTGTTGTCCTGTGAACCATAGCTTCTATAAGTTGTAATTTTGGCACTCGCATTACGTATTCTTAGGATATGTAATTCTGTATAAAAAAGGGAGGGTGCCTGTTGAAGTCTTGGCACATTGCTTCCCTTTGTTTCATTCTTCTCCCCCACAAAGTTTCCTCTGTGATTTAGAAGTTACTGAGGGTTGAGAAACTGAGGATGTAAAGTAGGAAATTGTGTTTATGCTCTATAGCACTTGACCACATTCTTCATTGTTACGACCACTTACCAGCTAATGATAAATGCTTACTGTTGAAGTCTTTCGAGACTATATATATGATGTGCCAGTAATTTTCCTTAAGTGGATTATGTTATTAGTTTGTTTTGTTGGGTTTTAGATTTGTGGCTTATGTCGTGTATGCGATCAAAATTGATTTATTCAAGTGAATATGTGGTAAGGAATTATATTTCTGTTTAATGGTTACATAATTTACATTTGAACATTTGAACTTTATTTCACATTGTTTAGTTTTATTACTAGGGATCTCAATTGGGTTGGCCGGGTGTAGAATTTAGGGGTGTGCACTGGCCCGAGATCAGACTGGATTGGAACCGGTTGGACCGAAATCTGAAATTTTTTTGGACTGGTTTCGGTCCGATTCAGTTTTGGACCTGTTGGATCGGAATATATACTTTTTAGTTGATTTAACGGTGTTTTCACCAGGAATCCTAGAGTTTTAAAAATTCACTAGGTACCCTCGTGCTTTTTAAATTCACCAGGTATCTCTGGGTTTTATGATAATACATCAAAATGCCCTTAATGACTAAAAGCAGTTAACTCCTTTAATCACTAACCATAATTATTTTTAAACCCTAACCCTAATTCCTCGCCCTTGGTTTTCTGCCATCGATGCTAAAATAAAAAGGAAGACCGACAATAAAATTAATGAAAATCAATTATCCTAAGTTTCAGGAATTTATGCGAGTTATGCGAACATGTTCTAAGAGAAAATTTTGGGACGAAAATCATGAAAATTGAAGGGGGTGGGGTGGGGTGGGGTGAAGGGGGGAACTCGAAGAGGGTGGGGGGTAAGGGGGTTGTAGCTGCGAAGTAGGGGTGGGGTGGGGTGGGGGGTGGGGTGGGGTGGGGTGTTGTAGAAATCGAAGGGGGTGGGGCTGATGTTTAAAGGTGAGGGACTTAAGGTTAGGGTTAGGGTTATGGTTAGGGGGTTAGGGTTAGGGTTAGGGTTTAATTAGGGTTAATTAGGGTTTAAAACCAAAAATTAAGGTTAATGAATAATGACTAATGGAGTTAACCGCTGTTAGTCATTAAGGGAATTTTTGATGCATTACCATGAAACTCGGGGTTACTTGGTGAATTTTCAAAAGTGCGAGGATACCTGGTGAATTTTTTGAAAACTCGAGGGTACTTGGTGAAAAAATCGTTGATTTGAACATATATACAAATTAAATGCATTAAAATTTGATAATTTTAATAATAATAATCCTAAATGTAATAAATAGTAGGTTTTTAACTTTCTACCTTTTAAACTTTTTTTAACAAATAAACCTTTTTTTTAACTAAAAACGCAGAAATTCTGGTCCGTCGGTGCGGACCGGACTGGATCAGAAACCCGTAATCGAGATTTTCGGTGGATCGAGGATTGGTCTGACCTTAGTCTTTGCACAGCCTTAATAAATATGGTCCCTGCACCGACGACCACCTAAAAATCTCACCCCCCCATCCCCGCTGCCCACCGCCCAATACGAGGAGATTTCCAAACCCATCCTCACACTAATGGGAACGTATTTAAAATTATCCTCGCCTCATCTAAGAGTGTAAAATAATTAAAGTTATTAAGCATATAACATGGATGTTTTTATAAATATGTAATCTGATTTGTAATAGATATGAGGCTATTGGCCAGAGCGCGCGGGGGGATGGGAGTGGGACGAGTATAATATAAAATTCACAACTATTGCACCACCCATGGCTGGTACGATTTTAATCACCATCGCCGTCCTATCACCCGGCAAACTTAGACCCATCCTCGCCCAAGTGAGGTGGGATAGGGCAAGTCTTCTATTTGACTCGTTCCAACTAAATCCCTAGTTATTACATTCTTATAACTTTAACCAATTAATAATTAAATAATTATATTTGGATATTGAGCTTCCTACTTAATTACGATCCTAATTTGAATTAATATGAATTTAAATAATTTCTGACGGTTTCACTACAAAATTTATTTTTCCCTTTGTAGATGATGTATGGCCTTAAGCACAATATAAACCATCATCTTATATAAAAAGAGAATTGGGGTTTGGGTGCAAAAGGGCATGCGCACCATCCCAACTTCTCTTATAATACCAATCATGTCCTCTTGTATTTTTTGGGCCCCTTTTTAGGAACCTATTGGTAAGAAGCATTTTCCTCTGGACTACCCTCGCACAGGGTCACTCACCCAAAAGCCCAATAAGTTGCCAACCCCCCATACAATACTATATAGAGTAACTCGTGAAAATTGATTATATATGGACTACATACTTCTCCACCCCATACTACTCCTTACTATACAGATCAAGGCACATAATTTTCGATGGTACATTATTATATGGTTATCATCAGTCGTTATTTATAGAAAATTAAAATGTGATTGGAGTTAGTGATATATCATTTTATTTGGAGGGTAGAGAGCATCAGGGGTGTAAATGACGCGAGTCGTGCTCAAGCTTAAGAGGAAAATGGTCGAGCTTGAACTAACTCGACTCGACTTGTTACCATTTTCACCGAGCTTTGACCGAGTCGAGTTTTGACCGAGTGGATCTCCAGTAGCTTGCAAGTGTCTTGTTATAAAAGCAACCCTAAGGTAGAATATATGTTGAATTTAGTCATTTAGATAAATGGATATTTAACGTTAAAAAATGCATTGACAAACGCACACAGTTAAAGTATGAAGAAAAAAAAAATATTAAGGGAGCAATAAATATTCAATAATCCAAAAACCAATATTTGATACGTCTTCTAATATCCAAAAGTTTGAATTGGATAATCTTTTCGTCTCTGATATCCAAATAGTCAAATTGGGTTAAAATCGTTCAAATGATAATGATATTTAGATTTTAATATAAAGGTCCTCAGTCTTAACTCATGACAGTTTTCAAGAGGAAAAAGTATTGTGTGCATGAACTGTAAAGCCCAAAAAGGGAAAAGGAAAACAGATTTAGAGAAAAAAAAATGACATGGCTGGAATTTTGACAAAAGTTAAGGCGGAAGATTGCGCTGTAAAATATGATGTAATTTGTTAGAATAGGAGTATTTTGTATAATAATATAGTAATTTATATTCTTTTTGGTGTTTATATCTTAGTTTATACATAATTGTATTCAAAGATTAACTTTACATGTATATGTATCTATAAATACTTGTACCTATTACAAAATTTTATTCCAGATATGAACTGTTATTAGAAACTCATGTTGGCTACTGCATATATAGCACGCGGTTCTCCAACTAGTTCTATGATAAACTAAATATGATTTAAAATTTCGATTGCGATTAAATATGTATGTTCTTAGACAATACACCAAGATGTATATTATTATAGAAAATTCTTATTGCCATCATAACCCATCATAAGAGACTTGAGCTACAAATTGATTTCAAACTAAGGTCATTACAATGGCGTTGGTTATATATTAATATTCTGGGAATCTAATTTCAAACAAAAAAAAAACCCAACTTCTAGTCAAGATTACATGATCATCGGCCACGACATTAGATTCTTAAAGAATTGTCAAGTAGATTCAGGAAATTAAACACGTGAATCGAATTTTACTCAAGCTTATTGTGGAAAGTATCTCATAATGATGTCGATAAATTCATATTAGTTCGATTCAGGTTTAGATAGGTTTTAATTTGGGTAAGAATCAGATCATGTATATATATTATAGAGGTGATAATCACTACATAAGGAGAAGAAAAATAAAATACATAATTGAGATGGGTTATCATCATATCATAAATTTGCATCGCAATGTTGGTTCGAATTTTGAAACTAAGAAGTGAAAAAGATATGATAATTTGACCCAATGATAAACAATTAGATTCTCCGAAAACAAATAATTTGTTACAAATACAAAGTATGTCAGAAAAAGAATTATAGCTAATTGTTAATTAAAAATTCTTGAAGATCTCAATAGATACTAATATATATACCAAATAAAATTAAAATGTAGCTTAGAATTGCCAGGGATCCCCTTTCCATTGTCTTAAGAACAAATTGTCTCAATGTTGAATGCTAACTTTTATGTACACGTAATAAATTAAAGAATTCTCTATATTATGGAATACTATATGATCTAACTAAAAAGAACCAAAGACATGAATAGGAGCACATGGAGAGTTCCAAGCTCTAGCATGCAACCTCAAAATCTCTTTAGCCTTTCATTAGTCTTAGCCTCACAATCCACTTGCAAAACCAAGCACAATTGAATCACCACTCCAAGCTATACCATCTCCTGGACCACACCAGGGCTCCTCGAAAACTTTGAGATCCCGAACAATATCCTTATCCACCTCTTCGTGGCAAAGCGAGACATTCGTAGGATCTCTCGACACCACAACCAAGCCCGCGCCATGGCCTAGCAGCTCGCCCCTCCCCTCAGCACAACCACATAGGTGGTACAACACTGCAAGCACCATCTCTCTCATCCTTTTATCATTAGACTCGAGCAAGAGGTTAACGATCCTTGGTACCACCCCAACTTTGACATTTCTGACTTTGTTACTCCCCAAGGGCACGCTAGGGCCAACACTTTAAGCCCGCCCTAGTAGCCTTGGGAGAGACATTATCGTTAATTAGTTGGACTCTTTGTATAACATATCATCATTACTCAGTTCTGTGTCATTCTTACTCATTTCTATGTCCTTTTTAAGCAAATTTACATCACTTTCCCCTATTTTATTAGTATTTTTCAACTCTTTATATACCGTATAGTTATTACTCAATTCTATGTCATTATTACTCATTTTTATGTCATTTATTAACCAATTTGTATCATTTTCCCTACTTTCTAATTATTTATCAACTATTTATATAACATGTGACTATTACTCATTTCTCTATCATTCTTACTCATTTGATGTCAATTTTCAGCAAATTTGTTTCGTTTCCCCTTATTTTATTATTACTTTTCAACTTTTTATGTACCATATACCCGTTTCTATAATATTTTTACTTGTTTTTATGTCATTTTTCAACAAACTTGTACCAAATCGCCACCCATTATGCTAATTTGAAATAAGTAGGTTGTAGAAAAGAAGCCTCCACAAAACGATCAAATAGAACTTCTGCACAAATACAATCATATTCTAAGATAAGGTGAAAAGAATTTATGACTAAAACTCAAAGAACATAGCCACTCTGAATCTGAAATGAACATACACTATAACTCTACCTGGATAATCCAACTCAGATAATGGGCTATAATACTATCTCCACCTCGTATAAATATCTTTGCTCTGAATTTCAGCTACACCCAGGAAAATCATTTTCTTCAAATTCAATCTAAAGTACTACCAACAATCTTAAAAACATTGTCATTGTCAATAACTGGAATGTTTTGTCAAAATATTTGATGTTGCTCCAACCATATTATGCTCAACAATGGAATGCAGAGACCTTTGTAGAATTTAAAAGAGGAGGTAAGAATAAGAGAAGTAAGTATTACTGCTTGCTCATGTTATATATCAATTAATGTGACTACATGAGGCCTTAAATAGGCTTAGGAATAAACCAACAAATCTAAAAACTAGGCACATGACTAGGTAGTGGCCTAATGGATGAGACCCACTCCTATACTACATAACAAGATTAAGCTAACACATGCTAAATTATTTAATAAACAACGCACTAACATATTGCTAGACCTTAGGAACTACTCAACTACTCTTAACTAAGAAATGTTCCTATAATTTTGGGAGCACTTCCAACACACTCCCTTGCTCTAAAATTAGGAGCCAACATTAAACATTGTGTCACAATCTTGCTTCTTGGTAATTCTTCCCGCATGATGGACCTTCATTTTTTGTTAATCTTCATGGAGCACTTCTCTCCATTAACATGGAAGCACTTCTATTCCTAATGTAATGCACTTCTCATTACCATCTTCAAATTTATTGATGCACTTCTCATCAACCTTCAATGAGTGAAGCACTTCTCTCCATAAACAGTCTTCGACGTAGTCTTGCAAATTTGACCACATCCACTACTAGAATTTCGAAAACCGTGTCTGCATTGGCTACGACTTCCAGCATTATCAGATTGTCAATTATTTGATTTTCTTGTGAAGGTTGCCCCATCACCCTAAATATTTTCTCCCTCCTTTTTTTTTTATAATATCCGAAAATAATTTCATGGGCTAAAAGGAAACCCATCCACACATCTAAAAAAAACCATTACCTGCCATGGTTGAAAACACACTCAAATTTTTTTTTTTTTGTTTCTATAATTTTCTCTCCTAACTTTTTTTTTTATCTTTCTTTCTCTCCTTTCTTTTTCTTTTTCTTCTTCATTTCTCTCTATTTTTTTTGAGGATCTAACCTGATGCTCTTGATACCATGTAGAATATAAAAGAGGAGGTAAGAATAAGAGAATCAAGTATTACTGCTTGCTCATGTTATATATCAATTAATGTGACTACATGAGGCCTTAAATAGGCTTAGGAATAAACCAACATATCTAAAAACTAGGCACATGACTAGGTAGTGGCCTAATGGATGAGACCCACTAACATATTGCTAGACCTTAGGAACTACTCAACTACTCTTAACTAAGAAATGTTCCTATAATTTTGGGAGCACTTCCAACAACCTCGGAGATCTTCCTCTGTACTGTACTAGCTCTACCTATTCAAGATACTAGCTTGTGAAGAACAATATTAGTTTGCATAAAAACTCTATGGTAGAGCTTTGACATCCAAGATAGTTATTGCAAATGAAATGACTAAAAAATCAAATTGATTTTAAGTTTTTAATAGCTCTGATGCTGTGTCTATCTGAACATAGCAATAAATGCTAAATGACCCTAACTAATGTATGTTCTTAGGCCTCATTGAAGAGCAAGACCCTAAATCTCAACACCAAACCTTTTCTCCAACCTTTCCTCCTTCCAATCCGAACCATCTCCACCTCGTCTGTCACCGGCGCCAGAGATACCTTCCAAGAGCTTCCTCTGGTTAGAGTAGCGACGGAGTACGACAACGACAACTTGGTGTTCTTCCACAAAGTCTCCTCAAAGCTCTTAAACTCACCGGCATCATAAATTATGGTGTAACTAGTAGGTGTAACATGTTAAGAAAAACTTTTATACATATGCTTATACATTGCTAATTTCTTCTTGAATAATCCTATCCTAACTTTATTTTGTAATTATCGGGACAATAAACACGTACTATATTTTTAGTAAAAAAAACGTACAATATTATTTTGTCCTAATAAAATAAAAATATAATAATACTTCAAGAGAAACAAAATGCTGTTATATAGGAGTAATAATTTAGACGAACTCTTGAAGGTGATTTGTAGCCTCGAATATTGATATGAAACTTTGCCCTTTTTGAGTGAGATTATACAACATGCCTCTGGGGAGTCGATCAGAGAAGCATGTTAGGTTGATTGGGGGAGGTGCTAGAGTGGATATCGATGGTGTGCACTGGATAAACCGGCCCGAATTAGAGTTCTTATGGACGTGACGCATCCCTTGCGAAGGGTCCAAAGAATTGCCTTGAGGAGTGGAGAATCAGCTTTGGTTGAGATTAAATACGAGGGTCTACCTATGTTTTGTTACGTATGTGGCAAGATAGGGCACATTAAAAGAGATTGCATATCGAGCCATGAGGAAGAAAAGGAGTTGGAGAAGCAATGGGGATCATGGTTGAGGGCTTCACCAAGAAGGGGACGTGAGAAATTGGAAGAGGAGGCGAAAGCTTTCTTACATTGTGCGCAAAATATCAATTTCGATAGTCCTGGGTGTGGAGTAAAGAAATCAGGCGTGGAGACCGAATCTCGGATGCCTTTGAAGCAGCTTACTCATGATGATGGTGTTGCTGAGAGGAAGGAGGCAATTACCATCCCTAATCCCCAATCAGTACCTTCGAAGGTCCCTCCTTCTTGTGATGATAAAGGTATGCATACTGCCTCTTTGGAGGCTCAAAACCCACCCTTCACTTTCACTTATGAGCCTACGATTCATGCTAAGAAATCTCAAAAACAGAAAATAAAAGTGTGTGTTGTGCCCGTGGATGTTGGTGACAATAATAATGACAAAATTCCTGATTCTACTTAGTTTTCACACCTAGAGATAAACATAAGTTTTCGGATAATATGGCTATTAATGATGATGTTGTGACTGAGGAATCGATGACTAACAAAATATAAACTGGACCTTTCTTTTGTTCCTGGCAGTGGGTTAGTAACTGTCGAGGCGGTGGTTGGAAATCGCTAGCCCCGCCCGGCATCATGAATATTATGTGTTGGAACTGTCGGGGCTTGGGCAACCCTTGGACAGTTCGTCATATGAGAAGATGGAAGTCTTCTTTGTGCCCCGATATTTTATTCATATCAGAAACTATGATTAAGAAAGGTGTTGCGGAAATCTTAAAAGAGAAAATTGGGTTTACTAATGCGGTGGGTGTGTTAAGTATCGGGAAGGCAGGTGGTTTGTGTCTTTATTAGAACCATGATGTTATATCGTTCTCTCTAGTGTCTCTTTGACAAAATCACATTTGTGGGGATGTCATTAGTAAGGGTGATGTGCATTGGAGATTTATTGGTATATATGGGTGGCCAGAGGAAACTTAACAAACGTCATACATGGGATTTACTGAAATCATTGTGTGACAGCAGTGATCTTCCTACTATCATCGAAGGGGATTTTAGTGAGATTCTTGATTATGGTGGAAAAGAAGGAGGAACTGATAGAGAGAGGATAGAGATGGCTTGGTTTAGGGATGTTGTGAATGATTGTGGCTTGGGTGATCTCCGTGTGGTGGGGCAGTGGTATACATGGGAACGAGGCAATAGTCCCGAGACAAAGATTCGAGAACCTCTCGATCGGTTTTTGGTTACTCATGAATGGCTCAACCATTTTCCGGAGGCTTACACTGAACACCTTGTTAGATATAAGTCGGACCATGCGGCTATAATTCTAAGAGGTGTTCCGATAAATAGAGGGAGAGCTGTTCGAACTAAGAAGAAATTTCGCTTTGAGACTTGTTGGCTACTTGATGAGGCTTGTGAAGGGGTAGTGAAACGTGCATGGGAGGAGGCTGCTGGGTCCTCCATTCAAGCGAAATTTGAGAAAGTGGCGAGAGATGGCTCCTTCTTCAAGTGAGAGCTGTGAAAATTGTGTTATGCTTGACCAACAATTGGATGATCTTAATGTTAAGCAAGAAGCCTATTGGTATTTGGGTTGCAGAAGTGAAAGATGGAGATCGGAATACGAAATATTTTCATCACAAGGCTTCTCAGCGCAAGCAACATAACACTATAAAAGGCATTCGTGATCGTTCGGGCGTTTGGCCGGCAGACGGAGGAGGAAGTTATTGAGAAAGAAGTTGAGAGTTACTTTCATGACATCTTTACATCTACAAACCACTCGTCCGATCAGTTAGATGCAGTACTACAGCATGTTCCGGCCACTATTACATCTAAGTTCAATGATGAACTCATGCGCCCATACTCGAAGGAAGAAATCTATTCGGCTCTGATTCAAATGCATCCTTGCAAAGCCCCGGGGCTAGATGACATGCATGCCGTATTTTACCAGAGGTTTTGGCACATTATAGGAGATGAGGTATTTGATTTTGTTAGTAATATTTTACATGGTATTTAATTCCCTGATGATATCAATTGTACTAATATTGCTCTTATCCCAAAAGTCAAATCTCCTACTGTTGTTCATGAGTTTAGGCCTATAAGTCTCTGTAGTGTATTGTATAAAATAGCTTCTAAAGCTATTGTGATGAGGCTTAAAAATATTCTCCCTGCAATTGTAACGGAGAATCAGAGTGGCTTTGTTCCGGGACGCATGATTACAAACAACTCTTTGATAGCTCTAGAGATCTTTCATACCATGAAGCAGCGGAATAAAAGCAAAACATGTCTTATGGCAATGAAGTTAGATATGAGCGAGGCCTACGATAGAGTTGAATGGGGTTTCCTGCGCAAACTCCTCTTGACAATGGGCTTCGATGGTAGATGGGAGAACTTGGTGATGAAACGTGTTATTTCAGTGTCATATTCTTTCATCATTAATGGTAGAATATGTGGTTATGTGGTTCCAGATAGGGGATTGAGACAAGGTGATCCTTTGTCACCTTTCTTATTCATCCTAGTGGCTGATGCATTCTCTCAGATGATTCAGCAGAAAGTAGATGCCAGAATACTTCATGGTGCTAAAGCTAGCAGAAATGGGCTGGAGATTTCACATATTTTGTTCGCAGATGAAAGCTTACTCTTTACTAGAGCTACTCGATAGGAATGCTTAACAATAGTTGATATTCTAAAAAATATGAACAAGCATCCGGGCAGCAAATTAACTATGAAAAGTCAGAAGTTTCTTTCAATAGAGGAGTTAGCAGAGAGAGACAAGAGGAATTGATTAATCTTCTCCAGATGAAGAAAGTTGATAAACATCTAAAGTACCTTGGCATTCCTACCATTTGTGGAAGATCTAAGAAAATGTTGTTCCGGAGTCTTCTCGATAGAATGTGAAAGAAGTTGAGGGGTTGGAAAGAAAAGCTGTTATAGAGAGCAAACAAGGAAGTGTTGATTAAAGATGTTATTCAAGCTATTCCCACTTATCTTATGTGTGTGTACAAGCTCCCTGTGGCTATTATCCAAGAGTTCAAATCGGTTATGGCTCGTTTTTGGTGGGGTGGTATGGGTGATGAGCGGAAAATGCACTGGTTGAGTTGGGATGAATTATGTAAGCCGAAATGCATGGGGCAAATGGGTTTTAAAGACCTTGATGTGTTTAATGAAGCTTTACTTAGGAGACAAGTATGGCGTCTTATCCATAATAAAAATTCTCTTCTTATACGTGTGATGTGTGCTAAATATTACTTCCATGGGAACATGATCCAAGCAAGATTAGGGCACTCCAATAGCTTCTCTTGGAGGAGTATATAGGGTGCGAAAAATTTATTTATGGAAGGGCTCATGTGTAGAGTGGGAAATGGGAAAACATCGACATTTGGCAAGATCCTTGATTGGTGACGAAAGAAGAAGATTCATTAAGAGGGAAAGGTGTGAGGGGTTGAATGTAAGTGACCTCATTGATTTCGAAAAAATGGAGTGGTGCCTTGATGTGTTAGAAAGCAACTTCAATGAGAGAAAGAAGCATTGTATCCTTGCCATCCCCTTGAGCGTTAGAGGAGGAGAAGATAGTTTTATGTGGGCGTATGCGAAGTATGGTTGTTATACTGTTAAAACAACCTACATGTTGGGCAAGGGTGGGAATTTGGATGACTTTCACATGGCTTGGGTGAACCTTTGGAAGATGGAGGTTAGCCCGAAGGCTCGCCACTTTCTCTAGAGACTTTGTACTTACTCACTTCCAGTGCGGGCTGTCCTTAAAGCGCGACATGTTACTGATGATGCTAGCTGTCCCCGGGCCACAATGCGGAGGAAACGACCTTCCACGCTCTGATGGGCTATTCGAGTGTTCGCAAACTTTGGGAAGATTGTGATTGTAGTACGATGTTGGGAGAGGATGAAGGCACGGACATTCGTGAGCTGGTGGTAAGTTGGAGTGACATGGAGTCAAAAATGGTGCAAAGGGGTTGTATTCTAGCATGGAACTTATGGAGAGAGAGAAACAAACTTGTGATTGAAAATAAAATTACCCCAAGTGAGGTTATTGCCCAACGAGTGAGTAGGCAAGCTGAGGAGTGCTGTTCGAATTTATGCAGGCTCGAAGAAGATAACTACTCCCAGCGGCCCAACCCCAACAAATGGCGTCCACCGAAGGAGGGAGTAGTAAAGGTGAATGCAGATGCTTCTTTGTGTGATGAAGGATGGGCTGGTTTGGAATATTTATGGCGGTTCCATGGGCTAAGAAGCATGGGTTGAAAGTGGTCATAGTTGAATCAGACTCTCAAGTAGAGGTGGGCATGGGCCGGGCCAGCACGCGGGCAAGCCCGACCCGGCACGGTTTGGGCCCGACCCAGCACGAGCCCGCCCAAGGCCCGACCCGGCCCGTTGTCCGCTCTGTGGGCCGTGGGCCTGCCACGATCAAGAAATTTTATTTCAGGCCCGCACCGGCACGAGCCAGCCTATATGACCCGTGGGCCGGCCCGCGTGCCGAGCGCCCCTTTTCTTTGTTTTTTAGCCTAAAACTACCAAGAATCCTAAGAAACAACATAAAACACGGGCCAGGCCCGCAGGTGGCACGAACACGGTCAGCTGGCCAGTGGGCCTGGGCCGGGCCGTGGACAAAATCTGAAAATTTCAAGCCCGGCACGGCACGGCCCGCTACTCACAGGCTCGGGCCCGACACGGCCTACCATTTCCTCAAGCCCGCGGGCCGAGCCCATGAACAAGCACGGCCCGGTCCATGCCCAGGTCTACTCTCAAGTGCTTGTTTCTCGTCTTTCCATGGAAGCTCTCTTTCATTCGGACTTGGATTACATCCTCGGAGACATAGTTAGTCTTTGTTCGTATTTTAACACCATTGTTTTTTCTCATGTTAAGCGTGATGGGAATTATGTCGCTCACCACTTAGTGAAAGTAGTGCCATTTAGTTATGAACAATGTTCGGAAAACCATGTTTCTAACAATATTTCTTCTTATGTACTTATGGATATTGGATACTTTGTCCATTGATTCATGAATGCACTATTTTCCCCTCAAAAAAAAAAAAAATTAGACGAACTCTTTCTTATTTCGCTTCGTTTACCTTAAATCAAGTATTTTCTTTTCCGGTCTTCACCATCTTTGTCTTCACCATCTTTCCCTTTATCTCTCTCTCTCTTCAAGCAGAGAAACGCAGAGAAAAGAAAGAAAGAAAGAAACATCACCTCCCAAAAACCAAAAACACAAGTCATGGTTTCCACCAGACGTAGTACTGGATCCATCTCTTCTAACAACACCACCGACAATAGTACCAGTAGTATCAGCAACGGCGACAACAACGACAACAGCGACGATAACAACAACGACGACAACAACAACAACAACGACGACAACAACAACAACAACAACAACACCACCACCAACAACAACAAACGATCTTCTTCATCACCTGATGATATTAATCCTCCTTCTCCTAAACGTCTCAAGGTTTCTTTCTTTCTTTATTAATTTTTTTTTGAATTAATCTTTTTGAATTTGACCCGAATATTGTGGAATTTTGTGTAGGTTGGGTCGGAAAAATTAAAAGAAAAGTGTCAAGATCCCGTTGATTTTCCACCGTCGGATCATTCTCCGGAAGCTCCAATCAACGGTGGTGATGATAAAACCGAGGAAGTGGGTCCCAGTGCTCCAGCTTCGTCGCCGCCGATACCTGAAGGTGTGGTTTTTTGGTTGTAAATTCTTTGAATTTTTGTGTTTTATTTTGTTAATTTGATTGGGGGGGGTTTGATTGAAGTTAATACGCCTGCGGTAGTGGAACAAACGAGAAGCTCGATTTCGCCGCCGAAAATTTTCGAGAAGTGGAGCTGGTTTGAGACTTCTGCAACTCCTTGGTGTAGGCTCTTGTCAGAGTTTAATCAGGTGAATTTTTTTTGTTTTTCTTAAAAATGTATTCTGAGAAATGGGTATGGTTTAAAATGTTATTGAAATGGGGGGTTTATGCAGAATCAGAACATAAATATATCTGCGCCTGTTTACACGATTGGTTCAAGTAGACAATGTAACCACATCTTGAGAGATCAAACGGCGAATGGAATACTATGCAAGATAATACATACTCAGGTATGCGTATCCCTGTTGACATGATTGATTTTAGGTGAAATTTGCATTACATTACGTGCTGCCCTGACAATTGGCATTGATGCTGTGAAACAAAGTAACTTTGTTTTTATGGTCTGGAAATGAAGTCTCTTTGATTTACTTGCAGTATGAATACTCATTGTTTGCTGGTATTATCAGCGTGAAGGCTGCGTCATTGCTGTTCTTGAAAGCATAGGAAGTAAGGGAACTGTTTGGGTAAATGGGACGCTTATTAAGAAGAACGACAGCCGTCCTATGCATTCTGGGGATGAGCTGGTCTTTGGATTGTCTGGAAATCATGCTTACGTATCCTTTATCTGCTCCTCCTGTTGAACCTACACTTGTAGATTATTGAGCAAGTGATGTCTTCTTGATTTTTCTTTCCTAATTTCGTCCCTCATGTGAGGTACAATTGTACTATGTGCACATGTCATTTTTCCGTGATTGGATTCATCTTTAACTTGTAAAATATATAGATTTTCCAGCATCTTGTGATGGATGTTACTCTAAAGGCACCTTTGTCAATGGGAAATGCGGAGGTTCAGAGCGCTGTTGGAAAATATTTTCCTGTTGAAAAAAGATCAGGGGATCCTTCAGCAGTTGCTGGGGCTTCTATATTGGCTTCTCTTTCAAATTTGAGACCGAATCTGACTCATTGGAGGCCTTCAGGTCTGAGTACCCCTAAGACGCACCAAGATAGTGAGCTTTCTACTCATGCGGTTATTCAGGATGGATCTGAGGCGGAGCTTGATGGAATGGAAGGCAACTCAACTCCCGATATGGAGTGTGATAATGTCACAGACCCCAATGTGACAAACAAGAACCTTCCTCTTGACTGCAACATGGATGGCTTAGAGGGAGGCAATGTAAGGCTCTATCAACGGATAGTTTTCTGAGGTCTTAAGCTGCAAGATGCATGCGAGGGATACTGAGCAATTAAACTTTTTTTTGGGTGATAGGTATTAGAAGAAAGAAATGAATTGACGAGGGGTTCACAGCCAGCATCAACATCTGGTATTTCCGTCAGATGTGCGGTATTCAGAGAAGATATCCATGCCTGTATCATTGATGGCAATGCAGTTGAGGTTTCATTTGATAACTTCCCTTATTATTTGAGGTCTGGATCCTTCTTTTTTTCTTGCAAGTGAACATTCAAGGGCTCTTTTTCTTGTTCCATGTTGACTTTAAATTACCAACTTTTCATCTCTTAATTGGATGAATAATAATTCTTTCTATGTAGTTTACAAAAAGTACAGTAATTACACCAAAAAGTTAATCCCAAAGAGAGGAAAAGTTAGTGCGTTGATTTGCCACTTGCAATGTTTCTACCAGCACTTATCTTCTCGTGGTTTGACTTCTGCAGTGAAAATACAAAAACCGTCCTGATTGCTGCATCTTACATTCACCTGAAGCACAGACAACATGCAAAACACACCTCAGACCTACCTACTGTTAATCCAAGGATTTTACTCTCAGGCCCCGCTGGTGTGTTGGATTTTTATGTGTTCTATGTATGTCATTAAATACTGTTTATTGATCCCTCTGAAAGCTCTTTACCAAAGTTCATGTGCTAATACTGCAGGTTCTGAGATATATCAGGAGATGCTAGCAAGAGCATTAGCAAAGTACTTTGGGGCTAAGCTCCTTATATTTGACAGCCATGTTTTTCTGGGTGTAAGAGCTAATGACTTTCAACAACCCATGATGATATCTTTCAAATTTTAGCATTCTTGCCGGCAAAGGAAAAGCAATTGCTGACATGTTTACTTTTCTCTTTAGGGTTTGTCAACAAAAGAAGCAGAGCTTCTGAAAGATGGTCTCAATGTGGACGCAAAGAAAATCCTCGATTCAGCCGAACTGGATAACAGTGCATGTCCTGTTGGTGAAGCAGATGCACCCAGTTCTTCTAATTTACATTCTTCTCATATAGATGTGCAGCCAAAGCTGGAACCCTCACCCTCTTCTTCTAGCTCATCTAAAAATCACACATTTAAATTGGGTAAGTGTTTGTCTTTAGATTTTGTGGAAGCAATTTATAGCCAATATATTTGCTGCAGCAATGTCTGCTCTTTTCCCCCTTATCTTATAATTGCTATATGGGAAGTGATTTAATTTTAAATATTGAATATTTAGGTGACAGAGTGAGATTCATAGGTCATATTTCTGCTGGTTTACACTCAGGAGCACCTCCTTCAAGGTAGGGTATCTATTTCTAAATAAAAAAGAAATAAAAAGATGCATTATCTTTACTTGAAATATATATAGGTTGATAATTTTTTAGCTATTACCCTGTTATGTTCATTAAGGAATATTTATGTTTTTTGTTGCGCAAAATGAAGATTGCTCAGTATCTATAATTTTGGGGGTTATTCAAACTTAGAATGTAATTGACCTACAGGCTTGATTAATTTTGTAATCAGCATGGGAATTTGTTAAGGTAGGCCATGAGTTGAAGCTATGGCTTATACGGTTTAATATTGCTCCTAGATTTCAATGAAGTACATTGGGCTGTGGATGGTTTAGTTTTACATTGATCCTTTGCAGTTAAATCAAGAGATGGTGGTTGTTGTGGAGACGGAAATGAAATATGAACTTAGGGGATGTTGTGCTATCTACCAATTATGGTTATTAAAAGTAAAGCTGAGATTGTCAAGCTTCTTTCACGTTCCTGCACTCTTTTGTAAATTTTGTTAAGAAAAGGCGAGTGTATTTTGCAATAATTCAATGCATTTGTGCTGGAAATTTGACTGCCTTTTGTAATAGAATTGTGTCTTCAGTAAGTCATGTAATGATTATTTTGATGTATTTTATTCTTTGGGTGTGTCTTGATTTACTTGTACTTCTTATAGGTCAGGCAGGGGCCCAATATTTGGAATGCGTGGCCAGGTTGTTTTACCTTTTGAAGATAATCCACTTTCCAAAATTGGTGTCAGATTTGACAAATTAGTTCCTGGCGGTGTTGATCTTGGAAGCACATGTGATGCGGATCATGGGTTCTTTTGCAATGGTAACGTCTTGCTAATTCCTTAAAATGCTCAACAGGGTGAGACCTTGTGATGGCTTTGTTTCTTTCAGCCTTTTTATGTCATATTGAAGGTATGTTTTCCTCGCTTTTAGTCCATGATCTGCGTCTGGAGAACCCTGGCATGGACGACCTGGACAAATTACTGATTAACACACTGTTTGAGGTACTATCTCTCTCCCTGTAGATGATACCCATCCATATACTGCTGCCTTACTGTAATTTAGTTTCCTCAAATGCTTATGAGTTATCTGAGGAGTTTCTCTCTCTCCCTCTCCTTTTCTTTTTTTCTTTCTTTTTTCGTGATGTTGCAAACTATATGTTATCATCTGAGAGTCTAGCCTCCTTTATCCGAGAAGCATAAGAATCATCTGAGATATAGAGAACTTACAAAATAGTGGACAAGCTTTTTTGGCGAAGAAGGTGGAAAGGTATCTAGAAACTTATTTCCTGCTTTGATAATCTCTCTTGAACCAGTACTTGTCACAAGAGATACCTCTGTCTAGCTTCTGGTTCAAGTTCAATCTTTTTTGAAATCATTGGGTCTAACTATGATAAGAGAAACTTATGGATGTTTTGTGCTGACTTATTCACCAACCTTCTGTACCCTGGTGAAGTTTTGTATGTAACGCTCTGTAAGTGAGTAAATGAGATGTAACTATGATGGCAGAACTATAGTTGATGTTAGTTGGGTGCAGTAATTGAAAAGTTAGGCTTGTATAATTTCGTTTGCAACTATTGCAAGTTGATGAAATCCTTGGTTATCTATCTGCTTGTGCATGCTGAAAGCAGTTGTTTTCTGGTCAGATCCTATAAGACTCAGTGAACTGCATTGCTCAGTTGAATGTTGGATTACCACAATGGTCAAGGTGCATTTGCCTGTACTTTTGGCTTCGGAACCTTAATGCCTTAATTAGCAGTTTAGCATTATACTCTATGTTACTCTTGCTCGGGTATTAGTGTCCAACATGGGTATGTGTACACGTGTCAGACTTGGCTATCTTATGAAAACTTGTATGCTTTTGGTCCAAAATCGAGTGTTAAGTGCCCATACTCACTTTGGAGTGATGAATATTTGACATGGGTATGCGAGTTGAATCGAAGAGCCTAAGCAACATACTTTATACTTGCCAGCGAGTCAAATGATTGGTTTTGCTTTAAAATTGCAACCCGTTTGGCAGATGCTAGTAACCGATGGTGATGCTAATGAGTTACTCTGTAATTTTGCATGGAAATTTCATGCCAAAGTCTACTCCATAATAATACAAATTATCACCAAAAATATGTCCGTTTCTTTGTTAATTTCCATTCCCACTCAATATCATATCTGAAATAGAGATGAGCGGCCGGTAATGGATTTTTAGGGAGGACAACACATATCTGAGACTGGAGTTCCGTTATCATAGACATTGACATGAGATTTTCCTTGCAAAATTACTCATATACTTCTTAGCTTTACCACTATATAGGCCTATATTACCTCAACTGTTATTGGGACTCTGACTAAGAAAGCTCTTTCGTTAAATTCATAATCTGGCCTTGTCGACCCAATCATGATATTGAAGAATGGGCATTATTTTCAAAAATCAGGATTTTGATGAACGTGGAAGATTGTTCAAGATTAGTGTCTGCTCTGGACTCGGATTCTGTTTTAGATTAGGTGATCAAGTCATCAAACTCCTTTTTTGACTATCAAGACTGGCTCGTTAGTGAACTATTGGAACTTGATTGGATGGAATTTTTGTGAAAAATACTATGGATTTTGACTACTCTTCTCGGTGATGGGATGTTGTTTGTTACATATTTTGAGTGATATCTCTTGATGACTATTTTGACTTGGATGGCATTGACATTTCTGCCTAGAGGACAGTTTGGTAAACGAATTTTGGGAGCTGGATTATGGTTGACATTGTGGGTGGATAGAGATTTTTTTCTTTTTCTTTTTTTCCCGGAGGAGTTTTTTTTTTTTTTTTTTCTTCTTTATTTACTGGAAATGATGGGGCAAGATGGAAGATGGTGCTTAATCTGGAAAGGCGTGGGAGATATTTGGTCATTACTGGCTTTTTCCCTAGGCACAGTTGGTTTCTGCAGCTCTACTGCTCTAGTGTGTGTTAGCGTTGGCATATCAGTGATTGCTACCTTGATCCTGATGCTAAGTTTACCGGAAGTTAGATGACTGTGCAGATGCTAAAGTTACGGGAAGTTAGACGGCTGTGCAGATAATAGTTGGCAGACGAATAGTCATCTCTTGCTCTTTTTGAGAGGACTAAGGAAGAGGGTCTTGTCTTGTATTTAAAGTATGCCTCAGCATAATAGTGGAAAAATATTGGTAGCTTCTGAACCAGATCTTTTTCTAGCTTGTTAATAACCAGTGTGAAAAGAAGATAATGTGACCACTTTTGGCATTGTATTTGAGATTCGCTATTGTCCTTTGCTGGGGTGCATGAAATAAACAAATTTTCCTTAGTTAGCATATATATAGTTATTTAATAAGACATCTATCCAAAATGTCTTCAGGCCATATCAAGTGAGAGCAGAAGCTGCCCTTTCATTTTATTTATCAAAGATGCAGAGAAGTCTATCGTGGGAAATTCAGAATCATATTCGACCTTCAAAAGCAGGCTGGAAAAGCTTCCAGATAACATTGTTGTGATTGGCTCTCATACTCAAAATGACAACCGTAAAGAGAAGGTATTATCTATATTCTTTTCTTCCATTTACTCTTTGTTCTCGGCTTCTGCTTGAAGTGATATTGTTTCGGTATTGTTATGTTGTAGTCGCATCCTGGCGGTTTATTCTTCACAAAGTTCGGCAGCAATCAAACTGCTCTTTTGGACTTGGCTTTCCCAGTAAGTTTTTATTTTATGATATATATATATATGTATTTATGCATGCATGCATGGGATTTAGATTAAATGAAGTATAATTTACAATTGTATTTCTAATAATAATGATTATATTATTAATACTGATATCGGAGGACTCACACAAATACTACTCATGTTAAGGGTATATGTATATAGAATTCGAAGAATTAAGATGATTTACGCAACATGAGTATTCACCTTTAAATATCTTTTGATGTATATAGACATATAGATCTTGTCGTAACTTGTAAACTGATTTTATTCTAATTTTGTTGTGATAAAGATTTTGAAATCTTGAAAATTGTAACAAAAATTATACTTCATTTACATATAGAATTATCTTTATCTTTTCATTGAAAACCAAATGTTATTTTTTTTATCCTGAATTCTAACGAAAAATTGTCAAGAATAATCCCAAGTTTGGGACGTCTTCTTTTATTAATTTCAAGTATGATTTATTTTTCAATGATCACAAGTTTGGGGGTTGTCTTCCGAAATCAGTCCCAACCCACCTACAACCTCTTCAGCAGGTAGATTTCTCTTTGTTCCGACTCCTCTCTCTTCTCCCGCCATAGTAAAGTAAGTGAATCTCCACCTCTTCAACCACCTGAGCACGCGTTGCTAACCTGCTCCACCTCTTCCTGTCATTAACTATCCTTTAAAGTACAAATTTTTAATCTCAGACTATAGAAATTGCCAAAAGGAAAAAGCTCAGAATATATCCAATCATAATTTCAGCGTGAATTTCACCAACTTTGGATATTAATTGAGGCATCCCATCCATCAAACACAAACAATACATGACCAATTCTGATTGAGCATAAGGAGACTTAAAAGGCCCTGATAATCATAGAACATAGAGCATGAAGAACAATTGAAAACATAAATTTAATGAAGAAAATGGATCAAATTACAAGCGTAAAAGCAGTGGATTAATCAAATTACAACCATGAGACCCAGTTATCACATTGATAAAGAGGAGAAGAGAGACTGGAAAATTTCATCTAAGTGGACCAGTTCAAAAACCCGATGTACTGGCTTGGCAGTGAGGAGGGTTCTGCCCCCCCCTCTCCTCCCTTTTTTTTGAGACAGATTGGTCCATAATAGCTGAGATGTGATCTACTGATCTATGCCATTGAAAATAAATGTTCCAGTCATGGTAAGTTGTAACAAAGGGTGGCAGTGCTGCTAGGTGGGAGAAGAGGTTAGAGAATTTGTTTTATGGCTATGGGCCAGTGACAGGGAAGGGGAAGGAAAGAAAAAACTTCACCAAATTAAAACATGCCACATGTTCTTTTTCTGACATGCTTAACAGTCAATTTGGGTACAAGGCCAGTTTGGAAAGACTACCGCAAACTTCGAATCTTTGAAATATAAATCATACTTGATTAATAAAGGAAAACACCTCGAACTTGAGTTTATTCTTGACAAATTTTCCAAAATCTATTTTTTTTTTCTTTGTATTTTTTTTATTAAGTTTCATGATTCATGGGACTTGTTACATTGGCCTGTTTGATACCGATTGTAATTACAAATTGCTACGTCCTCCTTTTCACATATAAGACACGTTTTTGAGCATCAATTTTTCTCAAAATATTCTAATATGTAGAAATTATATTTTGAAGCCACTGTTCAAAGATACAAATCCAATGGTATAGGTTTTGTAAGTTTTCCAACATTGTTTGAGTTTATATGGTCAAAGTATGACTTTGAGAAAGGTGCCTTGTATCGTAAATGGAGTATAGAATTGTTGTAGGCTTGTCCTTAGTTGTATTAAATCAGAATTTAAAATTAAAGTTGGTACACTATTCATGAATTGTTTTAGGAGAGAGAATGGGGGACACTTTACAAAGTCATCTTGTCTATGAGGAAGTGGGTAATACAATAAAAAATGAAAGCTAAATAATATATTAATTGGTGGACCCATACCAAATAAGGAAATGGGAAATCTATTTGGGACAAACATAAATGGAAAAATGGGAACTCTATTTAGGGACGGAAGGAGTACTAATGAATATACAGATTATATCGTCTTCTAGGGATATTTTCAACTCCAAAGAAGGCCTTGGTGACATTATGGCTGTCAGTTTATGATTTGCTATTATGTTATATGTTGTTATGTAACATGGCCTATAGGTTATAAATCACATCACACTCAATGTGTTTACTAGAATTCAGTTTTAGGTATAAGAAATTTTTTTGTCCAGATTTTCACAAATGTGATCGAATTTTTCCAGAATTTGCTGCAAGGTATAGTTTCAAGCATGACCCAGGGAAAAATTTGATTTCCTTTTACTATAATTAAATGTTGCCTTTTTCTGATTATGAACTGTGACTTGCATGCACACTTTTGTGGTGTGGTTAGATGTAGTTGTTAGAGGAGGTAGATTGTCTTTCTACTTCTCAGCCCCTTCACTTCTTTTCTCTGCTTGCTGTTATCTATTAATGTTTATAATATAGAGGCAGACTGATATGGAGTGCTCAGTTGGCTGATTCAGCTGGATGACTGATGTCTTTATTTCTACATTTGCTCAGGATAGTTTTGGAAGATTACATGATAAAGGGAAAGATGTATCCCGAGCAACAAAGGCTCTCACAAAGCTTTTCCCAAATAAAGTTACAATTTACATGCCTCAGGTTTGTTTATTGTGCAGCGAGTCATTCTCTCCAGTCTTTACCCTTTTGTGTCTTCTTTGTGGATCATTTACTCTTTGTTGTTTCTTAATTTGTGATGCTTGGATCTTGCAGGATGAGGCCCTGCTTGCTAGTTTTAAGAATCAATTAGAACGCGATGCTGAAACACTTAAAACGAAGAGTAATCTGGGTCACCTGCGCACCGTGAGAACTACATCTAAATCTCTCTCTCTCTGTCTCTCTCTCTCTCTCTCTCTCTATATATATATATATATATATGCACACACACACACGCGGGACTTGGTAAATGTTATCGTTTACCTTGCAAAAATATGAGTTGCAGTTATCAGGTGTGGGACTTGGTAAATGTGTTAATGTCCACACCTGATATGGATTTACTTGTATGGTTCTACCATGCCGTATGTGTTGTTGGCAACTGCATCTTGTGGGGTTACTTACGGTCATAGGGTTATTTGGGATCTTGAAGTCATAGCATGAGAATTCTTTGATTTTACATGTTTTAAATTTTTCTCAGATCTCTCCTTGTTAGTTGGATGTTTGGAAATATGCTTCTATGTTAAGCTGATTTCTATTTAATTGTCTATATTGTCATGATTTTTTTTACGACTCTTGTTTTGATCATCTACAGGTTTTGAATCGTACTGGCTTGGAATGTGAAGAACTGGATAAATTTTATGTCAGTGATCTGACACTTTCCAGTGAGAGTATGTCTACCCCTTTGATAAACATTCAGGACTTATTGTGCAGTTCTTAGAAGATCACTAAGAGATCAATGTGTGCAGGTGCAGAGAAGGTAGTGGGATGGGCTGTAACCCATCATCTGATGCAGATTCCTGAACCTGAGTCTGATGCAACACTCGTTTTGTCTACTGAGAGGTAATTTGTAATGACCTTATATGATCTGCTATATTGGTCTGGCTTAATGGGCATTGACTTTTGCAAATTTCTGGCAGCCTCAAGTATGGGATATATTTGCTACAGGCTCAGAATGAGCCCAAAAGCTCAAAGAAGCCACTTAAGGTCATTTCTAATGCAGAGTTCCTTTACAATTGTAATTTCCCTGGCAATGTTTATTCTGCAATCTGCACATGTTTATCACTTTATTTGAAAAAGAAAAATAGTGAAGATGTATTTAGCTGTAAATATATGACACTGGGTGTTCTGAAAATGTCAGGATGTAGTGACAGAAAATGAATTTGAGAAGCGACTCCTGGCAGATGTTATTCCACCCAATGACATCGGAGTAACATTTGATGATATTGGAGCCCTGGAAAGTGTAAAAGACACATTGAAGGAACTAGTAATGCTGCCTTTACAAAGGCCTGAACTCTTTTCCAAGGGGACCTTAACCAAGGTCTGTTTCAATTTTTTGCTTTCTTTCTTCTACATGATTTTCTGCTTCTGCTATTAGCTATTGATACTTATAATAACTTTATTGCATTGTTTGCCTTGTGTTTTGCGTACGATATCTGTTCTGAGGCAAAATGGTGTTAAACACCCTCTTCCCCAACCCCAAGGGTGCCTACAGGCCTTAATAAATGTTTTTTCCTTCATCTATAGAATATTTGCCATGGTTATCACATTTTGACTCAATATGTGCTTTATCTGTCATACATTTTTCCCTTGCATTGTTTGTTACAAGCACTATTATGATTTTTTCTTTTAGCTCTTCCTATTGGTATCTTTGTTGTGAGTAAACTGAATGTGCTATAAAGATTTCATGCATGATTGAACCCAAATCTTTGATTCACAGATGAAAGGTTTACCTTTTTTAGATCTGTGTATAATTTGCTAGAAAATATATGGGGCTGAACTTAGATTGATGATTTTAGCATCGAGGTAACTTAACATCTATGTAGCACTAGGACAATTACGGGGACATTGACCTGTATGTGGATGGAAAAAGCTGGTACTGCAAAAAGAATCCGCTGTCTCCCCCTTTTGATTATTCCTACCCTTTCACTTTCTCTCCCCCCTTTTGATTCTAGCTCTGAAAGGGGGAAGGCAGGGCAGGGCTCCCTCTGTCTGCTAGTGTTTCTTTATAAGTATAATATATATATAAGGTGGAAGGCAGAATCTGCTGTCCCGTGTGAAAGTTCTATATTTACTGTTCTACTTGTAACTTGTCTGTCATTTTATTGACTTTGTGGCTTTACAAGGCAGAAAGACTGCCTCCTCTGCTTCTGTTTGATACTTCTATTTTTCTCTTTGTTGGTGACTTTTTTTTTTCCTTTTTCTTATATTCGTTTATAATTTTTTATTTTGTCTACCTATGCTCTTCACTTATTGGCAAAGTAGTCTTATATGCAAGCGATGCGTGCGAAAGCAAATAGAAAGCTAAATTGCTAATTACATATGTCCAAATCCTTATTTTTAACTAAAAAAAGGAGTTAAATGAAGCTGAGAAATTATCTTGAGATTTATAGAACTGCAGTGTAATTCTTAAAAAATTGGTAAAGATGAGTTTGATTGTGTTTTTTTAATTTGACGGTATATGTGTAATTTAGTGTGGGACACCAAGTCATCCTCTCTTTCCTTGTATAAATAGAGATATTGTTGCAAAAATGTAATCCTAAACTAAATATAATACCAAGAAATATTATCTCTAACTAAACCCTTCTAGATATCTATAGATAAACACTTCTAGATAGATTGATTTAGGAAATACGTACTCCTTAATCTATCCTAACATTATTGCATTTTAAGGAATAGTGGCTGTACCATCTATAATTTTATTTCATAGCAGTAATTCTTCTATGGGAAAGGGGGAGGGGATACTGTAAAATGAAAAGATCGAGTTTTATCTGCAAAAAAAGTGCACCTTGTGTGACGTGATGGAGACGTTTCTGCCTCGTACCTGGCACCACGGCCCTAGGCATCCTGGAGTCCTCACGCTCTTTAAGATGAGAAGCAAGCGATGCAATCTTTGTGCTCTCTGCTTTGTTTTCAATTGCTTATGGGGCCGTGCATGGGCCTGCAAGGATGCATGGCACGCCGTTCTAGATCACCCATTTGACCTTGTTCACATTACCAATGCACCTCTAATTCCTGAGTATAGGCTCTGCACTACATGAGCGCTTTTTATATTACAACTAGAGCTAAGCTTAAAACATGTAAGTGATGCCATTGAAGGTGATAATTATGATAAATCAACTTAGAACATGCTATAAGAACCTGGAGGTTCTACTATGGAAGAAGCATGGGTTTTCATGCTTTTTTAGCATGATCTTTTTGGGAACGATGTTCCTGCATCAAGTCTCCTCTCTATTCATGATGCGCTGTGTTTTATGTACAATTTCGCTGCGCCTCCCACGGTACTGGAAAGAGGCCGTTCCTAGAAGTTGTACTGATGCCAACTTGTTAGCGTAGAACTGTTCGTTTTGGTGTAGGAGAGCATTTTCCATAGGAGGAATTCAGTCATTTTTGTCGGCTTGTGATTTCTCAATAGCTTCGATGCACTTTGCTGTACCTTTTCGATGCGATTTTATGCTTTACTTATTATGTTCGAAGTTGGGGTTGGAAGGAAATCAACTTTTATTTTGTTTATTCAGCCTTGCAAGGGTATTCTTTTGTTTGGCCCTCCTGGTACTGGGAAGACGATGCTTGCCAAGGCGGTGGCCACTGAAGCTGGTGCTAACTTCATAAATATATCGATGTCAAGCATTACCTCTAAGGTTTGTGATAAGCATGCACCTACCCTTTTTTAATTTTTAAATGCAGCTCAAATATGTTGTTTCTCTTCTTCTATTCAGTGGTTTGGCGAGGGTGAAAAGTATGTCAAGGCCGTTTTTTCACTTGCTAGTAAAATTGCTCCGAGTGTTGTATTTGTTGATGAGGTAAGTTCTTAGTGATACGCTCATCAACTTGATCTTGATTTCCTTGTACTCTACTAGAAGAGAAAGAAAGGTCTTGTACTTTATGTTTGTGTTTATTGTTTGTATATAGGTTGATAGCATGTTAGGGCGTAGGGAAAATCCTGGAGAACATGAAGCTATGCGTAAGATGAAAAATGAATTTATGGTGAACTGGGATGGCTTGCGGACCAAAGAGAAAGAGCGGGTATTGGTGCTTGCAGCCACAAACAGGCCTTTTGACCTTGATGATGCTGTCATCCGTAGGCTTCCGCGTAGGTGAGCAATTGTTTTGATGTGCTTGACATACTCGTATTGGTGTTTGCCTTGTCTGTTCAGTAGTGTATAAATGTCTGATTTGGCAATATAACCCCTATATGTGTCCTTGTTGACCTATGTTTCTGGCAGGCTGATGGTTAACTTACCTGATGCTCCAAATAGAGCAAAGATTCTAAAAGTGATATTGGCAAAAGAGGATTTGTCTTCCGATTTTGACTTTGATGCAATTGCCAACATTGCTGATGGATACTCTGGGAGTGATCTTAAGGTTATTATCATAGTAGCTTATAGTTATCCTTTGTGGCTCTTAGTTAATATTTCTAGGGCTCCTAAGCTCTGTACTTAACTAGTTGATGATTCTATGCTGACTCTTTACGATTTGCAGAGCCTCTGTATGGTTGCTGCACAACATCCAATCAGAGAATTATTGGAGAAAGAAAAACAGGTTTGTATTCTCAAACTTGAAGGATGCTGTAACATATCATTACTCTCCTTGCTCCATGTGCATGTTCCTAGATGACCTTTCCAATTGTGAACTTTGATCATCTTTTCTTACTAATATATCCTATAAGTCTATAACACAATTTTGAAAAGTTGCCTTTTGTGAAATTAATATCTACAATAAATCTTGGACAAGTTTTGGTATCATTAAGCAAGTTGAACTGTTTAAGACACCTTATAACTTCCTATTGAAGGTTGGGTGTATTAAATTTTGCAGTGGCGTAAACTGTTCATTGAAATTTTGGTGGACATAGAAAGTTGTGTGCACCAAGTATTTGGAAAGTGCGACATTTATATGCATAATGGTTGAGGGAATGGTTCTGGTGGTGGATTGGTGCTTTTATGGTGATAAAATATGTTAGTTTCTACCCACCCATAATTTTGCTGTGAGTAAAATGTTTTGCTTGTTAACTTGTTTCACTTAAATTTTCTGAGAAGTACTATTGTCTCTTGTTAGCATCTTGCCGTGTCGTTCTTCATAGACACGTGTTTGTTCAGAGTCTATAATGGATCAACTTGATGTATCTCATAATGTCTGTTCTCTTGTTAGTACTATTCTCGTTAAAATTATTATCCATGTCAAGCATGTGCACAATACGTTTTATTCCATTAATTTCAGGAGCACGCAGCAGCTTTAGCAGAAAGTCGACCTCTTCCACCTCTGAGTGGTGCTGCTGACTTACGCTCTCTGAATATCGATGATTTTAGACGCGCACATGAGCAGGTAAGGTGCCTTTCACTTCAGCACATTGGTGGATGTTCGAATAATTGAACTCTTTACTGATAAATTCCTTGTTCTTAATTGATTCTTCCTGTTTGCATATCTTGACTCTGATTGTGATTGTCTCCATATTTAAATAGGTTTGTGCGAGTGTATCTTCTGAGAGTGCTAATATGTCCGAGCTTCAACAATGGAATGAACAATACGGTGAGGGAAAATCAAGGAAGAAGTCGACACCCAGTTACTTCATGTGAATTTTTTTGTATGTACAAAGGGTTCATCTCTTTTTTCATTCCTCCCCCACCATCTCTCTCTCTCTCATCTCTGCTTCAGCTCAATCAGAAGCAATGCTGTGTTGTCTTGTGAATCATAGCTTCTATAAGTTGTAATTTTGGCACTTGCATTACGTATTCTTAGGATATGTAATTCTGTATAAAAGAGGGAGGGTGCCGGTTGAAGTCTTGGCACATTGCTTCCCTTTGTTTCATTCTTCTCCCCCCACACAGATTGTGATTTAGAAGTTCTTAGGAGTGCAAGTTACCGAGCGAGGATTGAGAAACTGAGGATGTAAAGTAGGAAATTGTGTTTATGCTCTATAGCACTTGACCACATTCTTCATTGTTACGACTTACCAGCTAATGATAAATGCTCACTGTTGAAGTCTTTCGAGACTATATATATATGCCATTATGCCGTGCCAGTATTTTTCCTTAACTGGATTATGTTATTAGTTTGTTTTCTCGGGTTTTAGGTTGGTGCCTTATTTCGTGTATGCGATCAAAATTGATTTATTCAAGTGAATATGTGGTAAGAAATTATATTTCTGTTTAATGGTTACATAATTTACATTTGAACATTTTGTCCGAAAAAACTTTTCCAATGGCTAATAATATTGTTGATGGTAGGATAATATTCATTCAAATGAATATAGTGGGATCCAACTGAAATGTTTTGGCAATGAGTAATGCGGTGAAATATATAATTTTTTAAAAAGCGGGTGTAAATATATGGATAATAAATCAAAAGGAATGATTGATGAAAACTGATATCTCGCGTCGTTATACTTTGTATACTTTCGCTTGATTTCATGGTATCTAAGACTAGTCTGACCATCATTATTCTTAATTATAAATTTCTTTTTGCCCAAAATCGTTCTCAATTAAAATTTATAAACTACTTGCAATACCAAAAAAAATTATATTTATTTCACATTGGTTGTTAATTTTATTACTAGGGATGTCAATTGTGTTGGGGTGTAGAAATTTGGGGTGTGCACCGGTCCACGATCGAACCAAACTGGAACCGGTTGGACCGGAATCTGAAATTTTTTTGGACTGAGACCAGAATTTTTCTGGTCCGGTCCGATTTTGTACCTGTTGGACCGGAATTTATATATTTTTTAAAAAAAATAGGAGTATTTTTTATTTGATTTAACGGTTTTTTCACGAATTACCCCTGAGTTTTCAGGAAATTCACCACGTACCCTTGCATTTTTCAAAATTCACCAGGTACCCCAAAGTTTCATGGTAATACATCAATATGCCCTTAATGACTAATGGTGGTTAACTCATGTAGTCATTAACCCTAATTTTTTTTAAACCTAATTAATCCCTAACCCCTAACACTAATCCCTAACCCTAACTCTTAACTCCTTACCACCAGTCCACCACTTGAACCCTAACCACCACCACCTCCTCCCACCCTCCCCCCCACCCCCTTCGATTTCCATGCCCTCCACCCCACCCCTAGTCAATTTTTGTAGCCCCCCCCCTCCCCGCCCCCTTCGATTTCTATTTTCGTTCCTCCTCTTTTCCCGCAAAAATCTGCAGATCCTAACATTCCTCGCCCTTGGAGCCGGTACTCAAAGGAAAAAGAAAAATCTGCTTGAAAACAAGTTTTTGGTTTCGGCATCGATGCTAAAATAAAAAGGAAGGCCGACAACAAAATTAATGAAAATCGACTATCCCAAGTTTCGGGAATTTATGCGAGTTATGCGACCATGTTCTAAGAGAAAATTTTAGGACGAATATCATGAAAATCGAAGGGGTGGGGGATGGGGATGGAGGGTGAGGGGCTGCACTGCGAAGTGGGGGAGGGGTGGGGGTCATGGAAATCGAAGGGGGTGGGGTGGGGTGGGGGCGATGGTTAGGGGTTAGGGTTAGGTTTCGGGTAGGGTTAAGGGTTATGGTTTAATTAGGGTTAATTAGGGTTTAAAATAAAAAATTAAGGTTAATGACCAACAGAGTTAGCCACCGTTAGTCATTAAGGCATTTTTGATGTATTACCATGAAACTCGGGGGTACTTGGTGAATTTTGAAAAGTGTGAGGGTACGTGGTGAATTTTTTGAAAACTCGGGGGTACTTGGTGAAAAAACCGTTGATTTAAACATATTTATAAATTATATGCATTTAAATTTAATAATTTTAATAACAATAATCGTAAAGGTAATAAATAGGTTTTTAACTTTCTATCTTTTAAACTTTTTTTAACATATAAACTTTTTTTACAAAAAACAGAGAAATTCCGGTCCGCCGGAACTGACTGGATCGGAAACCCGAAATCGGGATTTTTCTGTGGACCGATGACTGGTCCAACCCTGGTCTTTGCACAACCCTAGTAAAGATGGTCCCTCCACCCGCAGCCGCCTAAAAATATCATCCCCCATTCCCTCCCCCACCACCCATTCGAGGAGATTTCCAAATCCATCCTCGCACTAATGGGAACGTATTTAAAATTGTCCCCGCCTCATCACACTCCCAAACTTTTTAGAGTGTAAAATAATTAAGGTTATAAATAATATAACATGGATGTTTTATAAAAATGTAATATGTAATTGTAATAGATAGGAAGCTATGGGCCGGAGCGGGAGCGAACTGGACGAGTATAATATAAAATTCATAATCGTTGCACCACCCATGGTTGGTACGATTTTAATCACCATCCCCGCCCTATCACCCGACAAACGTAGACTCATCCTCGCCCAAGTGGGGTGGCATAGGGCAAGTCTCCTATTTTACCTGCCCCAACTAAATTTCCTACTTATTATATTCTTATAACTCACCTATTAACCCGTTAATAATTATATTCGGATAATGAGCTTCCTACTTAATTACGATCTTAATTTGAATTAATGTAAATACCTCACTATACCACCTCCTCTTCTTATAGGTCAACCCACTATTAGAAAGTAACCTTAACTATTACTTTGACCACTTACTTAAAGTGTAGTTATTTGACCACCTATCATTTTCGTAAGCAAATTCCAAATTCAACTAATAAATCCATTTGCCTTATTATAAATTTGGAAACAATTGGCCCAATGAAAACACAGGGAAGTATACACAAATGAAATGTAACCCCCAAAAAAAGTATTTGGAGTATCGTTCGGGCCTCCAATCTAGAACATATGGAGTATATAAATTAGACATTCTTCGATTTATGATTGTAGTACGTTTTATCATTCACTTTTTGGATGGTTTAATAATTTTTGGGATGACTTGTTGAATGTGACATCAAGACATATTTTCTCCTTCACACAGTGCGAATTTCCTATTTTTACCCTCTATGAATCGTGATATGTGAACAATACAATCACGGTTATAATTTAGGCCAAGCTTTAAAACTTCCAAAGCCTTGGTTGTATGCCAAAAGCTATATTTTCTCCACATTCCTCATTTGTAGCTCATTTGTCACTCTATAAATAAGAGTTGGGCGAAAATATTCTAGCTTATACGGTATACACGGATGTATAATACAAAATAAATTGTTCAAAATTTATCCATAGTAAAACTTTGTAGAGGTTTATATTTTTACAAAAATAAAAAGTATAAAGAGCACTTCTGTCTCCCAAACACCGCTTAGAGATACAAGAAAAATGGCATCGGGAAATCTACTACGATCATCACCAGCACTACTATCACACACTGATCTATTTGGCGACCTAATCGAGCATTCAAGTCTACTATGGTTCAAGAAGTACCTCTTTCTTTGTCCTAAATTCGACTCCAAAACCTACATCTTCGATGTTGACCCTTAATGTTTTGATGACGACAAACAAACTTACATTTAATGGTTTTAGTTTTTGTGAAGGTTAAGTTCCAGAGTTGGAATGAATTCAAGAGAGGAGAATTTTGCATTATGAATTGCTAAGAGAGGAATTGGTAAGGGTGTAAGTGCATCGGACTGGATTGGACTTTGCCAAGTCCAAACCTCAAAAAATTGAGTCCAAATCCGATCCAAACTTTTCTTGAGTCCAGTCTGAAACCTTTTTCTTGAGTCCGAATCCAGTTCAATCGAGTCTTATTATTATATAAAATATATATTTTTTCTCAATTTATGTTCGCAATATTTTCTCATGATTGAAACATTGAAATTTGAAAAATTAGAGTCATTACATTTATTCCATATAGTAAGTTACATATATCTTTAAAGTGTTATAAAATGCAAATCGCAAAATACAAAATGCGCCAAAAGAGTTAAAGTAGCTTTGTCTTTTCAATTTTCAGTTCTCACATTGGAACTTTGGAGGGTTTAAGTAAAAATTCTAGCGCTAGGTAAAGGAACTTAGAGCGAGAAAGTTAAAAAGTCCAAAATTTCAACAAACATGTCAAATAGATTTTTCTAAATATACATTATATATACCTTTGAGCGAGAATGTTAAGAACTTGCTAGTTAATTCAAGTAATGTTTGCTGGTTAATTCAAATAAGGTTTTTGATTAATTCATTAATTATTTTGGTTTGATTTATGTTCGCTGGTTAATACAAGAGTGAAAGAAACTCACTCTGCTTCTCTTTCATAATATATCAATTATTTAGATTTTTATAAATGTATCAATTGCAACATTTTAAAATAGTATGCTATTAAAAATATACTTCTAAATAGTACCAACTTGTAAATAGTTAAGCCCATATTAACTTGATCAGTTAGGATTCTTCTACTAATGATTTCACTTACTTTTTTTCGTAGCATTTCATAATATACCAATTATTATTTAGATTTTTATAAATGTATCAATTGCAACATTTTAAAACATCACGTTCTCAAAAAATATACTTCTAAATTGTACCAACTTATAAATAACTATAAAGGAATGATATAGTATATGTTTAGTAAAAGATAAAATTAACATATTTAAATGATTTTGTAGATATTGAAAAATAATTGAATTTTAATAATTTTGTTGGGTTTTATACTTCGAAATAGGTTGGTTTGAAAAATTGGATCAAATCCGTCATATCTTATCTTATCTTATCTTATCTGGTTGAATCGAATTTTAATTGAATTTGGTTCGGTCATATACAAATCGAGTTGAATCGGGTATTTACTGAGTCTAATTGGGTTTCGGGTTAACTTTGAGTTGAGTTGCAGTCAAGTTTGGGTCTTGGATTACGGTGTTCATCGATAACGGGTATGAATACAGGTCGATGTGGTCAGGTCAGAATATGATCTTGTCGGGTGTCGGTCAGGTCTGGTTGATCTCGTGTCGTGTTTTGGTAAGGTCCAAGTCGAACCAGGTTCAGGTCGAGTCGGTATTGAATTGACCCATAAGTCGAGTCTGTTTTTGACACCTCTACTCACAGCTCTACAAATAAAAACAAACAATGAAATAGTATTAAGTATACGGTACACCTAAATTACACAAAATTTATCCATGGTACTAAAACTTTGCAAAAACCAAGCTTAGTTTTCACTATGAATGCTTTAATCCCACCTCACGAGTTAAGGGGTTCGAATCCCACCAAGTGAAGGACACTCGGAGGAAAATTTCTCTTACAACTCCCCCTCCTCCCAAGTGCCTGGGTCTTTGGTTTATGCCTTGTGCGAGGACAACCCACAGGTTATTCATCCTCCCAAACAAAAAAAAACAAAAAAAAAAACTAAAACTTTGCAAAAAGAAAAGTATAAAAGCACTTAAGTCTCCCAAACAACGTTGAGAGATACAACAACAATGGCATCGGCAGATCTAGCACAACCATCAGCAGCACCAGCACCACGATCACACACCGACCTATTCGGCGACCCAATCGAGGATTCAAGTCCACTGTGGTTCAAAAAAGACCTCTTTCTCTCTCCTAAATTCGACTCCGAAACTTACATCTCCGACCTCTGCACATTCGTACCATTCGACACTCTTCGATCGCAGCTCCACTCTCATCTATCTTCTCTCAAGCACCAGCTCGTTGATCTCATCAACAGAGATTACAATGACTTCGTTAATCTCAGCACTAATCTCATCGATGTCGATTCTTCTGTTGCGCGAATGCGCGCGCCATTGTCTGATCTTCGTGAGAAGATCTCCGCTTTTAGGGATTGTGTTCAAGACTCGCTTGTTTCTCTTCAGAATGGCTTGAATCAGAGAGCTCAGGCTGCTAATGCTAGAGAACTCTTGGAATTGTTGCTTGATACTTTTCATGTCGTTTCTAAGGTAACCTTTACTAGCTTTTTTTAACCTACATTTTTGTTTTTGTTTTTGTTATACAACTACTTTAAGTTATTGATGAATAATTTCTGTCAAGTTATGATGGTTGGTATGGCTGGGTGTATTACTTGTAGTGAATGCAATTACGATGATAGAGAATCAACTATTATAATTCCTTAGTTTGCATCAGGTGCAGGATCTAGAGAGCTCACAGCGTACAGATGCGTACCCTTACCGCTTGATTCGAGACTGATAGATAGGTTGCTGTAGAAAGATTGGTATTAGAATGATAAGTGAAACTATGTGAATAGTGCACATCACAGTGGCATTTTTGTGATTTCTAAGGATAAAACGACAGTCAAACTTTCCAAAACCCCCCCTGTTTGTTTGGGAATTCCCCGAAAATTTCCATACTTTTTTCCAAAATTATACAAAATGCCCCTATGTTATGCTACTATCCCAAATCACTTGGATAATTTAGGACAAGGTCCAAAGATAACTGGGAATAATAGAGGAAATAGAACCTTAGAAAAGTCTCATATTAGTATGATTGGTATGTAGTAGAGAGGTGGAATTTAGTGGTGATGATCATTTTGTGCCTAGATGTCTTTTTCTTTTATATCATCTATAAGTCATCCATGGATGTCCAGTGATTAGAGGACAGAAGAAGGAAGTAAGAGGAACCTGTTGTCGCATATTTTTTATTTATTTTGGGTGTCTATTTGATATGGATGATGGTTATGGTATAGTGTGTGGGTGTTAGCGATTCCTTCAAGGATTGAGGAGCATTTATGTAAGGAGCTGGTTTAGTAAAGGTCAGGGGTTGAGGTTTCTATCTTTTTGTAGCTTTTTTTTTTTTTGGGTGTGGTAAAGGTACTAAAGATACTTTTGGCTGAAGAACACTCGAGCAAAGGCATCAAGTAAGATGATTACCAATTGCAGCTGATGAAATTACCACTTGCCATCCTTTCTGCACTGCTGCGACATTTTGTGTGTTCTCTCTTCAAACATTTCTCATGCTGAGGAGCTCTTCTCTTCTTTTAATCTATTATCTTCTGTTTTTATGGCTGGTCTCTTTCATTCATGCTTCAATATCAGCTGATCAAGGGTGAAGAGATAATAGGAGTAACAAGGATAGTGAATCTTATCTCATAAATAACATGTTGAACAGGGTAACCAGCATTAGCATTCATGCCAACTTTCTTTTAATTTGCAAGTTCAAATGAACTTGAATCTGTGCGTCTCTCATCTATAATCTCATGTTTAGACAAGAGGTTACGGAAAGAAAAGGAAAGGCACATATTTATAATTTTGGTTTGTCATTGTGGCCATGTTTGTTTCATTATACATTGGTCTAACCAATGATGTGATCTATTAACTGTTATTAGGTTGAGAAGTTAATAAAGGAGCTACCTAGTGTTCCTGCTGATTGGTCGAATGGCGACGTGAATTCATCAGAGAAGAGTCAGCTAAGCAACGGACTATCTCTGCAACAATCTGAGAATGAATCAAATGTAAGAGAGACTCAGAGCATGCTTCTGGAGAGAATTTCCAGTGAAATGAACAGGTTGAAGTTCTATATGGCTCACGCAAAGGTCTCTATACTCTCCCTCCTTTTCCTTACCCTTGCTTTTCATGAAGGACATATGTGACATTTGTTTTCGTTCTCTGGATGAGCTTATGTCTCTTTTATTTTGTGTTTTCTTTGTCACTGCTTTTCTGGTTTGATGCTTCCTCTTTCGACCCCTATATAGTTCGAGGATTGAAGTAGATAAGAATAGGGAAAAGGTTCCCTTTTGTTATGAATTAGCTCGCTGCTATGTCTTCCTCAAATGCATTATGCATATTGAACCAATCTTGATCTTTGTGCATTTCTCGTTTTCTTGAATGTGTGTGATGGCATATTCTTCGATAGTATGAATGTGCTTCACTTAATAATGAAAGCAGGTTATTATATCCTCTTTTTGTTAACGAAGGGGTTATGAATTCAATCCCCCCTAGTGGGGCCACCAAGGTTCCAGTGTACAAATATCTTGAACGTAGTGACAATGAATTGGTGAAAACAGTTAAGAATTTTAATTGTGCCTTGCTTTTTTTTTAAAAAAAAAAAATTGGTTTTTTTTTTCTTTCCCGCATTTGAAGTCTTGTGGATATGAAAATATGTATTACGTCCTTTATGGGCGAGAGGGATAAAGGTAAGAATGGATCATCAATCTAGCATAGAATGACTGAATGGCCCTTGTCAAGCAAAAACCCCTCTTTTGAGGGGAAAACATTCTAATTCAAGGTGAATATCCCAATAAAAAGTTTTAAGGGAAACTTTTTCTTGGGACCAGCCCAAATCCTCACCATAGACAAGTGCCCGACATCTTATAATAAAAGTATATAATGATCAAGCCAAAGAGTCAAGCCAAAAATAAAAAGGAAGCCTAGCCTAATTACATAGGCTAAGAAATTTATGCAATGCACCGTTGTGAACCCTTATTTTGAGCCCAAATGATCGATAATTAATGGGTGGAGGCTGAAGGTATCAATCATAGGGATTAGAGAATCATTGACCCTAAGACCCTTTAGCCTATGTAATTAATGGGTGGAGGCTGAAGCTCTTGGAAGTAATTATATTCTAGATAGCCAATCAGCTTATAAAGGAGTGTTTAAGATTATTTATCCTGTTCCAAGCCAATGGATATAAGGAGAATTCAAACTTAATTTTATAGTAGAGCACCCAATCCTTGTAGCTGCCTGAGTACATTACAATATCTAGGAGCTAGTCTCTGCTTAATAGCACATATCTCTGACCTGCTAGGAGATGACTGGGGGTGAGTAACTCCAACCAACACTTAGAATAAACTCGGAAAAAAGATATATTGTTTTACCCAAAAGGTCTAACGGTCTTTGAACCACATTCCAGACATACTTTCCAAATTACGGCGACATTTTATATTTGAACCCTAACCCCCAATGTTTCTCTTTTTGGCTGTAAATTAAGTCCTATATGAACAATTTTCTTAAGATGTAATCACAAGACTACAAGACTGACCTATTAACGCTGAAAATTTTGCTAATCAAATTGTTCGTAAACATTAATGCAATAACCTAGCAGGTATGAAGATGCATCGAAACAAAAGTCAATCAAACACAGCCAACAGGAACCCTACCTCTTAATTCTAGATATGATTCTCTCAAACAAACCATCGCATTCAATGACCTTAAGCTTCTTTCCAGAAATAGGTACTGCAGCTAGCTGACTGGTAGTTTTCCCTTGTTAAAATCAGTTATCTCTGCCTTTCTACTTAATAAACTTTTTCCTGTTTTTGACATTAGTCTCTAACTTCGAAGTCTTAGGCAAGGTCTGAAGTCTGAACTTTGACCTCTTATTATTAATAAGAAAAACTAAAGATCTCCATTACTAAGCATGACTAATTGTAAGCAAATAATAAATGTTTTGAGTAGTGGCTTGCTAATCTAGATGGAAAGGGAAGTAGAGAGCTGTCCCTATATATCACAAAATCCTTTCCAGGCACATCATACAATTGACTTATAAAGGAGGAGGGGGGGGATTCATCTTCCCTATTAAGAAGATAGAGAACATAGAGATAAACATTCAAGCCCATCTAAGCTAGGAGGAAAATCTCGGGCAAGCATTTTATTAATGGATAATCAGTCTAGTAATTAGCTTTTTTCATACATACTTAAATTCAACAACCAGCATGAGAGGTTCTCCTACCAAAGATTTTCAGAAATCTCAATTTTGTGCATACTCTTTCTATTTTCAACTTGGGCATTTTATCTTTGGAATACTTTTGGGGAAAGGTGAATTTTAAATAGGCTCGTAACAAATTTGAGATAAGTATATAAACTTTGGAACTGCGAGAAACAAGTTCTGTGACACTTGAAGTTGTTGAATGCTAGGTCTGTAAAGTATGAGAGCGATAGAGGTTACATTTATGTCCCTAAGGAGCTTGTTACTGTCAAAGTACGAAAGAAAAGCCCTGGCTATATCTGTTGGAACAATGTCCAAGGAGGTTTATAAAAATTGACTCCTAAAGCTATCAGGATAAAGGGATTTCACTCTAGATGTGGATAATGTGGTCTTTTCCATATCCTGAGTTGAGAAATTATTTATTTTGATTCGCCAAACTTTTTGGAGAAATGTTGTAATTATTCTCATCATCTCATGTATGAGTCCTTTGTATATTATTTTCTCACTGTGTTCATCCATTATGGCAGTACAGGACTTACCTTTTATTCAGAACATTGAGAAGAGATTCCAAAGTGCTAGCCTTTTATTAGATTCGAGCTTGGGGCATTGTTTTGTAGATGGTCTAGAGCACCGAGATGAAAATGCCATATACAATTGCTTGCGTGCTTATGCTGCGATTGACAATACTAGAAACGCTGAAGAAATTTTTCGTACAACCGTTGTTGCCCCCCTAATAGAGAAGATTATTCCTCATGCTTCGTCAGGGTTGATCAGTGTGGCTTCTGAGGATGAACTTGAGGCTGATTTTCGAGAAATGAAGCAGTGTATTGAGAAAGACTGTACATTCTTACTGAAAATTTCCTCAAGAGGTATATGGCTTATGGAACTGCTTGTTCTTTCTAGCGTATTAATAAAAATTTGGTTTGGTGTGGCACAACAATTTCCTTGCACACACGTGTTACATCTTGTAGTGTTTCTTGATGGAAACTGATTCATCTTCCTTACGAAATTGTGAATTCTTTCTGTCCTTGAGTTCAACTTTTATTGAACCGCTGCCCTCTCCCCTGCCTCTGTGGGTATATTTTATTGATTTGCTGTGGAGAATTGATGTATTTATTTTGTTTTACATCTTATTTACAGAAGATCCTAATAACTCTGTTAGTTACTATCTGGACATTATCTGAACTCCTTTTATAAGTTCTGAATGCTGATAATCTTGTTCTTGTGGTCTTTGTCGTGCAGAAAATTCAGGCTTTCATGTATTCAACTTTTTGGCGAATTCAATCCTCAAAGAGGTTCTTTCAGCAATTCAGAAAGGAAAGCCTGGGGCTTTCTCACCTGGAAGGCCTAAGGAATTCTTGAAAAATTATAGATCAAGTTTGGACTTTCTGTCTCATCTGGAAGGTAGGATTCAATAACTTGTAATAGCAATTGTTATGTACGAGTTCATTTTGGAAACACTGCCAAAATTTTAACTTATTTCTGAAGTTGTATATGTTGTTAATTTTAATGGTGAAGTTATGTTGTTAAGGCTACTGCCCGTCCAGATCTGCCGTTTCTAAACTGAGAGCAGAACCCGTCTATGTTGATTTCATGAAGCAATGGAATCTTGGGGTTTATTTCTCATTGAGGTACCATATGAAGCCTTGATATGAATGTATGTGACAGAACGAGCTATTCCATGGTTTATGGAACTAAATGATTCAATTATTTTAGGTTTCAAGAAATAGCAGGGGCTTTGGATTCTGCACTTCTGGCTCCCAGCCTGGTGGCCCAAAATTCACGTCATGTGGATGGAAATTTACCAGCTTTGTCTTTGAAACAAAGCGTTGTTCTCTTGGAGAGTTTAAGGTCCTGTTGGAGTGAAGATGTGCTTGTCCTGTCTGGCTCTGATAAGTTTCTGCGTCTGTCTCTGCAACTTCTTTCAAGGTTGTGCTAGAGGGAATTATGTCAATTATAAATTTCTTGTGACCATTAGCCTGCACTACGTGATTAACTGGGCTGTCAAATGTCTTGAACAGGTATTCCAGTTGGTTGTCATACGGACTTAATGCTCGCAAATCGGGTCATACAGATGCAAAACCTGGATCTGAGTGGGCGATCTCTGCTGCACCTGAAGATTTAATTTATGTATGAACAGTCTATCCATCTTTTTCTTGCTCATTTGTCCTGAGTCCTGACAGGTTTGGTTTGTTATATTGATATCGGAAATGTTGCTATTATGAAGTGTGAGTGAAGGCTCAACTTCTGGTAGCATGCCAACAAGCTGCAGCTCAGTGGCACATGTGCTAGGTGCTTAGACATGCTTCTCAATTCAATAGTTGAGGGGCCAATTTTGCACGGTGGGACTGTAGCTTCCACGTCCTGGGCATAATTAATTGCCATTGTGGACTGAATTTGGGTTGGTTTGAAAGCCAAGGTTCCAAGTTTGGCCTGATTTCTACTCATCAGTGAGGGGACAAACAAAGAGAAGAAAGACAACATGATAAACTTATGGCAGCATAGCTATAGGCTATATCTGCTGCTTTTTCTGATTCCACCTCAAGTATTTCTTGATCTTATGTGCACGTTGACCTCGACTAAGAATGCAGCTTTCAATGTGCATGATATGTCTCAAAGTCGCCCTTTTGGCTTACATGTAGATGATTTATAAGCATAATCTGATTCCGTTGATTATGATCTTAGTTTAGTTTTTAAAGTGTGCTGAATTTGTTTTCAGGTTATTCATGATGTAAAGCTCCTTGTGAATGAGGTTTGTGGTGACTACATTGGACATGTTATGGAGGTTCTTTCTTCCTGTCCCAAAGAAGTGCTGGATAATGTCAAACAGAGCGTATTGCAAAGTGGAGAGTCTTTGGAGAGGACGACCCTTCCAGTGATTAAAACATCAATAACAGATGCGCTGGTTCAGAAATCTGTTGAGGTGAGCTAGATCGTTGGCTATTATTGACTATAAGCATTAGCTCATATTTCCATAAATTTCTAAACCAGAGTTGTCTGGCTGAAAATAGTTTCGACAGATTAGTGATCAGACATTCAGTGTCACTGCTATTACTTTTGGGTAGCAAATTGCTTACTAGATTGGTCATTTCAGCTTGTGGTCACTACTCACTAGTGATTCAGAGCTTTCTAGATACATATAGGAGAAAGATAACGGCAAAAGAAAAGGTCTACAAGAAAACATCATATGTGAATATTTCTAGAGTAGCAAGTTCTAAGCCCTTCAAACAATATCGATGAATCTAAATGGCATTACTTCCAATTCGTTCTCTCATTGACCTAAGGCTTGTTCCTCTCAACTTATTATATATGTTTTAACAATACAAGTCAAGTTCAGCGGAAATAATTCAAGTTCAGCAAAATAAGTTTTGTTTAGAAAAAATAAGTTTAGTTAAGCAAAAGTAAGTTAAGTTCAGCAAAAATAAGTTAAGTTGAACAAAAATAATTAAGTTCAGCAAAAATAAGTTATGTTTAGTGAAAATAAGCTCAAAAACTTAGTTGAATTAGGCAAAAATTGGTCCAGTCTAGCAAAAATAAGTTCAGTTTAGCAACATTAAGTTGCAAAATAATTTTAGTTGAGCAAAAATAAGCTGACTTTAGCGAAAATATATGAATTCCAGCAAAACTAAGTTTAAGTTTCAGAACCTTGAGTATCCATAAACTGCTTCCAAAATCATGCAAGTTATGTATATATATACTTAGACCTGTCAATTCGTGTTATGGGTCGAAAATTGCTTAATCCTAATTCAGAGTTTATGGTGGGGATCAACTTAGCTGGTCTAAGTGCAATTTTTGTTTCTTCCGCTCGTTTGGCCCGACACATTGGATCAAGCCATGGTTCGAGCGAAGTCCACTAAATAAAACCAAAGATAAAGGTGGTATAAAAAGACGTAATTGGGCAAGGCACATTCCCATAAGTGATCAAGTCATGGTTGCTCAAAATTGCATTTATCAAATTGAGTCGAACCATACTTGATTAGTTTTACATGTCAGCAAATGCAATAATTAATCAAAAGTCTGATAGACGAGGGTAGAGATATACAACCATATCCTTGATTGAGTGAGTCAAATAAACAGGAAGATTAGTGAAAGGAGTTCCGGTTTGATTTATGAAGATAATTTTTTTCCTTTTCTTTTTCCAATTATCGCGTCCCACTTATGTAAGTTTTTGAAAAAAAAAAAAATTCTCCATTGACTCAACATGTCGACCCTCCATTTTGACCTGCTTTATAGGCTTTTCAAGTTAGGGCTGTGCAGGTTCCAGGTTGAAATTTTTAGTTCAAAACCCAAAATATTGGGTCAAGTCATGATGGGTCTATTTGTAATTTTGTACCCCTTGCAATCAGCTTTCTGTGCTACTCCATCCATAGCAGAGTTGTAAAAGCAAATGAATGACTTGAAATTTGAGCTGTTTTATGGATTCACACATGGATTGAAAGTCTCCATGGCTGAAAATTGCGTGTGTTAGATTGAGATGCTTAGTCCTGTTCTATGCGTAGTGTTTTGACTTTGAACAGCTAGGAGTTCGATGATTAAGTATTGATTTCTTCCAACAGCTATAAGTGTCTCTTACAGCTATTTTCTTCATACAAATCAGGACCTCAAACAGCTGAAGGGCATTTCAGCGACATACAGGATGACCAACAAACCTCTATCTGTGCGGCATTCTCCTTATGTTTCAGCAATTCTTCACCCTCTCAAGGTAAGCATTCTTGAATCACCATCCAGTTAGGATCCGCTCATCCTCCACCTTTCTTTGATTCATGTGTACTTCAAGAATACCTGCCTTTTATCGTAGCTACTCTGAAGGTGAATCTATCTTTCATACCAATTTTATGAGGTGGCTTCACATCTTCCGAAGTATGTACAAACAATTTTGTTGGTTTTTAAATAAGATTGATACTTGTCTTTCTTGCTCTAATTTCTAAATTAAGTAGGAAACTTTGTGATTTTCACAAGTGTTTTCTGATCATTCAATGAAAATGGTGTCCTGCCTCTCCATGATAGAGCGTAATTATGGGAAACACCTTCTTCTGTTCTCTGTTGAATCTAAATACTTTTCACTCCACCACCCCTACAGAAAAAAATGAGGCTTTTTATCTAGTCATTGAAAGTTGAAACAACCCATATCTCACAGGCTTTCTTGGAGGGAGACACAGCAATATATTTGGATGATGCAACAAAAAAAGAACTCCTGCGAGGTACTGCATTAGAGATCACCAAGAGTTATAATGCAATGGCATCTGAACTAGTTAATGTGGTAAGTATATGCTTGTATTACGGAAGATCGTTTTCAGACCATTCATAGTTGAAAGCTTATGAGTTGAATCTTGGTTATCTCTGTAGGCAAGAAAAACAGAAAGTTCATTGCAGCGAATACGTCAAGGTGCACAGAGGCGAGCTGGAGCAAGCTCTGATGTGTCAGATCATAATGTATCTAACACAGATAAAATTTGTATGCAATTGTTCCTTGATATACAGGTGCATACTTCTCTATATCATTTCTTCTTTTCTGAAATTTAAATACATCTGCATATCTATCTAATGCAATTTCTTTCATAACGCTCGCGTTCATATTACACCAATAAAAACTATAGCTACTGATTTAGGCCTTGTGGGGAAATCACATAATAGATTTTAAACTTGAGTTAGAGGATTTCATTGACGTTGAAGTAGTAATATTCAAATCTTAACGTGACCCTGAGCCTATGGCCCAAGTTCCAGTTTGGTACTTCTAAATAAACGTAGATATCTGTATTATATACAAGTATATAATTAGGGTTCTCTTCTTTCCCCCTTATCAGGAGTATGGACGTAACCTGGCTGCCCTTGGAGTTGATGCTGCTGAGTTTGAAGAGTATCGATCATTGTGGCAGTGTGTGGCACCTGCAGATAAGCAAAGCACAATAGTCTTTTAGTCTCATGTTTTACATTACAGAGAAAAAATATGTTCCTCTCAACCTCAGGTCTATTGGTTGTAGCAATCTCCTGTAGTCAATTTTTTCCCCATGTGATTTTTTGTTTTATAAATGGAATTCACCTTGTAATTCTAAATGGTGTTTATATAAGAGCTGTGGTGGGATTATTTTTTGTTTATCATGACAGGATTCTAAATTTTCATTAGCTATTGATCATGGTCATGTGAATTTTTGACAAGCCAGCGTGAACAATTTCTAGAGAAGAGTTTGTACATAAAGGAACGTGGTTACTTCAAATACTTGTAAACAATGTTCGAACAAGATACCGACTTTTGCATCTCACTCAGGACTCAGGAGGGGATTAGAGATTGTCACTGTATAATTAGTGATGTGGAATAGGGAATTAGAGGACATTCTTTCTATTCCACACCTCACTGCAGAGGGGATTGAAACAGCAGCAGATCTTGACAAATTTTCTTTTGAGGGCCGAAGATAAGAATCTATCGCATTGAAAAATTCTCAAATAATTCCTATTTTTTTATCGATTAAATTTATACAAATTTACAAGTAAATTAATACTTTAGCTTAGAAGTTAGAAACTGTAAAAGCTGCACTTCATAGTATTGTTGTACTGTTAATATCATACGTCTTGTATTATCATGTTTAATAATATGCTATACTTCTAAAAGAACTGAACAGTATTTTGATTAAAATAAAGTAAAAGACAATCTAAATACTAGCTTGGCCATTGCAAAGTATTTGTGACTGAAAATTGGAACAGACTAACAAGGCCAGGAAGACGGAAAATGGCACTTCTATAGGAAACTAACTAATACAATGTAGCTGTCAAAATTTGATCAATTTCATCTAGTGCTTGTTTCCTGTACAAAATTTAAGCCATTAATAACGGATATAAAGAGATACAGCTGCTCCATTCCTCAGCATAAGCCATCATGTTCGCAGCATAAGTGTTCTCTAAACCCATCATGACAATGGTCAAATCTACACAGCCAATAATAGGGTTCATCAAATACCAATCTTGTTATGGGAATGCTTGATTCATGAGTTCACCACATCTCCCAAGTTAGATAATATTGTGTCCATTTCTTGATAGTGAGGCCAACTTTTCTTGCTCTTCTCGTCACTCTTGCTTTCCTGCAACAGAAATATCAGCGACTACAATCATTGAGTGATAACATTGTAGCAATAGAAGTTGAGCTTAAACCATGGACAAGGAAATTAAGCATCTGGTCGGGAAATAATTGGTCCTCAATTCCTCAAATATTTAATTTGATTGACATGTAAGGAATTAGTGCATACGGACTATGATTTTGGTTTACAAATTTGTACTGATTTTTTGAATTATTGATAAGTGTCTAGTGATTAATATTTTTAAGAATTGCAATAAAGTTACTACACAATTCAAATACGCAAGATCGTCCCATGGGCCATGCCTGCAGGATAGCCCACTGGCCATTCTGCCCTCAAGAATTAAGAGTCAGGCATTATGCTGGCATTAAACTTGAGCACAGGAGCAAAGGATGAGGCTTATGCTGGCCTGCTGCCATGCTCTATTCACAAGTCAGGCATTTAATAGAAATCTCATATCAGCTCTAATTTGAACAATGCCCAATGTTTATAGAATTTGACCTTCCATAAGTAATACCTTCGAGATAAAAGCAATGACGTTGCTCTAGGAGACAAAAAAAGCTACTCCAGTCTATATACTACTATTATTCATTTATAACAGAAGTTTTATTTGTACACGTCCCCTCTTTACATTACCTCTTTCTTCTGCTTAATTTTTTTTTATCTTTTTTGTGTGCATATTTTTTTTTTCCTTGTGTCCTCTTCTTCCTTGGCAATTTCCCCTCTCCTTCCCTGCAAAAAAAATCAGTGTTCATTTTTCTTTGTGTTTCCCCTTTCCCAGCAAACTTCCAACTCGATTTTCATTCCCCCCCTCCCCTCGTTCTCTTCCATTTTCACTACATAGCCATTTTCCTCAAACTCACATTTAGGAAAAATCAATACCAATAATTACAACTTTGCTTACCTTCTCAAAATAATCCCAACAATCGATTAACTAGATAATCAAAACTAGTGGATACCCTTCTCGAAACAGTCTCAAATTTTGGTTAACCTATTGAGGAAAAATAGCAAAACATGTATTTTTTTTTTATTATTCTCTTGTACACCATTTCCCAGCATATTGCATTCATTTGCATTTGGACAACGTTTTAGATATTGAATAAGAATATCTTCTCCTCTCATTCTCCAGATCCAAACACAAGTGAACCTTATTTCATCAAATTGTTTCTACTCTGCAATTTAGCAAGTAAAATTTACCATTCTCTTCTCTCTTTCTAGGATTCTTAAGCTGTGCAGTTCTTTGAACCACGATATAAATTTTGTGCAGGTACTTGAGGAATGTATTATGTTGCATTTGATTATCTTTTGATCTTTTTCAGCGCTTGCAAAATAGTTCTTATATTTAACACAATGTCAAATCACCAATTTTAATAGTGAAGTTCAACAAAAACCAGGTTTTGAGTGAGTATACAATTAATTGTATTAACTGATGCAAAGGGGGAAGGGTTATTTAGGTACGTTAGTCAAGGGTAGCTTGAGGAATAAGTTAGGGGGTTAGAGGGGAAGAAGCTCTATAAATAGAATAGATTAGGGAGAGAGAAATTGTTTGAATATTTATGAGAATTTTGGTGAGCTTTTAAGAGTTCATTTGGGAGAAAATCAAGCCTCTCGAGAGCTTGAATATCTTTACATTTTGCTGTAAATTCAGTTTATCATCTTCTTCTTCTTCCTTATTTTCTGCCATTAATGATGCTTAAGCTATGTTAATTCATGACACATGTCAGCATCTCCAACCCACCACCATTTAAATCATCCACCCGCAAGATTACCATCAATCCCATCCTTCACCTAGACCACCTCCGCCACCGGTGGATGTTCAGTGATGGTTAGCTCATCTTTGACCTCTACCACCACTCATCTTTGACGGGAACAACATGGGGAAATTAGGGATGGTTAGCTCTTTCTCTTCCCTCATCTAATGATTTGGTCCACCACCAACCATCTGCAACAGTTAGCACTTATATTTTCCTCTTTCTAGAACTCTCTTCTCTCTCTCGAATCACGATCCCTTATCTCTCTCTTGATCTAATTTCTTTTTCTCGAGTCTCATTCTCTGGACATCTCTCTCTCTCTCTCTCTCTCTTACTATATCAATCATCTATCTGTGTAGATTTAGGGTTCATGATGCTTGATTGCTTAGCTGTTGAGGTTGTGGCCGGGTGGTGGTTAACTGTAGTGGTTTCAAGGGAACCTTTTATTATTATTTATGGTGGGTCAATGGTCGTGGTGGCTATCATAGTGATGTGGATTTTTTTTTTCTTTTTATGTGGTGGTGGTGGTCAATGGTCATGGTGAAAAGACGGTGGTGGGTGGTGGTTGGCAGTGGGATGTTTGGGTCATTGGAGTGGTGGTTTTTTTTCCTGGTGGGCCAAGTACAAGTTGGGAGAGTTTTGGTGGTTGTGATAGTGGATGGTCTAGGATTGGGGGCAGTGGGAGTGCTGATACTGTGCTCAATATTCTTTCCTAATCACATGGAAAAAATTTCTACTACCTCACATTTATCATTATTCCTTTTTCTTGATCATATGGGTATTCTTCCTAAACAAAAGTTGCCCGATGAAGAGGCAATCAAGAAAGCTGCATATGTGAAAATTGTGAATATATAACCTACAATGAAGTGGGCTAATCCAACTAATTTTGTTTGTACAATGGAAACCCCACTAATACTGCATGACATATGGAGGCAAGGAACCTTTAGGTTCTAAATAACAAAAATGTTTTCTCGTGCATCTATTCAGTTTTACATATATACAATATGTACATTAACTTTGCGCATCTAAATGATCTAATATACTTCTTCCAGTAAAATCAAAGATTGGTTCCTGTTATATGTAGGCCATAGTTATATAGAGTTTGGTGAATGCTTTACATATGAAGATCCATAATTATGATAAGGTTGTATATCAACCTTCATATGTACTTTGGCATGTTTTGTACTTAAAGACATTACTTTATTCACTATCTTTGTTTCTTGCCAAAAAATGTGAGTGGGCTTAAGGATGTTGGTTCCTCTTTCGCATTTCTATTTCCTGTTAAAATTTTACCCTGTCAAGCATTCCAGATTTAAATTAACCATATCTTGTGCGACTTTAGAATATGATTCATTTCCAAGTGAGCCTAAAGTGTAACTCGCTCATCACATGAGCTGAAAACTAGTTCTCTTGATAAGAGGCCTTTTTTCACATGGAGAAGTTATTTAATATGTGTATAATTCAATCATAATTCAGATCCAAACAATTGGGACGTTCATAATATTGCCCATTATTTACATCTATGAGAAACCACTGAAAGAGAAGAGGGAAAGTTAACCAGCGCAAGTCACTCCGTATGAGTATGTCTATTCATTTCCTGAATGGTAAAGTCTTAAAAGACGATCTCAGAATAGCTTATTGTGAGACTAAGGTGACTATCTATTCTAAGGGTGGCTTCAAACTAACTTTTGATGTCTCACAATAAATTAGTGTAAGACGGTCTCACTCAAGACTCACTCTTCCCCGTTATGTGGGCCACAGGTGGATTAGTACGTTGCTAGAGAAAGCTAAACAAAAAGGATGTCTGAGAACTGACCTCGTATTTTTGGACAAGAGAAGCCCACAAGGATTTGCATTGTCCAGGTGTCCGATTGAAGCCATCAGTCAAAAGGCTTGATGATATCTCTTCCCAGAGTGCCATACGTCCTTTTACAACCTGGAATCTGTCATGCAACTCTCCACGCAGCATTATCAACTTTTTAACCTCTTCAGGCTTCCATTTATTTCGTGTTGTTGACTTTGAACGCTTTGTGGAATGTTTCGATTCCTCATCAGATTCGTCTTTATTAACTTCCTCACCTCTGCTTCTGTCTGCATATTCCTCAAGCAAAGTAGATACTTCACCCCTATCTTCTTGCTTACCAGTTGGTAGTGTTGACAACCCGGTAAATGGCTTCCAAATACCATCTGAATCCTCAGATTCTGCAGAAGAGCTTGCTTCTATATCCAAAGCAGAGCCAGCTTTGTCAACCTTTTCAAGGAGCCTATCAAATTCACTATTATCTGTATCCAATAAAATTGAAATGGGGTAAGAATATATACAGAACTTTTTAATAGTCCTAGAAGACCTCTACCAAATCATTTTCAGCTCTGAATATTTATAGTTTAGCTTCTGCCATCTGCTTATTATTTTTATAATATCCCCCTGTTTCATACGAGACTGAATTGAACCTTTATTATCAAAACAATTCAATTTTGACCATAAAATTTCTAGTTACACCTATATAATAACAAGATACTTTCTAAAAGTATTTAAACATAACATAGGAAAATTTAAACATTGTAACTCCGTCAGTTTGTATATTGACACAATAGTCAAAGTTAGTAAAATTTGGCCACCAATTTATCTTATATTTGACCACCAAAGTCAAAAGTGGTCAAATTTCTAAAAATGGGAGCATTTTTTATTCTATCCTTTTCATGCAAATATTGTATACAGGAGCAGGCAAGCTCACCATGAAGGCATAAAATTTCCTACTTGGGTAAAATTGAAATATCCTTTATGCAGAGGACACATCATATTCTATTATAATCTTAGGAAAGCCAAAAAAATTGTTTTAAATATAGAGAATCAGCCCAACAAGGTGTAGGATTTTTCATCATCAAACTAGACGTTCAGATGTGCAGGCATAGATAGAGATGCAAAAGGGAAGAGGACAACCTTCACACTCCAGCTGCATGCTACCGCTATCTTGAGACACATGACCATCATCTTCCTCATCCTGTACTCTTCCAGACTTTTTTCTTTGATGATGTCCATCGAATGCCTTTTTCAATGCTGATAGACCAAAGCCAGTATGTGATTTTCCTGATAGCCGTTCATTGACTTCTTCAGAAATAACTGCTGCTGCATTTTCGGTAGCAACCGCAATGACTTCAGGTCTTTTTCCACTGTACTTCCTCACCACTTTTCTTAATAACTCAGAAACTGTCCGCTCCATATGTGAAAGTGGACAATTTACAGGACAGCTAGACAACCCAGCATGGGCAGCTTTGTACAGCGCATCTAAAAGCTTTCCTTTATCTAGCCATAAGCATCGGGTGGTTATTCTTATTTTCCCCTTTAAGGTATTCTCTGTATAACCCTCTACGGCATGAGGGCGTAAAACTTCCATGCTTCACCACATACATAATGAATATAGTTAGGCAGCGTTAGATGTATGAAATAAGCTTATGAAAGCACAATGCCGACTCATTTTTCTTGTTTCTAACCTACCTGATCACAATAATACCATCTGTAGCAATCTTCATTCTTTCATCAATACAAAGTTCAGCAGATGTACCAAATGCTTTATCACCATCATTATACATCAACTGTGATAAAATAAAAAACACCGTGTAAGTGACGAGAACGAAAGCATGGCAGAAGCAACCACAGAAAAAGCGCGGATTAGGTCTCCAGGAGAACCTAGTCAGCACACTCCCTCACCAACACATGATAGCTTGCACAAGGTATCCAAAATTCCAAACTTGCATACCTCAAGTTGAACATTTTATCAAATATGAAGTTGATGGTTGGTGATGGAATACAATGAGTTGATCCTTCACAAGAATCTAAGAATATTCCCTAAACAGTTGTTACCTGTAAATTTTCTTTGCCCAGGGAAACAAACCCATTTGATAAAACTCTTCTATTCATAAGATGAGAAACTCCAAGCATTTCTCCATTCTTTATCACCTGCCAAAATTGCACCAGATAAGAGTTAGACAAGCTTATGACATAGCAATATTTTCCCGCTTTCACCTACCAGAACAACAAAATCCATGATCTAGACAGATTATGATAAAACTCTTTGACATAATAGCATAGATGGCACAAACGTAGCTCTCTGTCTAACACAAGTCATTAAGCTAATGCTCTGTAGTATAATCATGCCAAAGAGAGACCCAAATCTTACAGTAGTGTGTTGAATACCAGTTGATTTTCCAAGCAGTTCATGCTCTTTCAGGAACAACAGCTCACCATGAATGGGCAAGAAATGCTGTGGCTTGACAATCTTCAGTACTTCCGCCTTGAAAAAGCAATATGTAACTTTATTAAACATGATGAACACCAAACTGGAATATGACAAAAGACAGGAAATGAGTTTGTTACTTCAAAGTTGTTCAATTCTAAGATCACAATTTGGATTGCAGTGACATCATTCACAATATGACAAACCAAATAATACACCACCTAAACTACAAGATTTAAGTTCTCAACTTTAATTAACACAGTAGTCTAGAAACTGTAAGTTCCTCTAATTCATGCATAGATTGCTTCCTATGTAGAAGAGAGTAACCACGACAATTTAACGAAAAGATGAAAATAATACTGCTCATGTTTGGTAATTATAAGGTGTCTAAATCTCAAGTTCTTTGTAGGGATATTAAGATTCTAATGACAGTTAAAGATAAATAATAAAGATCCAAGAAAAAGAGTAGCAGTAGGTCCTATATAGTCTTACCAATTCCTCACGATAGGCATGACCAGAAGTGTGCAGCATCTCATTTCTACCCATAACTAATGTTGAACCAAGTTCCGAAATACGATTGAACATTTTCATACACCGAGATTCATTTCCAGGTATGACCTGTATGTCATAAGATAGAATAAACAGACAGAAACATACTATAATTCCAAGATTTATTGAACAATAATAACCTCAAATTTGACAATAATGAAGACAGTACATGATTATATTGATAGGCTGTACAATATCATTTAAAATTTATCATCATCGTCAATGTTTTCTCAACAATTACCTTCGCAGAGTATAATATAACATCTTCTTTGCATAATTTGAGGGAATGACTGCTCCCATAAGATGCAAGATTTAGGGCAGCACGTGGCTCTGCCTGACACAACAGTATACTAAGACTTTAGCCAAAAAGAAGTTAGGAGAGTGACTAAATATTACAAATGGATTGTCAAGAGTGACAAGATGCAATGACACAAAAGCTTGATATCATCTTATTACTTACTTGAGAGCCTGTTGTTACAATCAACAAATCTTTTGGGGCATAAGCATCAATATCTTCCACCTTAACCTGAAAAAAATTAGAGTACATGGCATAATCAATTTGCAGACTTTATCTCTTAGAAAATATGGGTCGTAAGATGCATCTGGCCAGAAGATAATAGGATCTCAATCAAGAGAAAATGAATATTGATGCATATATAGACATCACATGATAAAACAATAGCATAAGCCAGTACCCACAACCGTGGAACCTTCCAACCCTATGCTCAATTTATCTAAGAATCCAGAGTCAGTTATGGTCAGATCAGGCAGCAAAAGTTATATCCATTTCCTATGTGTCTGAGGACCGGATTGATTCCAGGGGGTGTAGAAATTTTAGTTGTTGCATTAGACATATATATAGTAAAAGAACATAGATAAAATTTACATTATTAAAGAATTCTTATACATCATACCAGAGTAGACGGATCAATAGGTGCCTTTCCATCCTTCCAAGCAGCGTCCAAATATGTTCTTAAGGACATTCCAACAAAAACCTATTAAGATATTACACAGTATTATAGCCATTACATGTATGATGTATTAAAACTTTTAATTTTCTTTTTATACAACAGGGACCATTAAGTATACCATATAAACTATAAAAGATGCATACCAACTTTCGACCAGTGGCATCTGCGGCTGCTTTTACGCTTCCAAGGCGATGTATATTTGATGCAAATTGGGTAGTAATCACTCTTCCCTTGGCAGCTGAGATATGCCTTAGCAATGCATCTGCCACAACACTTTCACTAATAGTCCTCCCAGGTGACATTATGTTTGTCGAATCACTCATCATCTACAACAAAATGTGGTTGGTCGATACTTTCAATTAAAGATAACTACTAACTGCTGATGAGCACAAGTTGTACAGAGAAGCAGCCATTACCGGTCATACATTAACACGTATAAGAAAAGGTCACAAACTCACAAGGTTCCCCCTCCAGAACCATTTGGAGCAACTGCTATTACATTTACACATATTATACAGCAGACTGCTGCTGTTGATTAGCAGAGTGCGTACCACAATATTAGTATAACAGATGAAAACCAGTAATAATCAATATACTTCCTCTGTTTCTTTTTACTTGCAACCAAAGTATAAGGCACCCAGTTCAGAAGGACGAGAGAAAGCAGGAAGGGCATATAATAAAACCTAATTAAAGAAATTAATGACCATCCTCATGGCTCACCCCCTTCCCCCCTCCGTAACAGGCCACACAAAAACCGCCATTCCCACATTCCTCCCCATCCCACCACCAGTCACCGCCACTACCCCACCCCGTTCCATTCTCCTTACCGGACCAGCCATCCACCAGGCCACCACCACTTCCTCTCCTCATCCCCACCACCTTCACAACCACCGTTGCTGTCGCCATTCGTCCTCCTCAAGAGGATCCAAGATCTTCATCACTGTGTATCCAAGACAAATCAACTTTTCAGTTACTCTTCCTAAAAAATTAGAGAACTCACGTTTACTTCAATGGCAAACTCTACCCTATCGCTGAACTTGTTTTCCGTACAGAAACTGTCAATGGCAACCTCCTCGAGAGAGGAATCTAAACCCTGACAACAAGGGGTTATAGGGATAGGGTGCAACAGGTGTTGGTGATCGTTGGGGTTTCGAGGGTGATTTAGGTGTGGGGGTGATGGAGGGCGCTCTCTCTCTCTTCCCCCCTCCCCCCTCCCCCTCCCCCTCCCCCCCCCTCCACCTCTCTCTCCCTCTCCCTCTTCATTTCCCTCCCCCCACCTCTCCCTCCCCCTCTCTCTCCCCCTCTTCCTCTCCCCCTCCCCCCTCCCTCCCTCCCCCACTCTATCTCTCTCCCTCCACCTCTCCCCCCCTCTTTCTCTCTTTAAAAAGGAAAACATTGCTACTTGGAAAAAAAATGAAGATAAAGCAGCCACGTAACACAGGGTCTATTTGTTATATACTTGAAAGAATTTGTTATATACTTAAAAGAATTTGTTGATCCCTTTATCTTTATTAAAATATAGAACTAAATAACTAATAAATTTATCATACAATATGTTTTAATCAACTAATTAGAGAAGATTTTAATATGGGTAGGATTTTTGGTGTGCCAGAATGCAACTAGGATTAGGATCTTCTTTTTAGGTTATACTTCAATTTTATTTCTATTTTAAGATACATTTACAATTAGGAGTTATACAAATAATCTTATATAATGTCTTTTCATTCTTTGTGGTTTAGCTTCTGCATTGAGGTGATTTGAAGGCTACTAAAAACAACAACGAAAAAAAGAATCATTTCCAATCTTTGTTACTTTGTCTAAACTACTGCATGAACTTTCTCCACATATCAGCACAGGAAAAATCACATCATTATATCAAAAAATATAATTACATCTCATAATGGCAATGCTCAGCCATGTTCCACAAAATTCATGAAAGCTAAGTCCTCATTGGCCTGAGACTTGACCACTTGACACTTGCAACCACAAGTAACAATGCACATTCGCTGTAGCCAAGCTAGACTGAAAACCTTAGTACTGAAAATCACCGACAAACATGTGAAATGAATGCACATTTACTCCCACACCATACTAGAAGCCACATACAAAATGGTAGCTAACTCTCCGAATTAAATCTTAATCAGCCAGCTCGAGCATATTAACCATCAAGCAAAAAAAAAAAAAAAAAAAGATCACCTACTATAAAAACTTACTAATGTAACTCCTTCCTTGGAAAGCTCCTCCAACGCAACACGGTCAAAAGCTTTTCCATCCACAGGTGTCTCATCAATCTGCACAGCGACCAGGTATTATGCAGCTAAAGGTACATATCAGTGCCCTTTGAAGCAATTAATAGACAGATGCACAAGAACACCATACCTTCCAATCACCGGTGTGGAAAATGGTACCATCACTACAGCGCATGACCAATCCACAGCAATCGGGTATTGAATGGGTAACTCTAACAGGTTCTATTTCAAATGGCCCAGCTGTGAATCTCCTTTTAGTTTTAAACACCTTCAGTCTAGAAGGGACAAAAATTCCAAATTCTTTCAAACGCTTCTTTATGAGCTGTTCAAGTACAGAAAGGTTGTCACTTTCAAGACTTAATTTGAATTATATCACAGAGCATACATATTATCTAACTGTAAAGCTCTTTCCACAAGAAGCATGTTCATCAAAGATAAGTAAAACCTAAACAAACATCTAGGCTAGAGAGGAGAAGGTGCAGGAAAGTAGAGAAAATAATAAGGGGAAAGGGGAGGAGGGTCAAGGGAGCTTCAAAAAAGTTGCTTGTTAGACAATGAACAAATTTATAACATCATATACCTCCATGGTGAAAGAGGACGAAAATACTGGTGTATTTGGATCCAGGGCACGGATAACCTGAGAACAAGAAAATATCTGGTCAGTATGTTACAAGATACACACACTGTCGTATTGACATTGCCACGTTTGACCTTTCTGACAATTAGTTGTCAGAGAATTGACTCCTAATGTTTTTAAAAAATTGTACTCCTTTCTACTTAGGTATGTTCACTTTAGTAATCCTAATCATCAATTTTCCCTGTGTATTCTATTCATCACTCCACTGAAAGCTATCGTCATTTCTCCCCGCCATCCTTAATCATTGAACAAAAAACATCCATTTACAATGAGCTAAAGGTTCATTATCATTTAATTAATTATTATATTGGTTTAAATCAAAGCGGCCTATCAAACTATTAAGGCCATGTTTGGTAAATGGCTTTTTCATTGGCTTTTGGCTTTTGGCTTTTCAATTTGGTTAAAAACTAAAAAAAAAAATGTTTTGTTATTTTTTTTGGTTTGTTGAAGTATTTAAGCGCCAGAAAAAAAAAAAAGGGCGCTTTGGGACTGTTTTTTGGTTGTTTGGCTTAAAACCAAAAAATAAAAAACAACAATTAATTCCAAACATATTAAAAAACATTAAAAAACTTTAAAACAAACAAAAAAAAAAAACAAACCCAACCAAAAGTAAAACAAAAAAAATAAAAACCAGTCAAACAAAAAATGCCAAACCCCAAACAACCCCTAACTCTTATTCATTATCAAGTAACAAATGGTTGGTGAGTTCAGATTAGGAGTATACAGAAACAGACTGCCTACACATGAACCCTTCCCCCACCCTGAAAGGCTCTAAAGTAAGTTGGCAATATTAATCTTATGAAGAGTTAAATAGGTCAAACATTCTTACAAGGAAAAAAATAACTAAATTACAATGCAGGGGAAAAAAGAAATTAACTTAATTTTTAAGTAGTTTCAAAGTATCGCCTTATATGATATTTTATCAATATAAATAAAATTTAAAGTTAAGTCAAACTTGAAAATTCCAGTGGAACTAGGCAACTAGCATTTCACAAGTGCAAGAACCCGGATAACCACATAAATGAAACCGTATAGCACTAACACGAGCAAAAGTTAGTGCAGTAAGAACTCTAGCCTACAATACTAGATGGTCCTAGCTTCCAAGTGACTTACTTATTTTGACAACATGGTATTATAATCAACTTTCAAGAAAAGAAAGAAACATTACCCAAGGCAACGCACCAATGTGATCTTCATGTCCATGTGTAATAATAACAGCTTCAATTTTGTGGCTCCATCTTTTTATAAAAGTGGTATCTGGTATAATCTTTTGAACACCAAACTCATCATAGCTGCATTAAAAGTTACGTAAAGGAGACTAAATCAGTACTTCCACAATCTACAAGCAAAACAGGTGGTGACCTGAAATTGTGGTGAATAGAGACTTACTCTGGAAACATTATGCCTGCATCAATCAGAATATAACGATCATAATTACCAACAAGCATGCAGTTCATCCCAATTTCACCCAAGCCACCAATGGGCAGAACACGTAGAGGTGGACCAGTGGAACCTTCATAGAACTGCTCCATTTTTCGCTTTACGGAATCTTCCATACTTTTGCTAGCACCCTCGAGTCTTCCAGGTCTTTTACGGGGTACTTTTGTCGCATTTGTACCTGCGAATAAATTAATAAGTATACAAAATATCACAACGGATAAGATATTGGCGCAAGGCCGAAGATGTTAGTGTAGAACTAACTTCCATAAACCTGACAGGTGCAACAGGAAACTCGGTAGGTGAAATTTTTAAACAAAGATGTATTTTAATAAAGCAAAAATACATATGCCACGTTACTTCTAACAATTAGAACTACATGAGTATTTGCTGAATCAAGTTCAAAGAATTAACAATATACAGACTCATTGTAATAACTATATGGCATGAGTTTAACCATTGGCCCTTGACAAATTGAAGCTACAAAGTTACAAATGCAGTATAATGTGAGGAAGCCCGAAAAAATAATTATAACGCTTTTGAAAAGGAAACTGAATCATGGAAAATTGTCAGCTTCATACGTCAATAGAAATTCCTCATGCTGCTCAACAAATATGTACATTTTGACAAAACCTTTTAGACCAACATAGTCCTGGATGAGTGAATTGCTTAACATTTCATTATGTGTGCAGCTTAATAGTCTGTCTCTGATTCTCCATTGTTCAGCACAGCAGTATGTCACTAATTTTGACAATTTAAATTTGAAGGAACTTTACTCCCAATCTACAACTTATAGGTACAAAATAATAGGTGAAAAGAAAATTTAAGATAACCTAACATGGGTTAAAGTGAACACAAAAAGGTTAACATCTTTTATTGCATATGATAGAACCCTTTACCGATAAATCTGTAACATCCTTGAGGCCAATGTCGCGCAGCTCTAAGGCAAGGCTGCATCTTTGTCCGACATATGCATATAAACCAACTCAAGGATGCGAAAAAGCAAATAAATAGATAAAGAAACATTTATCTGCCAAAAAGTGTGTATTTAAATATAATGGATATGATGTGTGGATGAAGATTAATTACAGCTAATTAAGTAATTATGGTCAGGGAACGAATAGATATCAAGACAGTTGCAATATACAAAGAAGGAGAACAAAAAAAAAAAAACATCTCCAGAAGGTCCTGAGGTGAAGTCTATAAAGATTCGGTGAACTTATTCAATTTAATATGCATTATTATCAAATAATTTGTCCATTCTGTCTAGCATACCGCCAAACAGTAAGGTAAATGAAGGCTTGTGTTAGCTAATTATGGTTAAGGAGCAAATGGATATATAAGACATGGTACATTTTATTGGAAACATTATCAAAGAGACTTTTTGTCTTCATATACCTCAACTATCAAAGCGCAAACCAATATTCTTTTCTTTCTTTATACTATCAATAAAAACTACTCCGACCGAATTCGAATTATATAATATATACTTACCCGATTCCAATTTGAAACCAAAATTCTTGAACATTCTCTTACGCATGAATTATCTACTGTATAAGAGAAAAGGCATCTCTTATCGAATTATTTGACGGTTCCCCTTAGCATACCACTCAGACTGTAAGCTCAATGGAGGATACATAATGCTAAGAGTGATTAAAGAATGAACTGAATAATTGGATACCTTACATTTGCAACATACAGGAGAAGAACATAAATTATCTCTCTGAGGGTCCTGAAGTGATCTATCAGTGTCAACTGATCATTTTTAGTATAACAGAATTATTTGTTGGTTTTCATTAGCATATCACTCCAACAGCCCAAGAGCAATAAACTAGTTTGGTTTTATCCCTATCTTCGTTTGCACAACAAACTAACTTATACTCAAGGATCCAGCTAGCACCAACTGATACGAGACCAAAATTCAAGATCATTTGCACTTCTATGGAAATATAATACCATTGTCACAAACAGCAAAACCGCACAAGTACCTCCATTTGTAAGCTTATAAAAGTGGCTTCACTTTGACGGGAGCAAGGGAATGAACGAAGGTCATATTTGATAAAGCTTAGAGTATGCTGAGAATGGAATCGGGGTTGTGCTTGATTGGGAAGAAATAGTCTTCCATGAAAAATAGTTTTTCCATTTTGTCTTTCTTTTTTTAAAATTTGTAATACAGAAAAAGAAGTTTTCACAAGGCTCTTAGAAGACAAGATCTGCTATCAAGCTAACTTAATATCATTATGCTAACTGCTTGGAACCAACCAAGGCTTGTATTTACTAGGCTACTAGGAGGAATTGGTTAGATGGGTTCTTTGTCAGCAATGAGAAAATTCCTCCTCTTTTGTATATACTTATAAAATCAGACACTTAAAACCTAAGCTGCATCTTGGAAGTAATAGTATGCAAAACAATTTCCCACAAATTTTCCATCACTTGTCAATTGTTTGACTTCCTATAGAACAAAGCAATTGATTTCAACAAAGACAAGCAAATAAAAGATTATCATAGAATATTCCTGAAGTGAATTTATAGACCATTCCACAAATCTCGAGAAAAGAAAAGTTGTGGCCCTCTTTCATCAATCTAGCCTTCAGATTCCAACCCAAAATTCCATAGCAATTAAAACTTGATAGTATGCATAATAAATTCAAAATCTTGCCTCCATGACAAGATTTTAGCCTATGTTACACAAACTCGAGCACTGATGTCAGACACAAGAACATGTCCAACTTTCAAACTCCGCTATTTCATGGAACATTTTCTTCTTTTATGGTCCAAAATGAAGTGTCAAGTGTCCATACCCCTATCTCGATGTCAAGACTTGACACCGGTGCTTGAGGTTATATAAGGAGTATCCGAAACATCGGCTATAGCAATAATTTTCCAAGGAAATTAATGACCATCAACTTGAACAATCACATCTTATCATACATCGTCACTTTACTACCTTCTGTCATTAACAACCCAAATACATTCTAGTGAAAAATTCATACCCAAATTTAGAACTAATTCAGCTGAGACCAGCTTCTAAGTTACTTAACAAGCAAATGAAAGAAAAAGCGCCCCCACATATACAAGAGCTAACAAAAGAAACAAAATTCAACCCACTTACAACAATTCCATAAAAAAAAAATCAAATCTCATATATTTACAAAAATCCAAACAGATTTAAGCATAACAACAATAATTTGGGTTTTGAGTAGCTTGAAAAACAAAGCAGAAAACTACATACCTAAACTACGAGAGGGACCAACAGAGCAGGAAATGTGGCGTTTGACATGATTAGGACGATAAAAGAGAGAACAAGGACAAATAGATAAAGCAGTAAAAGCTGCCATTGTTAACTTCTCTTTGAAGTTTAAAGGTGGAAATGGAGTATATAAAAGAAAATTCAAAGAGGGATTAAAGAGATAGGTTCAATCTTCAATGACAGAACATGATTAAAGCCATTATATTGATGCAGTCAGATTGAGGGCTCACTGAGAGAGAAGCTAAACAAGGAGAACGGAGCGTTTGGAAGAGGATATTACAAAGGAGAAAGGGGTGGAATTTGAAAATATCTCTCTTATCGTCTCGGCTAGCAAAAATTCTACAATAAATGTCATATATTACAAAGAGAAGCAAACAAGAAGGATCCTTCGAGACTTAGGGGTGCTAATCGAGCGAGTCGATCACGAACAGGGCCCTGCTTGACTCGACTCAAAAACTTGAAAACGCTGCTCGACTCGACTCAAAAACTCGTTAAACTCGCCAAACACTTGCTCGTCTCGTGCTCGTCATTTTTTTTTGCAACTCGACTCGACCCGAGCTCGATTAGCTCGACTCGACTACTCGAAAATCATATTTTAATTTGTTATTTATTTTAAACTCATGTTACTAGTTTAAGAAGTATGATCATGGAAGCATGTACCATGAGGTAAATTTTAATTGGGTTTGGTAACTTGGAACTTATTTCTCAAATTTTTAGAAACTTTTATATTAAATAAAATAAATTCTTAGAAAAATATATATAAGAAAAAATTATCGAGCTGCTCGCGAGCTTAACGAGTCGAGCAGGACCCTGCTCGACTCGTGCTCATTAAGGTTTCGAGCCGAGTCGAGTCCGAGCCGAGTTTTTACCGAGCATTGACCGAGTCGAGCTCGAGTTGCTCGCGAGTTGCTCGAGTTGCTCGCGAGTTGCTCGACTCGATTAGCACCCCTTGGGACCTGTCTTGTTTTTAACACCATTTAGGACCCAGAAATGGAATTTTGAGATAAATGTTAACCTTGGTTAACTTGTGGGTCCACATGACATTTAATAATGGCCAAAACCCCAAAAGCTATCATTTGCCATGTTTTTCTAAAAAAAGCTATGTCAGTGGAAAGGCAACTCAAAATCTCTCAAAACGACAAGTACAAGGGAGTAAAAAAAGGGTGGACCTATACTTGGCGCTACTACATCTTCCTCTCCCGTGTCCCAAAACTTTCCACTCCTTTTTACTGTCATACTGGAAGCGAAAAAACTGCGAAGAAGAAGAAGCAATTCAATTCCAATTTTTTCTACCCAAAAACGCTTGCACTTCTCAAGTAATCATCTAAACTCTCTATTTCTTGTTATTTTTAACGAAATTGAGTATCTGCGTTGGGTCAGTTGGAGGGGTTTTGGATTCCGGAAATATAGAAATTCAAATATTTGAAATTTTCTTGTTAGTGGTTGTTGTTTTTTGTTTGTTTCGATTATACTTTGTGTTTGGGTTTTTCTTTTTTGTTTGTGTATTTGCATTAGATTGTGATGAGAAATTAGAGTTTGTTTGAACTTTGTTCGGATGTTATGCAAGTTTAACAGAAGGTTTTAGGTTTATGTTTATGTAGTGATTATTTGACTTTAGGTGTTACTTTTGTAAGGGAAAAATGGCTCAAGAACTCGAAACTCCTCACTCAGTGTTGTTCATGCCCGAGATCATGACAATGCATGTCTTCCCAAGGCTGAATAGGCATGAAAAAGGGATGGTTTCTCTTGTGTGTAAGGAGTGGAGGGATATGTAGAATTTGAAGTGGTGGATCCCTGATAGAGCTGCAGCTCGGTCTAACTCCTTCCGCAATTGGATATGCTAGGACATAGTTCACAACTATGCTAAGGAATTTAATGATTGGTTGGCTGATGATGAGGATGATTATGATTGATTGGTTGTTATCCCCAGCTTGCAATAAGTAGTTGACTTAGGCTTTTTTTGTTATGTTTGTTGTAGCAGGGGTTTTTGTCAGTAGTAGGGCTTCTTGTTGTTTTTTAGTATAGATAGCCCTGATGTAAGTAAGTTTAGGAAATGGATTGAACTTGCATATGATGGAAATATATTTCTTTTGTAATTGTAAGAATCCATTTCCAAGATTAATAAGATGATTTGTAATTCACTATCTTTGACATATTTAAATGGAATGACTTTTGATAAACAAAAATCTCATGTTGTGTTGTTTTATTGCTTATTTTGTTGATTTTATTTCTTATTTTGTAGTTTTGTGCACTAGGGAAATGGAAATAAGTATGTGCATTGTGCTACATCATGGTGGAAGATGGGGGCATAAACCAGATTTGACATATGAAGGGGGAGTGAGGTCAAGATTATTAATGATTTAGCACCTGATTTAAATGTTCATTACCTTAGAACTTTGATCAACTCTCTAGGACATAAGAATGTGATTAAGTTACACTACTATGATCCATTTAAGGATCTTCAAAGTGGAGTTAGAATCTTAGACTATGATAGTACCACTTTTGGCATGTTCTTGAGTTTGTTAGAGCAGTGTAGGATGATTGATCTTTTTACATAGCATGAGGAGAACGACGAAGTGATTAATGCTGATGAGTGTGACACACAGAACACTGAGCTCATTAATTTGGAGGAAATTGATGTTGTTTGGAATGCTTATGTAGAAAGCTGTCATTTGTTGAATGATGATGTGAATGAGGTAGTTCATGATTATGTGACAGAGCATAGGATGGATGATGATTTGAATGAGGTAGATCATGGTGATGTGTATGAGCATATGAATCAAGCAGTTAGCTTAGGGTCTATATACAGTATTGATATAGACTATGATGATGAAGGAATTGACCATGAGGATGATGGAGTGAAAGAGGCAAGGCACATCATTGAAGTTGAAAAAAAAAAAAGATATAGCATATGTGCAGAAGCTTCAGTCACTTGACAGAGTTGCTGACATGAAAGGGAAATGTGATGATGGAGGCTCTGATTATGAGGGTGATTCATCTGACTTTGATAGCCCTCCTAATTCAGAATATGAGGGTGATTGTGGCTACCTTTGACCACCACCTGACCCTAAAAATAGGAAGAAACAAGAGCTACCTACTCAACAAGTTGGTCTGCTAGAGCAAGAGTGCCCTTTCTACTTGGGACAACAGTTTGAAAATGCTAATGAGTTTAGGGATGCAATTACCAACTACTACTTAACTGTTGGAAGGGACATATATTTTAGCAAAAATGATGCAAAGAAAGTAAGGGATAGGTGTAACAACCCATAATTTTGCTCCTAGTTTTTCGCAAAAAATTTCTCTAAAACTACTATTTTCTCTAAATAATGATTTTTATTTTTTTTATAATTTTGGGAGCCGAATTATTATTTTATTTTTATGGTGTGTTAATGTGTTTATTATATTTATATTTATAATATAATTTATTAGAATTATTTTCATTATTAAGTATTTTCAAAGTTTAGGCGCGATTTAGGAATTAATCGATTTTTCGCGTGGCGGACTTTTGTTGCATGGATCCTTGTTGATTTGGGCCGAAATGTTTTTGGTGGTCTTGGGCTTGGACAGCCGGCCAAGGAGAAGGAGAAGAAGAGCTTCTCTTCTTTCATTTCTTTTTATTTTCTTTTGTGACCCTTTGTAGTTTTGTAACCCCCATAACCCCCTAATCATTTCTCCTTAATGAAACCCCTTTACTTCAACCTTTAACACTCCAAATTCTGATTAAAAATCAGAACTCCATTGCTGCCATACTCCAAATAATTCGGCCATCATCATCTTCTTCATTCTCTTAAAATTTTTCATTTTCTACTCCTTGTTAATTGTTCGTGACTTGTTCTACTTGCCTTTTTCTTGTACTTATTGCTTGGGGATTGAAGAAGGAGAGGAGTACACGCCTATAACAGGATTTTCCAGTAATATTCAGCTCGCCTCCGACGATCCAGGTAACTAGTAGTTATCTTAGAACCATAGTGATTAGGGTATTATTCGGTATTAGATTATTACGCTAGGAATTATTTAAAATACTTTTTGAATGAGATTATTGACAAAATTTGACATGAATATACTTGATGCATGCTGTGTGAATACTTAATAATAAAAAATAATTTTCGTCTAATTTTAGTATTTATTTGATTTAATTGGTGTTTTGTGCATTTTTGGCTTATTTGCATAATAATTATTAAACGAATGTTAAAATTTCTGAAATTATTTTTCTTGGATCATGTTATATGTGTTGTATGTATTCCATGACTTATAATAATTTTTGCCTACTGTTTACCAGTTTATTTAATTGATATATCTGTTTTTGCAATTTCGTTTCTGTCAGTATATAAATCATGAAAATTATTTCTGGAGGCCGAAAAATTCATTTCTTTGTATATTATGTATTTATGTGAGTTTATTCATGTTATGTAAATTTTTGGTAATTTTTAGGCGTTTATTTTTATTTTTAATTATTATATTGATTTTATTGAGTAATCTGTATATTAATGTTTAAAAATACTTTTGGAGTCCGAAAATTATAAATAAAAATTGAACCATGTCAGTAGAGCCATTAGGGTCGTATGATAATTTTTGTGTGATTTTACTGCTCGAACTTATTAGTTCAATAATTATTATTGGGGTTTTGTTGTGAAATGGAGAATACTCTTTTAAATTATTTGAGAGCTTGTTAATCAGAAATAATTTGTAATATATTATGTTCTTGGTTGCTGATGTTCAGTAGGTTGCAGTAAGTATTTTTGGGTATCCTTATGTTTATGTTTGATTTATGAAAGAAAATGATTAATCGTTACTACTCTTTTATTGAATAAGCCTTGGAGATAATTAGTGATGTACTTTTGATTGAATTGTTGGTGCTGTAAAAACTAGTTTATTATCATTGTTGATGTTTTGAAATGTTCAAGTGTTTATTGTGGGAGACGTTTGTTGAAAGTTTGTAAGTTATTATTTTTGAGGAATTATGAGGAGTTGTTTTGATGAATTATGGGTATAAGGCCGGGTGACATCCCTTTTTGATGAATATTTTAAGATGAATGATACTTAGATATTATGCATGATTTTATTTTGAGATAAGAATATCCGGTGGGATAGATGTAGTCCCCGGTGAAGAACATGTCAACCACCTGGTTTGTGAACTAGGGGTACACCTGGGTTAATTGTTGTCGTCCGAGAGGTCAGGGAGTTCTGCGTGTTCTACCCTGCATCAGGAGTTTGGCCATTCTTAGACACAGGCAGTGGGGAACGTAAGCCCATAGACTGACCTGGAGAATGCGATCTGACAAACCTTAGGAAGTGAATTGCGATTCACTGGCGTTCGGTTTCTGACTCAATAACTTGTTGTATTCTTGATTATTATTTATGTATTCTAGAATTTATTCACTCACTATATCTTGTTTACTTATTGTTGATGATCACTTGTATTACCTATGAGCTTTACAGTTTTTAGATGCATGTTATTGTTATAATGATTGTATGATTTCCTTTCTTATTAATCTATTTCTGAATCGTGCTTTGATTGCTTTCGTTCTGGGAGAACTGCTAGTTACTCCCCACTGACTGTGGAATTATTTAATAAATATCCTTGTAGATGGAAATGATTGTTAGACTTGTGACTGCTTGGGCTAGCAGAGTGAGGGTTTGCGGTGAGAAGAAGCTCCTAGTAGTCTTAATTTGTGGTAGATGAGTTATATGCAGACCATAGACAATCCTACTTTTGGCTAGGTTTCAAGGACATTTAGTTTTTAGTTGAGTTTTAACGGGAGACTTGCATGTCTCGTAGTTTTTGGATGATGTTATGATATGATTTGGGATATTTCTTTTATTTAGAACTATAATCTTTTTCTTGGATATTACTTTTTTTTGGAGTTATGAAACTTTGGATTGAGATTATCTTTAATTATTGTTTTAGAGTAGCATAACCGTCCTGATGTTATTTCCACTAACGTCTTTTGAATAAATCTTGATTAGATTTTGTTAGTATCTTAGTAGTAGAAGGACGGGGTGTTACAATAGGTGCAAAGCACATAATATCTCAAATTATGTTTGGTGCTCACTTGAAAGAGGAAAAGGCCATCTAGTTGTGAAGACCCTGGTTCCAACGCACAACTGGCAAAGATTAGCCACTGTGAAGAAGATTAGGACAGCTTGGATTGCTAAAACCTACCATCAGAAGTTCAAGATTAACCCTATATGAAATGTCAGGAGATAGTAGATACACTGTAGGCAAAAAGAGGAATCAAAGCTTCATTGTGGCTTGCTCTTAAAGCTATAAGAAAGGCACAAGCACTTATACTAGGTGAGTATGAGGAGCAGTATCGTTTGCTACATAGGTATGCATAGGAGCTTATGAGGTGAAAAAGAAACAACACAATCAAGTTCAAGCTGAACCAAGGTGTGTTTGAGAGACTGTATGTGTGTTTTGATGAACTAGAGAGAGGATTTTTTGCTGGTTGCAGACCATTCTTTGGTATTGATGGTTGTTTTTTGAAAGGTCCATTTGATGGGCAATTGCTTATAGCTGTTGGAAGGATGGGAACAACCAAATGTTCCCAATTGCTTAGGCATGTGTTGAGTTAGAGTCCATAGACAGTTGGAGTTAGTTCTTGCAACTGTTAGCAGATAATTTAGGACAAATGATGGTCATGGTTACACAATCATGTCTGACCAACAGAAAGGTTTATTGAAGGTTGTGTCCCAAATATGGTCAAAAGCAGACACAAGATGTTGTGCAAGGCATGTGTACTGCAATTTCAGGTAAGTCTTTGGTGGAGGATTGCAATACAGAAGAGGGTTTTAGAAAATTGCCGAAAGTACAATAGAGACCGACTTCCAAAGAAAAATGGAGCTTTTTGGTGACATATCCAAGGCTGCTATAGCAGATTTGAAGAAAAGAAACACAAAGAAATGGGTGAGGGCCTTCTTGACTACAATTTCAGTTTGTGATAGCATTGATAACAACATATATTTGCAATTTACCACTTTTTTTTTGGAGACGACACTAAGAGGGCCCCCGAATCGAACAAAGAATCACCTTAAAGCATCCTTAGAGCATGTACAATGTTAATGGCTCTCCAATGAACTTTCCACTATTCTCTCTCTTCAAACTACTCTAAAAAACTATATATATCTAAAAAACACCCAATTAACAATAAAGCTCTTTAAAGAGCTCTCTATTGTAAGTTACTTGTTGAGTTCATTAAAAATTAAAAAGTGTCAAATGTTAGATTAATAAAAAATAATCCAAAGGTGGGATTATTTTGAGCAAATGTCCCAAAGGTTGGGTTATTAGAATCAATTTTTCCTTTTACAAATACATATTTTGAAAAACTTGCAATCGTCCATTCACAACTCACAAATGTTCAATTAATGACCGCTAGAGGTGATCAACATGGGCCCGACCCGACCCGACCCGATAATGGACGGGTTTTGGGCACGAATTTTCGGTCCGCGGTCGGGCCCGACCCGATTTTTTGGGCAAAAATTCCGGGCCACGGGCAACTTAAATATGCATAACTAGTTTAAATTTTGGCCCGGCCCGAAAAACCCGCTTGGCCCGGCCCAAATTTGCGGGTTTTGGGCACGAATTTTCGGCCCGCGACTTGGCCCGGCCCGGCCCTGTCCGCGGCTTTTTCCTGAAATGGGCTACTTTTTTTGGGCCATGCCCGGCCCATTTTCACCTCTAATGACCGCGGATGTTCAATGAACATTAGGTTGATGTGCGTTAATGTTTGAATTTTGTAAATATACATTTTAATGTTCAATGATAACTCACAAATGTTCAATTAATAACATCGCATATTCATCCAACAATAAGTAGACTTACATCAATGTTTGAATTTTAAATTTCAGAAAGAAACATTTTAGATATTCGCTGATAACTCACAATTGTTCGGTTAATAACATTGCATGTTCATTATCCAACAATAAGTAGACGTACACTAATGTTTGAATCTAAAATTTTTAATTTTTAATTATAAATTTTGAATTTTAAGTTTTAGAAATGAACATGTTCAGTTTTTGAAGAACCCAAAATGTTCATTCATAACTCACAAATGTACTTTTAGTATAATATCATATTTTGTTTGAATAAACTTAATATTCTTTATATTTTACCCCTGTTTATTGACACACGTGTTAATACACATCCTACTTAGAGATGGCAATGGGCCGGGTTTGGGTCGGGTCCACCCAAACCCAGACCCGTTTATTTTTTACAGACTCATACCCGTCCCAGACCTACTGGGTCTAGAATTTAGACCCAGACCTAGATCCGTTGGGTCTAGCGGGTCCATGGGTCCTCATTGGGTCCTAAATGGGTCCTTCTTAGTTTTTAGTGTTAATCACGTTTTTGAAACTAATACATTGTTTCGCCCTATTTTAGTTTGTGCTTGCAAAGTGCATGATGCTGTGACTGAAACTACATTTAATTCAACATCACTGACATTACACAGGGTTATGTTCGATTGTTTTCAAATTTTGGGTGTCGTATTTTTCGTGGATCAAAAGGTGATGTTACTAGTCATTTGAGGGTATAATCCTCCACTGACAAGTTTTACTTCAACCTAGAGATCACAAAGGATTTTGTTTGATCTTTTTAGGGTTTCTTATTTTCCTCCTATCAAAATGGTGATGATATATATAAATGGGTATGCGGGTCGAGTCTAGATTTGACATTTATGGACCTGGACCCAGACCCAGAAACGACCCATGCTCTCTGGGACCCAGACCCGACCTGAACCCATTGTCTCTAAAAAAATTGGACCCAGACCCTTATAAATAGGTCGGGTTCAGACTGGTCTGGGTCGGGTACATGACCCATTGCCATCTCTATTTTCCTACTATGAGAATTCGCCAACGATCTTTAGCATTGACGTGACACCCTAAATACATCTCCTCTATTATCTCCAGTCTCCACTCCTTTCCTCTTCCAGTTCCAGTCATACACAAACAGACACTGATCAACACCTCCTATATCAATATATCATGGATGTCCTCATCAGCTGCCTCTCCACCACCACTCTTCCACCGTCTCTCTTTCACAATCACCTCGCTATCTCTCGATCTTACCGCATCGCTGTCACAACAGCAGCTCAGGCGCAGTTCAACTACGACGACGATTACAAAAACAGTCCTTCGCCTTTTGCAGATACGGAAGGTTCTAGACCTTTTCGAGGCGTATAGTGGGTCTTCATTGGGAATCCCAATACTAAGAAACATATCTATGCCCAAATGTTCTCCAACCTTCTTCAAATTCCTCATATCTGCATTTCTTCTCTCATTCGTCGGGTTCGCACCCTCATTCGACCCTTTACAAGCAGGTCCACTTTTATTCTAATCATTTTCCCCCTTTTTCTTTACAAATTTTGTTTTTACGTACTGTGAGTATGAGATTGATATTGCTATGTGATTATGATAATGATTTTCTTTAGGAAAATTCTACACGGTGGCCTCCTACTTTGAGTTTTTCTACTTGGTGGCAGGACAGAAAAAAATTATATCAAGTGACCTCCTACTTTGGCTAATTATACTTAGTGGCCTTAAGTCACTTAAAACCTAGATAACCCATCATGTAAAGTAAATTTACTAACCTATCCCCCTAGTTAATTATAATTTTTATAAAAACCCTTCCATTATGAGTGACTTGAACGTAATTGAATTAGGGGTTACACCAGTCTTGGAAGCGAATGTATGCAGCCTTACCATATGATAACAGGGGACTTGAAGAAAAGTTCTGCAACTTAGTCACTATCAAATGAAAATTTTGGCAAGTTCAATAGCTCAAGCTCAATAATATTGTAATTAGATATGTCAGATTTTGCAAAACTCGCACAAAAATTACACTAATCAATAGATTGCTGAGGCAGTTAACCGTGGGAAGCTTGTTCCTGAGAGCATAATTTATGGCTTGCTGTAAAAAAGGCTCGAAGATGGACACTACAGAGATTAAAACGAGTTTATTTTGGATGGTATTCCCCAAACACGCCTCCAAGCTGTAAGTCTTTTACCATCCCCAAACTTCAGTTTCTTTTGCCTTATACATGGACTAGTGCATGATTATTTGGGTAGCTCTTATCATAATTTGGGCCTTCAATCTATTTTTAGATTTAGTCTGGTGTGGAACTTTCGCATTGTCTAGTTTACATTTATCGTTGCTAATTGCACCTTCTCCAGTCTCCCCCTTCAAGGATGTGAATGGGTTGGTAATTTTCAAGAGGCCTAGTTTCATGTGTTTCTACGGAGCGTTAATTGTTATAGTTCGGCGGACTATTATTACCAACATGATTCTGCTAAAATATGTGATCCATGTGTTGCAGGAGATCCTTGACCAACTGGTTGATATTGACCTACTTGTGAATTTTAAATATTCTAAAGGCCATTTTCAAGCAGCTGGTTCTCCTCCTAATTAAACTGCATCTGGTTACAAAACTAAAGTGAGTTTTTCAAAGCTTAACAACGCTGCTGAAGATTATGAGCCAAATGTCACGTGCGGACTAATTTCCCTAGTCGTATGCATGCGGCCTACTAGCTTCACACTCCCGTCGGAAGACTAGTCAAGGCACCTGACTAATTTTGCTAGGCTAAGTGGCTACGAAATTTGACTTAATGTGGGAAAGATGGCTAGAGAGAAGATTTCTAAGGAATGCACTTAGATTGCTTGAGAGAGATTACAAGTGTTGGATGATATGTACAAATGAATGGGGATGCCTATTTATAGGCCTCCATCCTACCTTCCCATAAATCTAGAATGATCCTCACCTCCTCAATTGGAGGGTTCTACACAATGTACTTCCTAGTCCATTCTAGACACTCTACCACATATATGTACAATAAGAATAATCTAGATACACTCTAGAAGCACCCTAGCCTTGAAGCTTACCTCAAAGATCATGCTAGGCCCTTCTAGAAGCTTCCGATGCACCATCGAAAATGGTCATGCACGATCTCCTATTTCTGGGCCTTAAATGCAAAATGTGGCTCGACCATTATCTTTATTGGCCCAAAATATGACGGACCCTAAAGTTTGAACCCATTTGAAGCTCGTTTGGGCCACCAGATGCCTTATGGCAGCAAGGCCATCGTTGGGCGTCCAACCAACTGTTGCTGCCCAGCGATGCGGTAGGGGTGTCGGATGCCATCCGTGACATTCTTCCCCACCCAAATTCTTGACGACCTCGTCATGATTGACCGTCGTGCGTGTCCCATCTGCCCGCGTCTCATGCTTGTCGCCTTCTCCCCTCGGCTAGCAACACTCCCAGCACTTGACGTCCCTTGCATGTGGCTTTCATGCTTTGCCTTGTTGCTCGTCCAGTGGAGCTTCTCACGATGCCTAACCCTTGGCATCGAGGTTTCGATCCGTCCCTGGACCGACCCTTGACGCTCATGCCTAAGCTCCCATGTTGCCTTCAAGGAAGAAATTTTCACGCCCACTTCCTTGTCTTGTGCGAGACTAATATCATGCTCGCATCCATTGTGGGTGATCAATAGCATATTGTCACCTACCTGAAATGGCATGACGATGCTAAGGAACTCCATGCCTAGCACTACGTCCTCGTCATCAATGTCGACTATCAAGAAGTTGACTTTTCCTTTCCACTTCCCTAAGCGGATAGGAACCCTCTACGCTTTTCCATACACCGGCGTGGCACTTGAGTTAATGGCCTTCATACCGCCTTCAACCTTGGTGAACTTCACACCTAGGTTCTTGGCTTCCCGTAGCGCAAGAAAATTATGTGTCGCCCTTGTGTCGACAAACACCCTAGTGTGAACCTCGTTCACTGATCCGTTTACGACCATCAAGCTGCCTCCTTGCTTGATGCTCGTTCCTTGAGTTGCCATGGATGCCTTCCTCTCTGCCTCCTCTTCCACGACTTCCGATGCATTGAGGAGTCGTATGTTGGCGAGCTTGGCTTCCTCACCCAAGCGCATCGCCCCCATTGACGCTTCTGTTGTCGACTCCTCACCCAAAGTCGCTATAAAACACTTAAATTTTATCGCTTTTGGCATACATGATGGTTGGTTTATATACTTGACTTTCGATTAGTTTTTAATATTTTTTATGATAGCTTTTAGACTAGTTTAGGCTAAATTGCTTCCTTTTCCTTCTTTTTGTGCAATTTTCCTCCTTTGTGCTCTTTCTTTGGGTCTTGGTTTTATTTCAGGATTTGGGAGCATGCTTGGAGGACCTTTGCACAAGCCCAAGGCAAGACGTTTAAGAAACGGGGCATCAAAGGGCTCGAAAGAGGAGAAAAAGGAGAGAAGGGGGCTGACCCGAGGGCCCGGGTTAGTCCATACTGCATCAAGTTTGGATCCTGATCACGCGACCAGCCCGGGTTGGTTAAGTGACTGCCCGGGTCAGCTGACCTGAGGACTGGGTTTATCTTGACCCGCCTAGGTCAGGTTTTGAGCCAGCCAATTTTCGTTCCTGCTCACACGACTCGCCCGGGTTAGGTCCACCCAAGCGCTCGAGTCGGGTCACCCGCCCGGGTCGCGGTGCTTTTCGGAACTTATTTCTTTGCTTTGCGATTTTTGTACGGGGGCTTTGTTGTAATTTACCTTGTTTTATTTTAGGACTATATAAGAGGAACTCCTCTTATTTTAGGTTAAGCAATTTTATTTTTCAGATTAGAGAGATTTAATTTTGTTTAACACTCAAACTTTAGAACCCTAGGAGAGAGAAAGTTGAGGTTTGAAGCTTTTGAACTCCATTTTCACATTTATGCAAGCTCAAAAGTTGGCAATTTCTTGTTTATTTCATATTCTCTTTCCTTAATCTTGTTTATTGTCATTGTTTTGTTGCTTAGATCTTGTTTATTAGTTGTTTATGTTCCCCTTTTCTCTTCCCTCCATGGTTATAGTGAAGAAGTTATTTCAAGTCTTGCTTTGCTTTGTATATTTCCATGATGTGTGAGTACTTTCCTACTAGGGGAAAGGATGTAACCTCCATTTACTCTTTGGATCCTAAGACTAAGTTAGGGGTTAACATTTGGGGTTGAACTTGTTGATCAAACTTGCTTGATTTGGTTTGTTGGGTGCTTGATCACCACTTGACTTGCATATTTGGAATTCCTAGTGAAGGATTGAGAGATGAAGCTAGGAATAAACTAAGTTTGGTTGATAGACTAGGATCTTCATGAAAATAGGTATTTTCTAGTTTAGGGAAGCTTAATTAAACATGTTGTGCTTGATTTGGCTAGATTGGTTGTTCATGCCATGAGAATAGGTCATGAGTGACTAATCAAGCTCCTCTTATTAGCTCGAGAGAGTAATTAGAGTTCCCATTTGCGTGATTTTCCCCTTGAGACCCTCCATTTGTTTCCCTTGATTTTGATGATTGGATTCTTGGCTTGAATGTTGGTGAATCCCTAGTTCCTTTACCCTTATTTTATCTCCTTTACTTGTCTTGTGGATTTATTTTGCCAATATCCTAGTTTCCTTAGACTTTAGAATTATTGCTAAACTTTCGAAAAACCCCAAAAATAGATTTAGCTCATTGTAATTAGCGAATTAACCCTTGATTAACCCTACTTCCTTGTGGATTCGACCCTATACTTACCCTATCTTGGGTAATTTAGGATTATATTTGGCGAGTTTACAACGACCCGTCAATACACAAGCCATGTGTGGTCCATCGCAAAGAAAACATTTAAGTGGCTTGTGTTGCTTATGTAATCCCTCACAATTTTAGGAATTTTATAAATATATATATAAAGTATCTTTATAAATGTTTTAGTATTTAAATTATTAATTTCTTAAAGTGCTGACTATTTTTAAAGTCAAAGGATTATTTAATGTTTTTGAATAATCATATATTTTATTGGGTTGTACTTTGAAAGTTATTTAATAATTTAATTAGTTTGAGTTGAAATACAAAAAGATTTTAAAGATGGGTTAGAGGAGCCCAATTCAACTCAATCACCCAATCAATGAAATTAAAAGTCCAAACACACTTCCCTAAACCCACAAGGGTTAGTATTGCAAACCTATATAAACCCCATGAGAGCCAAAAATCCCCACACAATTACACCCTAATTTTCTCTCCTCTCTCCCCCTCACTCGGGCCTCTCTCTTTTCTCTCTCCCTCACCCGACTTTTTCTCTCTTCCTTCGTTCCTCGCCGGACCACCGCCGGACCAGCAACCTCCAGCCACCGCTAGTTGCAGCCCTGCGCCGACGTCCTCCCCCTCGGCTGCCGTGTTTCTTCCTCCCTCCTCTTGGTTCATTTTTCTCTCCTTCCTCTATATTATTTTAATGATAAGTTTTAATGTTTTAAGCATTGTTTTGGTGGTTTAATAATTAAAGTTTGTATCCTTAACTATTTAAATATTAATTTCAGATTATATAATTAGTTTAGTGGAGTAAATACATTTCAGATTTAATATCTATGTTATTAGATTTTTAAGCATGAAAGCATGGATTTTTTTTTATGTTTTTAAGAGTTAGAATTATAGTATTATGTTATAGTATATGAGATTGAGTACTTTAGAACTATGTTAAAGTGACTTTAAAAGGGTTTTACAGAAATTATATATTGCTGCATTCTTGATCAATCGGTCCACTATCACCCATATTGTGTTATTGCCTCCCCGGCTCCTAGGTAAGGCTACGACGAAGTCCATGATATCGAATCCCACTTCCATGTTGGAATGTCTAGAGGTTGGATTTTGCCTTGAGGTCTCTTGTGTTCACTCTTAACCTTATGGCACGTCAGGCATTTGGAAACAAACTCGGCTACTGCCCTCTTTATTCCAGGCCACCAAAACATCTTTTTGAGGTCTTTATATAACTTATCCCCTCCTTGTTATGACCTAATAGTTCGTGTTATGACCTTCACTCATTATCTTTTGCTTCAACTCCTCACATTTTTGCGGTATACACCACCGACCCTTGTAGCGTATACTCCCATCTTCATGGATTTCAAACCCTTCTGCTTTTCCCTCCTTAAGTTTCGCTTTGACTCGCTCAAGTTTCACATCCCCAGGCTGACCCTCTCTTATCTCATCTAGGAAGTTGCGCTGGATAGTTAGGGCATTCAATAACTTTTGCACTTCCCCTTCATGAACCACTTCTATCTGGAGTTTAGAAAATTCCTCACAAAGTTTGTCGGCAACTACCAAGGTGTTCAAACTATGGCAAGATTTGCGACTCAACGCATCAGCAACAACGTTTGCTTTACCCTCATGGTATTGTATGTCTAAGTCATAGTCCTTAATGAGCTCTAACCACCTGCGCTGTCTCATATTAAGGTCTTTCTGGGTGAAGATGTATTTGAGGGCTGAGGCTTTTATGATCAGTGAAAATTCGACAAGTCACCCCGTAAAGACAATTGCAGCCAACTCTAGGTCATGTGTTGGGTAATTAACCTCATATGGTGTCAGTTGCCGGGACTCATAAGCTATGACTTTCCCATTTTGCATAAGAACACAACCCAACCCATTCTTTGACGCATCATTATAGACATCATACCCCTTATCCCCGTTAGGCAAGGCTAGAACAGGTGTTGAGGTTAATCTCTCTTTGAGTGTTTGAAAGGCTTTCTCACTATCTTCAGTCCAGTTAAACTTGCAATCTTTCTTCATTAAGTTAGTCATGGGTTTTGCTATCTTCGAAAAGTCTTTAACAAACCTCCTATAATAACCGGCTAAACCCAAGAAACTCTTTATATCTGTGACATTCTTTGGTGTTGGCCATTCACTCACAGCTTTTATCTTTGCAAGATCTACTGACACACCCTCCTTAGAGACAAAATGACCCAAAAATGACACTTTTTGTAACCAAAATTCACACTTTGAAAACTTTGCATACTGTTGGTTCTCCCAAAGCGTCTGTAAAATAAGCTTCAAATGTCCCTCATGTTCCTCCTTGCTCCTTGAATAGATTAATATATCGTCTATGAACACGACTACGAATTTATCGAGGTAGGGTCGAAAAATCCTATTCATGAGGTCCACGAAAACAGCAGGTGCATTGGTTAACCCAAAAGGCATGACGGTAAACTCATAGTGTCCACACCTAGTCCTGAAGGCAGTTTTAGGTATATCTTGATCAACAATCCTCAACTGATGGTAGCTAGACCTTAAGTCTATTTTAGAGAACATCCCTGCACCCTGAAGTTGGTCAAACAAGTCATCTATCCTAGGTAATGGATATTTGTTTTTCACAGTGACATTGTTCAACTCACGGTAGTCTAAACACAACCTCAAACTACCATCCTTCTTCTTCACAAATAAGACAGGGGCTCCCCATGGTGACATACTAGGTCTAATGTACCCCTTCTCTAGTAGTTCTTCCAACTGGTTTTTCAACTCGTTCATTTCTGCTGAAGCCATTCGGTATGGGGCTTTTGAGATAGGTCCAGTTCCAGGTACTAGGTCAACAGTGAACTCTACATCTCTCCTTGGAGGCATACCAGGTATTTCTTCAGGAAAAACATATCGAAATTCTCTAACTATAGGGACATCCTCAGGTTTCAATGGATCATCCTCAACCCTTCTCACGGAACACATAAATAGAGGCCATCCTTTGTCTATATAACTCTTAAGTTGCAAGGCATTGATTACTTTAATCCCAGGTTCTCGAGGTATTCTCCTATATGACACCCTTTTTCCCAATGGATCTCTCAGTTCCACCTTCTGTGCATCACAGTCTATCTTAGCCTTGTACTTCCCAAGCCAATCCATTCCCAAAATGACGTCTAGGTTCGATAAGTTAAACTCTATTAGATCGGAAGGAAAGAAGCCCTCCCCTATTTTCAGTGAGACATTTAGGAATTTCTTAGAGCAATTAACAGTATCCCCAGACGGAATAACTATAGGCATAGAAATTGACTCGGACTCAACCAGTGCTAGAGTTCTAACAGTTGTATGGGCAATAAAAGACAAAGATGCTCCAGAATCGAACACTACTTTAATAGGAATTGAGTTGATAGAGAAAGTACCCGTGATAACATCTCTACGAGCTTCCTCTTCGCTAGCCGTCATCATATAGAGCTTCCCTTTGCCCTTATTATCATTGTTGTTGGTCACATTGTTCCCATTTGGTGTCTGATTATTTGCATTGGTTGGTGGTTTGGAGTAATTAGAGTTCCCTGACCCATTGTATGCATTTCCACCATTCTCATTCCCATTCCTAGGCTTGTCTCCATAGTTCCCTTTCTTCTGACCATTGGGGTTAACCTTATTCGTTGAGTAGCACTCATACGTCTTATGCCCCATTTTCCCACATTCACGACACTCCACCTTATTACCCTCGCAATCTCTCCCAGGATGGTTGTTTGGGCACTTCTTACACCTGTACACACGCTCAGGTCTGCGGTTGTTGGTGTTATTATTACGGTTATTGTTATTGTGGTGAGTGTTGTTGTTGTTGGGTCCCTTTCCAAAGTTTCTTTAGGTGTTTTGATTGTTCTGGTTCCCATGGTGTTTCTTTTCAAATGTCTGAACTTCGGGGTTTGGATTCTCCTTTCGTTTCTCACCTTGTTTACCTCCTTCCTCTCATTTCCTTATTGCATATAAGTGGGCAGCTTTGCCAAAAACATGGTCCAACGAGGTGAAAGTATCTCCCCCCAGTCTCCCTTGCAGGTCAAGGGTGAGCCTTAATTCAAAGCGTGAGGCATTAGCTTCTTCAGTAGGGGCAATTTCAGGAGCAAATCTCATCAGCTCAATGAATTTGCGGTAATATTCCTCAATAGACAGGTTCCCTTGTTCTAGCATCATAAACTCTTGGGCTTTCTGCTTTTTGAGGTATGGTGGGTAGTACTTATCCCTCAGAACTTTCTTAAAAGTTTCCCACCCAAAGTTAGGCTGTTTTAGGAGGTTGTCCTTAGCTTGAGTCCACCAAAAGCGGGCATCCCCCTGTAGGTAATAGCTTGCTAAGGGCACAGTCTTGTCATCTGGATAGGTGAGGGTAAAGAAAAGCTTATCAAACTCCCCAACCCAGTTTTCCAATTCTTCGGGTCCCCCTTTCCCATTCAGTACTGGTGGGTTCCTACGGGCAACCTTTTCAGACAAGTCCCCATCCCGGTTATGTCCTTGGGCTAGGTTAGCTGTGATCTGCACTAAGTCACGAATCGATTGTTCGACATTCAGGGAGGTATCAAGCGTGCCGCCCTGACGAACCATTCTGCGCTGAAAAATGACACAACGGTTGTCTCAGTGACGTACAAATAGTCGTTTATTCACTTATCTATTACACATTTGCACGTTCATGCAACATGTTTTTATTGCGAACAATCATTAAGTCTCCATTGACTTGCAATATAAACATCTCAAATAAGACGTTACATCACATAATAAAAGAATAAAAATATTGTATTATTATTGAAAAAGGGAAAATTTATTGTTTCAAAGGAAAATATAATATGAATAAATAAAGGAATAAAAGAATGCTAATTTGCTACTTGGCATGCAAGCCTTATTAAAACTAAATTAAATAAATAAAATAATATTCTAATCCTAATTATATATTCAAAAGAAACTAGAGACTATAATGGTGAGCTTTGTCATCTGAGTTAGGATTTTCTATTCCTTCTTCCATGTCAGCTTCGTCCTCAAAAGGCTCGTCATCCTCTATAGGTTCATCTTCCTCCAGAGGTTCTTCCTTTTCTTCTATGGGCTCTTCTTCTTCTTCTTCTTCTTCTATGGGCTCTTCTTCTTCTTCTTGGTCATTTTCCTCAATCGAATCCCCTTCAGCAGGCTCATTTTCATTAGGATCTCCCTCTTCAGCAGGCTCATTTTCATTAGGATCTCCCTCTTCCTCATTTTCTAAGTCAAGTATAGGTGCAACATGATCTTCCTCAATCACTGTGATGAACGTCCTATTATTTCCTTCATCATCGGAAATGTAGGTAACAATTCTAAGGTTTGATGCTATATGCTAGTCCTTGGGTATGAATTCATCCTCAAAAGTTTGGTACCTAACTCTTTTTGTAGCTCTAGGTGACGTTTGTGGCTCGGTTTTAACTTTAGGATTCTCAGAATTCACATTAGTTCCCGAGCTTTCCCCCACATGATAGGTTCCTCTAACTGGAGGTGATGAGGTAGAGGGCTCCCAATTTCTTTTCTCACGAATTCTCCACTCATTTTCACAGTATTTAAGATCAGTGACGAAATGCCCTACATTAGGAAGGTATTGGTTCCAGTAAGTGTGTTTGGTTGCATTAAAACCTCCATTTTCTAACCATATATCCCCATATCTACGATGTACGAAAAGGTAGGGTTCCTCCTTAGGGACGTACTGCAACATAAAGTATATTTTCTTCATTTCAATCCTTAGTCTAGTATCTCCCTGTAAGGTCCTATATTCCATAGCAGCTTTCATCTTATAGGCCCAGATGTCCCAATCTTCCATTATTCGGTGTTTCATCAGGTATTCCTTAGGACCTATGTCGCAAACCATCTGCGAAATTAAAGAAATAAAATAGTCTAAGTTTTTGTGAAGTAAATGTTTTTAAGTATACATTATATATAAACATATATAAGAGGTAAAACGATTATTTTCAAATTTAGAACTCCTTAAAGAGGTTCAAAATATTTACAACAATTAGATGGTTCTTTCCTAAAATATTCGAAATAAGGTTCTAGTTCAATACCTTTTGGAAACATCTTTGGAATATTATACTAATTCGAAATTAACTTAGTGCTCCTAACCACTATCTATGTACCTATCCTTGTACATCCTCCTAATCTATTCATACTTCAAAGATTTCAAAGAACCTTTCACAAATTCAATCAAGCAACCAACACAACATTTCATATAATCAGAACATCTGATTCATTCCACAGTATTTGCATACTTTCTATAAACATATCAGACAAATAAGGCAAGAAAGGCATTACAAATAATATCATTCCTATGATTTAATGCACGCAAAAGTAATCTATATGCTCTTATCCCATACTACCCATTTAAAAAATCTTTTAAAACATCTTTGAAAATAGGAACTTTTGGCTCTTATACCAGTTTTGTAACACCCCCAAAATCCATACACGTCTAACCTACGTTGCATCGACTTTGGGAGTGTTACCGCCGCAGTGAAACGCAAGGCTTATTGAAAGTAAAACATTAACAACTCCTTATTATGAAAACTAAATTGCAACGGAAATAAAATGTTAACTTAACTACAACTCGGGAATCACCATTGACCCTTTTTAATCAAACCATTAACTAAGTATATTATAATAATTCTATAAGTTCAACCAAAACATTTAAAAGTTTATAAACTAAAGAATATCCCTGTATGCTCGGACTCATGCAACAACATCAGCATACCTAACCTGCTCCCCATTGAAGTATCAATGGTTCATCACTTGACAACAAACAAACACAAATAACAAACAATCAGCTATGCTGAGTACGTACATAATCAGTTAAATAATACACTAAGCATAATCAGAATAATAATAACAATTCCTAACCATGATACTACAAAACATTAAATTCCGTTTTTACAGTTTATTTGGCATCGAACGGGCACCGTCATCTTTCTAGAATCATACGGGCTACTTAATCCTTAATAGACAACTTGGTCTATTAGATGGAATGTAAGTACGGTTTCGTTCCGTTCCACATCCATCACCTTAGTATGCATACTCCCAAGATCGTACGGAACCTTCCGCCTACTTGAGTTATAAAAAATTATGAGGACACTATTATCGTCACAGTAGGCCTGCGTAGGAGTGTAGAACAAGTCCCACACTCCCCCCATTGTTAATTACTTGTAGGGAATCTGACTATAAGTTTATTGCCAACAATCCTTTTTAGCGATACTCATTCATACAACATTAAGCATATGATTTCTATAACATCATATAAAATCCTTTAGTTTAGGCAACCTCTTATAAATCCTTGCTACAATTATTAATCATAGCATTCCAATCCAACATCTCATTTCATGCTTGTGATACGATAGAATTACGCATTCCAATAACAATTCATTCTCTTTCACAAGTCATACAACAAGGAAATACATACAGATTTCCAATTGATTTCATGTTACCAAACAATCTCAACAATCATAACCAATAATAGTTCCCTATCATGATTCTAGGTTTAAAATAAAATAATTCATAGCTTAACATGATACTAACGTATCTAATTGAACTAGTACGCGTACGTACCTTGTAACGGAGAATCTTCGCTGACTACTTAAAACGTCCCGCTTATAAAATTGGGACCTAATCGAATAATAAAATATTTCAGTGCTAAGTCCTTGATAATATTAAATTAAATCAGCTTACCTAACTATATAATATATGATGTTTTGAATATTAAAACTAACCAATCTTGTTGCTTTAAATTTCTTTTCATAAACTTTATTGAACTAACATACTTAGGACTTAATAAATAGGTGCTTATAAATCTGATTTCGTTTAACTTTTACACTACTTTGTTTATAATAACAAAACTAAAATAGATACATATATAAGAACTATAAAATCAGAATTGACGAAATAAAATCAAAGTAAGAACTAGTAGTATATTATAAATTTGATTTCTTTTAGTTCATAATATACTTTATTTAAAATCACAAAACTTAATCAAAGATGCATAAGAATTATGAAATCAGAATTTACAATTAAATTAAGTAGGAAAGAAAAGAATTTTATTTTCTGATAGAGGTTACCGACCAACTCTCCGGCGACAACCACCGGCGACGACGCACCATGGACCGAACCCCGGCGAGCCACGAATCGCGGCTGACGAGCGACTTCCTGCGAGACGAACCTCGACTCATAACTCGAGCAGCACTCGTGCTCGACCCACACTCGCGCGAACCTCTACGAGCACTCGAACCACCACGATCGAACCACCAGACGCGAACGGAATCGCAGCCTCGCGCGCGACCTCCGACAACGTCTACGAACAACTGGCGACTTCCGTCATTGCCCGAACGCCGGCGAGGGGAGGCTTTCAGATGCAAGAGAAGAAGAAAGAGGAAAGTAGAGGAGAGCAGGAAGAAAGAACGCAGGAGAGAAGAAAGAAGGAAGGAGGAGAGAGAAAAAGTTCTCTTGGGGTAAAAAATAAATCACGGCTGATTGTAAAAGTGAGTAGGGTTTTAATTTTTTTTTCTTTTTCTTATTTATTGCATGAGAACCCTAGGTTTAATAGGATTTGTTTTCCAAATCGAATTCTATTTCTTATTTTATTTGGAAAATAAAACGAAACCAAACTATAATATATTTAGGTAAAAAAAAGTAAGTTGTATAGTTAAATTATAACTGTAGGCTTACCCAAACTAGATGATTCTGTAAATAATATTAAAAATACTTTCACTTTATTCTTTATATTTTCTTATTTATAAAACAATAACTCCTAAAAATACGGAGTATTACAATTCTCCTCTTATATTGACTATTATTTGCTTTTTCTATGTTTTTGGAAAAATTATCAAAGATAAGCCAACCTTTGGCCCGTCCGCTAAAAATAAGTCATCTCTTTGATTATCCCTGAATAAGTAAAACTTTCATACCCTTTTATTTTTAACAAGTCAAAACCGGTTATGACCTATTGTTAACCTTTTCAACAGGTGAAAATGACACGTGTCACTATTTTATTAGATATTTTTTCAAATTTTAACTTAATTCTTTTCCTTTAAAAAAATAACCTTCTCCCTCCTTTCCCTTCCCTTCCCTAACCAACCTCCTTCTTTCCTCCTTCCCACCATCTCACCAGCCACCCCTCCTCCACCCTACTGCCACCACCCCTCCCCCTACTGCCACCGTACCACTACAGATCCCGGCCCCACCTCTATCCTTCTACCTTGCAACACCATCATCATCAACTAATTACAAATATCCATCACATCCCAACAAATATGTTAAACTACCACTACCATAGATTAATTTGGAGACCAAATCATTGGGTTTCAACCTATAATCAATCATGACAAGCCATTTTGTAATATTTTTTTTTTCTGATTTTTCTTCCATTCTGTAAATCAAATTTTGGTCATTTTGAGGGTGATAAAAAAGTGATGTCATTTTCAGAGAAGACAAAAGAGAAGAGCAAGAGGAATAGTTGGTTGCTTCAGAAGTATAGTGTGGGAAAATTCATTTTCGTCCTTTCAACATTAAACAGTAATCCGTTTTGTTGCTTGTTGCTTCAAAATAAGCAAGAAAAAATTTCAACAATTTGACCAGAAAAGTTTCAAAAACAGAGCAGAGAAGAATATTATTAGTAGAAGGCAACCTCGGCGTTGACGAAGAAGTTGACACCATGATCTCGACAACATTGCAGAATCAATTTCGCTTCTTTCACATCCAGTTGGTTGCCGAAGCTCACCCAAGCTCCGTATGATAGTTGGCTCACTTTCAGTCCCGAACGCAATTTCTTCGATGTATAGCATACTTTTCCATTCTTCGATCCCCAATTTCTCTCTCTCTCCTCCCTTCTAATCTCTCTCTATTAAAATTTTAAATTCCAGTGATTCTTCTTCAATGATTCAAGGCGTTCATTGAATTGAAGGGGGGAGGGAAAGGGAGTTTGAGGGAGATGAATGGAAAGAGTGAAGGGAGATTGGGGTTTTCGAAGCATGGGGAGGGGGTTATGGTGATGGTGATGGTGATGGTGGTGAGGGAGGTCAAAAGGGAGGAGGAAGCAGGAGAAAGGTTTTGTTTTTATTGTTTTTTTAAAAAAAAAATTTTTTTGCCTAAAATTATAATTATAATGAAAATTAATTTCGAGGGAAATTTAACAGGTAACCAATCATTTGACCTGTTAAAAACAGAAGGGTATAAAAGTTTTACTTATTCAGGGATAATCAAAGAGATGACTTATTTTTAGCGGACGGGCCAAAGGTTGGCTTATTGTTGACAATTTTTCCTATGTTTTTTTTGTCTGATTTCTAAAAGCATCTACTAGACAGGGAATATTCGTTCTTTTAGGTTTTGGGAGAGCAACCTACAGATTGATGTATCCTCCTATATATATAAGGAGTTAAAGACGGTTGTAATGACATAAGAAAATAGAGAGAAATAGGCTATATTACAGTAAATGTAATACCTTGAAATGAAAAGAGCTAAAGGCTCAAACTTTGAGTTGAAATTGTGAGATTATTGGTTACTCTACATTTTGATATAGCAATACACCTTTTATAGTGGGTTGAAAGTTTTTGGATGAACTCTTTCATTGAGAAATTTAATTGAAATAATGCCTTTCAGAAAAACTAATTTATATCTGTTTTAAAATATCATGATAATGTCCATGTAAGATAGGAAACATTGAACCAAAATTTTTAAACCAAAGTCGTTAATCAAGAGCCTGTGAATTATAATTTTTATTTCCGAGTTTTAGTTTTTCGGAAAATTAAAAAGAAAATATAAAACTAGAAAAAAGTAATTTTCAATGATTTATTAGCTTTTCAAAATTCAAATGATTAACATAAGTATATGACTATTTTAATTTTTATTATGTCCAATGATTAATGTCAAAATAGACCCAAACGGTTTGGATCTAATATATGATATTATTGTGAATTATACTGTCTAACATTAACAGTGCCGAAGCACGTAGTAATAAGGGTAGCACATGATAACCTAAACGCATTACGCATCTTTTTTCTTTTTTTAGGCTCCTTTCGGGAATCCCTTAGCAAAGCGTGGATTATGCACTAGGGTGCACAATGCTCATTGTGCACCCAAAAAGAACATACCATTTATATAAAAGAACACGAGCAACTTTTCTACTTTAAAAAAGAACACACGACTTAAAATTAACGAACATGTAAATCTATATTTATAAAAGAATATAGGTTATAATGAAAAGAACATATAGTAAATGAACATCTACACTTAAGGTAAAAGAACACGTACCTTTTAAATTTAAATTTGAAAAAGGAATCTTTAGTTGCAAAATTTAAGGAAACAAATAACAATAAGTTTTTAAAATTATAGACTCTGAAAATGATAAAACGACGTAGTTTAAAAGAGGGTGCACCATGCTCTACATGCACTTGCGTGCATGTACTTTTTTGCGCCCTAAACATTGAAATTTGCTTCCACCAACTCCCTCTCACTCTCTCAAGTCTCAGACTCTCTACTCTACAGTGAACAGTATACTCTATCCTCTGTCTCTCTCTCGGACCTCGCCACCTCGGCCTTTGCCTCTTCGACTTTAATATTCGTCTTGGTAGTGGCTAGTGGACCAAGGGTTCTTCGCTGCATAACACGAACTCATTGAAGACATTATTCGGCCTTCTTCGCTACTTCTGAGCTTCTGTCTGACTGCATTTGAGGTAACTTAATCTTTTTCTGTGATGGTTTAGTTGGAAATTAGATAGTTGGATATGTGAATTTTAATTGTTGGTGAATGAATGAATAGTAAATTGTACTTTATTGTCATTGTGGAAATTGTTAGTGAATGAATGACCACTAAACCTTTACTCATTCCACGCTGCATCCTACTGCCATGGTTAGTGAAATTCTGGAAACTGTTGGTGAATTTTTAGTTGATAGAATGTTAAGGAATTGTCGAGTTGAGTTATTAATGGATTGTTAGTGCTACTGTCATGTTACAACTTACAAAAACAAGACTAGTACAACAGTAGGAAATTGTGGGAATTGTTAGTGCAAGGACGAATTATTAGTGAATGAATGGTTTATTGTAAATTTGGGAATGATATGTAATTGAGTTTATTAGTGAATGGTTGTTGGTGAATGAGTTATTAGTGAATTGTTAGTTTATTATTGTAATTGTGGGAATGAAATGTTAGTGAATGAGAATTCTATATGACACTTGCGATTGCTAATTGAATATGCGATTTTGGCCTTAAATGTAGTTTAGTCAAAGCTAGTGCTACTGCTACATCATGGAAATGTTTTCGAAACCAAAGCAGTTGGGAAGTTGTTTGCTTAAAATCTTTGAAACCGCTCCCTTCAAAAAAAAAATCTTTGAAACCGCCCTTTCAAAAAAAAAAAAAAAAAACTTTGAAACCGGTTTTGAAACTTGGGAAACTTAATTAAAGTTTCTGTCAAATGACAATTTAATGACCAAGCTTGACTCTTGATAATTACAGAATTACTTCTCAGTCAATTACTCCTACTACAGTTGTCCATATTCTGATGTTATGTATTCTGTATTCTGTACCAGAGAACAGAGAAGCCTAAAAGGCTAAACACCTTGTGTTAGTTGAAGAGTAAACAACAATGGAGAGTAACAGTAGTCGTCCAAGAATGAGTTGGGCTGATCTGCCAGTCGAAGTAATCCGACAAATTGCTAAAGTCCTCCAAAACAACGCCACTGACCTCTACAACTTCCGCGCCACATGCAAAAAATGGCGGCGATCAACAACCATTTCCACCCTTTTACCCCACCAAATCAGCTCCTCCCCTTGCCGAATGATCTACAGCTCCGCAGTGACTCTCCTCCGCCCTCGTAGTCGTGCCACCTCTCTGCCTTGGATGGTATGCATGATTGAACCTACTAAAGGATGCGTTTATTATTGCCACCCGTTCTCTAGGACACCCCTCCCTCAGGAGTCACTACCCTTATGAATGCTGGACTTGGGCCGATTCTGGTGCACTCATCTAGCAACAACTTACCACATTTTGTCCGGTGGCTATGAATGCAAGTTCGAAAAAGTAGTGTTTTCCTCCAACCGCTTGATTCCCTCCATTGAGGATTGTGGTATACTGGCCCTATATAACTGGGGCCGTTTAGGCGGGTACCTCCCATATCAGGTGGAAGATGATGAGGATGTAGTGGAGTTGCCGTGGGTTGACGTCGAACATTAGTCTGTAAACCGGTTTGATGATATCATCATGCATAAAGGAATGCTCCATGCAGTGGATCGACAAGGTAAGGTTCATATCATTGATGGTGAGTCGCTGGAGGATGTTAGTGTTTTGGTGGACCACCAGATTCCTAAAGGGCGAGGTAGGAGCAAGGGATCATGCAACCGCAGGAGGCGATTGGTGAGATCCTCAACTGACAAACTCTATCTGGTTGAGATGCCAGGGGACTCAATTCTCAAAGTTTATAAGATGGGTGAGAATAAAAGTGGCAAAGTTACTAAGCATATGTGGGTTGAGGTGAAGGATTTTGGGGAATGGGTGATGTTTGTGGGCAAGGATTACTGTTTTTTCGTTGCTGTTTTTTCGTGAGGAACTGTGTTGTCTTCTCCAAGGATGCTTTTCCAAGGAATGCTGGAAGTCGTTGGCAATTCGGGAGACTGGAAGCAGAAATCGCGGTTTTCAGATTGAATGGAAGTGGTGATGGTGGTTTTAAGCCCATTTCATCCTTTACGGGCTTTCCCATGACGTTATGGTCATGCCCACAATGGGTTTTAGAACCTACAGGGTAAACTATGATAGTAACTAATTTTTTTATTATTATGTTTGGTTAAGGCCTTATTAATACAATTTACAGTTTCTTTCAATGCAAAAAGTTGGTAAATTTGCATTTAGTTTTAGCTGAGTTTGGTATTGCTCCATAGTCAAATCTGAAGTTGTGAGCATAAGAATTTACAAGCTATGGGAATTAGAATGGATGTTTGATTTGTAGGCTTCGAAGAATCTTGTTTTGGCAAAATTGTCTCTTGCGAGATACACTTGAGATATTATGTTGGATTCATTGTCGTTTTTGTGTCCATCCATTGCTATTTGGCTATGTTAATTTAATATTAAATTTTGCTCCTATGCCTTGGCCTTCATTTGTCGGAATCCATGATCCTTTATGCGAGCTTCTTCTTCAGTATTGGTGGAATTATCTGAGCATTGTATCAGTAATATGTCTATTGACAAATAAAATAGAATACGTTCTTGCTATAACAGCAATCGAAAATGGATAAGGATAAGGTCTTGCCATGAAAATACTAGGCACTTGTTTTGGTATATTAACTTTGGCATCGAGTGTTGCAATATATTGTACTTGGTGTGACAGGAATCATCCGAATTGACTTCTTTTTTCTCTTTTCCCCTGCCTAGTGAGTTTGAGGATGAAGAGATGCACTCTAACGGAAGCAATCAAGATGAAGAGGATGAGGAGATGCAATCTGTAGGAAGTAGTGAAGATGAGGAAGTTGAGGGGACACCATTCAATGCAAACAGTCAAGATTGGGAGGAACAACAGGTGCAAAGTAATCTAAACCACCATGATGGTCCATCTTTGCAAGAGGAAGTATCCTCTCCTTCATTTGGAGTTGCTTTCAAGGAACAAACCGTTGAGCTGGCTTCTGCTTCTGCAGCTCTAGGGGAAGGTTCGAGCTTTTCTGCTCTTAATGTACTAGTGCATGTGGCTACGGAAGGTAAATAATTGTAATATGTCAAACTGAAGCCTTTACTTATTTGCAATTTGAATTTTGCTTACTGTTCTTATTGATCAACATCTGTTGAGTACTCTATATCTGAGATCCCAAGGAAGGATATCTGTCATTCTGCATCTAGGGCTTATGTAGACCCAATCATTCAGGTACCAAATTAAATTGCACTTGTGTAAGCTTTGGCTTCCATCTGTCAGTAACTAGGCTAATTGCGCACTTTGCATTCTTTTGGCAGAGCAATGGAAGTGATTCTTCAACAGTTAAATTTGAAGGATTTGATATAAGGTCTGATTTAATACCAACATTAGACAGCATATGGTCAAAGCACGGGAACATAGTTGAAAACTGCAAGTTGCGTAGCAGTAAGACAATTGCGGCGTTGTTGGAGTCACTAGCATCTATGGTGATTATTCTCGAGGGCAACTCGATACAATCACTGATCAATTCTCAAATACCTGATGGTCTGAGTGACACATTATCGGACCTGAGGAGTATGGGTTTCAAAGTAGACTGGTTGGTTCCTTATGTGGAGAAGATTGTAGTACTACAAGAGAGAAAGCTGGAGGTGAATTCTCTGAACAAGCTCAGCCAGTTAAAGGCTCAGGCCATGGAACAAAGATCAAAGCTCCTCAATGAAGTAGTTGACCTTGATAAACTGGTCAATGAACTAGATGAAGAAATTGCCAACTTGTCAAAGGTTATTCCTGTTTCTGGAGAAATAATTTTGGACCAACCTTTAGGGGCAGGGATATCATGAGTTCGAATGTCATTGGTTCAGCGTTCTTTGGCAGTGTATTGTAAGTATCAGCTAGTCTATAAGTAAAGGAGTTTAGGGAGAGAGAAAGCATGAAGAAAATTGCTGAGTCACTTTTAGTTTGTTAGTTTTGGAATTGAGTCGTGCCACTTGAAACCTTGATATTTTATCTTTAAGTCTTGTAAGTTCTGGCTAATTTAATCAAAATCACCATTGTCATTACTTCAACATCTTCAATATACATGTATCTGTTATTTCTAGCCGTCGCAGCAACCTTGTTCCCCAACCTGCATTTTGTCAGTAAAAGGAGACAAGTTCTTAGACTGAGTTATGTTCCAGACTTGCTGATTTTTTTTGTCATAATGGGAAGATAAATTTGTTATATGTTAGATGTTCAGCACAGAAGTTCAGAGGTCGATCTACCATCTATCATGCGGAACGATCCTTGTGATTTCTTGCGTTTGAATTAAAAGGTGGAAAATTCAGAATTCAGTTGCTTAGAGTTTCAAGCATCTCTTTGATGTAGTTCTTGAGTATTTACTATTCCAGTCAATTTTAAGCTTGATTTTTGTTGCCCTCTCTTTGTTCATGCACTCTCTTTCCTTCTTTATCTCTCTTGTAGATACTAGGAACGACAACTTGCTGCCATCAATCTCTGTGAGTATATTTTAATTATTGATTCTAGATTACCTTCATTTATGGGTGTAAAGTGTAATTATGAGTTTGAAAACTTGATGACGAATTATATACTCCATTATTTTAGATGATTTCTGTTGTGATATGAAATTGGGTTAAATAAAATGATACTGTTGAAACCTTTTTGCTATTATTATTCGACGATTATAAATCATAATCATTGTCACATTAATGATAATTTAGGCATAGAGAATAGTGCATCAATGTTGCTGATCAAAGTTTCAATTTGGTGGTCATGTTATCAAAATACCCCTGGGCCCTGTGGTATATTACTGTTCACATATCACCGTGGTGCTTTAGCACAACCAGTAATGTTATTGCTTTGTTGCTAAACCATCGTTATGCCTACTTTGAGTATATTTCAATTAATGATTCTAGGTTACCTTCATTTATGCCTTAGCAAATCATGATTTTGTTCCTCTCTTAAGAAGACGGAAAGATGCAGACCTGTAACCGTCATCGAAAGATAAGCTGGGTGGATCTTCCCCAGGAACTGCTTCGATTGATAGCCATATTCCTGGCAAAAAAGTCCAATAGCTTGTTGAATTTTCGGGCTGTATGCATGGAATGGCGGCGTTCAACCTCCTTCTCTGCGCTTTTGCCTGACACTACTGATGATGAAATTCTGTTTTCGTCGTCAGTGTATCTTCTGTGCCCCCGTGCCTCGGACTCTGATACTGACTCGTTACCTTGGATGGTGACGGCTGTGGAGATTACACCAGGGACCATCCAACTATGTCACCCCTTGTCCCGAACTCCCTTCTCCAATCTTCCCAATGACCTAAATTTAGCCCGATTCAAAAGCACTCGACTCAGTAAATCCTACCATATGGTGTCTTCAAGCCGAAAGAATTGCTCATTACATCATTCATGTTATGACAAAGTGTTGGTGTGCTCAAGACGTTCACTTCCCTGCATTGAGGACTGCTTCTTGTTGATCTTATGTAACGGTCTCTTGGGAGGTATCCTCCATCAGAGGCTGGCTACCATGAAAGATCATGGTTGAGGATATCTTGTGGCACTGTTAATATTTTTGATGATATAGTGAGTTTTAAGGGGGTGATTTATGCCATAGATCGCAGAGGAAAACTGTACCAATTGTCTATGGATGAAGAATTTGCAGCACATAAGATGCTCCTTCGTGGAGAAGCCTTCTATGCTGGTGCTTATCAAGGAAGGAGGAAGCATTTAGTGGTTTCATCTTCAGGTCAGAAGCTGTATTTGATTCGCAAAGAGGAGAATGAGTTAATACTTTATGAGTTGTTTAAGCGCGGCAGCACGTGGATTTGGGTGCAGGTTCGGAGTTTTGAGGATGACGATCAGGTGTTGTTTGTGAACCGAGACAGCAGCTTCTTCAGTTCAGCTAAAGAATTCCCTGGTATCCGATTGACTAATTGCATTATCTTCAACCAGGATGCTTTCCCTCGGTATGCATCTGAGGGTTGGGTATCTCATGAACTAGTAAAAGCTGAAAATAAGATTCAGATTTCCAATTATGAGGAAATCATTCTTATTTACGATCAATTTCATCTTACTCATCCGGCGTCCCTACCGACCTGTGGTCGCCCCCTTCATGGGCGTTGCAAGCTCAAGCGTAGTCCTTCCGATGACAAGGCAATCTTAAAGGTGACTAACTATAGTAGTGATTACCAACTTTACTGTATTCTTTTTTCTAGTTAAGGTCTTACATATGTTTTTGAAGATTATGAGTATGACCACATTATTTACATATTACCATGAACTTATATTTTTCTATCACCAGGTTATGGTTATGTAGGCTGATATTGCTTATCCGCTCATTGTCATATAATGCGTGGTGCTTTATTGGGATCATAATATTTTTCTTGCTGGTTTTATGTGTTATGGACTTATGTTTTTTTACATGTTGTAAGAATTTGGCTTCAAATATATTTAAGCTAAGTAGGTAACAATCTCCCATTGGCCATTGCCCTTTTAGAGTGCACTTGCTTCCTCTATAACACTGCCGGCTTGATTAGACGCAAGTTGCAACCTTTATTTCTGCTATTACTCCTGCATGTACCTGAGGATTAAATCATTGTTTTTTTCTTTCCTTATTTGGGGCTACTGTTATGTTCTATAGTGTTGGAGACTGTTTGGATGAACTCTCATGATAAGGTTCAGTCATCATTGAACATATCTGCCAGCATGTCAGTAGGGTACTAGGGTGTATGTTCTTTTCCCTTATTTTACAAGCATTTTTGTCACAGTACTTTGTGAAGGGTCCACAGTGCACATATTCTCAATTTCATAAATCATAGCTATCTAATATTCAGCCAAATAGATTTTTTGTTCCTATAGTTGACTAGTTGAGTGTAGATGGGTTTGTTAGATTGATACTTTTAGACGTATACTTTTTGGATGTGGGATGTGGGATGTGGGATGTGGGATGTGGGTATGTTGTGATGCTGCTAGTTGTAAAGCAGATATTATTTTTTGTCGTTTCATTATTATCTTCCTATTATAAAAAATTTTCACTAGTAAATGGAAAGATAAATTCTTATATGTTAGATGCACAGCACAGAAGTTCAGAGGTAGATCTACCATCTATCATACGATCCTTGCCATTATTTGCGTTTGAATTAAAAGGTAGAAAATGCAGAATTCAGTTGCTTAGAGTTTCAAGCATCTCTTTGATATATATAGTTCTTGAGTTTCTTATTCCAGTCAAATTTAAGCTTGATTTTTGTTGCCCTCTCTTTGTTCATGCACTCTCTTTGTTCATGCACTCTCTGGTAGATAGTAGGAAGGACAACTTGCTGCCACCAATCTCTGTGAGTTTGAAAGTCTGGAAAGGAAGTTTACAGCCCCAATAATATTCATTGTTGCGTTTGTACGGAATTTTCAATCTGGAGTCATGTATTTCTTAGTTGTGTCATGTTTGTTAGCAGCTTGCTGCCACCAATTTCTGTGTCTCTTAAGGTCTGGTAAGGAAGTGCCTCAGGTTTAAAGGTTGAAACTTTCATAAAAGCTCCTTGTTAGGAATAAATTTAGTTGAATCCTCATTAAAGTTGCAGCTGCCCATTGTCCCCTTAATCCAAGCATCCAGTCAAAATATAGATTTCTCTCCTCTCAAAACAAGTGGTTTTCCAACCATGGATATGCGTGGCATTTGTGAACCATGGAGGCTACTGAATATAATCATTGGTTAGTTCTCATGTACCTGATGATCTGAATGACACGTTGTCGTCCGACTTGAGGAGTATAGGTTTCAAAGTAGAGTGGTTGGTTCCCTGTATTGAAAAGGTTGTAGAACTACACAAGAGAATTAATTCTCTTAACAAGCTCAACTGACAAGTTTTAAGAATGAGTTATGTTGCCGACCTTTCATATAAGATCCTTGCAATGACTTGTGTTCGGATTAGGATCGGAGGAAAATCCAAAATTTAATTGCTTTTACTGGGGTTTTTTGTTTTTTTTTTTTATTTTCAAAGTCATATGATATATGTCGTATAATGAATTAAAATTTTGTCAAATTTATTGGGAACATGATGATTTTGAAAACTGACAACTAAAAAGTGAAAACCACTTTTTCTGGTTTTCTGTTTTTGGTTTTTAGTTTTCAAAAACCCAAAACCGAAAAAACAAAAACGATAACGAATGCCTTGGATTTTGCATCTCTTTTTATATTCCTTAAGCTTAAGATCCAGAAAATCTCAGATTTTTTTTCTGTTGGTTTATAACTTTGTATTACTTGCAGTGTTTGTAAGTGGGAAAATTAAGTTGGTGTGTTGTAATTGTGGCTACTTATTTTCTCTTTCAACTTCGATGTGCCTAGTTTTATTGTTTGAGGTACTTGATTTTGTGATTGCAGTAAAGCTGTCTGCTTTGAGTGATTGCTTTCGTGTTTTACTTATGAGTGAACATCAGCTTCAAATATTCTGTGTAGATGTGCACCTTGAATTTGGTAAGATAATGTGAGAAACAGTATAAGAAAGTTGGTTAACTCATTAATCATGCGCTATAACTCCTTTAAAGCATGCTTTACCCAAATGAATTGACCTCCCTTTATTCAATGTATCCTTAAGTGAATTATTTCTCCAACCAAGTAATCATTTATTTCATATTACCCCAATTCCTTTGCATCAATCATGGGGAATTTTTATCATACACTGTGAGTGTCTGTAAAGACAGACACAGCTATTATTTTTTGCTCATTGCTTCATTTGAAACTCTAAATGAACATAATCACATAATAGGTGGCTAAATGAGCAAAAAATAGCCTTGGGTGTACCATACACATGATACACCCGAGTGTATAATGAATGCACTCATCATCATGATCCAACTTACTCCCCTTTCTTCATAATATAATTCTAGTTTTCACTGATTGATATAGAATATTTTCTTTAGTTACTCCCCCCTTTTTTTACTCAATAAAAAAAAATCACAATTACTCCTAACTCAACTTATAACGCCAACAACTTGTCACAAAGCTATTTGGCATGTTTTTTTATATCAACTAACACTTATAAATAAAACAATCATCCAATTCCCGTTAATCCTTAATTATCACTCTAACATATTACTCCTTCCGTCTCAATTTATAGCGTTTGTTTTCCATTTTACATATGAATTAAGAAAATTATCATTTGCTTTAAATACTTATAGTACTTGCATTGGAAATTTTTGCATTAATTGCTACTTCATCAATCTTATTGATTAGCGTACCCGTTGTATTTGCTTTGCTCGATGGTTGTCAAGTAAGATATGTGTTTGCATTGGAAAGTAACATTTGCGTCAAAATAACGTGAATTGCTGCACAAATATCAAATGTGGCTACAACTTTCCATGTAAAAATAAGGACAAAACAAGAATACAAATTGTTTGATGAGGGTTTTTTAGGAATAAAGTGTCATTTCAAAAATAGATTTATGAAAAATAAGAACAACATTTTAGGGTACCCAAAATGAAATACAAGCACTATAAATTGAGACGAGGGGAGATTATTTTTCTTATTTTTGAGTTGCTTCAATAGACGAGCTATTATAGAGTATCTTGTGAATCAAGCACCAACAAAGGACTTTGAGTAGTTTGAAAAGGGCAATATCATGGATCCGTAATCAAGGTTTAAGCAATTGGGGGACAAAGTTTCTGTTAATTTTTTTGTAAATTTTGGTCAATTTTAACCTAAAAGCTTCATGTGACAGCAATTTAATGTTAATCGAAGTAGTTGAAGAAATGAATTATCAATTGACAAAAAAAATAAATCAAAATTTTATTTCCTTAATTGCGTAAACCCTAATTTGAATAATTGAAATCTTCTCATGTTGTATGATTACTTTATGATGATGTTTTTGATTCGATAATACCATTCTAAATCACTTGTATGTAATTGGGACTGAAAAGGCAGCCATTGGAGAGAGCTTAGTCTTGTATCCAAGGCCGAGAAGGACAATAACTAGTTAATGGGTTAGAGCCAAAACTTTTTCAGACCTTTCGAGTGGGTAATTTAAACCCAACCATTCTTAATCACTTAATCACTCCTTTTAATCTTTTGCTACTCTTGCCAAGCTATGTTGATTAATTAAGTTCTTAGTTATGGAATTGTGATTTAAATTTTATAATCTACTCGAGTAATTGTCAATCTTTCGCGCCCTTCGGCATTTAGCAGTTTCAAGTTTTTTCAATGCATAAAAACTACTTTAGAGTTGAATATAATCAAGTCCTTTGCAGTATCCAAGCAGTTCTGTGAATTCCAGCGACCACTGCAATAATGTAAAGATCGTCAAATTGGTGATCTTGATAAGCTTCTATTTTTTTTTTTTTTTTTTTTTGAAAGATATTTTAAAAAAAAGCTGCTATTTTGTTGGGGAGAAGAATCGTCAACCATTTGGTGACTGGATAGTTCGAGGGACCTCATCTTGATAAGCTTCTTTGTCTTGCTTATATCGATTACTACGCTAAAACTAGTTATATTCAATTTGCCTTTAACCTATTATGATGAGATAATATATGTTGGATTTAACGTCAGAAAACCAGGCCCCTGCCCTGAAAAACATATTACACATATAGAGAGTATTATAACTAATTCACACGTATAACTAATGCTTAATAAAAAAAAAGGAATAACCAAGAAATAAACATCAACCACAATTAAAAAAATAAGAACCTAGAAAAGAATTCTAATTAAGATTCATAGACAATCCTTTACTGCGTATAAGTGAAGCTTGACAACAGATCAAACATCATGTAAGTGAATTTGCCATCAAAACATTGCGTGTCCCATAGTTTTCAAAGAAAGCACAAAGATTATCAGTCGTAAGTTGTAACAACTCATAAGTGGTAAATATCTTTGATTTGTTAAAGGGTCGCACTTACTACCTACAAGCAACCGAATAAACAGCTTAATTTCAGCAAAAGATGATAATTTCTCCAGGCCTCGACTTCTCTAGAACAAGTTGCATCTCCCTTGTAGAGTTGCAGTCAAATATCCACCCTGAAAATGAGAAATACATAAAACAGAGATTAGTTTTCTATGTAGTTATATATAGAAATCTCCGGAATCTGTTATACATCTAGCAAACAAAAGATATGCTTTATTGATTGAGTTTCTTCTACAAATAATCTCGAATTTTATGTAATAAATAAACAAATATGCTTTAATGAGAAATCATAAATATAACTCTATGGTGCTTAAACACTAGTCTAGAAACTTAAAAGGCTAGAATTCAACTTGAAGGATAGTGCGTTCCCTGAATGTGAAAGATGATCCATTCATACCACGAGAAGAAAACGAAGAAATTCTTGGTCCTGAAGACCATATTTAAGTGCGGTGGTGCCTTAATGTTTCTTGCTAACAATACTCGGCACGACATAGCTTTTTTAGTAAACTTGTTAGTTATATACAGTAATGCACCAACAAAGAGACATTGAAATGGAGTCAGATACTTATTACGTTATCTTCGAGGAATACAAGACCTTGGATTATTCTATCAGTCGAAACCAAATGCGTCACTCATTGGATATGTAGATGTTAGGTACCTATCAGATCCACAAAAGGCTAAGTCTCAATCCGGGTATCTATTCACTTATGGAGGTACTGCACTATCTTGGAAATCCACGAAGCATACTTTAACGGCCACATCATCAAATCATGCAGAACTAATTGTTCTTTATGAAGCTGGAAGGGAATGTGTATGGCTAAGGTCAATGATCAATAATATCCAAGAAGAATGTGGAATGGAAACGATAACAACAAATCCAACTATCATCTACGAATACAATACTGCATGTATCACCCAAGTAAGCGAGGGGTATATAAAAGGAGATAGAACTAAATATTTATCACCAAATCTCTTCTTCACATATGACCTCCAAAAGGAACGGAAGATAAACATCCAATAGATCCAAACATGTGAGAATCTTGCAGATTTATTTACCGAATCCCTTTCGGCGAAAAAATTTGAAGAGTTAGTACGAAAAATTGGAATGTGTCATCATCTTCGTGATATATGCTAAATTCAAGGGGAGTATTATATGCGCTGCACTCTTTTTCTCTTTCGATCAGGTTTTTATCCCACTGGGTTTTTCCTGACAAGGTTTATAATGAGGCAGTTTATTATAGCATATATGATTGCATAGAAGTTGTACTCTTTTTCCCTTATTCAGGTTTTTATCTCATTAGGTTTTACCTGATAAGGTTTTTAACGAGGCAACTGATACCTCCTCTCTTTTCGACATGATGGGCATTCAAGGGGGAGTGTTAAAAGTCAAAAGATGAATGTCACACAGGTGGAATTCATGTATGTGCATTTATTGTTTGTGGAAAATTTACCAAACCTATGTATAGCTTTAGTAGGTTAAATAGTGTGTAACTTGTATTATAAATACCCCATATACTCAATGAGCAATGAGACGCACAAGTGAAAATCAGATAAAATCTTCCGAAAATCAGATAAAATCTTCCTCTAATATAAACCTTCTGCTTCTTTATTTTACAACACACTGAAAATTTTGGGTGTTTATTTACCTTGACATTTAGACCCTATTGTTTTGAATTGAAATATTAGAAATTCAATTCTCTATGTTAACCTAATTAATCTGCCACACAATTAAGACGATCCAAAACCCGTCCAATTCTAGGATAATCCTGGTATCTGAGCCAACAAATACCAGGGGGTAGAATCTGCCGATATTAAGTTCAAACAGTACAACTAATTATACTAGTAGTAGTAATTGTGCTAAAATCAAACTTTGGTATTCATTTTCTCATTTAGTATTTTCGTTTTTGAGCTAAATGAATTTCTATGTTCAACTTATGCTACGTATAACTAGTATAGATGAATACTCATACTACATGCTACTATATTATATTAGGATAGTTTTGTTTTGTTTAATTAAAAGGAAACCTATTAACTTTATATGTATTAAATTTAGTTTAACTATCTAGTGTTAATACTTTTCACTAAAAATTACCTACATCATCTAGTATATAACTAGTTATGAGGCCCGGGCGATTCTCCAGGTTATTAATATTTTAATGTTAAAAGAGTAGCATCTGATGCTGTATAGTTCATTTGTTAGAACTTTATTATAGTCAATTGAGGTCAAGTGGTCGAATCTTATATGGACCATTTTTCTAATTTTTTAAAATGTATGTTGATGACATGAAACGAAACAACTAAAGGAACAGTTCCACGTGGCGTGTAAACTTGCTTAAGAATGCTTTTTAATATATTTGTATAGATTTTGTGGGTTTAGTAATTAAGAAGTTGTACTAAGTGTTAGTTAGACGTTGGTCAACCCTTGTTAAATCCGTTGGTCAGCCGTTAAGAGGAGACAAGGTGGTCCCATTGGTCCATTTATATGCATCTGCTTAACTGCTTTATGCACTAATTTATATTACTCTATGATCATGGCTACTTTTAGTAGGAAGTTATTCTCACATGATACTAATAACTCAAACATAGTACATAATAAGGACTAATTAACTTTTCCGATTAGTTTTCAAAACTGGACCATACCTAAAAAACATATAGATTCAATTTATCAAATAGGAAAACTTGACTTTAAAACTGCTTTCTCTATTAAACACCACGAAGAGACTTCAAGTTTAAATCAAGAATTTCAAAGTATTAAATTACTTAATAAGACATCTATCGATAAATATTTAAAAACATATAGAAATATTCATTTTGTTATGGTTCAAATAGCTTTAAAACCTCTTTCTAGATAAGGTCTAGATTGTCCAATATATATAGCTTTAAGAGATAATTGTTTAGTTGGTTATAAAGATTCTCTTTTAGCTATGATTCAAACTAATATTTGTAACGGTCTAATTTATTTTAATTATTGCCCAAATTTTACAGTAGACATAACTGATCCTTGGATATCCACCTTTCAAATACTTCAACTGTACAATTTAGGGAATATGTTAAAATTTTCGCATTAATTTACCATGTCTATTTTAGACTATTGTCTTCTCAATTGAATCCAAAATGTTTACTTCATCCCACTATATATAGATGAAACTATTTTATTAAAAGTAGAAACCGAAAACGCAGCTACTTTTACTCTGAAAATGTTAAAATGGAATGAAATCACTATTCCTCAATAATTTTTAATTCATTACAACCCTCATAGAAATATTGCCCAAATTAAAATTGAATAAATTATAGAAGAACCTGATGGTCAAGTAATAATAAAATTAGATACTAATTTTGTAAAAGCTAGACTCTCAACTTCTTATGAGAATGCTCGACCTTTTTTCTCATACAAAGAAAACTCATTCAATAGTCCTCGAACATCTACCTCTAAAAATTTTCATTTTGAGAGATCCTCAAAATTTTGTTATAAAAGCCCAATACCTAGTTCTTCAGCCATGAAACCACCTACTTTTCCTTTATTAATGTTATAGAAAAAGAATTTCAGATAGACTTAGACTATATTCATAATGTTTTCTATTCAAAAGAGAATAATGATAAAAAGATTGGTTTTTTCGATGCTTTGATCAAATTGCTACAAATCATATTAGATCAAAATGAATTTCTGACATGAGAAAATTAGAAAGTAATATTTCTTTTTTCACATGGTTCTCTACATATACCATAAAAATTAATATATTTTATCCTTTGAATAAAAGTCAAATAAATATGAAAAATAGTTTAATTTAAAATTGGACTTTAAAAGATGGAAGTATAGTTAAATATATCCATCCCCCTTTAGCAATAGCTGTGTTAAGAAATGTTGCTTTAGACTAATAAAAAAATTGTTGCAATATTAGAGCAATAAACGTTGTCATAGACTGTTGATAGTGCTGCTATAGATAGTAAAGTGTTAGCCTAAACACTAAAAATGTTGCTTTAAATCCTAAGTAATTGTTACTAAAAACTTAATACGTGTCGCCTTAGATATAATAAAACTGTTGGCAAAAGTTAAAAATTGTTGCCTAAGAAAAGCGTTGCTAATGATAACTATGGCTAGGGGTGTGCACTGGTCCAAAACCGGATCGGACCGGTTGGACCAGTAGACCGGAATTTGAAATTTTTTTGGACCGGAAAAATTCCGGTCCGGTCCGGTTTTGGACCGGTTGGACCGGAATTTATATTTTTTTATAAAAATAAAAACTTTTTCTTAGGTTTAAACATATTTATAAATTCAATATATTAAAATATAATAATTCTAAAAGCAATAAATTAAAGGCAATAAATATGAGGTTTTAACTTTCTACGTTTTAAAATATTTTTTAACCTTTAAATTTTTTTTTTTCAAGAAAAAACAGGAATTCCGATCCGCCGGTCCGGACCGGAAAATTCCGGGTTTGGACCGGACCGGAAACCCGGAATCCCAAATTTTCATGGACCGGGGACCGGACCGGTCCATTCCGGTCCGGGTTCGGTCCGAATTCCGGTCCCGGTCCAAAAGTGCACACCCCTAACTAGGGCAACATGTTTTATAAAGTTGTTGCCTAAGGCAACATAATTGTTGCCATAGAGTTATAGCAGCGCCACCTATTGGCAACGCCATATAAACTGCTGCTATAGGTCTATGGCAACAATTAATGGATCTTTGCCAACACATTTAGGTCGTTGCTATAGCCTTGTTTTGTAGTAGTGAACTCTAGATGGAAGCTCAATTCTCATTAATATGATCGTTATGCATTTTATTGGAAATCCTAAAGAAGAAATGTCAACAAACCAAGTAGTCCTCACTAATCTTAGATGTCCTACACTTGATGATTATCGTTGGTATAAAGATGTATTCCTTAGTATATATTATTAGAAATGGTGATTGCAATCAATCTTTTTGGAAAGAAATATTTATATCTGGTTTTCCGTCTTTATTTTCTCAAAGAATATTTCTAAAATTAAGAGAAAGTGCACGTAAAGATGAAATTACATATGATAGTATGAATTATGGACAAATATTTTCCTTTGTCAAAAAGATACAATTGCTTTATGTCAAGAACTTGCCATTCAGAGTAAATATTCATCAGAAAAAAGAGAAAGACATAGAGAATTGGGTAGTTTTTGTGCTGCATTTGTTCTACCTAAAATTCAACCTCCTTCTGCCATTAATAGAAAAAGAAATAGAGAAAACTTTCGACCAAATAGACAATTTATGAATACTGACGCATACTATAAAAAAAAAGACTTTTAAAAAATCAACAAGACCACAAAAGAAAAATATCACTTAAAAAAAAGACGTTATGTCACAAAGCAACAAATCTGGTTTTTAAAAAACCGGATCCGTAAATCATCAAATTTTTTAGGCTCAAAGCTGAGCTAAGTAACTGATTCGATCCATGAGTGAACCGGATCAGTTAACAAAAAACGGATCCGGTATTCTGTTAACTGATCCGGTTCACCAAACCGGATCAGCTAATGGCCCATGAATACAAAGGCCCAGCGAAGCGAGAGGAAGCCCAATTAATCCCACCACTTCTCTCTATTACCCTAACCCATCCTCACTCCTCTTCTCTCTCCTCACTCAACCCTAATCCCTCCTCACCTTCCTCCATCTCTCACGGACAAGGGTTATAGCCCTCATCTCCTGTCTCCTCACCTCACTCTCAAATCTCAATCTCCATCTCCTCTCTCCTTAGCTCACTCTTAATCTCCATCTCATCTTCATCTGCAATCTCCATCTCAATTCGCTGCTCAAACAACCGCCACCACCGCTCCTCTTTTCCCTCTTCGATTCTCAAACCACCGCTCTCCTTTCGAACACCCACGAAAAGCTTCCGCAAGTTCCTCTCATTTGCTCTGAAATTCTTCATCTAATGCTGCCCTTAAATTCCAATATCGATCCCTAGTAATTCGACAAACCCTAAATTCGCCAACAACCACCAACAACGGTCTTCCGCTCGTCAGGCGCCGGTTTGTAATTTGCTTTCAACAGCGGTGGTTCGAAAGTGTAGTGTCCGTCGCTGGCCTCGAAAACAAGTTCTAGGTTTTAAATTTTCAATTACTAATTTTTTTTCCTTTTTTTAATCTTGTTTGTAATTCCAGATCAATGAGCTTTTTATTTTTATTTTTTTAGTTTTATTTGTAATTCCAAATCTATGATCAAATTTATTTCGTTATTTCTTTGTAATTAGACTCACAATTTTTTTCGTTTTTTTAGTTTCGTTTTTAATTCCAGATTTAGGGTTATTCGTTTTTGTTTTTAGTTGTGTATATTTTAGTTTGGTTTTTATTTTGTATATTTAATGCCTTATTTTGATTTGTTAGTTTCGTTTGCTTGTTATTCGTTTGTTGCAATTTGGTTTATTTTGGCTATAAATTGTGTATATTAGGGTTCGTTTGTTTTTAGTTATTGGCTTATTGCAATTTGGTTCATTTTGGCTAGAATCAACCACGTCTGCCTCAATTTGGTTCACTGTGATGTATTCTTCTATTTATTTTACTTAACATGAATACCCACGCTAATTACTACTTCTATTTATTTTACTGGGGAAATTATCTTTCTTTCGAATGTTCAAGTCTTCAAGAATTAGTCTTCCATCCTTTTGATATCATCTTTACATTCGCCTCTACTCATCTGTCTTTCATTGTTTTGTCACACAATTACTCATCTAATGGAACAACTCTTATCAAATATGAACAATTAAATATCATTTTCATTTATAAGAACAAACAGGTAGCAAATTGAGGGCACATTATAGTAAGAATACATCATTTAATTCATTGATATATACTATTGTTTTTGTATCGATTAAGAATAAAAAACCCAAAAAAAAAATTAAAATATTTTGGGGGCCTTAATTGATTCGGTTTTGGGTGAAACTGGATCAGTTACCCCAATAACTGATCCGGTCTTCACCTAAAACCGGATCAGTTAATGGGTTAACTGATCCGGATTTTGTGAAAACCGGATCAGTTAATGGGGTAACTGATTCGGTTTTCGACTGGAGCAGTTGATTTTTGTCAACCGCTCTGAGCCCAACCGCTCCGGACCAAAAACCGGATCTGTAAGGCCTATTTTGACCGGAGCGGTTGAACTTTTTTCCACTAGTGTATATAGCAATTTATTGCTATAAATGTGGTAGGGTAGGTCATAAGGCTAATGAATATAATATATAACAAAAGGTTAATGAAATATGTGGCCATGATTCTCGACCTTCAACCAAAAAAATTTAGCCTTATATTTATTAGAAAATTCCTCGGTACCATATATAATATCACTAACCTCAAGTGAAGATAATAATCTACTCCAAATAGAATCCGACAATGAGTTAACCTCATGTTGTTTAAAAGAATCAGCCCCATTATGTCAAAAGGGTTGTTGCCATAATATTTGTGTCGCTACAAGAAATTTATTTTCCTAAACTACTTTTTATTAATTGATTATTATCCAAAATTACTTATTTTACTTATTTATTTTTATTTTTTTTATACGGAAAGAAAACAAGGACAAAGAAACCCCGATCGGGAGTGCACTTAAAACATCCTTGCGGATGATGAGAGAGAAATCCAAACAAAAAGGAGAAAATTGATACACTAAATTGGGAACCCCTTGACCCTTGTGAGCCATGAAATCGCCCGCCTCGTTCGCTTCTTCGAAACATGTGAGCAATTGAAACCCCTACGAACTTAGCGAGATCCAAACCTACATCAACAATCAAAGCATTAATAGACCAAGGAGGCTTCCAAATCTTTTGAATAGAATTGATAACACTAATGTTATCTCCTTCGATATAAACATTCTTCAAATTGAGAGATAAGGCTGCTTTGACAGCTTCTTTAAGACCCCAAGCTTCAGCTTGAATAATAGAATAGTCAACTGGCAGCGAGTTACAACCAGCAACCACAACCTCACCATGATGATCTCTGATTACAAAGCCACAAGCCGCCCTACCATCTTAATATTTAGAACCATCAAAATTAATTTTAACAAAATCTAAAGGCGGGGGACGCCAACCTATATTACGACCAGGATTTCTAGCATTGACAAGGGGACCCTCTTTTTTATAAGGAGTTAAGATATCATCCACAGCTTTACAATGATACCAGTCCTTAGAAAAATTTATAATCAAAGCACAAACTTTTCTAATCGAATAGGAATCTTGAGAAAAAATTATTTTAATTCTAGTAAACCAGATAAACCACCAAACCATAGCTAACTCACTAGTGCTCTTAGCACCCAACTTGTCATAGCAAATACTCATTTGACGAAAAGAATCTAAATTAGCTTATACTGGAATCTGAGGCCAGTCAAAGTCTAAAGCTAATCGATTAAAACATCCATCGTATATTGACATTTAAAAAATAAATGATTATCATTCTCAAGAAAGCAACCACACAATTCACATTGTGGCGGAGTAAAGATATTAGTTTGTTCTAAACGCTCCTTAGTAGGGAGACCATTATTACAAGCTTTCCACAAAAAATTCCTGATTTTAGGATGAAAGTTAAATTTCCAAATCCAATTTTACTCAACTTTATCATACCCAGCGGCCTGAAAATCAATAATAAATCTAGCTCCTGGCTTAACCAAATATTCCCCATCCGGAGCAGGCCCCCAAAACACTTCATCCTCTAATTCATTAGACGGAATGAAGATTTTACCAATAACAGCACAAATATGGCTAGGAAGAATAGTATTAAGTAAATCGAGATTCCATCTCTTATCACTTGAAATAAACTCACTAACATAGAGATTGTTATTCACAACAGGATTTTGAATTATCTTGATTAAGGGGTAGGGGAAAACCCAGTTATCATGCCAGAAATTTATCCTGTCCCCATTACCAACTTGCCATCTAAGACCAGCTTTAAAAATGGGCCTTAGAGACATCAACTTCTTCCATTGCCAAGAAAAGTTTTGGGACACTTTATAATGAAGGAAATCTTTGTTTTTACCATATTTTTTCTTTGCTAAAATAGCCCACAAAATTTTATCATTCTTTAATAACCTCCAAAGCAGCTTCAGTTGATGAGCAATATTATTAGTTTCAGCCTTTCTAAAACCTAACCCTCCAAATGCTTTAGGTGTACAAATTCGATCCCACCCAATCATGTTAGGGGTTTTAGACTGACTATCCTTGTTCCAAAAAAAAAAAATTGATAATTACGATCCAACTTATTAAGAATCATCTTAGGCAACAAAAAGCTCTGCATTTGATAATTAGCCTTAGTAGCTAGATTTGCTTGTATGAGAGAGGGAATTAGCTTTCCATTTAGGAAGCTGATTTTGAACTTTAGAAACTATAGGCATGAAAGTTTCCTTGGAGACTCCACTATCTATTATAGGACACCCTAAATAGCTATCTAGAGACGAAGAGTGATTCATATTAAGAATCTGATATTCCTGAATGAAAAAAGGCTTTGATGGCCCTTATCACTGAATTTCCAACCAACGACCAATACTTTTGAAAGAAAAAAGGTGGAAATCCATCTGGCCCCGGTGCTTTATCTAGCGCTAGATCAAAAGTAGCTTCTTTAATTTTTAAGTCCGTTACATCTACCGTTAAAAATTCATTCTCCTCTTCAGTATTAATTGGGTTGATGAATGAAAAATCAGCCACATTATCACAACTACAATTAGGATATTTAGTAAATCTTGAAATAGATTCCGTAGATAGTAATTTGGAAATCTCTTCAAGATTTGTAGTATTACCACCATTGTGGTCTACTAACATTTTAATTTGATTGCTATTTTTACGGATAGCAGCAAAAACATGATAATACTTAGGGGGCGTTTGGTTGGAAGTGGGGAAAGGGAAAGGAATCAAGTAAGGGTTAGAAAAGGAAAGGAACCCCAAACCCCCCAATTTACCCATGTGTTTGGTTAGACAAGAGAAAGGGTAACAAAAAGTTGACCCTTTACCTCCTCCCTCCCCCTCCTCCCCTCCCTCTCCACCTCTCTTTCTCACTTCTGCACGCAAAGCAGGCGTCCAGCCGCCGCGACAGCGACATCCGGGCTAGGGTTTTCGGCGGGTGGGGGGTGTTCTCGAGGGCTGGGGAGGGGTTTTCTGGGGTGGGGGGTTTTTCAGGGCTAGGGTTTTTCGGAGGGGGGTGTTTTCGAGGGTCTTGGCTGGGGTTTTCATCCGGGGTAGTGTTTTCGAGGGCGGGGTGGGGTTTTCATGGCCGGGGTAGTGTTTTTGAGGGGTGGGGTGGGGTTTTCACCGTTGGGGTGGTGTTTTCGAGGGGGTGGGGTGGGGTTTTCGACGGTTGGGGTGATGTTTCCAAGGGTGGGGTGGGGTTTCGTGGGTGGGGTGGGGTTTTGGCGGGTGGGGTGGGGTTTTGAGGGTTGAGGTGGGGTTTTCAGGTTGGGGTGGGGTTTCGTCTGGAGGGATGTTTTCGGTGGGTGGGGTGGTGTTTCGATGGGTGGGGTGGGGTTTTCGGTGGGTTGCGGGGGCTGGCGACTCGGGTGGAGGGTGGTGGCGGCGGCTCGGATGGTCGTGGTGGTGGTCGGTAGGGTCGGTTTGGTGGTGGTGGTGGTGGTGGTGGGGTGGTCGGTTGTGTTATGGTGTAGAGGCATTTGGGGGTATCCAAAACCTTGGGGGCCAGGTAATGGATCCAGGGTAAGGGGGTATTCTAAGGCGGAAAAATGGGTAAAGGGAAAGGAAAAAATCATCAACCAAACATCAAGTAAGGAAAAACCTAAGTTTGGAAACCCTTTCCCTTTCTTCACACCCCTCAACCAAACGCCCCCTTAGTATTATGATCACCTAAAGAAAGATGGTTTGCTCTATATTTTTGTTTCCAAAAAGTGTTTTGATATGAAAATAGTTTATACTTCTTTTTAGGAGTTTATCTTGAATCTGTTGATCCTTCAGATTTAAAGGATCTTGTAATAATTTAGTCTGAATTAATTCAAGGCTTTTATCTATTTCCCTTTGTTGACGAAAAATATTTCCAAATCTTGTTTTACTCCACTTCTTAGCATTCTTTTTTAATAACTTACATTTTTGAACAAAACAATACATATTAGATCCTTGGAATTGTGCACACCGTGTTTTCTTGATTAGAATATCAAAGTCCTTCCTTTGACACCACATTTTTTCAAATCGGAAAGGAGGAGCTTTGAAATTTTTTGATTCTAGGAAAGATAATGAAATGGGACAATGGTCCGAAGATGAAAAAATGTGATTTGTAATTAATGCTTTAGGAAAAGTATCTAACCGTTCAATACTAGCAAACCCATGATCAAGACGTTCAAGGATATTGTCACTGCCATGGGTCTTTTTCCTCCGCGTAAACTGAGATCCATGAAATGGAATTTCAACACAAGAAATTTTCGCTTTCAATTCCATCAATCTAATAATGCGATTAGAAGAGGGAATGACTCCCCCCATTTTGTCATTTGCGTTTGCTATTTCATTAAAATCTCCCAATATTACAAATGGGAGAGTTAATTCATTTGTATGTGAAATAAATTCTTCCCAAAAGTCATCTTTATGAGAAGCATTTGCAGGGGCATACACAAACAAGATGATAAAATCTATTGAATTACTTAGCAAAGACAATTGACAAGAAATAAACCTTGAACCTTTATCTATAACAACAACCTTAAAAGGATTGAGCTTACAAGCTTTCCACATCACCCAAATGTCGCCTGATAACCCAAAAGTTGGCACAAAATCTAAATTACTAAACCCACACTGTTGGGCATAATTAATCAAGGGAGGGGTTTTACATTTTGTTTCACACAACATCATGATATTAACAAAATTAGCTACACAAAAGTCCTTGATTTCAGCAAAAGCATTAGTTCTACGGCAACCCCTAATATTCCAGCTTGCAAACTTCATAGATTTAAATCAAAAAAGGAGACATGGAAGCTTACTGCGGAGTTAGTTCTTTGTCCTCTTCAGGGAAGAGGAGGCACTTTCATCATCATTATCATCCATCTTCCTCTTGGAAGACCCTGACTGTGAAGTATGCTCCATAGGGGAACATTGCTCCACCCCCATCTGCTCAATCTGTTGGACAATAGAATTATCCGAGTGCAGTGATTGGAAAGAATTCTCAGTCAAAGATTCCATCTCATCATCTTCATTGGAGGGCAAATTTAGGAAGAAAGTACCACTGCCTTCCTCATCTTTGCTCCCAGTGGAAGAGATTTGCATTGGATAGTCATCATCACATAGCAAATTATCATAGTAGGACTCAGAAAAAAGATGGGAAGAGTGAAAAACTTTAATAGGGGGCAGAGCAGGGACAAGAGCAAGGTCCCCCCAGTCACCATCACCTTGCACAGCTGCAGGGAAGGCCTTTTCAAGCCCCTCTTTAGCTTCCACAGAGGGAGGAAGAATTGATGCCAGCCTACCTGAATCCTCATCATCAGAGGAAACATCCACAGTAGGGCAAGCAATCAATAGCTTACCTTTTCCTTTATCTTTAGCCCCAGCAACTAAAGAAGCTTTCTCAATAGAACCAACATCATCATTTTCACCCACCACAACAACAACTTTCTTTGAGCCAGCAGCAACATCACAGTTAACAACATTTTCAGAGATAACAATGCCTTTAGAAGGCTTAGAACTAGGAACAGTAGCCACATAGGAATCAGATTGCACAAGATCAAAACCAACATTCTGAACAGTAGCATTTTTCTTTACAGAGGATTGAAACACAGGGACAAGTATTTTCTTTGGAGGGACAGTTTTATTATAGGGCTTAGGAACAGCAGCAACATGCTTAGACTTAACTTGAACTACATTAGCTTGCTCAGCTTTAGATTCAAAGTTTTCTTGGCTAGCTTTAGCCAAATTTTCATAGAGACATTTTGGCTTGGGGTTTTTCTTAAGCCTAACCTTTAATTCCTTTTTAGGGGAATTACGGAGAGGGCAACTGTCAATGATATGATCAACAAAACCACAAAAGGAACAACCACTAGAGAAGTCTTCATACCAAATAACATAACCTTGTACTAGATCCCCCTGCCTACACACTTCAGCAAACTCAAGCAAAGGGGACTTAATATCAACTGTCACACAAGCTCTAGCAAATCTGATTTTATGTCTCAACAAAGATCTAGGATCCAGTTTTATTAATGCACCAATTCCATTAGTAGCAAGAAGGCTGGAAACATAATCAAAGTTTAACAGCTCAGTAGGTAGCCTTGGGATACGAATCCACAAGTCAACCCACTTTAATTCTTCTAAGGGTCAAATTAAATTAAGGTCTCCAGGGATAAATAACAAACAATCCCCCTGCACCTGCCATGGCCTTTCACTCCAAACAAGTGAAAGGTCCCCTGGTTGGAAAATTTTAAAAGAATCTACCAATTACCCATTTCTAGATACTCTACTTCCCCTTTAAGAAATTTCCAATCTACTTTAGTGCGAAAAATAATAGTGCGAGGATCAATAGGAGAACTTAACATTTTACCTATCAAGCAGGATTTTGTGAGTTCCACAATATCTTTTTGAACATGGGGTAGTTCATCAAGAACCACCGAATCAGGGACTACAGAATTATTGTGATCAACATTTGAATCTAAAAGAGCATCCTTAAAAGAAGAAGGGGTTTCATAAATGGAGACCAGAAAAGCACAGCTGAACTTAACAAAAATTGATATGAAAGAGTTATAGAGAAATTTAGAACAGAAGTGAAATAAATGTTTACCTGAGATCTCCTTATATAGGAGATAGAAAAATTACCAGTTTTCTGACTTTGGAGAATGGAAATCTCCAAATTGTTGTTTGAATCATCATACCTCGCATTAAATGCGACCAATTCCATCTTAATACACAATCTGCCAAAGTCGAAAACACGCCTCACACTCACCAACTCACACTCTGAAAACCCAAAAGACAGCTTAATACGCTCCACGCCAAGAAAGATAAATTGCTTTGCATTAAATGCCCCAAATCGACAAACCCTAGAGTTGGGTTTTCTTTTGTACTTGAATGTGAGAAATCCCAATTTAAAGATCCTAGCCCTATCCCACTGGCATAGAGTAGGAGAGATGTAAATCACCTTCCCGAGATTTGACTTAACAGAGAAAGGATAACTGAATCGAACAAGAGAATTGAAAAGGACGATTTTGCGAACGTGCAAACCATCATTGGGGTTGCATCTTGCAAAAAATAGACTGAAAGAAACAATTAATAGCAGCAAAAGGGGGTTAATTACTAGCACACTCAATTCTCCTGCAAAAGTATGTCTAGAATCGACTGAAAATTGGTGGGATGTGAAGAGATTGGTACGATTTCCCAATCTAGGGTTTTTCAACATTGATTTGGGGCTTTTTTCATCTTTCTTTTCTCTTTCTCTCTCATCTTTTTTCTCCTAAATATTGCTTTTTATTTTACTTATTTATGATTTCAGATGCAATATCGTCGGGAAAAAACACTATCTTTTAAATATTTTACTTCTAAAGAAAAATTCAATAAATTATGCTCTACACAGGAAAGAAAAATTCATATACAAGGAATACAAGACTTGCTTAAAAAATCTCCCCAACCACAAAAAATTTATCTCAAAACCTCACTCAAATAGCCTAAAAACATCCTCAAAATACCTTACTACAATTCATAAGACGATTTTCAAGTTCTTTATACTTGAATTAATCATCCACATCCGCCAAGTTCCTATGGATATGCAAGAAATCATCAACAACAAAATTAAGCAGGATAATTTCAAAAGATGGTACGCCGATCTCCTGTCAACAGAAACAATATACCCACATAATATTTGGCGCACATGGGGACAATCTATACTACTATATGCATACACCAAACCAAAGACTTTTTTTATCCCTGTCGAATGACATACAAAAGGATGATCCATATTTTCAGACATGGAAATATGGCTTAGTGAGAAAATACTACGAAATAACGAAATCCCAGTCAGAGTTTTTCAAAGAATTTACAAAATTCCAACAATACATATTTTCATCCATATATTCCATTCGAAGACTAGAATGGATATATGAAGAAATTATCTGTGCCAATATAGAAATGGTGAATTGTAAGATCAAACCAGCTCACTATTTCATACTAATTAATATAATAAAATGTGATAATTATAGTGGAGATCCGATCGTCCCAGATCCCACTCAAGCAAGAGCATACGGTTTCTTATACATCACTATTATTCATTATAGAAATACAACGATTGTTTTCCCTACATGGCTACAACAATATTTTACTACTGGTGTTGATCATTCTAAACCTCTAGATCCTTACATATCTTAAATCAAAGCTGCAAATTCCTATCTAAAGAAGGCAAAACTTTCTTTTTCGACAAAATAATAAATAATTGCCCGCAGGATCTTCCTGGCAAAAATCAGGGTAAGTAAAATAAAAGATCCCGCTAAGTGATTATCACTTAGGCAAAACTAAAGAAAACACATTTTACTAACGTTTTTCATGCAGGTATTCAAAAGCTGACTCATAATAATCAACATCAGGTATGCCACCTGAACATACCAAATCACCCGATGTAATGCACCTGAAGACGAAACAACAAAAGAAGGAAACAAAAAGAAAAACAAAACAAAGAAAAAAGACAAGAGTACATATCACTACTCCTAATTCTACCCGAAGATGGCAAAACAAACAGACAAAACTATACTACTACTCCAAAGGATGCACAAGCCAACAAAATCCCCAATCAAGCAAAGACCAAAAATCAAGTCTCCAAGTTCAATCGGTGCACAACACAACAATTCATCTGAAGTTTTATCGGCGTTCGGCGCAACAATCTATCTGATATACATCAGATAACACTCAAAACGAATAATGTACAAAACATCTGAACTATTAATAGAGTTCCATAGTTAGACGAGAACATAGAACAGAATAGAGAGAACATATAACACCCCGTCCTTCTACTACTAAGATACTAACAATATCTAATCAAGATTTATTAAAGAGGACGTTAGCGGAAATAACGTCAGGACGATTATGTTACTCTAAAACAATAATTAAAGATAATCCTCCAATCAAAGTTTCATAGCTTCAAAATGAAAAGTAAAATCCGAGAAAAACATTATAGTTCTAAATAAAAGAAATATCCCAAATCATATCATAACATAAATCCAAATTCTACGAGACATGCAAGTTCCCCGTTAAAACTCAACTAACAACTAAATGCCCTTGAAACTTAGCCAAAAGTAGGACTGTCTACAGTCTGCATAGAACTCATCTACCACGAAAACTATCAAAAGCTTCTTCTCACTACAAACCCTCACTCTGCTAGCCCAAGCAGTCACAAGCCTAACAATCATTTCCATCTGCAAGGATATATATTAAATAATTCCACAAGTCGGTGGGAGTAACTAACTGGTTCTCCCAGAACAATAGCAATCAAAGCACGATTCAGAAGTAGATTATTAAGAAAGGAAAATCATGCAATCATTACATCAATAGCATGCACATAAAAATCATAAAGCTCATAGGTAAAACAAGTGATCATCAAAAATAAGTAAACAAGATATAGTGAGTGAAATAATTCTAGAATATATAAATAATAATAAATCAAAACTACAACAAGTTATTGAGTCAGAAACCGAACGCCAGTGATTCGCAAATCACTTCCTAAGGTTTGTTAGATCGCAATCTCCAGGTGGTCTATGGGCTTACGTTCCCCCGCCCGTGTCTAAGAATGGCCAAACTCCCGATGCGGGGTAGAACACGCGTAACTTCCCGACCTCTCGGACGACAACAATTAACCCGGGTGTACCCCTAGTTCGCAAAACCGGGTGGTTGGCATGTTCTTCTAGGGGACTACATCTATCCCACCGGATATTCTTATCTCAAAATAAAATCATGCATATAGTCCAAGTATCATTCATCTAAAATATTCATCAAAAGGGATGCCACCCGGCCTTATACCCATATTTCATCAAACAGTTCTTCATAATTCCTCAAAATAAATAATTTACGAATTTTCAACAAATGTCTCTCACAATAAACACTTGAACATCTCAAAACATCATCAATGATATAAAACTAATTTTTACAGCACCAACATTTCGATCAAAAATATATCACCAAATAACTCTAAAACTTATTCATTAAAAGAGTAGTAACAATTAATCATTTTCTTTCATAAATCAAACATAAAAATATGGTTATCCAATGATACATACTGCATACTACTGAATATCAGAAACCCAGAATATAATAAATTATGAATTATTTCTGATTAACAAGCCCTCAAATAATTTAAAAGTGTATCCTCAATTTCACAACAAAAACACAATAATAATTATTAAACTAATAATTTCGAGTAGTAAAATCACACAAAAATTATCATACGACCCTAATGGCTCTACTGACATGTTACAATTTTTATTTATAATTTTTGGACTCCAAAAGTATTTTTAACAGTTAATATACAGATTACTCAATAAAGCCAAAATAATAACTAAAAATATAAATTAACGCCCAAAAATTACCAAAAATTTACATGACATGCATAAACACACGAAAATACATAATATACAAAGAAATTATTCTGACAGAAACGAAATTGCAAAAACAGACATATCAATTAAATAAACCAGAACACAGTAGGAAAAAATTATTCTAAGTCATGGAATACATACTAAGCATATAACATGATCTAAGAAAAATAATTTCATCAATTTTAACATCCGTTTATTAAATATTATGCAATTTAGCCAAAAACGCACAAAACACCAATTAAATCAAATAAATACCAAAAACAATACGAAAATTATTTTCCTCTACACAGTATTCACATAGCATGCATCAAGTATATCCATGTCAAATTTCGTCAATAATTTCACTCAAAAAGTATTTTAAATAATTCCTAGCGCAATAATCTAATACCGAATAATACCCTAATCACTATGGTTCTAAGACAACTACTAGTTACCTGGATCGTCGGAGGCGAGCTGAATATTTCTGTAAAATCCCAATATAGGTGTGTACTCCTCTCCTTCAATTCCCAAGCACCAAGTATAAGAAAAAGGCAAGAAGAACAAATCACGAACAATTAACGAAGAGTAGAAATGAAAAGAAAATTGAGAGAATGAAGATGATGATGGTGGCCGAAAATCTTGAAATATGGCAGCAATGGAGTTCTGAATTTTAATCAGAAATTGGGAGTGTTAAAGGTTGAAGTAAAGGGGTTTCATTAAGGAGGAATGATTAGGGGGTTATGGGAGTTACAAAACTACAAAGAGTCACAAAGAAAATAAAAAGAAAAGAAAGAAGAGGAGCTCTTCTTCTCCTTCTCCTTGGCCGGCTGTCCAAGCCCAAATCCCCCAACAACATTTCGGCCCAAATCAACAAGGATCCATGCTTCAAAAGCCCGCCACGCGATAAGTCGATAAATTCCTAAATCGCGCCTAAACTTTGAAAATACTTAATAATGAAAATAATTCTAATAAATTATATTATAAATATAAATATAATGCACACATTAGCATGCCACATGCGATGCAACATTTCATCACCCAAGTCGGTCCAAACGTTACAAAAACGCTACGCGACAACACCGCATCCTAAACGCCTAAATAAATAACGAAACTAATATAACCTTTAAAACAAATAACTAACAACTTAAAATAAATATATATATAAATACATCACAACATATAAATATATACACATTTTAACAACACGTTCCAAAATAATCTAAATAATAAATTATTTATTTTTACGAAAAATATCATTTTAATGTAAACAAACACCAAAAATAAAGGGTGAAAATTACGGGGTGTTACAGAACATATTACATATAAGAGAAAAAAATCCTTGTACAAACTTTCCTCAAAAGTATTGCGCTCAAAAGTAGATATTACTCATATTACTCATCCCTTGTAAAGGTTTATTCAAGTTCAATCAATGTAAACATGTTCATGTTTTCAAAACCAACTTCATCAATCTGATATTAGTAAATCATATTTTCATATTTTAAAATTTGCATATAAATTTCGACAGTCTTACTTTCATCGAAACTATTAAATTTTTGACAAGATTAATTACCTTACGAAATGGTCCTCCCTTTCGCAACCTAATTAATCTGCCACATAGTTGAGACGGTCTGAAACCCGTAACCCGACCAGTCTTGGGTTAATCCTGGTATCAGAGCCATAAAACGTCAGGGGGTTGGTAGTTTACGAATCAAACATAAACGGAAAGATGAGTTCCTGGATTAGTAATTAATTATAAGCCTCTTAATAAAGTCTTACAATGGATAAGGTACCCAATCCCTAATAAAAAATATTTATTAAGTCGACTTTATAATGGAAATTTTTTCTCAAAGTCTGACATGAAAAGTGGATTTTGGCAAATTCAAATAGAAGAAAAAGACAGATATAAAGCTACCTTGAATGTTTCTATGGACAATATGAATTGAATGTAATACCTTTTGGCTTAAAAAATGCTCCGTCTGAATTTTAAAATATTATGAATAATAATTTTAATACTTATACTTAAAATATAATAGTCTATATAGATGATGTTCTAATATTGTCAAATACCTTAGACCAACATTTCAAGCACCTTAATACTTTTTTACATGTTATTAAAAGGAATGGTTTAGTTGTCTTATTTTCCAAGATAAAGCTATTTCAAAGTAAAATACGATTTTTAGGACATGATATTTTTCAAGATACAATAAATCCCATTAATAGAGTTCTAGAATATGCTGACAAGTTTCCAGATGAAATTAAAGACAAAAATCAACTACAAAGATTTCTAGAATGCCTTAATTATATTCCATAGTTTTTCCCTAATTTAAGGCAATATTATTCATGTTTTTACAAAAGATTACAAAAAAAATCCTCTGGCATCGTCACCCGAACATACACATATAATAAAAACTTTAGAAGAAAAAGTCAAGTCTTTTCCATGCTTAGGTCTCCCAAATCCCAATGTATTCATGATAGTAGAAACAGATGCATCTGACATAGGTTATAGAGGTATTCTTAAACAGAAATTACCTGAAAATAAAAATGAACAAATAGTTAGGTTTCATTCAGGCCTATGGCTGGAATCTCAAAAAAATTACTCAACTATAAAAAAGAAAATTTTATTTATTGTGCTTTTATTTCAGAATGTCAAGATGATCTTTAAAACAAAACCTTTCTATTAAGAATAGATTGCAAATCAGCAAAAGAGATATTACAAAAGGATGTTCAAAGTATTGTTTCAAAACAAATATTCGCCAGATGGCAAGCTATACTATTAGTTTTTTATTTTCAAATAGAATTTATTTTAGGAGAAAATAATTCTCTTTCAGATTTCTTAACAAGAGAATTTTTACAAGGGAAAAGTAATAATCATTAAATTCAAATATAACAGGAAGCAAAACGAATCAAGATCCTGATAAAGGGAAAGGTATCAAAAACCATAAGATTATGTAATGAGATTTCATAAGCTTCGCCCATCAAGTGAGAAAACATCTTCATCAGATAAACTTGACGCATTTTTCGATTTTCCACCATCATCCTATTCCCAAGCAGTCAAATATTCTGCACAAAACACAAACTCAAAATCAAACACTCAAAGTTCTTAATCCTCAAACTCTGAAGTCCACAAATATATTACCAAACCACATAAAGAACGCATGTTCCTTTCTCGTTTTAAAGAAACTCCATAAATTCTTGAGCTTATCAAATTTACTAATTCTCTTTTTCCAATGTACTGTCAATACCGACCTGAAACATCTTTTAAAACTCAATGATTATTCTATGAATTCATACTTGTTGTTAGAAAGTCCGTTGAAATTGAGCATACCGAAAAGAGTAACTTCATAGCCTATTTAAAATGCAAGATCTAGAAGATCATCCCACAGACAAATGGATATCTGCCTATGTTCCGAAAGAATTCTCGATCCCCTTTCATCCACAAGAATATAATTATATTGACTACCAGATGGCGTAGTTTCGAGCATTTTTACTCATAGGATTCAATCATTCATGGTTCTTCAATATATGTCCTCAATGTCCAAAAAATTTCCCCATATGGTCTTATGAATGGTGCCTCTACTATGGAAGCTCTCAACAATTCTGGCCAATGGAAGTAAAAAAAAAATCTTATGAATTCTTCTCCACACATGTACAAACCAATACCCCATATTCCACAGATTTCCTATTACATAAAGAGTTCAATGTTCCATGGATAGTGTGCTGGTCTTACAACATTATTCAATGGTATCCAACATCATTCCCTATGTCTTTAGTACGGGAATTTAAAATCAAATGGTGGCAAAGATTTGCCATCGACAAATTCTGTTCACTGAAGACTATCCAGAATCAAATGGTTGTAGATAATCAACTTATCAAAGCAATCAAAGATGTTCCAAAGCCTCCAACTTCAGGAAAAGAAATGGAAATAAACAAGGCAGAAATTCAAGAATTCGAGATTGAATTACTCAAAAGAGAGATCAAACTTTTTAAAAGACAGACGCTAACATTTAATCCAAAATTCAGACGACTCATCCTGTCCATCAGTCCATTTCCCATCTTACGACCCATCTGAAGGCCCTTGTACTCAAGATCCTTATATGCAATAAAGAAAAAATTATCTTTTAAAAATATTCAAAAATAATATCCCGCATGATCTTCCTGGCAAAATTAGGGTAATTAAAATTAAAGATCCCGCTAAGTGATTATCACTTAGGCAAAAATAAGGGACACATTTTACTAACACTTTTCATGCAGGTATTTGTTATGGTTAAAATTTCACAGAAGGACGTTGACGCAAGGAACGACGACGTGACACTAGGATTGGGTCAAAGAGCTAACGGACCAGCGAAAGTTGAGGAAGACTTAGTCATTGCTTCATCCATCAGTTCAGCGTTCAAGTCTCAGGTTAAGTATCGTGGCATAATAATAGGAAGACCATGCGAGATTGTGGCCAACTACATTCGAGATTTTTGGGATGGCGTCAAGTATTAAGGAGTATATAAAGCTCATTGATCCGATTGGAAAGGGGTTACAAGCTATCATCACTGTTTCTGCATATTAAACACTTGAGAGCACAAAAAAATTTACTTAAGCTTTATTTACAATTCCATAACATAATCTTTATTTACAATTCATACTTTGTACTTAGATCTATCATCCTAGGGTGTATTGACTGTCGTTCACTTTGAGCGTCAGTTGCATATAGTGGATTGGTGGACTCATCTCCACCCGCGGTTTTTTACCCATCTTCATTGGGGTTTTTACGAGTCACCATTTCCTTGTGTCATTCCCCATTGATTTCCCTTGTGTTTACATTCGATAACTCATTGTAATATGCTTTTTGACGTCCCAATTACTGCCTGTGACGATAAGGCAAAAATCTGCATAAACAATTTGGCGCCCACCGTTGGGCCATGAGCCAGATCTTACACCTCTTTCCATTAGCGACGAAACGTCCTTAATTTTTCCACGTTAATGGATCCCAGCAAAATGCAAGCCGCCTATGAGCAGATGAAGGCTCAGATGGAGCAAATGAAAAAGGACAATGAATGTCAGTCCTCTGAATTCACTACGTCAAAGAAGTAAAAAAGTTGACAGGGCGTGTCGTTGCGCTCAACCGTTTTATATCAAGATCGTCCGATAAATGTCATGTGTTCTATGACGTCCTAAGGAAAAATAAAAGGCTTCGATTGGCCATAAGAGCACGAAGACGCTTTGTAGGCGCTCAAACAATACCTAGCTACTCCACCCCTGCTATCCAAACCATGCGACAGAGAGACGCTTCAACTTTATCTTGCCGTCAGCAACGTGTCGGTAAGCGTTGTCGCAACCAGAGAAGTTGAAAGCCAACAACTCCCCATATATTACGTCAATAAGTTTATGTTAGACGCGGAGACCAGGTATTGCTCTCTTGAAAAACTCGTTTGACAGTATTATTCTCCCTCGAGTACTGTAACGTCGACAACTTAGATATTGATTTATAAAAGTACAATATTATTATACTCGCAATTTAATTACAAACAACAATACCATCATAAAATAAATAAGACACTCACAATGTAACTATAAGTAAATATATCATTCAACTCAATAATAAAAATAAAAAAATAATACATGCAACAATTCTTCAAAAAAGCTCCATATAACAAGATTTCACCTCAAAATAAGTCTTAACATGCTTCAACACAACAAAGTACGCCTTTTGAAATGGTTTTAAACATAATCAGCAACTTAAAATAGACATAACTTTTAGCATACAGAATATTTTTATGAGATTCCAATTGCATGTTAAAGATTATCTCAATATCTTTCCAACGAATGGTCATAAGCTCAATTCCGATGTAAAACGAGTGAGATATGATACTTTGAACATACACTGTCCAAACTGGTCGCGGCGAGCGAAACAGTTCGCGGGCCGCGAAAAGCCGTCTGTTTCTTTTCCTCGTACACAGCAGTATGTATACTATTTCACCCGAATTTTCACCACATATCCTCATACATCAAAACGAAACATACCCAAGCCAATATATGATTATTACCATCAGGGCCGTTTTTTAGATTCTTGTGGCCCTGTTCTTATAACAAAGTGAGACCCCTATTATAAGTAGAAGCGTGGCTTGAGAAACTTTGGAAAAGAGGTATCTGTAATAGAAGAGAGAGAAAGGAGTATTCATTGTATTTGAGAAAGATATCAGATTTTTTTTTCCAGCGGGGCTTAACCACAATATTGGGCCCCTAGAAAATGTGGCCCTGTGCTATAAACCTTTATGCACATGCCAAAATCCGGCCGTGATTACCATACAAATTAACTAGTTTAACATAAGGATTAACATAAACATAAATTACAAAGCCCCAAACATGATAATTTCCAGATTATAAATCCCACCAAATTACACCCAAAACTACACCAATTGACAATACACTCAAAATGACAAATACTAAGGCATGAACATAACTTCAAGGCTCTAATTCCTACCATTCACAAGTACTTTCATGCTATCAAAATAACAAGATACTTAGCGGTAATCACATAACAAAATAGGCTTAACATTAGGCACATAAAACTCCAAATGAAAATAATCCTAACATGAATCTAAGCCTACTAACATGAATTCTAACAAGACTAAAACAACTACTTTTATCCTAACGTGCTAGAAGAGACGTTAGTTACCTTGATTTTAGGTGGAAAAATAATACTAGAATGGCAGAGAAAGAAGAGAATAACATTGCTCCCAAAAACTCCAAGAAAACCGGATGACTCGTCTGCTTGAAATGCAAACTGCGACTAATTCTTCCAGTATCTTCAAAAACTGATGACACCACGAGCAAGATCTCTTCGAGTATATGAATTTCGACTATTCACACGCCCAATTCCAATAAGAAACGAAGGAGATACGATGCAAACAAAATGGGTGTGCAGAAATGGCCGAAAATGCGAAAGAGAGAAGAAGAAGAGTTGTGAAGCACGTTTTTTTCCTGATTGTTTCCTGCTTTTGGAGGGGGTTAAAGTGCAGAAAGTAATGACATTATTCACCTCACTAAGCAAAGAGTTTAAGGGTGCATTAAGGTGGGTTAATGGGGGGTTAATGGTGGCAATTGATGGGGGGTTTATGAAGGCTTGACTCCTCATCTCTTGGTGGTTACAAAGCTAAAATGGAGATGCTCATCCAATGTTTTTACACCCAAAATTTCGGACCATATGGTATATAGAATGGGCTTGCAATTTCGTTACGTTGGTCGGTCCAAAATATATTTAACGCTTAAAATAAAATCACACGCTACATAAATTTATAGAATTACTAACTATATGATAAAATAAATACGCACATTATATATATAACTAATGAAATTACTAAATAAATATATATACACTTTAAATTAATAATCACAACAACATAATACAATAATTAAATAATTATACACTTTCAAAATAGTTTTTAATAATAAATTATTTTATTTTAAGGATAAATATCATTTTAATGTAAACAACGCCAAAAATAAAGAGTGAAAATTACGGGGTGTTACACTGTCGTTTGATTGCATACCCTCAACCAATGCATTCATCTTCGCCTTGACATGAAGTGCCAAACGATTCCTAGTCTTGACTTTAACCTCATAGCAATATAGTAAATCTTGAAGGGTGAACGGATCGTCCCATGGTGCAGTGACCCTGTCAACGACGCTGAAGACTCTCCACACTTGAGGCATCAATTGCCCTGGGCTTATTCCATAAACTTGCAGCAGGTCCTTAACTATGGGGGCGAAAGGGTAGCCTGAACCCGATTATGAAAGGGTATTCGTAGAAAACAACCCAGTCATCCGGACAGTCCACATGACGTTCATTTGGTTAGGCGTTCCTTAAAATTGTGTCAGTTGGTAAGTTTCCTAAGTCTAGGAATTTCATTAAGTCATCGGACATAGTTGATTGTTCTTCATCGATTTTGTTTTTCTCTTCTACTACTTTTTCTTTTGCTTTCGTTTTCTCATGTGCCTTAGTGATATTTCTAATACTACGTCTACTTGGAGCCATCGATTCAAACACAAAGGAAATTTATGAAAATTGAAGCTAAAGATTTCGAAAATTACCTGGTGAATTGGACGCTTTCAGCTGAAGTCTCCGGAAGGTTCTAGGGAAGACGAAGGCTGAAGAATTTTTAGAGAAAGCGGAAGCAAATTGTTTGGTGTGTGACAATGATCAAGTTGGCACGGCTTTTTATACGCAGTAATTATTGGAGAAGCAACAGATAGACATTAATTGCAGAGCATGAGTTATCTTTTGAAAAAAATTTATCTTTTTTGAAGAAACCGACTTTTGGGTTATCTCTTACAAAGTGAAACATCTGATTCATCATTAAGCAATATCTCTTGGCATGTAACATGTGTAAACCTGGTATGACATGTGTTTCAATTGCGCTGGGTATCTATTTGGTAATATTGCAATTGTTTCATGACTCTTTTTGTTATCCCTATTTCAACAATTGGGGGTAAACTGTTATGGTCAAAATTTCACAGGAGGACGTTGACGCAAGGAACGACGACGTGACGCTAGAACTAGGTCAAAGAGCTAACGGACCTGCAAAAGTTGAGGAAGACTTAGTCATTGCTTCATCCATCAGTTCAGCGTTCAAGTCTCTGGGTATCGTGGCATAAGAATAGGAAGACCATGCGAGATTGTGGCCAACTACCTCCGAGATTCTTGGGATGACGTCAAGTATTGAGGAGTATATAAAGCTCGTTGATCCGATTGGAATGGGGTTACAAGCTATCATCACTACTACTACATATTAAACACTTGAGAGCACAAAAACATTTACTTAAGCATTATTTATAATTCCATAACATCATCATTATTTACAATTCATAGTTTGTACTTAGATCTATCATCCTAGGGTGTATTGACAGTCGTTCACTTTGAGCATCAGTATTCAAAAGCTGACTCAACATCATCAAACATCAGGTATGTCACCTGAACTGTAACATCCCGCACTTCTGAGCTGCTAGCTAATCACACTTAAGATTCACTAATCACAATCAACACTTAATAAACCTCGAATTATATTTACTCGTAGCGGAAACATAATCTATAAAACGATCCTTGACTTGTGGGTTATGGGCCCACAATAAAAACCTTCAACCCCAATATCAGATTACAAAATATTTAACTCGATTCCTAAAGCAATAAAATACTTAATTCTCAAATAAACATTTGATACTCTAAATACAACCTCTGAATTAATAATCTAATTACAATTTCATAACCAAACTCGCTCTTTCGATCTACTCCGAGCCTCCGACATACACCTGCAAATTACAGAAGAAAAATACAAAATAAACAAAAACTAAAATGAGCGGAAAGCTCAGTAACTTTACTTCAGCCCGTCAAAACAGTTTTAGATCGCAAATGTTTTTCTTACAATAATCAAGCTTGGTAATTGCTCGGAAAAGAATTAATCCTTTAAAATTTGTCGCTGGCATAGCTCAATCACTTAACATAAATCGCTGGCAAGTACAGGTTTTGGCAGAACATAACAAAGAATATTCGACCTTCCCTGAACTTATATTTGAATCATTTTCTCCACCTGTACCTTGCCCACTTTTCATCTCAGATCCTGAGCTAAGCCAACCAAAACAAATACGTCTTTTCGCAATATTTCTTACAAATAATATTCAGCTAAACATAAAACATTTTCGAACAATTCCAATAACAGAACAAAACATACTTTTATGATCAATCAATATAATTTCACAACTCTCAACACATACTCATGCACCTATAACCATGACCATGACTATAAAACGATATACGATATTAAAACACAATACATACGGGCACATAAATACATTTTACTGAACATAAATGTTACCTCAACCGCAAACCAATTCTTTATTAACAAACCTCTAAGATCCCGATATTTAATCACCAACTCAATCTCGAACTCCGCATAATTCACCACAAAACAACAATAGCATAATTAACAATCATTCTCCTATGAAGCACGGGTACACCTCTTGAGGGCCGAATCCCGTACCCGATACGGATACAGTACGGGTACGGCTAGGATTCGTCCCAAAACGAACTCAAAAATCAGGGTACGTTGGATGCTCTAGGGTACGGCCAGGCGAAATTTGGGTACGTCTTGGGTACGGTTGGGGCTTGTGAGAGACGTACCCAGCCTTGTAAAACTCAGATCTAGAGTTTTCTACAATTTCCCCCAATTCGATTATCTGCCTTTCTCATTCTCACGGAAGCTGCACAACCCCTTTCTCTCCCTTATCTTCACCGGCAAGCAGCACAAATGCTCGGCAGTCACGCATACTCTCATCTTCATCGGCATCCTTGTTACATGTAGCCATGCTCGACTTTTTCTTCTGTAGCTAATTCCTTTCTGGTTTACCGTTTACTTTTTTATTTTTGAATGCGGGGAAGGGAAGGGAAGGGGAAGGGTTAAAGTTAAAAACCTAATAAAGGAGCACGTGAAAGTGAAAAGAGTGTCATAGACTCATAGTAGTGTAGTACAGGTATAATACAACTGTCCAACATATTTTAAAAAAATAAATAAAGTTGTTTCTTTTACTGTTTGTCTTTCTCTGAAATACAATTTTATTTTTTTTACTAAATCAAATTATTTACTTATCTTTTATAACCCTATATATCTCTATTATATAAGGAAAGGGGGAGCAATAGTGTCCCCCCTATTAATTTAGTTAAATACCCATTATTAAATCAACTACTACCAAAAAAAGGGAAAACCAAAAATATAGCATTATATAATTAACTTAAATGTTGAAGGCAATCAAGTTATAATTGAGCCACCAAAAAAAGAAACATTGACTATAAGATTTAGTACATTATGCTGAAAAAAGTAAAAGGGAATATTACATCAATCAAATATCTCATCAATCAATTCACAAACACAATCAAGTATTATATCAAAACGGAAAATTAAATCAATTGACAAAGTGAAATAATTTATTTAACACAAAAGACTATGTTAATACAACATAAGAAATCCTAAACAAATTCACTCAATATTCTTTGTCGTTCATCAAGTTTAATTGTAAAAATCTAAAAGAAAGAATAAGTAAAAAAAAAGTTAATAAAAGAAGGGTTAAGTGATAGAAGCTTAACCTACGAAATTTCGCCAAAAAATGTCTAATATTAAATTTGTACTCCTGTTTATGCCCAAAAAGGCTAGAATTTATGTTGAAAAAAAAAATCAGACACGCATCGCGTGCATAACTTGCTAGTAATTTTATATTCTAAGAAGGAAAACTTATCTTTTATATTTTTATATGTATGTGTTTTAATATTTTTGTACAAAAATTAAACGGAGATTTATGTAGGAAAAATTTAACTTAATATTGTTCATTAAAATATATTATATTTATTTTTTGCCGAATCCAAGCGGTATCCGTTTTCAGAAATTTTTATTTTGCCATTTTCCGTCCCCGTATCCGTCCCTGTATCTGTATCTGTGCTATTTAGCCATTCTCAAACTAATTTCATTCAACTACCATTCTTCAAATAGATACTAATTAACTTATAATTTATAAGCCCAATTCCAATTCCCTCATCAATACTAAAACTTCTCAACAAAAGAATCTATAGCCTAATTAAACCCCTTTCTTCATATTCGAAAACTAATTTTTATAAACTAACTTAACAAAAGATCTAAACTTGGATTGCGAAGCTTTGAAACACATCTCAATGTACTAAACAAGAAGTAAAGATTTAAATTTCAACTTCAAGAAACTCATAAAAATTGATTTTGCTAATCAACACAAGATTCAGAACTGAAATACTAGTAAAAGTCTAGAGATAATTAAACCCATATAAATTATATTTCAATTGATGATATAAGAGGAAGATTATACCTTCCCAAAGAAATTAAGAACTGGAGCTCAACAACAACGACAACAACTTGCAATAGCTACGAATAAGGAGCAGCATCAACGCCAAACAACATCAAGACAGAAACAGCAGCACCGGCAGAGCAGAGGAGAGAGAAAACGATGCAACAACGGTGGTAATTCGAGCCACCAACAGCGACGACGCAAGCAACAAAAAACGATGCAGTAGCTCGTGGTGGAAGACCACAACACAAGCGGCGGCAGCAGCACCCCAGATGCAGAGGAGAAAGAAGATCATGGGCAGCGACGAACACCAGTCAATGTGGCCGGAAGTGCAAGCAGAGGTGAAAGAGGGGACGCGAGAGTGAGAAGGAAATTGGAGTTTTCTTTGGGTTTCTCTAATCTCATCTCAATTTGGGGTAACTAAACTGGAATCTTCAAAGAAACGATTGGCAAATCAGATGTGAAATTTGCTTTTGCTTTTGATTATGAAGACACGAAGAGAAGGATGATGTTTTGGATCCCTTGAAAATTGAAATAGAGAGAATGAGAATGAGAATGAGAATGAGAATGAGAATGAGAGCTTGAAACTCTTATAACATTTGACACCTCAACTACATTGAGAGATACAATTGGTTTTCTCTTTTTCTTTTCTAAAATCAAAATTCTAATCCTAAAACCATATAAGCAAATACTCCCTCTTTATTTTTTTTATCTTTCTCACTTGGAATCTTGACACTATTCACAGTTAGAGATAATCTTTTAAATTTTTTCTCAATATATAAGAAAAAATATAGTCATGTGGGGTCTTGTTTGATTCGTCTCAATGAGTATATTATTAATATTCAATTATTATGATTTTTCCTAATATGTAATGAAAGATATTTAAGGTAGAATAAGTGCATTGGCAAACGTGCAAAGTCAAAGTAGGAAAGATAAAAAAATACAGAGGGAGTACCATATAAGATAGAGTTTTCCTTTTGTCTTAAAACACTAAATTTTATTAACAAACTCCATCAAACTATGCTCAAATATTATTATTAAGCTAAGATACATAATCAGAATCTAAATAAACCTGCTTAAAAATATAGGCTATTACATCAACATACCAAAACACCCGATGTAATGCACCTGAAGACAAGACAATAAAAGTATCAATCAAAGGAACCATAAAGAAAAGGGAAAATGGATCAGAATACCCCCAACTTTGGCCCGTCCGCTTTTAATACCCCCAACTATGAGTTATTTTTAAATACCCCCAACTATTGAGGGGGTCCGCCAAAAATGCACCCCTATGACTTGTAACCTGTTAGCAAGGTAATTTTTTAATTTTTTCTTTCTCTTTTATTTTTATTTTCAATTTCGCCCCCACTCCCCCACTCCCCTACTCCCCCACCCCCGCAGCCACCCCCTTCGCACTCCCCCCCACCCCCTGCAGCCCACCCCTCCCCACTCCCACCACCCCAGCCAGCCCCAGCCCCCTCCCCACTCCCACTGTCCCCACACCGCTATTATCACCAGACATTGCAAGAACCCCCTCCATTGCTTGCTTGCAAACTCGCATAACTCTCAACCGACATGTTGGAGTTCTCACCGAGCTTGTAGAAGTCATAGAATTTGTTATCATTGTTATTTATCCCTATGATTCCAGTAAACTTTGAAGCCTCCAACATCTTGTTCCCAGTTAGAGAAGCACACTCTGAATCTATTTACTTCCTTAGCATCAGTATGTCAAAATTGAAACACCCCAGCCGAAATCCGAAAATCAATCACAACCAAAAATCAAACACAACCAAAAATGCATACATAATGATAAGAACACAATTAATCCATCAACTACAAACTGAAATATTCAACAAACACATCAACAATATCAGGTTTGTCCAATTACTCCGAATCCGGCTAAAGAAACAGCCGAAATCTTCATTATAGGTAAATCACCTCAAATCATAAATTTCATCTAGAAAGTAAAGAATCATAGCATAATACCAAACAAGCAATAGCAACTAAAGCTCAAAACAATGAATTACTAATAAAAATCACCAATCAGAAATCACAATCACATTTCTCCAAACAAACAAACAAAAAAAAGACAACAGTATTCAGCTAATAATCAAAACTATTTACCCTTCTTCTAGAGAGAGAAACCCACACCAGAGGAGGAGAGAGAAACATAGATAGAAAAAATATTTATCCTTGTCGGTAGAAAGAGAAAAACAGTGGAATTCCATAAAACAACGGTTTGTTTCTTTCTTTGGTATGAATTTCATGGATTTTTTAGTGAAATCTTCGTTTTTTAATGGAGTTTTCCTCTACTATTTTCTTCAACAACAGTAAAGTGTTGTAGTACAAGCATTTTGTTGAAGTCGAAATAACAAAAAGATGAGCCATTCCAGATCTAGTCATCTAACTCTTTTTTGCGATTTATGAGTGCAATTAGTGGGAGGGTGGGCTGGGGTGTGGGAAGGGTAGTGTTGGACGCCATTGAAGAAGGAAGAAAGAGATGAGGAGAGATGAGCAGAGAGTTGGTGAATTAACTAGGCAAAAATGGATCACAAGTAAAGCACGTGCAAGTATATACCAGTTCTTCCGGTGAAAGCAGGTAAAAGGAGTATTTTTGGCGGACATCTCCAATAGTTGGGGGTATTTAAAAATAACCCATAGTTGGGGTATTAAAAGTGGACGCTCCAAAGTTGGGGGTATTCTCATCCAGTTTTCCTAAAGAAAAACAAAAGAAAGAAGGAAAAAGACAAGAGTACATATCACTACTCCAAATTCTACCCGAAGATGGCAAAGCAAAACAAACAACAAGACAAAACACCATACTACTACTCCAAAGGATGCACAAGCAAACAAAATCCCCAATCAAGCAAAGACCAAAAAATCAAGTCTCCAAGTTCAACCGGTGCACAATAAAACAATTCATCCGAAGTTTTATCGGTGTTCGGTGCAACAATTTTTCTGATTTACATCAGATAACACTCAAACAAATAATGTACAAAACGTTTGTACTATAAATAGAGTACCATAGTTAGACAAGAATATATAACATAATAGAGAGAACATATTACATAGATGATAGATTACATATAAGAGAAAATTTTCCTTGTAAAAATTTTCTCAAAAAGCATTACGCTTAAAAGTAGATATTACTCATATTACTCATCCCTTGTAAAAGTTTATTCAAGTTCAATCAAAGTATGTTACTATTCATATCTGTGTTTTTTTTTGGTAAGTAAGTAAAGTATATTACTATATCAAAAAAATTACACCCTAAACCCCCCAAATAAGGGAGACAAACAAACTGGCTTTAAAAGCCAAATTACAACTCAGCAATCCATGCTTTATCTCTATTGCTCCACTTAGCAGAGCTACAAAATTGACTTCTGTACTTCACTATATACATGATTTCTTTAGCTATACAATCAATCATATGAACTTTTGCTAGCCAGTAAGCTTCATTTCTGGCTTTCCAAACATGATACACAATAGCTGTTAGAACTAAAAATAAGACTTTCTTTCTCATCTGGGAACCAGAATAAGTTCTTCTAGTCCATTGAAACCATTGCTGTAAGGATCTTCTATTCATTCTAACACCAATCCAATTAAGAATTTGATGCAACAACTGTCTACTAAAATCACATTCAAAGAAGAGATGACTATGAGTTTCAGCAACCAACCCACACAAACAGCACAGATTGTCTTCACAAACATTATACCTGAACAACTTCTCTTTTATTATGAGTTTTCCTTGGATACTCATCCAAGTTATAAATCGATGTTTTGGGAGAGTCATTCTATTCCATATGCCTTTGTCCTAGTTTACAGAAGGAACCTGGCCAACAAGCAGATCATAAGTCTTGCTGATAGAGTAATGTTGAGTGAGACTCCAGTTTTGTATCCCAATTTGTAGCAAATCTTGTTTGACTTTACAAAGGTATTTTATGACCCAGCTGGCATTTGTAGGAGCGTTGAACTCCCACCAGTTGGAACCTTTAATGTAAATAGCATGCACCCATCTCACCCAAAGTTCATCTTTTCCACTTGCTATATGCCATACAAGTTTGCCTACAACTGCTATATTCCACAAACTGATATTCCTAAATCCCAAACCACCAGACTTCTTGTGAGAACAAACATCAGCCCATTTCACATTACCAATCTTTCCACCAACATCATTACCATTCCATAAGAAGTTCCTGCACACTTCATTGATCTTTTTGATGACTGAGTTGGGAAGCAAGAAAATTTGGGCCCAGTAACTATGAATACTAAGCAGAACAACATTTATGAGCTGAGCTCTCCCTGCAAAAGAGAGGTTCCTAGTACTCCATTGCCTAATTTTTATTACCATCTTTTCAGCAAGAATCTCACAATTAGCAGCCTTCAGATTCTTAGTGCTTATGGGAACCCCTAGGTACCTAAATGGTAGCTCTTCCCTAGTAAACCCAGAAAACTGTTCAACTCAAACAGCCTCATCTTCATCCATAGCAGAGCAATACAAGGAAGATTTCTTATTATTTGCCTTCAGACCAGAAGACTCAGTGAAGATCTTGAGACCTTGCAACAACAAGTATGCAGATTTGGCTTCACCTTTGCAAAAGAGCAATAAATCATCTGCAAAACAAAGATGATTTATTCTCAAAGTATTACACCCAATAAAGTACTTGAATTCCTGAAGATCTACCAAATAGTCCATAATTATTGTGAGATAATATATACATATCACAAAGAGCAGAGGGGACATTGGGTCCCCCTGCCTCAGCCCCCTCTTTGCTTCAAAAAACCCTTCAGTACTTCCATTTATAAGAAGTGTGAATTTTGGAGTTGTGATGCACTCCATTACACACTTAATAAAATGAGTAGGAAACTTCAAGGCTTGTAAGAGATCATGGACAAAAGTCCATTCAACTGAGTCATAGGCCTTCTGAAGATCAACCTTCATTAGAAGACCTTTAACTTGACATCTGTTGTTGCCAAACCTCTTGACAAGATCTTGACATAACAGAATGTTGCTAATTATATTTCTGCCACTAATGAAGGCCCCTTGGTTTTGAGAAACCACCTCTGGAAAAACCTGCCCTAGCTGATTGCAAATCAACTTTGTGATTGTTTTGTAGAGGACTGAACAACAAGCAATTGGCCGATACTCACCTACTGTCAGGCCCGGTTATTTGGGTGTGCAAAAAGCCCAGTTGCACAGGGCCCCTAAATTAGGAGGTCCCCCTGTGCAAATCCTTATCACGCGTGATACAATACTGATAATGCCATTTACTTTCCTAAAAAACCAAGATACAGTACGCGTGATATATTCCTCTCTCTATGATATTCAATTTTCCATCTTCAATCTTGCAACTTTACATCTTCTTTCCTTTATTTCCACAATTAAATCTTCATAGTTTCCTTTATTTCCATGGAAACAAAACAACTTCCTCTCTCAACAATTCAATTTGCAACGGGAATGAAAAAATTATGTCAAACGGCCAATTTCATGCCTCTATTATATAATACTACCTAGAATCGTTTTTATTCAACAATCAAAATTGTATATCTTTATAGTCCGAATTTGCGATCTAATCTCCAAGAAATTCGAGCAAGATTTGATAATTTCAAAGGTGAAAGACTCCAAGTTCATGTAAGTTATCTAATCTCCAACCATAATTTTATGTTTTTTTTGTTTCATTTACTCAAATAAACGATTATTTTGAGTCTGATATGTTTTGGTAGGAGAGTAATTGTGTACACTATTAAATTTCTTGGTTATTCAACTGAATTATGCATGATTCTGTAGCTTTTTGCAATTTCGATGCATAAGTTTACTGAATTTTGCGTAATGCTGCAGTTTTTTGCACTTTTCATGCATAATTTTGTAGTTTTTTTTGCCACTTTCGGTGCATTATTCACCTGGATTTTGCATAATTCTGTTACCGCTTGCACTTTTGATGCGTAATTGAGTTTTTGTTCATTGATTTTAATGGCAGATTTGTAGAAACTGGACTTTACTTGAACTTGAGTTGAATTTCGAAACACGAGAGGAAGAAGCAGCAGTTTTCTAAGAGAGAGAATTTGAATGTTGTTTTTGATCTTCTTCTTCCTTCGTGAAAAAATAAAATAAAAATATGTAAGTTATCACAATCTTCTTCTTCCTTCGTGATACAATGAAAATGTTGACCTTTTAGTTTTTCTATTTATTGAATAACATTTTTTAGATGAAAGTCCTCACCGATTTTGATAGATTTAAGTACTAGTTGAATTGTACTTCCAATTCGGCTTTTAGGTCCTTCCAATTTGTTATTTAATTTTCCATTCCTTCAGTTTTTTTTTTTTGCAAATATAAAAATGTTAGACTTTTTTTGAGGGGAATAAAACTGTTAGACTAGTACTATACAGTAACTAATTCTTTTTGTTGGTTTTGTTTTGAAAGGTAATTTTTTTCCGAGAGAGAATGCAAAAGGGCATGTCATTCGACTCATTCTATTGATTTTTAAGATTTGAAGCTCCAATTTTCCAGATTGTATCAATTCATTATGCCTCCTAAAATTAGAAAATATCAATCTGGTATTAGTTTTTATTAGTTTGAAGTTGTATGGCTCTATTCAAATAAGCTTGTATTAGTTTGAAGTTGTATGGGAATTTTAGTATCTATATTAATAAAATACTTTGAATTTATGGTGTTCCATTTTGAATAAATTAAATCATTATATGGTATAACTTTGATATATACTGCTGTCTATTAAAGTGAAGCATATTAACAAAAAATTGAGGGCCCAAATTTATTAATTGGCACAGGGCCCCCAAAATGTTTAAGACGGGCCAGCCTACTGCTGTATGACTTGTTACTTTTTGAATTAAGGCTATAACTGTGACATTTATCTCCTTTAGGAGCTTACCATGTCTGAAAAAAGTTTGCACAGCTTCAACAATGTCCCTGCCTACAATCCCCCAGCTTCTCTTGAAAAAACAACAAGAGTATCCATCAATCCCTGGTGATTTATCATCAGGTATTGAGAAGAGAGCTGCTTTAATTTCATCTGCACTGAAAACCAAATTTAACTCTTGTTGTTGTCTATCTCGTGAGGGTTTTACCCTTAGCTATTATAGCGAGCTCCATCGCACTAGTTGGACTACTACATCGGGTGATAGAAATCAAGGAAAGCATCTACCACTTCTTCTGATGTATGCACCCAAGATCCATCACCCTTCTTTATGGTATTAATTCTGTTATGCACCCTTCTCAATTTGATGCTTTGATGAAATGTTATGGTATTATCATCACCCTCAGTCATCCATCTAACTTTTGCCTTCTGACTCAAAAATTCTGTGTAAACTTTGTGAGCTTTATGATATGAACATCGATCTAACTTCTCATTACTTCTCGGATTTAAGTCATTGGATTCAAGTGAAGACTCTCCCCGAGCTTCTTTCGATTATGACAAGCTTGGGCATAATTGATTGACACATCTCCAAATTGCTCTGCATTCAACTTCTTAAACTCTCTTTTCAACAGTTTAAGCTTGCTAACTATTTGGAACATTTTGCTACCCTGAACTTGCTGCTACCAGACACCTTCAACAACAGAATGAAACTGGGGAGCCCCACACCACATATTGAAAAAATGAAATGGTTTCTTCTTTGCAGCATGTGGATAAGCTTTAAGCAGGAGAGGGCAATGGTCAAAATCTCCTTCAGGGAGAATGAGCACTTCAACAGTAGGCCAGGCATCAAACCACTCTTCATTACCCAAAACTCTATCAAGTTTCTCGTAAAACTCGTCAATCCCTTCCCGTTTATTATTCCAGGTGAAGAATTAACCGGAAGATTTCACTTCAGTTAATTGACATCTTTACATACATTGCTGCATGTCTATGATCTCTCTATGTCTAACAGGTTGTCCCAATCTTTCATCCATCTTCATAATGGCATTGAAATCACCTAAGACAATCCAAGGCTGATTCACATTACCAAAACTTTGAAGATCACTCCACAAGCTATCTCTTTTAGCCCTACTATTCATTCCATATATGAATGTACAAAGGAACTTCTGGCCACCATTCACAACTTCAACCTCAACATGAATTAACTGACTAGTGCAAAGTAAAATACTAACATTCATTGTTGCTGAGTACCAACCTAGGATGATTCTACCATTCCCATGCCAAGGATTATTTGTAGTGATGCACCATCCAGGACAGACATTCAGGTAAAGCTCACCTAATGCATGAGCTTTAACTTTTGTCTCCAGGAGACTAAACAGCCTAACATTATGAGAAATTAAAAAATTCCTCACCTCCATTTGCTTCCTTCTGCTGTTTAGTCCCCTAACATTCCAAGAAGCTATATTATCCATTTATGATAGGAGGCTCACCCTCCTCATCATGAATGTCCAAATTTTCCTCACCAACTTGTTCAGCATTATGTGCCTCACCATCTTCTAAGTCTTCTATCTCTGTGTCCTCCATTTCCCCTAATGCAGCATAAGTATTGACTACAACCACTTGCTGTGGTTTTTGTGTAGGTGAAACATGTCCTCCGTAATAAGTTGAAACCCTTCGCATCTTTCATAGGCCGGGTTTTCTTTGGTCTCCATTGTTCTCGACCAACCTTATTAATCTTCTTCTTGCAATCATCACTCAGTTGCCCTACACCATTACATTTACCACAAACAAAAGGCCTCCATTCAAAGACAACCTCTTGTTTCATCATCAATCCTTTTTCATTTTCAAACTCAATACAATCAGGAAAGACTTGATTCATACTAGACTCAACCAAAATTCTAGCATACATCAACCTGTCTTTATTCTGTGTTGCTTGATCTGACTTTAAAGGTTTACCAATTCCTGCCACAAGTTTAAACAAACATCTCTTTCCCCAATATTTCAAGACAAGTACATGTAATTGAATCCACTTAGGCAAAAATTTTAATTCTTCCTTCTTGAAATCCATATTAACATGCCATTTTTTCACAATTAATAGTTTCTTGTCAAAAAACTGGAAACCCTCATTCAGAATTACATCAAGTTGTTCAATTGTATGAAATCTAACAAGAAAGATTCCTGTATTGACCACTACAATCTTCTCAATTCCTTTTTTCGCCCAAATTCTCCTCAAGAAACCATCCATAACCGGAAATGGAGGGTTAGCCCCCACAACATAACAAACAATGGTAGATTCCCAGTAATTAATCTCATCTTGGACATCCTCAACATCAATTTTAATTGCAGGTTTCACTGGTATTGCATCATTCAACTGAACTTCATCAAATTCAGGTAAAAGTGTTCGAGGTTTCGAATTACCTAATTCAATGGCCTCCAAACGAATTTGTGTCTTCTTCGTGATTGTGAGCCACTCAAACATCTGATGCGTATCTGCCTTTTGTTTTTGGCAACTCCTTCAAAGAACTCTCAGGTGAAAGAGGACGAATCAATTCGGGGGTTTGAATCTTCAAAGATTCAATTCCATGGAGTTCCGCCATTGCTTTGTGTTTTTGACCTTCAATTGGACTGCTAGGTTCCTTCTACTTCTCTTTCGGTTGATTCTTAGCCTTCGAATTCTTCCCCTTAGCTTTTGACCTTCCTGCCATGGCGACGGCGCAGGATAAGAAAAGGGTCTCTTATCGTGCACCGAGAGAGAAATCAAAAAATCGCGGGAAAAAATCCATATTCATATCTGTGTTTTCATTTAATTGTTTTCATTATATGTTCATATTTTCAAAAAACTAATTTCATCTACCTATTAATCTTATATTAATAAACCAAATTCAGATATAAATTTCAACTGTCTTATTTTCATCAAAAATATTAAATTTTTGATGAGATTAATTAACTTACCAAACGATCCCTCTTTTCGCAACTTAATTAATTTACCACACAGTCGAGACGGTACGAAACCCATCCAGTCCTGGGCTAATCCTGGTATCAGAGCCAAAAAATGCCGAGAGGTAAACATTTATATTGCTTATGTCAAGAACTTGCAATTCAAAGTAAACATTCCTCAGAAAAAAGAGAAAGACATAGAGAATTAGGTTGTTTTTGTGCTGCATTAGGTCTATCTAAAATTCAACCTCCTTCTGCTATTAATAAAAAAAAGACATAGAGAACACTTTCAACCAAAAAGACAATTTATGAATACTGACTCATACTATAGAAAAGACTTCTAGAAAACCAACAAGACCACCAAATAAAATATATAGATGCCAAAAAGTCAATTTATTGCTATAAATGTGGTTGGGGTAGGTCATAAGGCTAATGAATGTAATATAAAACAAAAGGTTAATGAATTATGTGGCCATGATTCTCACCTTCAAAAAAAAAATTTAGCCTTATGTTTATTAGAAAATTTCTCAGACCATAATATCACTGACCCTGATGAAGATAGTAATCTACTCCAAATAGAATCCGACAATGAGTCAACCTCATGTTGTTCAAAAGAGTGAGCTCCATTTTGTCAAAAGGGTTGTTGCAATAATATTTGTGTCATTACAAGCAATTTATTTTCCTAAACTGCTAATCTATTATTTTCCAAAATTACTTATTTTACTCATTTATTATTTTAGATGCAATATCCACAGGAAAAACCACTATCTTTTAAATCTTTTACTTCTAAAGAAAAATTCAAAGAATTATGTTCTACACATGAAAGAAAAATCCATATACAAGGTATTCAAGACTTACTCAAAAAAATCTCCCCTACCACCAAACATTTATCTCAAAACCTCAATCAAATAGCCAAAAAACATCCTCAAAAAACCTTACCTACAATTCATAGTACGATTTTCAAGTTCTTTATACTTGAATTAAGGGAAATTCAATATGGTGACCCTCAACTTTTTATAATCCTATTTGGTAGACAATTTTTATCTTTCCTCTATTTGGTAACCCTCTACTCTATTTTTTTTATTTTCTTTAACCTTATTGCATTTTTTTTGCCAAGTAAGTAAGTGTATATTGCAAAAGAAAGGTAAATTACAAGCTAAGCCAACAAAGAACCAAGGACGAACCTTCTAGGAAGGACCCCCCAAGGAACTCAAGGCAAACAGAAACAACAGGCTCACAAGAGCCAAACAAACCATCTAATTACAAACTAGTAACCCAAATAACATCGCTAGCATGAATTTTATGACAAAGAATTTGTGTAATCCTATTTTTTACAGTATACTTGACCATCTGTACAGTGTGATCAACAGTAGGAATCATATGATTCCAAATAGTAGAATTTCTGGCAAGCCAAATATGATATGTGAGGCCAGCAAGCATAGCATAGGCAACCTTCCTCTTAAAACTGTTCTTGCAGTATCTTCTGACCCAAGTGAAGCTAGGAAACAGACTGGTATGCCTGATGTTAAGACCAAGCCATTGAACCATAGTCTTATAGCAAGACATGCTATAGGGGCAATCAAAGAAAAGATGGTGGATGTTCTCAGCAGCATATCCACAAATAGCACAGAGAGAATTATCAAACACCCCAAACTTATGGAGTTTAACTCTAGTTTTCAGTTTATCCTGCAGAGCAAGCCATAGAATAATTCTATGTTTAGGAGCAGTGTACCTATTCCAGACATAGGTGTGCCATGGAACCTTCTCTTTGACCACACACAACTGCTTGTAAGTGCCATTAATAATGGAGAAAGAACCTTATTGCATTTTAAAATCATTTTTTAATTAAAAAACGATTTTTCAATTACAAAAACTGATTTTGAAATTAAATAAAAACCCAAACCCTCCCCCACCATAACCACCCATCCCACCCTCATTTCCCCTCCCCTAGCCTAACCCCGACCTTCCCGGACCCCCCCTCGAACGCTGGTCCTCCAGAAACCCCATCCAAAACCCGGTGTAGCCATCAGCTTAACTAGGAATTGACCCCATCCAAAACCCGGTGTAGCCATGCAGCTTGCATGAACATTATTCCACCAGTTATCATCTTTAGCTTCATATAGTAGGTACTAATAGGCACCATTTTAGCGGCAGGGCAACCAGTAGTAGCAAACAGTTTCTCCATCTCCCTAATCCACCCTCCTAGCACAACTGGATTAGAAGTCCCGTCAAAAGTAGGCGGACGGTGACGGTCGAATCGATCGAAGACAGATTTCCCATTGGATGGAGCAGCAGACCGATTAGCCATGGCTATGATAGCATTCTCAAGCGCCTGGCACCTTTTTTCGGGCAACCTCTTTTCTAGCATTAGTTAATCCTCGAGGCGGCATTTTACACACACTAGTTAAACATTCATTACTTAACACATCAATAGTTGTAAATAACAACTTATCACATCGATGTAAGAAAATATTTTCCCGTAGTTTCCTACCCAAGTCACCCTCTCACTACTACATTTCTTGAAGCCTAAGATTCTAATGATCCTAGTTACTTCAAGAACACATTTCCCGGGAGTTTCTTAGTGACTAAGTAAGGGTCTCGGGGTTGCTTTGCTCTGATACCAACTGTAACACCCCGTCCTTATACAACTAAGATACTTAACAATATCTATTAAAAATTAACTAAAAGACGTTAGCGGAAGTAACGTCAGGACGGATATGCTACTCTAAATCAATATATAAAGGTAAACCTCAAACTTAGGCTTGCATAAATTCCAAAAACAACTCAAAGCGGTATAGGTTTTAACAAGTAAAGTAATATCCAAAACCAAAGTCAAACCTCATTATTCAAAAACTAAGAGACATGCAAGCCTCACAAAAAGCTAAATAAGTCTAAATATCCTTGAGTCCTAGCATCACAAAAGACTCCTTATTATCTTCATAAAACTCATCTACAAGAAAAACTATGAGAAGCTTCCTCTCATCTCCGACCCACACTCTGCTAGCCCAAGCAGTAACAAGTCTATATGTCATCTCTATCTAGACATATATTAATTAATATTTCCACAGTCAGTGGGGAGTAACTAGCAGTTCTCCCAGAACAAAGGAAATAAAAGTCCATTTCAGACATAGATTAGTAAGAAAGGAAAGAATAAAGTCAAGTCAACTATAATATGCAGCCACATCCATATAACTTACAAGTAACACAAATGAAAAGTAAATAACAAATAAATCGGCTAAAATAAGTAAATCATCTCAAGAATACTTAAATAAAAATATAAAAGTATATATTAAATAAGTCATTGAGTCAGAAACCGAACGCCAGTGGATCGCAACCCACTTCCTAAGGTTTGTCAGATCGTAATCTCCAAGTCAGTCTATGGGCTTACGTTCCCCACTGCCTGTGTCTAAGAATGGTCAAACTCCCGATGTAGGGTAGCACACGCAGCACCCCCTGTCCTCTCTGATGACAACAATTAACCCAGGTTTACACCTAGATCGCAACCTAGGTGGTTGGCATGTTCTTCACGGGGGACTACGTCTATCCCACCGGATGTTCTTTTCTCAAATAGAATCATAAATAACATAACAATATCATTATTCTCAATAATGTTCATCAAAAGGGATGCCACATGGCCTTATACCCACAAATCATCAATAGATATCAATATCTCTTCAAAATTTCCTCAAAGTAATTAAACTCACAAACTTTACAATATTTACACAAAACGACAAATGCTTTTGTACACATTTTAGGCACAAATACTGACATAGGAAGAGTTAAACAGCACTAAACATCATCAAACAAAAATCAATTATCGACATCAATAATCACCAGCAACAAAAACATTACGCAACATCGAAATTCGTTCGAAAAACACCACAACATAATACGCACAACAACAGCAGACCACACTAACATGCGCTCAGCACAGGAGAGTGCGCTCCGCGCCACTACTGTGCGTCTAACGCATCTAGGTGCGTCTGACGCTACTGGACGAACAACAACTAATTAATCGATTAATCATTAACTCAAATTAAACGTAAATGATTAATCATTGTTACAAAACCAAACGTAAGAATAATGACACATAATCATGACAACAGTAACATAAACCATCAGCCCTCAAAAGAATGCATAAAGTTTCATTTTAACCTGATTATTAACCTCTTAATATTTAAATGAATAAACTTAAATCATTAGCAAAAACCACAATAAAAACTATTTAACAATTAAAATCAAACCCTAAATTCTTACAAAAATTAACAAAACACCTTCATAACCTTACTGACACAGTGATAGTTTTATTTCTAATTTTCAGACCTTAAAAGTAATTTTTAACAGTAATTTCCAGATTATCCAATAAAGCAAATAAAATACTTAAAATTAGAAACAAACGCACAAAAATTACCAAAAATTCAAAAAAACATGCATAAACCCACGATTTAACTGATTACGGAAAGAAATTATTTTTTAGGCCTTAAATTAAAATATTCACGAATTATTTACTCATAACCACAAAAATGCAAAAATAGAGAATTTAATAATTAAACTCGAAAACAGTAAGCAAAAATTATTCTAAGACATGACAAACATACTACACACATAACATGCCTCAAAACATTATTTGGTAATTACAAAACTCATAAACTAATTATTTTATAATTAATCCATAAATACACAAATAAAAAATTTAATTATTAAAGTAGGAAAACTCGAAGAAAAATTATATACACATAATATACTCACAGCACACACAATGAATGTTCACGTAATTTTTCATCAATAAATTCATATAAAAAAAAAATTTTTTCTCCCTAAAACCCCAAAAAAAAAAAAAAAAACAATATATAATCCAAAAATTTAAAAAAAAAAAAAAAAAACCAAATTTTAAAAAAAAAAAAAAAAAACCCCCCCCAAACCACGTAAAGTTGCCGTAAAAAAATTTTAAAAATTAACAAAATTAAAAAACAAAACCCAAAAAAAAAAAAAAAAAAAACAAAAAATAAAACAAAAACCAAAACCCAAAAAAAACCCCCCCCCCCCCCCACCAAACCCCCAACCCCCCCCCCCCCCCCCCCCCCCCCCCCCCCCCCCCCCCCCCCCCCCCCCCCCCCCCCCCCCCCCCCCCCCCCCCCCACCCCCCCCCCCCCCCCCCCCCCCCCCCCCCCCCCCCCCCCCCCCCCCCCCCCCCCCCCCCCCCCCCCCCCCCCCCCCCCCCCCCCCCCCCCCCCCCCCCCCCACAAAACAAAAAAACAACAAACCCCCCCCCCCCCCCCCCCCCCCCCCCCCCCCCCAAAAAAAAAACCCACCCCAAAAGAAAAAAAAAAGAACCCCAAAAAAAAAAAAAAAAAAAGGGGGGGGGGAAAAAGAAAGAGGGGGGGGGGAAAAAAAAAAGGAAAGGGAGGGGGGGGGGGGGGGGGGGGGGGGGGGGGGAGGGGAGAGAGGGGGGGGGGGGGGGGGGAGGGGAAGGGGAAGGGGGGGGGGAAGGGAAAGGGGGGAGAGGGGGGGGAGGGGGAGGGGGGAAGGGGAGGGGGGGGGGGGGGGGGGGGGGAGGGGGGGGGGGGGGGGGGGGGGGGGGGGGGGGGGGGGGGGGGGGGGGGGGGGGGGGGGGGGGGGGGGGGGGGGGGGGGGGGGGGGGGGGGGGGGGGGGGGGGGGGGGGGGGGGGGGGGGGGGGGGGGGGGGGGGGGGGGGGGGGGGGGGGGGGGGGGGGGGGGGGGGGGGGGGGGGGGGGGGGGGGGGGGGGGGGGGGGGGGGGGGGAGGGGGGAGGGGTAAAATTAGGGAAAGGGGAATAAAAAAAAAAGTAGGGTAAAAAAAAAAAAAAAAAAAAAAAAAAAAAAAAAAAAAAAAAAAAAAAAAAAAAATAAAAAAAAAAAAAAAAAGGTAAAAAAAAAAAAAAAAAAAAAAATATAAAAAAAAAAAAAAAAAAAAAAAATAAAATTAAAAAATATTTTAATAAAAATATAATTAAAACAATTTCCTAACGAAATAATCTACTACCGATATATACTCTAATCTCTAGCGTTCTATGACAACTACTAGTTACTTGAAACGTCGGAGGAAAGCTGATCCTACTAAGGTATTTCGGTGCTATGCATGCAATCCACGTCCTCTTCAAAACCCAAAGCACCACAAACGATAAATAGGCAAGTAGAAAATATTAAGAACAATTTGATGAGAATGGAAAAGAAGTAGAAAATTTTAGAGAGAATATGATGATGATGGCCGAATGATATGAGTGAAAATGGCAGCAATGTTATTCTGATTTTAATCAGAATTTTTGGTGGTTTAAAAGTATAATTAAGGGGGTTTAATGGTGATTTTATGATGTAGGTTATGGGGGATTGAAGAATGTGAAAAGACAACAAAACAAATGAAGAAATATCTTCCTTCCTCCACCATATGGCCGGTTGACCCATAGCCCAAGCCCCCACAAAATTTCAGCCCATTTCATCAATGATCCAAGTGACAAAAGGTCCGTTACGCGATAAATCGATAAACTCCTAAATCGCGCCTAAACTTAAAAATAATTAATAACGAAAAATAATATTAACGAATTATATTATAAATATAAATATAATTCACATAATAAGCACATCAAATAATAAAAATATTTCGGCTCCCATTAATCTATAAAAATCGAAATCCTTAATTCAAAGAAAATAATAGTTTTAGGGAAAACATTTGCGAAAAACAAGGAGCAAAATTATGGGGTGTTACAATCTCCCCTCCTTAAATAAAGTTTCGTCCTCGAAACTTCGAAAACACAAAACAAATAAAACAAACACACAACGAATACCTGAAATGAATAAATCCGGGTATTTAAGTCGCATCGACTCTTCAGTTTCCCAAGTAGCTTCTTCGTACTTTTGACTACTCCAAGGTACCTTATCCAAGGGAATCACCTTCCTCCTCAGAGCACGATTCTAACGGTCCAAAATATACGAACTGGTCGCTCTTCAAATGTCAAATTCGGCTCGACTGAGACCGACTCGACAGGGATCACATGCGAAGGATCACTATTCTTGTGTGTTAGTTCCTCGTAGCATTCTTATCTTGATTTTGGCATTGTACTCGTTGATTTCTGATGACTTTGGCATTGTACTCGTTGATTTCTGATGACTTTGGACATTGTACTCGTTCATTTATTAATTTTTAAGCCTCAGAGTTGTTAAATGAATTATTTTCCTCCCTAGCCCCGCTGAGCCTAATGACTTTTTGTCACTATATTAAGCCACATTACACGACTTGAGCCTTTACAATGATTATTGTCCCAAGCCTAGCCTGGGGGAGCATTTGTTAGGTTGATATTATATTGTGTGGTTGATTCTGTGGGTTGTTAATGTCATGTTGGTACAAAGAAAAGAGCAAAAATAAAGTGAAAAAAAAAAGAAAAAAAAAACATGAAAAGTCTCCATGATCTTCACTCGTTAAGTTTCAAGAAATTTTGATTCATGAAAAATTATTAAAAATTATATTGAAGGAGACAACTATTGGTTGGTTCGTGAAATTTCAAAGTTGGTTATTATCTTGGTCATGTTGTTGAGGCCATGGGAGTTGTTTCGACCACACCTAGTCTTACTAGTGTTTTTTGCTCCCCTTTTCTTGGATTTTCCACCAAATTCCTTAAATAATTTCCTTACCTTTACCCGAGCCCCATTACAACCCTGAGAAAGACCTTTTGAGCACGTGTTTGATTGTTTATTGGAATAATACTAAGTCAATATGCCAAAGTTGAAGATTAAGTTAGTTATTTGAGTCGACCTGATTAGGATGAACGATATTATACCTTTCTAAACACATGAGAGTGTGAGTGGGAAGGTATATTATGGTTGGGTTGATGAGCGATCGGGCACATCTTATGCTCGCCACAAAATTGAGAGGAGTGACACCTCGGTGAGCACCTTTTCAAGATTTGTCTGTTATGTAGGGCAGCTGCATTTGATGGTTTGCTTAGGTGATTGGTGGTCAGGGTGATCTGAACAAATGAACTTGAAGTTTGCTTGCTTGAAGGATTTTGAGTTGAAAATGTTTGAGTTTGAATTTCTTATCTGAGGGGTGAAGCAGTTTTATTCCTATTCATGTTGTGCTTTGCTTGGGGACAAGCAAAGGTTTAGCTTGGGGGAGTTTGATGTTATGTTTTTATATAGAGTTTTCTCCCCGACTTATAAGCTAAAAAGGATGTCAATGGTGCTCTTAGGAGCCATTTTGTGCTAACTTTCTCCATCTAGTTGTGGTTTTCTGTGTTGTGTCGAATTACAAGTTTTAGGGAATTATTTCCCTATTTTCTACTATTAGATGACCGCTACATTGGATTGGAGGGGTTTGATGTTAAGTTCCAAGATCTCGAGGACACTTTCTGGGACCCTTGAGCAAAAGAAGAATTGAAGACTTGGCACTTTGAGCCAAGAACGAAGAAAAGTGCCCCAGGCCCGATCCTACCGGGCGTCCCAAGCCCGATCGGGCCCCCATGAGAGACAACGAGCTGTTTTGATGCGGGCCTGATCGAGCGCCTTCGTCCTGTTGTTATTTCGCTGTTGAAGCTCGATCGGGCGGTTCGACCCGATCTCATCGGGCGTGCATGTGTGTGCTGCTGTGTGCATTGCTGAGGAAAGTTAGGCGCCCGATTGCATCAGGCGGGTTTGACCCGATTGCATCGGGCGGTGGCCATTTTGTGTTGTGACAAGTTTGTTTGGCCCGATCTCATTGGGCATGCTTGGCCCGATCGGGCGGTTAACCGGCACGCGCATTTTAATGATTTTTGGGCTATTTTTTATAATACTTTTCCTAATTGTTTTAGGTTTAGTATAAATAGCCAAATCAGAATATCTTTATTCATCTTTGTTTTAGCCATTATTTTTCATAGTTTTCTCTAGAGAGTTATTTAAGAACCCTAGTTTACTACTTTTCGCTTTGGATTCAAGATCGAACCTTTGGATTATTCGCATTTCAATATAGTTCTTCAGTTTGGTAATCTTCTTTATTGCTTTCTCTATTATTGATTAGATTAATTTCTTAGTTATTTGCAATGCTTCAAAGTATGAATTTTTATATTGATTTTGTTATTGTTTTCGTAAACATGAGTGAGTAGTTTTATTTCTAGGATTGTGGGGATCTATGTATGCAACGAGGGATTGATAGATTAGTCTAATTGCCTTTTATTTCAATTGTTTCCTGTGATTGAATCGTTCATGCTAGATTTATAAAGGTCTGATTTGTATTTCTACTATCGCAATACTGATTTGTATTTCTACTATCGCAATACTGAATCTGCTTCGAGAGGAGAGATACCGTATAGGCTTTCAATCATTAGGCAGAGTGATCCTTGACCATGCGAGAGCGGCTAGGTGATCTTTGAGGGAGGTAATGTTCGAGAGAAATTACATGTGCCCTAGATAAATTGACTTATTAGGTGGTTGTTATTTGTCCCTGATTTCCCGAATTGTATGCATAGTGATCCATAGTCCTAGTTCTTTATTAATATATTTATTCCTTCGTATTTAATTCTGTTATTTGCTTAGTTTAGTAACACAACCATTTTCATCTGATTAATTAGTATAATATTAGAATTCAGATACGATAGTATAACTTTTTCCCTGTGGATTCGATCCTGACTTCCCTGACTACTAGTTAGTGGACCTTAGGTTATTTTTGATTAGGTGATACGACTTTAGCCTGTCATAAACTCACCATCATTGGGCACACACCAACGCCCCATAAACCTCAAGCTACCATCAGCACAAATCTCAAAATTCTCTGCACGACCATGCATCTTTGCTTCACGGATCTTCTCTAGGTTCGGATCACTCTTTTGCTTGCTTCTCCATTCCTGGAACAATTCGGGCTCATCACTCATAGAACCCAACATCGCAGACACATAACCCTGGGGAACAACCTCGATATCAAGCTTGCGAAATTCTTCGCACAATTCACGAGGCACCACCATAGCAGCGTTTAAAGAATGCTTATTCTTGTGACTCAGAGCATCTGCTACTTTGTTTGCCTTACCCTCTTGGTAATCCAGGGTTAGATCATAATCCTTGATCAATTCAAGCCACCTTCTCTGCCTCATGTTAAGATCACGCTGAGTGAAGATGTACTTCAGGCTCTTATGGTCAGTATACACCTTACACGGAACACCATATAGATAGTGTCGCCAGATCGTAAGTGCAAACACCACACCCGCTAACTCCATATCATGGGTCGGGTAATTTCTTTCATGCACCTTCAGCTGCCTCGAAGCATAGGCTATTACCTTCCCTTGTTGCATCAAAACACAACCCATACCATTCTTCGATGCATCACTGAACACTTCATACCCAACACCCTCAGATGGCAGAGTAAGAACAGGAGCAGAGGTTAAACTCTTTTTCAGCTTCCGAAATGCCCCTTCATAATTCTCAGACCAGACAAACTTGAAGTCCTTATGCATCAAGCGAGTCAGAGGTTGAGCTATCTTGGAGAAATCTTAAACGAACCTCCTATAATAACCAGCAAGACCCAGAAAACTCCAAACCTCGATCACATTTTTAGGACTCTCCCACTCGACAACAGCCTTGATCTTAGCGGGATCCACTTTAACTCCTTCCTTGCTGATTACATGCCCTAGAAAAGCAACTTCCTTCAGCCAGAACTCGCACTTAGACAGCTTCGCGAACCACTTTTGCTTTCGCTTAACATCCAACACCAGCCTCAAATGCTTCTCATGCTCCTTCTCGTCCTTAGAGTAAACGAGAATATCATCGATAAACCAACTACACAAGTATCCAAGTACTCGTGGAAAGAGCGATTCATTTGATCCATGAAAATCGCAGGAGCATTGGTGAAACCAAAAGGCATCACTTCAAATTCATAGTACCTATATCTGGTGTGGAAAGCAGTCTTCAGAATATCCTCCTTCTTAACTGGGATTTAATGATAACCGAATCTCAGATCGATCTTGGAAAATACCCCAGCACCTTTCAATTGATCAAACATATCTTCAATGCGAGGCAACGGATATTTAATTTTGATTGTCACCTTATTCAACTCACGGTAATCAATGCACAGACGCATACTCCAGTCTTTCTTCTTTAGAAACAGAACTGGAGCACCCCAAGGAGACACACTAGACCTTATGAAGCCCTTATCTATCAGCTCTTGCAATTGAGTTTTCAACTCTTACAACTCAGACGACGCCATTCTATACCGAGTCTTAGATATAGGAGCAGTCTCCGGCACTAAATCAATGTAGAACTCCACATCTCTTTCTGGAGGGATACCTGGCAACTCTTCAGGAAACACATTAGGATAATCCCGAGCCACTGGAATACTCTCGAGCTGCTCCTTAGATGACAAATCCTTCACCATGCAAAGGTATACCACATCACCTTTCTGACGCATCTTCCGCATTCTCAAAGCGGACACCCGCTTAACACCCTTCTTCACCACAACGCCAGAATAAGAAATTACCCTTAGAATCTCGGAGCACCACCTTCTGATCACGGCATTGAATGCAGGCATGATACTTCGATAACCAAACTATTCTGAGGATCACATCGAATTCTGACATAGCAAACTCCTTAAGATCAGCTGACAACTCAGAACCCATGATGCTGACAGGCACGCCCTTAAACTCAGAATGACAGGGATAATTCTCACCAGACGGAAGAGATATTAGGGTCTTAACAGGAAATCTAGAGGAGAGATTAGCCTTTCGAACGAAGGAACTAGTAACAAAAGATACCGTAGCACCAGTATCGAACAGAACATAAGCAGGAGTATTATTTACAAGAAAAATACCCGTGATAACATCTAGATGGACACCGGCTTCAGCTTACGTCATCACATAGATCCTGTTTTTCGGAGGAGCAGAAGAATCAGTTGGCTTAGTAGGACCAGCAGAAGAAGACGGAGCATTAACATTCTTAGGACATTGGAAAAACTTGTGCCCCGCTTCCTTGCAATAGAAACAGACGACAGTCGATCCATCACATTTCTTCCCCGAATGAGTAGCCTTACCACACCTTCGGCACTTGCTCGGTTCAAAGCTCGAGCGATACCCAGACCAGGAACCTTGTTGATAACCTCCTTGACCAGATTGCTCATACCTCGACTTCTTGGCCGCAATCTGAACATAAGTAGCCGCAGGTTTCTTTGCAGCAACCACCTTCGCAGAATCTTCCTCCTTTAAAGAGGCATGAATACTCAGGGCTATTTCATAGGCTTCCTGAAAAGTCGAAGCACCCGAACTCAGGACATGGGTCCTCACTCTAGGATCCATTTTCTTAATGTACCTTTTTACACGCTCAGCTTCGGTAGGCACAACAGTGGTAGCAAACCTGGACAACTCGGTGAACTTGTCAGTGTACTCCTGCTCACTCAGAGTACCCTGTGACAGAGATAGGAACTCTTCTTGTTTCTGCCAACGAAGCTCATCAGGATAAAACCTTTCCCTCAGCTTAACTAGGAATTGACCCCATCCCAAACCAGGTGTAGCCATGCAGCTTGCACGAACAATATTCCACTAGTTATCAGCTTCTAGATTCAGATAGTAGGTACCAATAGGCACCATTTCAACGGCAGGGCAACCAGTAGTAGCAAACAGTTTTCTCCATCTCCCTAATCCACCCTCCTAGCACAACTGGATCAGAAGTCCCGTCAAAAGTAGGCGGACGGTGATGGTCGGATCGATCGAAGACAGATTGCCCATTGGATGGAGTAGTAGACCGATTAGCCATGTCTATGATAGCATTCTCAAGCGCCTGGCGCCTTTTTCGGGTAACCTCTTTTCTAGCACTAGTTAATCCTCGAGGCGGCATTCTACCCACACAAGTTAAACATTCATTACTTAACACATCAATAGTTGTAAATAACAACTTATCACATCGATGTAAGAAAATACTTTCCCGTGGTTTCCTACCCAAGTCACCCTCTCACTACTACTTTTCTTGAAGCCTAAGATTCGAATGATCCTAGTTACTCCAAGTACACATTTCCCGGGAGTTTCTTAGTGACTAAGTAAGTGTCTCGGGGTTGCTTTGCTCTGATACCAACTGTAACACCCCGTCCTTATACAACTAAGATACTTAACATTATCTATTTAAAATTAACTAAAAGACGTTAGTGGAAGTAACGTCAGGACGGATATACTACTCTAAATCAATAAATAAAGGTAAAACTCAAACTTAGGCTTGCATAACTTCCAAAAGCAACTCAAAGCGGTATAGGTTCTAACAAGTAAAGTAATATCCAAAACAAAAATCAAACCTCATTTTTCAAAAACTAAGAGACATGCAAGCCTCACAAAAAGCCAAATAAGTCTAAATATCCTTGAGTCCTAGTATCACAAAAGACTCCTTATTATCTTCATAAAAGTCATTTACAAGAAAAACTATGAGATGCTTCCTCTCATCTCCGACCCACACTCTACTAGCCCAAGCAGTAACAAGTCTAGATGTCATCTCTATCTGCACAGATATTAATTAATATTTCCACAGTCAGTGGGGAGTAACTAGTAGTTCTCCCAGAACAAAAGAAATGAAAGTCCATTTTAGACATAGATTGGTAAGAAAGGAAAGAATAAAGTCAAGTCAACTATAATATGCAGCCACATCCATATAACTTACAAGTAACGCAAATGAAAAGTAAATAACAAATAAATCGTCTAAAATAAGTAAATCATCTCAAGAATACTTAAATAAAAATATAAAAGTATATATTAAATAAGTCATTGAGTCAGAAACCGAACGCCAGTGGATCGCAACCCACTTCCTAAGGTTTGTCAGATCGTAATCTCCAAGTCAGTCTATGGGCTTACGTTTCCCACTGCCTGTGTCTAAGAATGGCCAAACTCCCGATGTAGGGTAGTACACGCAGCACCCCCTGTCCTCTCGGATGACAATAATTAACCCAGGTTTACACCTAGATCACAACCTAGGTGGTTGGCATGTTCTTCACCGGGGACTACGTCTATCCCACTGGATGTTCTTTTCTCAAATAAAATCATAAATAACATAACAATATCATTCATCTCAATAATGTTCATCAAAAGGGATGCCACATGGCCTTATACCCACAAATCATCAATAGATATCAATATCTCTTCAAAATTTCCTCAAAGTAATTAAACTCACAAGCTTTACAATATTTACTCAAAACGACAAATGCTTTTGTACACATTTTAGGCACAAATATTGACATAGGAAGAGTTAAACAGCACTAAACATCATCAAACGAAAATTAATTCTCGACATCAATAATCACCAGCAACAAAAACATTACGCAACATCTAAATTCGATCGAAAAACACCCACTAGTGGAAAAAAGTTCAACCGTTGCGGTCAAAATCGGGCTTACCGCTGCGGTTTTGGGCTGCAACGGTTGGACACGCAGCGGTACGACTATATTAACCGATGCGGTTGTGGACCACAACATAATACGCACAACAGCAGACCACAATAACATGCGCTCAGCACAGGAGCGTGCGCTCCGCGCCACTACTATGCGTCTAACGCACCCGGTAACTGCGTCTGACGCTACTGGACGAACGACAATTAATTATCGATTTATCATTAACTCACATTAAACGTAAATGATTAATCATTGTTACAAAACCAAATGTAAGAATAATGACACATAATCATGACAACAGTAACATAAACCATCAGCCCTCAAAAGAATGCAGAAAGTTTCATTTTAACCTGATTATTAACCTCTTAATAATTAAATGAATAAACTTAAATCATTAGCAAAAACCACAATAAAAATTATTTAACAATTAAAATTAAACCCTAAATTCTTACAAAAATTAACATAACACCTCATAACCTTACTGACACAGTAATAATTTTAATTCTAATTTTTGAACCTCAAAAGTAATTTTTAACAGTAATTTTCAGATTACCCAATAAAGCAAATAAAATACTTAAAATTAGAAACAAATGCACAAAAACTACCACAAATTCACACAACATGCGTAAACCCATGGTTTAACAGATTATACAAAGAAATAGATTTTTCGGCCTTAAATTAAAATATACACGAATTATTAACTCATAACCACAAAAATGCAAAAATAGAGAATTTAATAATTAAACTCGAAAACAGTAATAAAAAATTATTCTAAGACATGAAAAACATACTGCACACATAACATGCCTCAATAAAAATCATTTCGGTAATTATCAAACTCATAAACTAATTATTTCATAATTAATCCATAAACACACAAATAAAAAATTTAATTATTAAAATAGGAAAACTCGAAGAAAAATTATTTTTCTGTACATAATATACGCACAGCACACATAATGAACGTTCACTTAATTTTTTATCAATAAATTTATATAAAAATATATAATTAAAATAATTTCCTAACGAAATAATCTACTACCGAAATAAACTCTAATCTCTAGCGTTCTAAGACAACAACTAGTTACATGGAACGTTGGAGGAGAGTGATCCTACTGAGGTATTTCCGTGCTATGCGTGCAATCGATGTCCTCTTCAAACCCCAAAGCACCACAAACGATAAATAGGCAACTAGAAAATATTAAGAATAATTTGATGAGAATGGAAAAGAAGTAGGGAATTTTAGAGAGAATATGATTATGATGGCCAAATGATATGAGTAAAAATGGCTGCAATGTTATTATGATTTTAATCATAATTTTTGGTGGTTTAAAAGGATAATTAAGGGGTTTAATGGTCATTTTATGATGGAGGTTATGGGGGGTTAAAGAATGTGAAAAGACAAGAAAACAAATGAAGAAATATCTTCCTTCCTCCACCATATGGTCGGCTGACCCATTGCCCAAGCCCACACAAAATTTCGGCCCATTTCATCAATGATCCAAGTGACAAAAGGCCCATTACGCGATAAATCGATAAATTCCTAAATTGCGCCTAAACTTAAAAATAATTAATAACGAAAAATAATATAAACAAATTATATTATAAATATAAATATAATTCACATAATTTCGGCTCCCATTAATTATTAATTCAAAGAAAATAATAGTTTTAGGGAAAACTTTTGCGAACAACTAGGAGCAAAATTATGGGGTGTTACAGGGGACCCGACCCGAGCGGGTCGGGTCGGGTCATGGGTCGTTTATTGTTACCAACCGGGTACCCGGTACCCGAGAAATATTTTTAAAATTTTATTTTAGGCGGACTGCCATGCTGGGCCTGGCCCATTTACTCATTAAATCTCACGGCTCAAGCTGGGTCTTTCTGTTTGTCTCTCATTCTCACTCTCTTTCTCTCTCACGTCAACTTAGGGTTGGGGTTCTCTCATTTTCACTGTGTGTCTCTCTCTGCGAACCGGCTGTCATTCTCACTCAATCTCAGTCTCACACCTGCAGGAATTCATTTTCGTATTCATAAGTGTAATGTGTATTGCAATTATGGTGTGCTTTTCATAAGTTGCGAACAATAACAAGAAGAGGGAAGAAAAAGTAGCGGGTAAAAGTAAAACCAATTTTTTTCTGTAACAACGAAAATATAAACAAAATTGTTGCCACGAGGGGTTAAGAGGACGGAGATCTTCCTGTAAGCCTTTTCATGTTGTATACTTGTATTAGTTGAATTTTAGGAGCAGGAAACTCAAACATAGCTCTATATTGCGAGTTACGTCATGAACTTTTCTCGGGTACCCTATGACCCGACCGGTAAAACCGGGTACCCGGTTTTTCCGGGTCAGGACACGACCCAAATTTTTAACTACCCGCATATGCGGGTACCCGGTTATGAACACCCCTACCTCCTGGAAAGTTTCTTGGGGTGCGTATGAGTGAGGACAAAATACGCCGGAAGAACTTGTGTTGGTTATTGAGGATAGTTGTTGGTCGTGGATGCACATTGGTGATAATAGACTCGACTCCGTATGGGTCGGGTGTTACTAATAGTATCAGAGCAACCTTGCGACCGTGTGTCCTGACCGTGTGGATAATTAATCCAAGTTTTGTTGCCTAGTGGGGAGGATTCTAAGGCTATATCACTGGTTGTGGTCGAATATGTAATTAGTTTCCAGAGTGGAGCGACCCACAGGTCGTTGTGGCCGAATATGTGGAGCCCTCAGGCGCAACGAGGGCGTTGTTGTAACACCCCGACAATTCTCTCCTTCTAAAATGCCATTTTTATATAAAACTTAGAGAATTATCAAAGTATTATCGCCCGTGGGAAAACGTATCAGAATTTTACAGCGGAAAACATAATAAATAACTTTAGAAATAAAATTTAGTCAACCCAAAGAGTCAACTCCAAAAGTCAAACCAACAAAAGTCAAAGTCAACTAGGAAAGTATAAAGTCAAATAAAAGAAATAGTCAACACAAGCTCTCCAATTAATCCCGAACCCATGATGCATCATCTTCAAACCTGTAAATGACGATGCACTATTGATCTTTAGAGACTGCTCACCAAATGGGTTATCACAGGATCAATAAGGCATAGCCATGATCAACATACACGCACAAAGCACGTAATCAGCAAAGCTGAGTACTACATCATAAATAAATAAACAATCCTAACAGAATACTAATACATAATAAGCAGGAATAAATATTAATATAATAACATTGCAGACAACTTTTAATACTTAACTAAACTTCACAACTAATAAGTTAATTAATTAATATGGAATAGTCAATGGAACGAGTTGTCTAACCAAAACCAGTCTTCAATTTAGAAGACGAAATACGGGCGTGACTCCGTATTCCCCTGATCTACGATATCGAGGAACCTTTAAAATAAAAACAGGACACGGTGATCAATCTGGTCCCAAGAAAAGCCATGGGCTACCACCATGTACTCCAAGTCATACTTGTCCAACACTTCAGACGTGCACAAGTCTAAAGCTACTGCTATCCACGTTTCACTTTACATGATTAATAATTTATTCTCTTGTTATGACTCACCAATAGCACAAATAATATCATCATCAAACCATCACGAACTTCCATTTTTATCTAAGTATTAGATAAGGTGATCAACAACAACTTAACAATCCAAAATTAATTCCAATATTAAATCCGTAACCTTCCTTTATTTGTTGAACCAAGTCAATAACCAACCAACCTTTCATAGGTATAAAAATCAACTTACCAAATAAGGCCCTCGGTCCTCATAAAGTAATTAAATAATCCAAAGGGAACAACATGATTCAATCATGATCCAAACCAACATAAATATTAATCCCTCATGTGAATTAATAAAATAAAGTTCCCAAATCCCATATGCTTGCATCAATCTTCCATACAAACATAATATCAATATCATAACCAACATGCTTCACACAACGGCATAAACATGCAGATCCAATTTAATAGAAATCACATAAGAACTAAAAAAAGTTTCCTATACATGATACTACATAATTCCCATCCTTAGTACATGATACTAATCCAATCAACACATAGGTATGTACGTACCTTGTGTAGACAAATCGATAGGCCATTTTCACAACCTTAAAAGTCGCCTAAAGAGAATTCTCCGCCTAAAACAACCAATATAAATCCACAATCAATCCCTTATAAATTTACAGCAATAATAAAATACTTTAAACCCTTCTGTAAAGTGTTTAAAAACCTTTCCCGTCATTAAAACTTAATTAGTAAAACCTCCTAGTATAGTACATACTACACTAGTTGTTAAAACCCTTAAAACTCATGTTTAAATCATAAAAATTCCAACATCAACATCCTTTTTAAATTTCCAGCAACATATTATATTCTAAAACTCTTTTTAAACATACTTAAACATACTTAAAATCATTAAAATACTCAATTTCATAAACTATAATATAATACTATGATTTTCAAACTCATAAAACCCCAAAAATCCATGCTTTGATAACCAAAATTCCAATTCAAACATAATAAGTAAATCTGAATTTTAATTACTTCATTACATAAATTATATAATCTTAGATTCATAGTTAAATCATCAAACTATACTGGACAGCGAACAGCGAGGAGGAGAAGGCCGAAGAGGAAGAGAGAGAAAAAGAAAAAGAGAGAGAAATAGAAGAGGAGGGCCGAAAGTTTGGGAGAAGGAGGAGACAGAAAATAAGTGTGTGGGAATTTGGGGTTTTTTGGGGGTTTATATAGGCTCCCCTTTTGGGCTTAGGAAAAGGTGATTGGGATAAAGGTATTATTTAATGATTGATGAGTTGGATGATTGGGTTCCTCTTACCCAATTTAAAATCCCTTTCACAACCCAAAAGTGTTTTAAGCTTTTCAAATATATTTCAAAGTATGACTAGACAAAATGTTTGACTTCTTTAAATCATTAAAATAATTCCTTTGACTTTCAAATAGCCAACCTTTGAAGAAATAAATCGTTTAAATACTATAATATACTTAATTATATATAAATATACATTAAAATATATTTATAAAATTCATAAATTTACGGGGGATTACAGTCTACCCCTCTTAAAAGAGGTTTCGTCCCGAAACTTGACACAAAAACTCACACATTTTCAAAAGTTTTTAACTCAAATTCCATTTGAAAAATACTTGTGTCACTCATGTGCACACTTTTACCAGCTTTAAAATCACTTGTGTTACTCATGAACACATTTTCCATGCGCAGAGAATCTATTTATTTTGCACGAACATGTGCAAATCGCCAAAATAAGCATTAAAATTCATAAAATATCATAAAATAAGGTAAAAAGCGCGAAATTCTATCGCATTCTACCCCCCTTAAAGGAAACGAGTTACGCCCTCGTAACTCACCTCAAGGAATAACTCAAGATATTTTTTCTTCATTTCATCTTCGGCATCCCAAGTTGCTTCTTCAGACTCATGGTTAGACCAAAGTACTTTCACGATATTTACATTCTTATTGCGTGTACTACGCACCTTTTTATCAAGAATTCTCACAGGCCTTTCCTCATATGTGAGGCTACTATCGATTTGGATTCTTTCAGGCTTCAAAACATGACGCTCATCAGGGATATATCTCTTGAGTTGGAAAATATGAAACACATCGTGCATTTTCTCAAATTCCATTGGCAATGCCAACTTATAAGCTACCTTCCCGACTCTTTGCAAAATCTCATATGGGCCAACATATTTAGCACTCAATTTGCCCTTTTTCCCAAACCTCATCACTCCCTTAGTTGGTGATACTTTCAAAAACACTTTATCACCCACTGCGAATTCATCTTCTCTTCGCTTTAAATCTGCATAACTCTTTTGCCTATCTTGGGCAGCTTGGATTCTAGCCTGAATTAACTTGACATTCTTAACGGTCTCCTTAATAAATTATGTCCCCAATACTATATTCTCACTAAAGTCGTTCCAGCAAATGGGACTTCTACACTTCCTTCCATACAATGCCTCAAAAGGAGCCATCTTGATGCTCGCATGATAACTATTGTTATACGAAAACTCAATCAAGTCTAATTGGTCTTCCCAACTACCTTGGAAGTCAATGGCGCACGCTCTCAACATATCTTCCATAGTCTGGTTAGTCCTCTCAGTCTGACCGTCGGTTGCAGGGTGAAAAGCAGTGCTCATTTTTAATGTTGTCTCAAGATTCAACTGGGCCTTTTCCAAAATTTCAAGAGGAATCTCGAATCACGATCTGAAATAATATCTGTTGGAACTCCATGCAGTCGCACCACATGCTTGATGTACGTCTTCGCAAAGCTGCTTCTTCTTCCACGTCACTTTAATTGGAACGAACACGGCGGACTTCGTTAGACGGTCCACAATAACCCAAATCGTATCATTGTCGTTTCTCGTCTTTGGCAAAGCAATCACAAATTCCATTGAGATAGAATCCCACTTCCATCCAGGAACCTCTAAGGATTGAACCTTCCCCGTTGGTCTCTTATGATCTATCTTCACTTTCTAGCAAGTTAGACACTTAGATGCGAATTCAGCGACCTCACGCTTCATATTCGGCCACCAATAGATCTCCTTAAGATCCTTATACAACTTGACACCCCCAGGGTGCATAGAATATGGAGTATCATGCCCCTCATCCATAAGTCGTCTCTTAAGCTCATCACATTTTTGTGGTACACACCACCTTCCCTTGAACCTCAAGCTTCCATCATCTTGGATCTTAAAGTCGACTTCCTTACCTTGCTTCATCTTCTCCTTAATCTTATCTAGGTGCTCGTCTCCAACTTGACCCTCTCTGATCTCATCGAAAACTGACAACTCCAATGACAAAGCACTCAATCTTGCCTCGATCTCCTCAAGATTTAAAATTTCTAGGCTAAGCCTTTGCATATCTCGACACAATTCCTCAGGAACTACCAAGGCATTCATGCTATGACTCGACTTCCTACTCAAAGCATCAACAACTACATTCGCCTTCCCTTCATGATACTGGATGTCTAAATCATAATCCTTAATCAACTCTAACCATCTCCTCTGCCTCATATTGAGATCTTTCTGGGTGAAAATGTACTTCAAGCTCTTATGGTCGGTAAAGATCTTACAGGTTGCCCCATAAAAGTAATGTCTCCAAATCTTCAAGGTAAAGACGATCGCAGCTAACTCTAGATCATGGGTAAGGTAATTAGCCTCATATGGTTTCAACTGACGCGATACATACGCGATCACCTTCCCATTCTACTGCTGAACACATCCCAAACCATTCTTGGAAGCATCACTATACACCTCAAATCTCTCATTTCCATCAGGCAGGCTCAAAACGGGTGCAGAGGTTAAACGCTCCTTTAAAATCAAGAAAGCTTCCTCGCACTTCTCACTCCACTCGAATTTTGACTATTTCTTCATCAAATTGGTCATTGGCCTTGCTATCTTCGAGAAATCTCTCACAAATCTCCTATAATAGCCAGCTAAACCCAGAAAACTCCTGATATCTCACATTCTTTGGAGTAGGCCACTCACTAACAGCTTGAATCTTAGCAGGATCTACAGAGACTCCTTCTTTTGACACATAATGACCCAAAAATGCTACTTTCTCCAAACGAAACTCACACTTAGAGAACTTAGCATACAATTGATTCTTCCTAAGTGTCTCCCATATAATCCTCAAGTGCTCATCATGCTCTTCTTCACTCCTTGAATAAATTAGAATATCATCAATGAATACCACAACGAACTTATCTAAGAACTCATGGAATATCCTATTCATCAGATCCATAAATATGGCAGGAGCATTGGTCAATCCGAACGGCATCACAGTAAACTCATAATGACCATAACGCGTCCTAAACGCAGTCTTAGGTATATCCTTATCAGCTACCCTCAACTGGTGATACCCCGAACGCAAATTAATCTTTGAAAACATACTTGCTCCATTCAACTGGTCGAACATGTCATCTATCCTAGGCAAAGGATACTTGTTCTTGATGGTTACATTGTTCAACTCTCTATAGTCGATACACAATCTCATACTCCCATCTTTCTTCTTCACAAACAACACAGGAGCTCCCCAAGGCGACGCACTAGGCCTAATATAACCCTTATCCAACAACTCTTGCAACTGCGTCTTCAACTCACTCATCTCAGGAGGTGCCATTTCATAAGGTGCCTTAGATATAGGTGTTGTTCCAGAAACTAAATCTATGGTGAACTCAAAAGCTCTTGCAGGCGGCATACCCGAAATCTCACTCGGAAACACATCTATAAACTCATTCACAATTGGAACATCCTCGATTTTCAATCCAACCTCTTTACTCACATCTTGCACACTACAGAAAAATAGCTCACACCCCTTCTTCATCAACTTCTTCACTTGCATTGCATAATTAACTCCAAATTTCTTAGGCCTCCCAAAACGTCGATACGAAGTCAACTTCCCTAAAGGGCTTCTCAACACTACTTTCTGAGCTTCACAGTCGATTTTGGCCTTGTAGAAACCTAACCAATTCATCCCAAGAATAACATCTAGGTCTACCAAATTGAATTCTATCAAATCAGAAGGAAATACACAATCTCCTATCTTCAGAGGCAAATCTTTAAACAACTTGGTACACCTTATGATTTCTCCAGTAGGTATACTAATGGGCAAATCAATCACTTCAAAATCTACCAACCCCATACTCTTAATGACATACGACGAAATAAACGAATAAGTCGCCCCAAAATCAAACAACGGTTTAACGAGAACTGAGTTAATAGAAAAAGTACCAGAAACTACGTCGGCAGATCGTTCAGCTTCATTGCGACTCATCCCGAACAGTTTACCAGGAGCCTTAGTCTGGTTGTTGTTCTCATTAGCAGGCTTACTGTAGCTTCCTTGGTTGTTCTGTGACCCTACAGGCTTCGAACCTTGACTCCCTGACTGGTTGAACCCATACCTAACCTGGTTACCACTCCCATAACCATTTTGCTCTTTCTTTTGTTTGGTGAAGCACTCATACTCCCTATGGCCCTTCTTCTGGCAGTAGTTACAGGTTACTAGGTCCCCCTTACAGTCTCTACCAGGGTGGTTCTTCTGCACTTCTTACAATGGTAAACTCTTTCAGACTGGCCCTTATTGCTATAGCCCTTACCATTTCTCCCTTGGAAATTCCCATTCCCATTTATGTTCTTCTTAAAGTTGCCCTGATTTCCTCCAGCATTGAAATCCTTTCTCTTCTCACCCACTACAGCATTCTTTTTCGACTGCAGACCATAAATATGGGCGGCTCTTCCATACACCACATATAAGGATGCAAAAGTCTCACCACCTAACCCCCGTTGGATTTCCTCAGTCAAACCTTGCTCAAATCTTTGAGCCTTTAACACCTCAGTGGCTACTACCTCAAGTGCAAACCTCGATAGTGCTATGAACTTACTATGGTACTCAGAGATAGTCATACTCCCCATCCTAAGGTTTATGAACTCCTGAGCCTTCTGTTTCCTCATAAAAGCAGGGTAAAATTTTCCTCTTAACGCAGAAATAAAGGAATCCCAATTAAACCCATCAACAGCACTAAGTCTAGTCCCATTCTCTTTCGACCATAAGTCATCCTCATCTTTCAGATACAGTACAGCTTGACCTACTTTCATACCCTCAGGACAATTCACAGCCCCGAAAATCTTTTCAAATTCTCTAATCCAACCCTCTAAGAAGGTAGGGTCAGCTTGCCCCTTAAAGTATGGTGGCTAAACTTTGGCTAGTATTTCAAACATGTCCCCAGTAGAATCGGGACGCTCAGCTCTTTCTTGGGTCAGTTTCTCCGCCAATAGGCGAATAGCAGAAGCTAAATTGTTACCGTTGTTAGCCATTCTACCGCGCGACCTGAAATTAACGTAACTCTACTTTAGGTTTCGATACATAACTTACATGCCATTCTCTACGAAGGCAACATTTGATTTGACCATAAAGATCGCATCAACATACAATTTCTCATGAAGTTATAGTAATACCATAGAATACATCATCATCAATCACATAATCATTCATGAATAATATTCTCATCAAGAATAAACATGTGTGAGGATCAAATAAAAATTCAATCATAATAAATGAATAAAATATTCCCATTCACGTACCCAAAATAAATTCTTGCTCACTTGGATAACTAAATTTTCACTTTTTATTCCTTAAAAGATGTTAGTAACACTTTTCCAAACCATAATAGCTATACTTTTTCCTAAACAGAATAGAGGTACTAAAGAAATAAATTTAAACTATTGCTTGACTAATTATCCAACATTTATTCTTAAAGCGTAAATACATAGGTAAATAATCTAGGGAGAAACATCATCAGTCTTATCCTTTGATTCCTTGTACTTTTCTGGAGTGAAAACTTCATCTTCAAAATCTTCAGCGTCCTCAGTATTATAGTAGACATATCTTCTAACTCTCGTAGATCTTCGCATCTTCTTAAGTTGAGGATCGTCCTCTTCTGACTCAGAATCACTCTCGGGTCTCAAAACGGCATGGTAGATGTTCATCCTGGTCTGTCCCCTAGCACGGTCAAACTCCTGAATAACCTCATCATCGCTATCAGGCATGCCAACTCTCAACACATGATGCATAATGACCTCTAGGCTAGTGTAGCTATCACTGTTAGACTCATATCTTCCATCATCCTCATCATCACTCAACACAATCGGGTTGTAGTAGTTCCCTACTCTAGTAGCTTCTCTATCAGACATGACTATACATCCTATAACAGATAAATATAACTTCTATAAGCAATTGGTACTCTCACTTAGTGTATAATCCCAACAATAAACAATAAGTAAGAATAGCAATAATATAAGGCATAGGAATAACATAAAACAGTTAGCAGGGAAGAAGATATAATCATACTGAACTAAATATTTAATGCAGACTTATAATATTTCTATCCTATATGCCCATTCCTATACTACCCATCTCTCACAAAATAATGAAGTAAACAAAACAAATTAAAAGTATTAAAATAATGAATAAATAAATGATATATAATTTTTCGAATTTATAAGAGAAACTGAAAAAATAAAGAAATTAAACTAATGAAATTCGAAATTTTCGAACAAAATAAAAAAAAATCGGACCCTAAAAATTTTAATTCGAACCAAAATAAATAAAATATTCAAAATCTTGAAATCTTGAAACCTTGGAAAAATGTTTCGAAAAGTGATTTGAACACAACGAATAAGTAGGAGCTCGATTTCTATGAAATTCATTTTAAATAACTAGGCGCCTAAAAATTTAAGGTTGGCACGAAAGGCCAATAAAACCTAAAGCTCCAAGATACCACTTTGTAACACTCCGATAATTCTCTCTTTTATAAAATACCCTTTTTATATAAAAATTAGAGAATTATCAAAGTATTATCGCCCGTGTGAAAACGTATCGGCTTATTCAGAATTTTAAAGCGGAAAACATAATAAATAACTTTAGAAAAAAAACTTAGTCAACCCAAAGAGTCAACTCCAAAAGTCAAACCAACAAAAGTTAAAGTCAACTAGGAAAGTATAAAGTCAAAATAAAAGAAATAGTCAACACAAGCTCTCCAATTAATCCCGAACCCATGATGCATCATCTTCAAACCTGTAAATGACGATGCACTATTGATCCTTAGAGACTGCTCACCAAATGGGTCATCACAGGATCAATAAGGCATAGCCATGATCAACACACACACACAAAGCATGTAATCCGCAAAGCTGAGTACTACATCATAAATAAATAAACAATCTTAACAGAATACTAATACATAATAAGCAGAAATAAATATTAATATAATAACACTGCAGACTACTTTTACTGAACTAAACTTCACAACTAATAAATTAATTAATTTAGATGGAATAGTCAATGGAACGAGTTGTCTAACCAAAACCATTCTTCAATTTAGAAGACGAAATACGGGCGCGACTCCGTATTCCCCTGACCTACGATATCGAGGAACCTTTAAACTAAAAGTAGCACACGGTGATCAATCTGGTCCCAAGAAGAGCCATGGGCTACCACCATGTACTCCAACTCATACTTGTCCAACTCTTCAGACGTGCACAAGTCTAAAGTTACCGCTATCCATGTTTCACTTTACATGATTAATAATTTATTCACTTGTTATGACTCACCAATAGGACAAATAATTTCATCATCAAACAATCACGAACTCCCATTTTTATCTTAGATTAGATAAGGTGATCAACAACAACTTAACAATCCAAGATTAATTCCAATATTGAATCCGTAACCTTCCTTTATTTGTTGAACCAAGTCAATAACCAACCAACCTTTCATAGGTATAAAAATCAACTTACCAAATAAGGCCCTCTGTCCTCATAAAGTAATTAAATAATCCAAAGGGAACAACATGATTCACTCATGATCCAAACCAACATAAATATTAATCCCTCATGTAAATTAATAAAATAAAATTCCCAAATCCCATATGCTTGCATCAATCTTCCATACAAACATAATATCAATATCATAACCAACATGCTTCACACAACGGCATAAACATGCAAATCCAATTTAATAGAAATCACATAAGAACTAATAATAGTTCTCTATACATGATACTACATAATTCACATCCTTAGTACATGATACAAATCCAATCAACACATAGGTATGTACGTACCTTGTGTAGACAAATCGAGAGGCCACTTTCACAACCTTAAAAGTCGCCTAAAGAGAATTCTTCGCCTAAAACAACCAATATAAATCCACAATCAATCCCTTATAAATTTACAGCAATAATATATACTTTAAACCCTTCTTAAAAGTGTTTAAAATTCTTTCCCATCATTAAAACTTAATTAGTAAAACCTCCTAGTATAGTACTTACTACACTAGTTGTTAAAATCCTTAAAACTCATGTTTAAATCATAAAAATTCCAACATCAACATCCTTTATAAATTTCCAGCAACATATTATATTCTAAAACTCTTTTTAAACATACTTAAACATACTTAAAATCATAAAAATACTCAATTTCATAAACTATAATACTTCCTCCGTTTCTAAATAAGTGCAACATTTCCCAATTACTTAAATGTCATAATAAGTGCAACATAGCTCAAAATGAAAAGTTTTTTTCCATTTTATTTGCAGAATTACCATTACTTATTTCTCCTAACAACTTAATTAATCCACCCCTCTACCAACCTAAACAACATTAACCCACCCCTCTCTCTCCTCCCCTCAACCCAAACCTACCCCTTTCTCTCGGCCACCACCCATCTCTATCTCTCTCCTCAACTCAACCCACCCCCTCTCTCATCTCCGACACCACCACCACCACTACCAACCCGAGCACCACCACTACCAACACGAAACCACCACCACCACTATCAACCCGGAGCACCGGATGCGACCCAACACCACCACTACCAACTGGACACCACGCCACCGAGATGCGACCCAACACCACCACTACCACCTCGACACCACCATGCCACCGGATGCAACTCAACACCACCACTACCACCTCGACACCACCACACCACCAAATGCGACCCAACACCACCAGGCCCTTCTCTCTATTCCTCCTTCGTTTCCTCTAACTCCTCCTCCTCACATTCTCTCACCTCCTCCATCACTCCTTTCTTCATCTCCAATAGTTGTAGATCTAGGGTTTCGGCACCACCACGCACCAGATTTTTGAATAGTGGTAGGGTTAGTGTGTTGGTGTGATGGTTGTGATGCGAAGAGGCAAAAGATGTCGGCGGTGGTGTTGGTGAAACAAGGGTTAGGGTTTCGATTTTTGAAAGGTGGTGGGGTTGGTGGCATGATTTGTTGGTGCGATGGTGGTGGTGGGGAGAAACTATGGATGTCGGTGGAAATCGTGGAAAAATCTTCCAAGTTGGGGGAGGGCGGTTTTTCCGATGGTGGTGGCTGTTTTCGAGTTTTCCGGTAGTGATGGCGGTGGCAGGTGGTGGCGGTGTTGAGGTGGATGGCAGGTGGGAGGTGTTTGAGATATAAAGTCGTTAGTTAATTAGGGTAGATATTTTATTTAATTAAGTTGTCTAATCCCTTTGTAAGTGTGGTCCCCAACTTTCTCTCTCTAGATGTCTTGGTCTGTGTGCCACTTCTCTATGTTGCACTTATTTAAAAACGGAGGAAGTATAATACTATAATTTTCCAACTCATAAAACCCTAAAAATCCATGCTTTGATAACCAAATTTCCAATTCAAACATAATAAGTAAATCTGAATTTTAATTACTTCATTACATAAATTATATAATCTTAGATTCATAGTTAAATCATCAAACTATACATTTAAACATAATCATGTTAAAGCAAACCCATAAAAACACAAACTTTGCATTAAAATAAAACTTGAGGAAGAAATAACCAGCAAAGAAGAGGAGGAGAGAGACGCGCGGCATGCGGCGGCGGCGAGTTGCCGGCAGTCGGCCGTGGTCAGCGAACAACGAGGAGGAGAAGGCCGAAGAGGAAGAGAGGTGTAGACACATAATCGTGTCTCCCCATTTAAGGGTTTAATGATGAAATATACTACGGTCTTAGTTGGCATGACCCAATGGAGGACTAGTCCGAATAACCAGGTAATATGTGTTTTAAAATAATATTAAAAGCCCAATAAATCATTCATGATGATTAATTGTAAGTTCAACCCGTGAATTGTTTTTTAAGTCCATTTTAAAAGCCCAACTTAATATTTATTGTTTTAAGAAATATTTTCTTAATTTTTAATGTTTTAATAAATATTTTCATAAAAGCTTTTTATTATTATCTTTTACCCATAAATCAGATTTTTAATCCGGAAAATTCGATCTCCAGATTTTTAGGGATGAAAATGGCATCTTGAAAGCACGCGTAGAATAAAAAACGAATATTCTGGAATATGCGCCGGACGCGGCGGATGCGCTCAGCGCGCCACATGCGTCCAGCTCATTGGCCAAATCGCGTCAGGCGCGCCAATGAGCGCCTGACACATGGACTTGTGACTCACACAGAGTCCTGCGCCTGGCGCAAGTCCTGTGTAAGACGCAAGTTAAAGTTTTATCTTTTTGAAAACGCGTTTCTACGTGCAACGTTTTAATTGGACGGACCACGTCAGGCAGGCCAATTTGCGCCTGACGCGTGTCCTCACGCTTGCCACGTAGGCCTGCGCCTGGCGCAGGGCTTGCATGGACCGCACGTCTTGATTTGCCTATAAATACGGGCTGATTTCCCGAATCAGGGACGGCTTCGAATTATTATTTTTACGCACACATATACTCTCGAATACTCCGAAACATACTTCGAATACAAAACACTCAAACACTTTTAATTCTCCAAATCAATTGTTGTTCCTGATCCTACCATATTCCTGGTTCTAAGATTGCTTTGCCTGAAAGTCACTACGCTCTTCGATCTAAACCGCATAAGTATAATCCTGAGGGCCCTTGAATAATTATATTTATTTTATTGAAGTTACTAACCTTTTCTTGTCATGATGTAGATTCCTAATTAATAATCGCGTCCCTTTGTAAATTCTAACCTCTTTTCTTATATTTTCTGTATATAATATTCGTGGTATTATGATTGTCCTGCATACCTTTTTATCACCCACATGTTATTATGCTAAATAAGACCTAAAGAATTATTCTCATTAATTCAGATAATTTGGACATCCTGTTAGGAACCTTGTAAAATGATTGTATAATAACTGGTCATCAAATAATTAGTCTTTTTGTGTGTTTCCTGAACCCATCTAGATTAATTATTTTAGGGTGCTTTAAAATATTGTTTGATTGTTCTATTGCATAAAATATGTTGTGAATCGATATTTAGTAGAGGCCAGCAATGGGCAATATAGTTCCTGACTATATTGTACCCTCACCCCCGAACTCAACTTTTGTTTCCTGACCATCTATGGAGTCATGACGGGGAAATCTACATTGGATAAGTCCCTAAGATGTCCCTTCTGTTTCAATATCCAATTAGGTTTATGATTCATGCTTTAAAGAATTGTTGGCGACTTCAAAACATATTTTTAAAAAACCTTAACAATGGGGTAGTCAAATAAACGCGCTCACACCGCGTGTAGGCATTAAAGGAATGAAAAATCCACGCCTACAATTTGGCGACTCCACTGGGGAGAATTTAAAAAAAAAAAATTTGAAATGAGTGGGTGAAACTTGAAATATACGATTCATTCTTATTTTTATGCCTTTGAATAATATATTGTTTGCATGTGCATGGCTATTGTTCAGCCACCATAAGGACAATCTACCTTGCCTAATTAACACATGTTCTATGTGTGAGGTCACCCCTGGGGGGTTTGCGCTTTGTCCTTCCAAAAAGCTTCCTGAGCGATAGTGTTGGATCTTAGTCATAAGCAAACCTACCCAACTATGGCATTGTTCTCTTGTTCACGACTTGAGGCGGAGTGCGTCTTACACGTGGCCACCTCTTTAAGCAGGGGTACGAAGCGTGGGATCAATCTCTTAGTCATAGACCCTTTCAGCCTTAACCTAAACCTGACCAATAATTGAATGTAAAACTGGACTTTAGGTTGAGAACTTTTGCATCCATGTTACTTGACATTTATGTGTGATTGCAATTTTTGCCTGATCATATTTTATTAACATGTTGATATGTGTTGCGCCTAAAAATAATACAATTCGCGTCTAAAAATTGTCGTCGTTTTCGCCCGAACATTCGTCAAATTACCAATATGCATGCCGCAGAGCATTGCGCCAAACGCATTAAGTTGCGCCTGGCGCAACACTCCTGCGCCAGACGCAAAGCCCGTGAGCCGCGCACATCTGTTGCGTGACACGCAGTCTTTTCGTCCCATGCAAATTGGTCTTCTGACCACTGTTCGTGTAACACCCCAGAATTTCAAAGCGGAAAAGAAAGAAATAATAATAGTATTAATAGGACGATGGCGGAAACATCGTCTTCTGGGAATGTCACTACTACAAGAAATGCATTTAAATAACTAAGTGATAAAGCAACATAAGTAAATAGTATAAATAAATTAAATTAATTAGAGTAATAACTAAAAGAGAAAACTGACTCTCAAACTAATTAAAAGTCTAGGCCAAAAACAACTATCATTTCAATGCTCACAACTCAACCCGAACCCAAAACCAAAGAAGATTCCCATCAACATAACCTGCAAAATATATAACAACAATCCACAATCAGTGGGGAGTAACTAGCAGTTCCCCCAGAACAAAAGAAATCAAAGCATGATTCAGACATAGATTAATAAGAAAGGAAATAATAAAGTCAAGTCAACTACGATATGCATCCACTTCCATATAACTCACAAATAACGCAAGTGAATAATAAATAGCAAGTAAGTTGGATAAAAATAAATAAATCATCTCAAAAGTACTTTTATAAAAATAGAAGTATATTTAAAACAAGTTATTGAGTCAGAAACCGAACGCCAGTGAATCGCAATTCACTTCCTAAGGTTTGTCAGATCGCAATCTCCAGGTCAGTCTATGGGCTTACGTTCCCCACTGCCTGTGTCTAAGAATGGCCAAACTCCCGATGCAGGGTAGAACACGCAGATTTCCCTGACCTCTCGGACGACAACAATTAACCCAGGTGTACCCCTAGTTCGCAAACCAGGTGGTTGGCATGTTCTTCACCGGGGACTACATCTATCCCACCGGATATTCTTATCTCAAAAATAAAATCTTAAATATCATCAAAGTATCATTCATCTCAAAAACATTCGTCAAAAGGGATGTCACCCGGCCTTATACCCATAATTCATCAAAAACAACTCTTCATAATTCCTCAAAAATAATAACCAACAAACTTACAACAAATGTCTCCAACAATAAACACCTTGAACATCTCTAATCATCAACAATGATATTAAATTAGTTTTAACAGCACTGACAATTCAATCAAAAATGCATCACCAATTAACTCCAAGGCTTATTAAATAAATGAATAGTAACAATTAATCATTTTTCTCATAAATCAAACATAAACATAAGGATACCCAATAATACTTACTGCAACCTACTGAACATCAGCAACCAAGAACATAATAGATTACAAATTATTTCTGATTAACAAGCTCTTTAATAATTTAAAAGAGTATCCTCAATTTCACAACAAAAACCCAATAATAATTATTAAACTAATAAGTTCGAGCAGTAAAGTCACACAAAAAATATCATACGACCCTAATGGCTCTACTGACATGGTAATATTTTTATTTATAGTTTTTGGACTCTAAAAGTATTTTTAAACGTTAATTTACAGATTACTCAATAAAGCCAAAATTATAATTAAAAATAAAAATAAACGCCCAAAAATTACTAAAAATTTACCTAACATGCGTAAACTCACGGAAATACATAATCTACAAATAAATGAATTTTTAGGTTTCCAAATAATTTTCATGATTTATGTACTGACAGAAATGATAATGCAAAAAACAGATATATCAATTAAATAAACAGGTAAACAGTAGGCAAAAATTATTCTAAGGCATGGAATACATACTAAACATATAAAATGATTCACGAAAAATAATTTCAGCAATTTTAACATTCGTTCACTAATTATTTTGCAATTAATCCAAAAACGCACAAAATACCAAATGAATCGAATAAATACTAAAAATCAGACGAACATTATTTTTCTTTATACAATATTCACACAGCATGCATCAAGTATATTTATGTCAAATTTCGTCAATAATTTCATTCAAAAAGTATTTTAAATAATTCCTAGCGCAATAATCTAATACCGAATAATACCCTAATCCCTATTGTTCTAAGATAATTACTAGTTACCTGGAACGTCGGGAGGAGAGCGAGTCTAAAGAGATACGAAAAATATGTGCAATCCAAGTCCTCCACGAACGAAAATTGTAGCAATAAGTCACTAGGCGTTTTCTTCTTGAACGTTGAAAAATCTCATTTCGTACTGCTCTGTTCCGACCATGATTCCCGGTGATCAAAAACTCTTATTCTAAATCGCTCCGGTCAAAGTTAAGCACAAGATGTTGTAAACGTTCTTTCCAAATTTGAAGACGATCCAACGGTTAGATCTCCGGATACGGTTATTTTCGTGAAGGTGTGATAGGAAAAACCGGGTTGAACCTTTCTATTCTTTTCCTCTTCCTTTTCTCTCTTTCTTTTCTTGAAAACGATGAGGGTTAAATGAGAATGATGCTGAACTTCTTTTAATAAAAATCAGAATTTTATGGCAAGGAAAAAAATGAAGGGTTTAGGAGAAATGATTAGGGGGGTTATGGGGGTTACAAACTACCAAGAGTCATCAATTAAAAGAAATGAAATAAAAGAAGAGAAACTTCTTCCTTCTCCCTCCCCATAGCCGGCTGTCCAAGCCCAAGTACACCAAGATGATTTCGGCCCAAGTCATCAAAGGTCCACGCATCAAAAGTCCGTCACGCGATAAATCGATAAATTCCTAAATCGCGCCTAAACTTTGAAAATACTTAATAATGAAAATAATTCTAATAAATTATATTATAAATATAAATATAATGCACACATTAACACACCATATAATAAAATAATAATTCGGCTCCCAAATTATAAAGAATAAAAATCATTAATCTAGAGAAATTAATAAATTATTTATTTTTACGAATAAAAAAATATCATTTTAAAATAAACTAACACCAAAAATAAAGGGTGAAATTTACGGGGTGTTACAGTTCGCGTCACCAATTTGCGTCAATTAGTGCGTCCTAAACTTAGTACGTCATAAACTGTTGTTATAATTAGTGCGTCAGTCTTCGCGTCTTGACATTATACCAGATTTATCAAAACATCGTCTAAACTGTCACGAACACGAGGGTGGGCTCAGCACGCTAGACACATGAGGATGCGCCTGACGCTGTTGGCCTGCGCCAGACGCACACTCTGCGCCAGACGCAAAATTGTTGCGTGGCGTATTGTTGTGCATCTCTCGTTTTCCGTCACTTTAGGCAATGTGGTGATCAATTCCGTATAATACTTCGTGCATTTGAGTCATTGACTATTCAGAACATCTCGTATTTAACTTCACCTAAAAAAAAGAGAGTCTTTGTTTTCTTTTAGAGTTCTATTATCAGTAGGTCTCATCTAGGTGCACGGTCGTGTTTTTTTTTTTGGAGAAAGTGGGATATTCCTATCCTCCCAACAACTTACCCCATCTTTAAAAAACAAAATTTTTCATCTTTCTTTTTTTCTTTTATTTTTGCAAAACTGCATTTTGATTGGTGACAGACTCTTGCCAATTCATCATTATACATTTCCCTCCACAAAATAAATTCATATCCATAACGTCCAATATATCATTATCCATTTTCCTCCACAAAATAAATTCATCATTATCCATTTTCCTCCACAAAATAAATTCATATCCATAACGTCCAATATATCATTATCCATTTTCCTCCACAAAATAAATTCATCATTATCCATTTTCCTCCACAAAATAAATTCATATATCATTATCCATTTCCATCCACAAAATAGATTTCCTTCCATAAATATCCTCTCCTTTTGGCAGGAGTTTCGAACAAATTAAAATGATATTTTCGAAAATATTTTCATTCCTCACCCTATCCATTTTTGGAGTGTGTCCTAAGTCAATGTGTCCTTGTCAAACAGGGTAATTGAGAAAACAGTCTCGATAGCTCGTCCGCGTGCACGAAAGGCTAGATCTGTTCCACCGACTAAAAAACGGTCAACTGTTGAAGCAACCATGGGTGACGAAAAGGTTACTGAATTGACTAATATCATCGAACGAATGGCTGAGAACTTGGAGGAGGTCACTCTCCGTCTGCACCAAGTTGAAAGTGGTGAAAATGTTGTATTCGCCAAACAAATGGAAAATGCTGTTCAAAAAGTCACCAATAAGGAGTCCTACTTCGATTTGGATGAGAACAACAAATTCAAGGGAAAACTACCCGAAAAGTTTTCCACTAGTGACTTTCCTAAGTTCAAGCCTACTGACAATCCCAAGTATCACTTGAGGAACTTCAAGGCCACTATGATCATTAAGTCTGTGGACCCTGAACTTTATCCAACGGTATTCCCGATGTCGTTGGACCCTGCCTGTCAAAACTGGTTCTAATCCCCCAAACATGTTGAAACATGGGGTGATATCACTAGAGAGTTCATGAAGCAATATGAACATAACACTGTAATCCAAACCTCACTAAGGGAATTGGAAGTGTTGAAGCAAGATAACAATGAAGGCTTTACCACCTACCTTAACAGATGGAGGGAAATGTCTGCTTACATGGTCTCCAGACCTGCTGACAAGGACCTCGTCCACATCTTCGTTAACAACTTGTTACCCAAGTACAAAACTCATCTCAAATACTTGGGTATCGATAATTTCACCAAGTTATATGACATAGGTGTGCAAATCGAAGATGACTTGTTGAAAAATGCTCAAAATGACAATAATCGTTATAAGGGCAATAATAACAACAAGAAGAATGATTACGGATCCACTTCTAAAGGTGGAGAGGTGAACCTTCTTGAGGCACCCCAAAGATCCTTCCAGAGGAATATAAGGACATTCACTCCAATAGGCATGTCGTATGTCACCGCTTTCGATCGCCTTAACTCAAAAGGCGCTCTGTTTCCAATTGGACCGACTCCCGATCCGGAAGACAGTATGAAAAGAGCAGCTTGGGAAAAAGATTCTTACTGCAAATACCATAGAGGGAATGGTCACAAAACGAAGAACTGATATGCGCTAAAGCATGCTATTCAAGACATGATTGATGAAGGTAGACTTCCCATTCCTCCTGCAGGGAAGAAGCCTAACAACCAAGATAGGCCCTTAAACAAAGTTCTGGCTATCTCTGAGGATCAATACTGCTATGATCCATCTCTCTTGATTGCACCAATAGGGGATCATGTCCCCGCTATCATTATTGCTAGCACCTCACCAGATATCAATGGTATCTAGGATAGTGATGAAGAAGACGAGTATGTCACAGAAGAAAGTGACTATATACGAGGAACATGTATCTCTCCACCTTTAGGATTATATGACGATGATGAAGTCACTAGTCCTAAAACTAATCGCTTTACTTTTGCAATGGATTGGTACAAAAGTGATGAGGAAGCAGTACGAGTACTTACTCGAACTGGAAGGCTAACTCATCCTGTTCAAGATAACTTTCCCACATCGTCTGCATCTCCTGAAGGAGTTATTCCCAAAGAGAACTCTCTCATTCAACAGCTCATGAAAACAAAAGTTGATGTTAACATTTGGCAATTAATAGCTTCCTCTCATGGGCATCGCATGGCATTACTAAATGCCCTCACAAAAATGAATGTGTCATCTGATACTTCTCCTGAAGGAATGGTCAATTTCCTGACTGCTGATAAGCCAATCCAAGGAAATACTATTTCCTTTACTGATGATGACCTTCCTTTCGAAGGAAGTAAGCACAACAAGGCCCTACATCTTACTGTAGCATGCGTGGGCATGAATGTCCCAATGACATTAGTGGACAATGGATCTGCCATTAACGTATGTCCATTACGAACTGCGCGTCGCCTAGGTTTCAAAGATGAGGATTTCAGTCCCTCCCATCAAGGCATCCGAGTATACGACAATTCTCGTCGTCAATCCTTGGGAACTATAGCCCTAAATATCTCTGCAGGGGTTATAGAAAAGTGCACGATTTTCCAGGTCATTGATATTAAGGCCACATTCAACTTACATTTAGGACGACCATGGCTTCATGAGCTTGGTGCGGTCCCATTTTCCTTGCATCAAAAGGTTAAGATGATTGTGGATGGCATTCCCATAACTCTCGATGCCTCTACAATGAAAGTACAAGTAGTAGACAAACCTCTCATCCACATAGACCATGATGAGGAAGATGAAGATCTTCGAGGATTCGTTCCCGAAGAAGTAGCCCTCATTGAAGAGGATTTAGCACCATTTGACTTTGATTGCTTCTCTAATCTAGCAGTCAACTATATCATGCGCAAGAAGGGACACTTCCCAAGCATGTCACTGTGTAGAAAGAAGTCTAGAGCACCTCCTGTCACTGACTCTAAGTCAGTAGAAAATTTATTTGGCTTAGGATACAAGCCCACCAGGAAGGAGCTCAGAGAACGTATTGCACAACGCATGGCATACCGCAATACCAAGGACAAGGACAGTATCCCTTTTCCTCCCTATCAGCCCACTCTTAATGGGCAATTTTTGAGGGAAGGAGAAGATTATCCTTGCTATGAATTCCCTGAACCATTCTATCAGGCTCAGGAGGGAGTGATCTACCCTGGATTTGAAATATTTCTGGACTGTCACTTTCTGGAAGAAGGGATTCCTGATCCCCAAATTAAATAGTTCACTGAAGACTGTTTAGACTACAAGGCATTGGGGCTTCTATTCTGTCAAGAACGAGTTAAGTGCCCAAATAATACTGCTCATATCTAGGCTGTGCTACAAAATGAGGACTTTGACCCTGCTATGTTGATCACTCCTGCAAATGGCGTCATGCAAGGATGGAGGAAGACTATCAAGCTGACTACTCCAGACGGGAAGAAGATGATCTTCACCACCGAGGAAGGGCCAATGTTTGAAGAGTCCGAGTCATCTGAGTCTGAGTCTAAGTCTGTTGAGTCTAGTATCCCAGTTAGGACTATTTCTAAGCCTGTTAATTCTAGCGTTCAAGTAGAGTCTTTAGTTTCTGCTAAGTCATTATTCAACTCTATGATTTCCGATTTCAATAATATGAACTCATTTGCTTATGACTTGTGCAATATTTCTGCTTCTTCTTCTCCCTCTCCTTCTGATTGCAACAATGAATCTGAAAAAGAAATAATTAAAGCAATGGAAGAGCATGAAAATAAGACTCCAATCATCGAAGAAACAGAAAAAATTAATCTTTCTGATGATAATGAACCAAAGGAGGTAAGAATTGGATTAACTTCAAGCGAATACGAACGCACTCAATTAATCAAAACGTTAGTTGAATATATCGACGTATTCGCATGGTCCTACTAGGACATGCCATGCATTGATCGTGAAATTGCTCAGCATAACATTCCCCTAATTGAAGGGATGAAGCCTGTCAAACAAAAGTTGCGCAGAATGAAACCAGATGTAGCTCTCAAAATCAAAGAAGAAGTCATCAAACAACTTAATGCAGGATTTATAAAGGTCGCTAATTACCCTTACTGGATTGCTAACGTTGTGCCTGTGCCTAAAAAGGATGGTAGAGTTAGGATGTGTGTCGACTATAGAGACCTCAACAAAGCAAGTCCTAAAGACGGCTTCCCCTTACCCCACATAGATGTCCTAGTAGACAACACTGCCAACCATGCCCTTCTCTCTTTTATGGACGGGTATGCAGGGTATAATCAGGTAAAAATGGTCGAGGAACATATGGAAAAGACTACCTTCATCACACCGTGGGGAACCTTTTGCTATACAGTTATGCCTTTCGGGTTAAAAAACGTTGGGGCCACCTATCAAAGAACTGCGACTACCCTTCTCCATGACATGATGCATAAAGATGTAGAAGTTTACGTAGATGACATGATAGTTAAGTCCAAAGATAGAGAGGGACACCATACCGCCCTTGAGAAGTTCTTCATGAGACTTCGCAAATACAACATGAGACTTAATCCACAAAAATGCGCCTTCGGGGTCACTTCTGGGAAACTCCTAGGTTATGTCATCAGTTCTAGAGGGATTGAAGTTGACCCTACTAAAATAACGGCCATCATGACCATGCCTCCACCTAAGAATGAAAAACAAATAAGGGGGTTCTTAGGTAAAATCCAGTACATAAGTAGGTTCATCTCTAAACTGACCATGGTGTGTGAGCCCATCTTTAAAAAGTTTAAGAAAAGTGTCGCTACCGAATGGGATGAGGACTGCCAAAAAGCCTTTGACAAAATTAAAGAGTATCTATCCAACCCACCTGTCTTAGCACCTGCCTTGCCAGACATACCTTTAAGGCTTTACTTGACTATGACTAAGACCGCGTCTGGGGCCATGTTGGCACAAGAGGTTGATGGGAAAGAGTGCGCCATTTACTACCTTAGTAAGAAGCTCTTAGATTACGAATCCCATTACACTCCCTTAGAAAAGCTTTGCCTTGCACTAGTCTGGGCCACTAAGAAGCTTATGCATTATATGCTTACTCACACAATCCATATAGTGTCACGACTAGACCCTCTTAAGTTCTTGTTCGAAAAGCTAGCCCTTAATGGTAGACTCTCCTGCTGGGTAGTAATGTTGGCCGAATTTGACTTAAAGTTTATCCCTCATAAATCCATCAAAGGCAACGTTGTTTCCGACTTCTTAGCAGAGCTCCCTGTAGATGAATCTCGCGAAGAATATGAATTTCCTGATGAAGACCTTCTCATGACGGAAGATGAAAGTTAGGCACTATACTTCGATGGTGCTTCCAGCCAAAAGGGATGTGGCGTTGGGGTACTCCTGGTATCACCTGAAGGCGAACACACTCCTCTCTCTGTTAAACTCGACTTCGATGTTACTAATAATGCAGCCGAGTACGAAGCATGTATCATAGGGCTCCGGGCCGCAGTATCCCTCGACATCAAAAAACTAAGAGTATATGGTGATTCATCTTTGATCATCAATCAAATCTCTAAAAGATGGAAAGTTAGAAATGAAAGCCTCTTGCAATATCAAACTCATCTAGAACCATTGCTGAACAAATCCCTGAAATACAATACACATACCTTCCCCGAGAAGACAACCAATTTGCTGACGCTTTGGCCCGCTTAGCCTCTATAATTAGGATTCCTCGCACCATGCCAGAAATGCCCCTTATCATTGAGAGACGGCAAGAGTCTGCTTATGTTCATACCTTAGACACTGAGCCATATCCTATTCCTTTTGAACCCTGGTTTACTGACATTCTCAACTACTTAACCAAAACAGAATACCCACCTGGAGCTTCAACAAGAGCCCAGCGTGCCTTAAGGCTCTTGGCCTCCCAATAGGCCAATATGTCGAGTATAACGGGACACTGTACAAAAGAACACCACAAGGCGTGCACCTGCTCTGTATTGATAAACCTGATACCACAACGGTCATGGATCAAGTCCATAGTGGAATTTGTGGCACGCATGTGAACGGACGCATGTTAGCTCAAAAGATCATTCGCTTAGGCTATTACTGAACCACAATGGAGAAAGACTGTTACCTTTATGCCACTGTCCAAAATGCCAATTATGCGCTAACCTGCAATGTGTCCCACCCTCTTTGTTACATACCTTTACTTCACCTTGGCCATTCTCAACTTGGGGTATTGACATTATTGGTAAAATAACACCACCTGGTACTAGGGGCATGAATTCATCCTTGTGGCCATAGACTACTTCACTAAGTGGGTAGAAGCAGTGTCCTATGCTAAATTGACAGCCAAACATGTAGCTGCCTTCTTAGAAAAGACCATAATTTATCGCTATGGGGTTTTCCACGAGATCATAAGTGACCAAGGTACCCACTTTCAAGCCGAATGTGAACAAGTCCTTGAAAAATACAGCATCAAGCACCATCGCTCCTCCCCATATAGACCCCAGGCTAACGATGTTGTGGAAGCTGCTAACAAAAATATCAAGGTTATTATCCAGAAAATGACCGAAAATTATAAGGATTGGCCCGATAAGCTACACTTTGCCTTATGGGGATACCGCACTTCTATCCGAACATCTACCAGAGCTACACCTTATTCTCTTGTCTATGGCGTAGAAGCTGTCCAACCTATTGAACTAGAAATACCATCCCTACGCATTGTCCTAGAAAGTCAAATTCCGGAAGCTGACTGGGTCAAAGCTAGATTCGAAGAGCTCATCTTACTCGATGAACGAAGATTAGCTGCCTTGCATCATGTGCAATTTTATCAAAATCGTATTGCGAGATCTTTCAATAAGAAGGTCAAACCCCAAAATATTAAAGAGAGTGACTTAGTGCTCAAGGCATTAAGGAAAAATGTGTTAGATCCTCGAGGTAAATTCATACCTACTTGGGTCGGTCCATACATTATCAAGACAATCCTATCTGGAGGAGCAGCTCAACTTATTGACATGGATGGCACTGAATTTCATAATCTAACCAATATTGATCAACTCAAGAAATTTTATGTGTAAAACACAACCAATTCTTTGATTGGTAACAGTCATCCAATTTTTTAGCATGAACTACGTGCGGCCTGATTCCTACTTGGATACGTAGGCAACCTTGTACAAGGTTCGGCCCCTTCATTAATCAAAACATCCGGCAGTTCATACGAGTTTACAGCAACAAAAGTAAAAAAAAAATATTTTAAATTGTCTATTCACACCAGACGCAAATATGCTGCGCCTAACTCAGCGCAGTGCGCCAGACGCACCAGTTTGCATCTAGCGCACTACCCGGCTTTGCTGCTGGTTCGAACATTCTTCCGGCATTCGCTAAGATGCTTAATACGATAATATATTTTGCGACATGTTTAGGCTCACTTCGGTCTAAATAAAAATGAACTTTGTTTTTATTAAAATTGCTGAATGGAAAATAAAACATGAAACATAAGTTATGACTACACTATAAAATGACTATGTGGCATGCAAGCCTTATTGAAAGCAATAAATCAACATAAAAACAATAACTCTAAAGACATTGTTGCAATCAGTCCTTCTTTTTCTTCCCCTTCTCAACCTTTTCTCCCTTAGTAGAAGTTTCTCCCTTTTCTATATGTAGTTTTGGTCTAGGTGCCTTCCTCTTATCCCAATACACCATAAGTACCTTCCCTTTGCCAGTAGAGGTGTCTGTCTGTTGAGTCCCCCTTCTTGTGTCAGCCCTTTCCCTGATTACTACGCCCCCTAAGCGTAGTCTTCTCTTTGTCGGTGGCATCCGTGGCCCAAGTCGTTCCTATGCTCGTGCTACCTTTGGCCCTAAACGTTCCTTCACAGAGGAACTTTAAATAATAGGTTTCTGGCTGTTCTTCCCTACAAGTGAGTGTCCAATTGGTCTCTTGCCCCTGTTATCCAAAGTATCAAAAGTTTTCCCCACGGTTCGTGGAGTAAATTTCCGCTTCTTAGTCACTTCGGCGGACCTCCCTCATCTCTTTCCTCACAGTAGGGTCTCTAGTCAGCATCCATACGATATAACTCTTAGACACCTTCTCAGATTCTATTCGTTCCCGGGTATACCAAAGTGGGCGCTCTCCCCAATATCTCTCCCACTTCCTAATTCCATTCCAGGTCAGACCATATACTTTTGGAGCAATAGTGTCTTCAGTAGGGATCAGTTGGCGGTACCCATATTGTCTCAAAACCCTCGAAGGAAAATAAAAGGTCATGGTATACAGACTACACAACCTCACATAGGGAGAATCGTCAAGAATACCTACCATGGGCCCAATCCTCCACCATGGCACTACCCATCTGACACTCAACTCATCATCCCCAAAGAAAAGGGTCCAGTCTTTAAATGATTTCTTAGTGAAGATCTTCTTCCTGCCAATGAAACCCTTTTTATTATATCTCTCCATATTCTCGGGAGGATCAATCAACCTCAAATGTTCCATCAGTTAGATCTGCATCAACAAAAACATTAATATTATTATTGCTTCCTGATGAGTAATAATACATATACACTACTTTATTATTGCTCCTCAAAGAGTAATAATACATGCAAAACTTTTATTGCTTCACAACGAGTAATAATACGTACCATATTATACGCAATATTACTTCCTATCGAGAAGTATTACGTACGACATATGTTGCTTCACATCGAGTTGTCTAATAATCTGCGCCTGACGCACAAACCTTGCGCCAGACGCGCTCCATCGGCGCCAGACGCATACTTCGCGCCCGACGTAAATAAGCTGCGCCCAGCGCACAATCCTATTCAATGTTTTCTTTGTTTTTTTTTTGGGATGTAATATCATAATTCCATTATTCAATACAGTCGTCATAATCCGAAAAGTTAAAAAAAAATTATTTCTTTGGTTCATGACTGGAAAAATATATTTTTACCTGCAACAGTAGGGGGCTCCCTGAAAACTGCCCTTTCAGGTCCTTCTTCACAGCATCCAGGCTGGAGATCATCTCCCTTACACAGAGTGGCATCGATGTCCGTCCTACCTCCATTTGCTCTGCTACAGTAATTAGGGAAGCAAAACCAGCACCATTGTCCCCGTTCACAAACAGAAAACGACTAAGCAAGCAAAATACCAGCGCCCGCATACGATATGTCTGTCTAGCCCTTTCAGTAGGAGGACTATACATTGCAGCTAACCTAGTTAAATTAACCCTCCTCCCATACACGATTTCGGATATATTTTCTTCCTTTAAATCCATGAACCTTTCAAAGTCCTTAAAAAAATAATCCTCCAAACTAGGGACATAGGGTAATTTACTACAGGGCCATCCAATTATAGCACCAAATTCCTCAGGCAAAATCGTTAATTCATGGTTCCCAAAACAAAAACAATGATTGGTAACATCCCAAAAATTAACAGCTGCATAAAGAAAATTATAGTCCAACTGTACAAACCTCAGGGCTGCCAATTCATCCATATGCCGCCTTCCCAGCTCGTGTTTCTCAGCAATAGTCATTGACGACAACCACCCACTTAGAGTAGGTTCAAAAGCCATAGCAAACAGTCAAAAGTGGCAGAGAAGTATTATAGAGAAAAGTGCAGAGAGGAATAACACTCGTAATACTGAAATAACGTACATATTCTCCTATTTATAATGACTTCGCATCTCAACTCTAAACGTGTAACGCCCCGAAAAATAAATAACCTTAATCGTCAGCGGAAGTACAACTTAAGCCTGTGGGTTAGGGCCCACTTATAATATAATAGTCTAGAATGAAAATTCATCTATACATTTGCTCATCATAAAACAATAATTGTTCATCTATCATACAAAATATTCTAAACCTTATAGAATCATACATAGTCTCTTCAATACATCTCATGATAATAGCCATACTGTAACTGTTCCTTCATTACCTAAAACATAAAACAAAACGTCATGAGCCGAGGCTCAGTAACATACTACCCTAACATCGTAAAAGCATTTCAATTTATTTTAGTTGCAAACAGGGAGAAGAGAAATAGTAAAACCATTTCGTAAACATAACCATTAAATCATAATCATAAAACATTATCATCACTCTTTGTCATATATCTTTTACTTTGGTAACTTGGCGAGTACAACGGAAGGCAAAGCCACCGAGGACATAAGTCCCCCATCAGAAGGTGGCATATAATGCCATAAATCATAACAGAAGGCAAAAGCCACCGAGGATATTCATCCCCCATCAGAAGGTGGCATATAATGCCAATAGTAACAGAAGGCAGAGCCACCGAGGACATTGTCCCCCATCAGAAGGTGGCATATAATGCCATATTGCGGGTGCCACCGAGGACGTTGTCCCCCATCAAAAGGTAGCGTTGCCGCCAGAAGGTACGTGCACGACCCGACTCTTTATCTTAACTTTATCGTGTTTCATTTCTTTTACGAATCATAATCACATTACATAATTGTAACCGTAATCTTAAAACGTAATCGTAATTATAATCATATCAAAGTCGTCATACTTCATAGCATCAACTCATTCAATAAATATTGTTTACATAGACAAACTTTTCATATCCCGCACACCATATAAAATATAGCATTATAAACATTTCATAAAAGCATCATACGAAACATAGTTGGAAGGGAAGTGCGGGTGTTAGCAGTAGACGTTACCTGAATTCCTGCTTAATAACCTTGATAGCCGGGGGAGGCTTGTAATATCCTTTATCTTCCTTAATCTATTCAAGAATAATTTTATTAATGAACGTTTCGTTATTTAGCTTTTAAGCCTAAACATTAGCTAGCGGTTATTAACGTCATAACGTTTCTTATAACGTCGTAACGTTTCTTATAACGTCGTAAAGGTCTCATTAAAGGTCATTATTATCATAGTCGTGAATAACTTCTTAAGGTGACTCTAAAATAACTAATTAGGTGGAATAACTCCTTTAGTTATACTTTTAGAATTATCGAAAAATTATACTTACAATTACACATATTATAAGAGTTCATAGTTAATCATCCATTAATCGTCTATCATTGAACTAATTAAGTTTATTGCTATACTATAACCATTAACATTATTTTAATATTATTTAATCACTTAAAACTAACAAATTAGGCTATCTTGTTATTATAAGTAAACATAAGGATTAGTGGAGTAATCATAACTTAAACTCATAATATAAATAGCAAGCTTATTTGGATTTTAATTAGTTTTAAACAACTCAATTAGTTTAGTAATCATGAAATATAACCCAATAATAGTTTTTAGGAGTCAAGTTAAGTGGTTTAATTAAACTAACCAAATCAGTCCATAAAATAAGTGCAAACATCTTTTAGCCTAAAATTCAGATTAGTTTAATCATAACTTCCTTAGTTTAAGTCTTATTACAAGATTAGCCCAAACAACTAACTATATAGTTTACTCAATTAAACTAATTAACATAGTTTAGCTTAAGCAACTCATATTTAGGCCCAACCAATTTATGTAATCCATTTAAACTGAAAAGATTTAGCTAAGTAAATATGTTTTTAGGCCCAAACTAATGCTAACTATCAATGGGTAAATTGGCTTCAAATTACTTAATCCCCAAATTCTGAAATTCAAGAAGAATATAGACAAGAGGTCTTATTATACCTCTACTCAAGTGAGTAGGGAAGAACGCATGACAAGGGAGCTCGGAGCTCTCGCGACGAACGCCGGCGAGTGACGGGGCATCGGTGAAGCCGTGTAGCAACGAGGGAGGTGGCGCCACGACTCGGCGGTGGGCGGCGATAATCACAGCAGCCCAACAACGACAACACAAGCGGCAACACAGCATCGACAACAACAACAAAATAACAACTCCAGCACCACGGAGCAAGAAGAGGAAAGAATGAAGCTCCGGCGAGGTAGGAAGCGAGCGGCCCGGGCGGCGCAGGTGTCGCATGGCCGGCAGCGGCCGGTCTAGGTCGGCGGGTGGCGCACCGGTGATGCGGCGGTGGTCGGCGGCGACCAAAAAAAAAGAGAGGAGAAGGAGAGAGTGGTGTGGTGTGTTGCTTGGTGGACATGGCTATTTATAGCCATTGTCAAGCTTCTAGAAAGCTTTGAGGATAACAATGGATGGAAGAGAATTTTGATGAGAATTCTTCTCTTGGGTTTGATGGTGGCAGCACTTGATTGGTTGGAAGAGAAAAGAAATGCACTTGATTGGTTTGCCATGTAAGAGGAGGAAGGAAAGTTGAAGATGCCATGTAAGAGGAGGAAGAAAAGTTGAAGAAGGAAGGAGGAAGGAAATTGGTGGGAAAGTTCAAGTTTGATTTTTCCACTTCACTTACCTATTCTTCTTCTCTTTTGCTTCTACTATTATTATTATTATTATTATTATTATTATTATTATTATTAAACTAAAATATTTTCACTTTGGGTAATTCATATTAAAAGAGAAGTTATGCATATTGTGATTTTTAATTACTTACTTGTTAAGCTAATTATAATTCATAACTACTTAATAAAAATTACATTCTTCTCTTTTATTTATTTTAGAAAAATCATACCTTAATAGCTTATAATAGTTTTATTAGAACTTCATTGATAACATAATTAGTAAAACAACAACTAGTTGGCTAATTAAGCATGTTTAAATTTTCAGGATATTACATTCTCACCCCCTTAGAAAAAGTTTCGTCCTCGAAACTTAAATAACGCAGTCAAGTGCCGAGTAAAGCCTTTCACATTCACATATAAGTGCATAACATATATACATAGTAGTAAGTAGTACGCACACATAACTTTGCATAATTATAAGTCCTTCAAGCAAACAAATGCAGGTATCCTGATCATTATTAGTTAAAACCAACAACAGTCGTACGCACATCGAGTTTGTTAATCCACGTCCAACCATACTTTTTTTTTAAATAGCAGGAGAGGGATTAAAGAAGGCGTCATTAGCTTCAGTCTGTTGCATTACGTATGCTCTTCCCGCTTATGTGGACCCATATTATTAATTTCCTTCTCTCTAATTCTCATCATTCACATAATCTCGAATTCCATTATATATTTCGAATCCTCATGACTTCAAATATCCAAAAACATAATATCATACTTGGTCCACCAGTTTACTTAAAAAGCCTAAACCCAAATTCATTAAGCTAACTTGCCTTTAATACATCAATTTACTCCTCTCTCATAACCATTTGAAGAGTTTAATCGTGCTTTGCATATAGCTTATTCATTCTCCTTCTATATTATGATCGTCATTGAACATTTATGAGCATCACATTTTGAACCTGTCTCCAAAATGACAGGTATCATCCGATAAGGTATTCACGGAACCGTTAAATTCATTATTTCATTATTTATCCATCCTCAATTTCAGTCGTCACATTAAACCATTATCATCATCATAGCCCCAAAGTTAAAAACATTTACCTTCCCAATCAATCATAACGTATTCCTAATCAAGTTTCTTACATAATTAACTCAAGTGTTCAAGCTCTTAATTGCTCAAGATTCTATCAACCTACATAGTGGTTTATTCTTCATCACGACTTCGATTTCCTCAACATTTCCTCAAGATTCTATAAACATTCCCCTTTTTATGGGAATTCTATCACTTGAATTCATCTATTATACATTTCTAAATTATATCAATGACCATACCAATAAGATATTCATCTAATAAATTCTCAAAGCAGAAGGTTTCTTGCCTTAAGTCTTCCAAAGAAGCTAAGGTCAAGCACTTACTTCTCCAAATTCAGTTTTCTATTGACGACCATATGCTTACTTCCTAATCACACTCCATGTAGCTATTACATCTTCAAGTAGCACACTCATATTCCTTCAAGATATATATTTGTCTAACTTCTTCAATCAATGCTTTACATTACCTAAAAGCCATAATACCAACCATAACATCCAATATACATTATGACATACTTCAACTTTTCAAAAACTCAAATTTTTAAGACCGCCACTTTTAAACTCCTCAGGTAGGAATCTTAATTCCCTCAAAAAAAAATTTGAATCCCAAAATCATCATATAAAATGAAATTTAATCCAAGTTAATCATTAAGTCATCAAATAGTTGGATAATGTCCACCATACCATCAACCTCAGATATTCATAATTCCTTTTTATCATCCAAAGTATTATATTCCTTATCGTCATAAAATCTCTAAACACTCATTACCTTATTTCATTAACACCTTTTATGTCTTACCTCAAACATCAAATGTAACCACTTATGCCTCAAATGATCATTCACAAATCCTCGATCCATATTACTCAAATAGTCATCAGTATATCCTTGAGCCATTCAATCATCGAACATTTTACATAATTCATACAAAGTAAGAATCTCGTAATTTTCCCTTCAGCGTCTTATTTCTTAGATTTTACTAACCCAAAACTTAAGATTACCAATCACTATATATTATCCTTAAAGGATCATAAGGTTGAATTCTTATTTCTTAACTTGTAATGACCCAAATAATCCTCGACTTTCTCAACATCTAAATTCCCAAAGGATCATACCTAGGCGGTGCAAGGTCTAAGACTCCGCACTTCCGGCTAGGTTTCAGCTCTGATACCACTCTGTAACGCCCCGAAAAAATAAATAACCTTAATCGTCAGCGGAAGTACAACTTAAGCCTGTGGGTTAGGGCCCACTTATAATATAATAGTCTAGAATGAAAATTCATCTATACATTTGCTCATCATAAAACAATAATTGTTCATCTATCATACAAAATATTCTAAACCTTATAGAATCATACATAGTCTCTTCAATACATCTCATGATAATAGCCATACTGTAACTGTTCCTTCATTACCTAAAACATAAAACAAAACGTCATGAGCCGAGGCTCAGTAACATACTACCCTAACATCGTAAAAGCATTTCAATTTATTTTAGTTGCAAACAGGGAGAAGAGAAATAGTAAAACCATTTCGTAAACATAACCATTAAATCATAATCATAAAACATTATCATCACTCTTTGTCATATATCTTTTACTTTGGTAACTTGGCGAGTACAACGGAAGGCAAAGCCACCGAGGACATAAGTCCCCCATCAGAAGGTGGCATATAATGCCATAAATCATAACAGAAGGCAAAAGCCACCGAGGATATTCATCCCCCATCAGAAGGTGGCATATAATGCCAATAGTAACAGAAGGCAGAGCCACCGAGGACATTGTCCCCCATCAGAAGGTGGCATATAATGCCATATTGCGGGTGCCACCGAGGACGTTGTCCCCCATCAGAAGGTAGCGTTGCCGCCAGAAGGTACGTGCACGACCCGACTCTTTATCTTAACTTTATCGTGTTTCATTTCTTTTTACGAATCATAATCACATTACATAATTGTAACCGTAATCTTAAAACGTAATCGTAATTATAATCATATCAAAGTCGTCATACTTCATAGCATCAACTCATTCAATAAATATTGTTTACATAGACAAACTTTTCATATCCCGCACACCATATAAAATATAGCATTATAAACATTTCATAAAAGCATCATACGAAACATAGTTGGAAGGGAAGTGCGGGTGTTAGCGAAGAGACGTTACCCGAATTCCTCGCTTAATAACCTTGATAGCGGGGAGGCTTGTAATATCCTTTATCTTCCTTAATCTATTCAAGAATAATTTTATTAATGAACGTTTCGTTATTTAGCTTTTAAGCCTAAACATTAGCTAGCGGTTATTAACGTCATAACGTTTCTTATAACGTCGTAACGTTTCTTATAACGTCGTAAAGGTCTCATTAAAGGTCATTATTATCATAGTCGTGAATAACTTCTTAAGGTGACTCTAAAATAACTAATTAGGTGGAATAACTCCTTTAGTTATACTTTTAGAATTATCGAAACATTATACTTACAATTACACATATTATAAGAGTTCATAGTTAATCATCCATTAATCGTCTATCATTGAACTAATTAAGTTTATTGCTATACTATAACCATTAACATTATTTTAATATTATTTAATCACTTAAAACTAACAAATTAGGCTATCTTGTTATTATAAGTAAACATAAGGATTAGTGGAGTAATCATAACTTAAACTCATAATATATATAGCAAGCTTATTTGGATTTTAATTAGTTTTAAACAACTCAATTAGTTTAGTAATCATGAAATATAACCCAATAATAGTTTTTAGGAGTCAAGTTAAGTGGTTTAATTAAACTAACCAAATCAGTCCATAAAATAAGTGCAAACATCTTTTAGCCTAAAATTCAGATTAGTTTAATCATAACTTCCTTAGTTTAAGTCTTATTACAAGATTAGCCCAAACAACTAACTATATAGTTTACTCAATTAAACTAATTAACATAGTTTAGCTTAAGCAACTCATATTTAGGCCCAACCAATTTATGTAATCCATTTAAACTGAAAAGATTTAGCTAAGTAAATATGTTTTTAGGCCCAAACTAATGCTAACTATCAATGGGTAAATTGGCTTCAAATTACTTAATCCCCAAATTTCGAAATTCAAGAAGAATATAGACAAGAGGTCTTATTATACCTCTACTCAAGTGAGTAGGGAAGAACGCATGACAAGGGAGCTCGGAGCTCCGGCGACGAACGCCAGAGTGACGGGGCATCGGTGAAGCCGTGTAGCAACGCAGGAGGTGGCGCCACGACTCGACGGTGGTCAGGCGATAATCACAAAGCAGCCCAACAACGACAACACAGCAAAGCAACACAAAGATCGACAACAACAACAAAATAACAACTCCAAGCACCACGGAGCAAGAAGAGGAAAGAATGAAGCTCCGGCGAGGTAGGGCGAGCCGACTGGCAGGGCGCAGTGTCGCGCGAGCCGCAGCGGCCGGTCTTTGGTCGACGGCAGTGGCGCACCGGTGATGCGGTGGTGCGTCGGCGGCCAAAAAAACAGAGGAGAAGGAGAGAGTGGTGTGGTGTGTTGCTTGGTGGACATGGCTATTTATAGCCATTGTCAAGCTTCTAGAAAGCTTTGAGGATAACAATGGATGGAAGAGAATTTTGATGAGAATTCTTCTCTTGGGTTTGATGGTGGCAGCACTTGATTGGTTGGAAGAGAAAAGAAATGCACTTGATTGGTTTGCCATGTAAGAGGAGGAAGGAAAGTTGAAGATGCCATGTAAGAGGAGGAAGAAAAGTTGAAGAAGGAAGGAGGAAGGAAATTGGTGGGAAAGTTCAAGTTTGATTTTTCCACTTCACTTACCTATTCTTCTTCTCTTTTGCTTCTACTATTATTATTATTATTATTATTATTATTATTAAACTAAAATATTTTCACTTTGGGTAATTCATATTAAAAGAGAAGTTATGCATATTGTGATTTTTAATTACTTACTTGTTAAGCTAATTATAATTCATAACTACTTAATAAAAATTACATTCTTCTCTTTTATTTATTTTAGAAAAATCATACCTTAATAGCTTATAATAGTTTTATTAGAACTTCATTGATAACATAATTAGTAAAACAACAACTAGTTGGCTAATTAAGCATGTTTAAATTTTCAGGATATTACAAAACGGATTCAGATTTACCGTTCCAGACGGAAAATGTGTCACACGCAAAACCTGCGCCTAGCGCAGGAGAGCGCGCCATACGCAACTATAAACCTGCGCCCAGCGCAGGATCGCGCGCCAGACGCCAAGTTTGCGCCACGCGCCACAGACATGCACTCAGCGCACAGCTTCCGATTTACATATGTTGATTCGGATTATGATCTATCACACGATTTCGGGCCACTCCCCCTCCAATTCGGATGAAAATTACTATTTTTACTTACTTCCTACACTTTTGGTTCATTTTTTACACCCACCCGCCTAAACCCTTTTCGCTCTCCTTTTCTTTTCTTATTTTGGTTGGGAGAAGGTCGGCTACGCTCCATTCAAACTTGCTTTAAACTGAGTCAGTCGCATTGCATTCATACATTGCATTTTAGGATAGGAGTCATTACTAACAAAATCTCACCAACAAACATGAAAAAAGAAGCAACACCAATGATCATATAATGTTTGAACAAAACGCGCAATACATATCAACATACAAAATATACATCATAACAAAAGTGCAGGGCACATGTACACCAAAAACAAAGTAATGCAGAAATCTAAGATGAGGGCGGATCCTGCTCCCTCGAAGAGGAATCTTCCGGCTCCTCGACCCGGACCCCACTCGACTCGCCCATATGATAGCCTATCCCAGGCTGCATGAAAGGATGCATAGGCGGAGTCGGCCGCAGGGGAGACATCTGCTGCATCCCCAACATCTGATGTTGCATCTGCAACAACTGCATCTGCATCTGCTTCATCCGCATCTGCTCCATCCACATCGGAGAAGGCCTATGGCATGGATCGGGCCTATCACCCCCCCATAAAATCCATACTGCCAACACCGAACTGTCCGGCAAACGGACTCATTGGAGGCCTCCCAGATGTCGACTCTCGAGGAGTATGAGTCGAGAGCCTATACTGGGTCGATATCCTCACCTCGGGATGAGGCCCACTCTCATGAGGACGACGCTGCACAAAATGTCACAAGGCATTAGCAAAACAAGTGCAATAAAGAAAAAACAACCAAATCACAATATGTCGATCTACCTGGCTATGCACGTCGCTGCGGCGACAGGACATGCTCCTCTTCAGCTTGGCCATCCCATGCTTCAGTGAGTCAACCACTCGGAGAATCTGGACGACGGTCTCTCGATGAACCTGGAAATAAACAGTGCATAAGTCACTACAAGCAAGATAGATAAATGAAAGTGTCTGACTTTCAACACTTACCGAGCTCACATGGGCCGGCATAGCACGAACAACATGCTGCTCTGCCTCTGGGGCAACATCAATCATCTCCTCAATAGGCCCGGAATCTCCAGTATACCGAATTCTCAGATCCGGAACGAAAGAGATACGAGCCGCAGCAGCCTCCTGGCAAAAGAAAGCAATAACATTCAACACTTTGATCATGTCAAAACAAACAAAAACAAGCAAATTCAATACCTCGTTGAACTTGACAGGAGGAGCCAAGCGAGGCAAGAGGGCAGCCTGGTAATCGCGATCACGAAAAACAAAGTCATGATAGCTCACCCGAAGCGTCGCCCCTCCCTCGATAGCCTGAACAAGAGCAACCCTGTCCATCATAGTGACAGGTGGGTCATGAGGCACCAGTAATAGCCTCGTCCCGTCGTGCTGACATGTCACCCTCTCACCCAGATACCACACAGGGTATGATTCTCCGTAAAAAATGACCCTCTCACGGGTCAGAGTGCGAGCTCTATGAGCCCAATCAGGCATCTCCGGAAACGACGCCCAAGGATAAGAAGTAACCTGAAGAGCAAAGAAAGTTAACATTTGCTACATACACCAAAGGACAGGGTTGATTCACTACGATTACCTTATCGTCCTTGACTCGCCGGATAGCCTTCTGGACACTCTCCACAGCGTCGTATCGCGTCCTCCCGCACTCCGCCCAGGAAAGGCCGGCAGGAAATGTGGGATCACGAACCCTTTCCGGGGTCAATCCCGGAAAGTACTCATAAAACCAGATTTGTAACAATAAGATCACCTCAGTTCTAATCGAGATAGCGAGACAAAAGACAGGCGATATGTACAATCATACCTCCAGAAGTCTCCATGGACCAAAAAGAGAGACTGGCTCACCATCACTCAATTGTCTGATAGCAGTACGCATGCAATACAAAAGACTGCAATAGCCCAGCTCGGCCCAGTCATAGGTCGACACCTGAGACAACTCCCTCAAAGGCTGCAGGTATCGCGTCGAGACGTGCGATCCCCTATCAGTGCGCAACAGGCCGCAGACAGCCAACCACAGCAGAATGCGTACCTTCTACTCCTCAGTAGTTCCCAGAATGGTGAGTCCTTTAGCCACTTTAGACCGAGGAGCATAAGACGCATTTGGAGGAAGAATATCGGCAACCGGGCCGATCAAACCTCGGATCACCGCCGACTTGAACGGCAGCGAATCACTTATCGGCACTCGGGCGCGAGTAAAAGACAGGCCGAAAATCAAAGAGAAATCCAGCGGAGTAATGGTCAACTCCCCATGACGCGTGTGAAAGGAGTTGGTGGTATCCCGCCACCACTCCAACAAGCCTCGGACGACAATCTGGGAGGAGTGAACCTCTCCCATACTCTCATAAACATCGAGAAAAGGGGCTAGACCACTCTGCTCGATGAGGACAGCTCAATCTTGGACCTTTCGGACTTTCCTGAGCCATGCAAAGTCAAAAGTCCCAAAATGACGAGTAGTACCCTCGTCCTGCAAACGTAAGTACAATTAATAAAATACCTAAGCTTTAATATAAAATGAGGTCGACATAACACGGATACTTACGACGCCTGAGAGCGGGCGGTGCGAAATATGAAGCTCCGGATCAAAGTGCAACTGATCAGGAGTCCACCCCACAGCCTTCCACGCCCTCCTAGATCCTGAAGCTGCCCTACCATCGTCCTCCCCTCCTGAATCTTCCGACGACATGCTAATCGGATTGAACATCACAAATGAAACTAAGAATCAAAGAGTTCCCGACTCTAAATTACCAGATTTCATGAATCGGTAAATTCTAAAGCCGCTTCAAAGCGTCACCACTACATGAGATTCCCAGAATCCATTTCACACAACAAGATAGATATCATCGCCTAAAACATGATTTCTACCAACATAATCATCACACCTTCAAAGTTCCCTAAGCATGTTTCCAGGTTCCAGACTTAGAAGCTACGCTAATCCTGATTCTGAGATTCATAATCCAAGAGTCATCACGCATTCAAAGTTCCCTAAGCATGTTTCTAGGTTCCAGACTTAGAAACTACGGATCTATGAATTATCATCGCATGTCAAAATTCCCAAAACATATTTCTAAGTTCCGGATTTAGAAATTACATCAAGCAATATAATTCTAGATTAATGATCTAAAGAATTATTTAACAACGAACTCACATGAAACGAGTATCAAACTCGTGAAGAGCAATAAAACTGCCCGAAAATCCCGCCAACTCCCCGGAGCTCGCCGAAAACCACCGGAATTCACCGGAAACTCGCCGCAAAATATAGCCTGAGCTCGCCGGAAACGGCACACTTCACCTAACACGAAAATCGGCAGCCACAGTCACACTTTGCTCCACATGCAAATCACGAGAATCCAGAGTAAATCGCGAGAATCGAAAAAAATATGAAACAAAACCGAAAAAGCAAGGAGAGACATGAAAATGTACCTGAATTACCGGCAAACCGCCCGGAAATTCGCCGAAAAATGGCCCGGAAGGGGGTCAATGTTTTCGAAAATTTTCGCACCCCAAGCTCTTCGAAAATTTCTCAAAAACGCCCAAAAACACCGCAAAAGTAATCACTCCTCAAAGCTATATTTGAAGAAATACTCGAGAAACAAGGAGTTTGGAGCTCTGAAATTTCGAAAATGGAGTTTGGACTTAGGAGAGAGAGAGAAATGAAAGAAAACGGCGGAGAAAGAAAGAAATGGGAGAAAAGAAGGTCGCCCGTGTTTTTTTAGGTCGTTTTAAAGATTTGCGCCCAGCGCGCCACATGCGCCTGACGCGTCAGCAAGACGTACGTCTGACGCGCAATACTACGTCCAGCACAGGTCTGTGCGTCTGGCGCACAGTCCCATACAACGCGCTTGGGGGCTTCTTAGCCAGGTGGGAGCGGGAAAAACGACATACTGCTCAGCCCCGTGGAGTGGGATACAAATACTCTACATCATTTGTCTGGGAGCGGGACAAATGACATACTACTCAGCCCCGTAGAGTAGGATAAAAATACTCTACATCATTTGTCTGGGAGCGGGACAAACGGCATACTGCTCAGCCAGTGGAGTGGGATACAAATACTCTACACCATTTGTCTGGGAGCGGGACAAACGACGTAATGCTCAGCCCCGTGGAGTGAGATACAAATACTCTACACTACTTGTCTGGGAGCGGGACCACCAACAGCTCAGCTCCATGGAGCGGGATACAAATGCTCTACAACATCTATTTCATTTCCACCTATCATTTCATTTTTGCAAATTTACAATTACTTTGCAAATATGTTTCACACATGTCTGTTTCTGAAGCTTTTGCTTGTTTTGCAGATACCGGCGCAAAAGAGTGATTTTGGATTGCAGAGCATCTAGAATCATTCTCCGTCCCGACACGTATACTTTGACATTCGGTTTTACAAACCTCAGTCAAAGTGAGGGCTTCTGTAGACACATAATCGTGTCTCCCCATTTAAGGGTTCAATGATGAAATATACCGCGGTCTTAGTTGGCATGGCCCAATGGAGGACTAGTCCGAATAACGAGGCAATATGTGTTTTAAAATAGTATTAAAAGCCCAATTAATCATTCATGATGATTAATTGTAAGTTCAACCCGTGAATTGTTTTTTAAGTCCATTTTAAAAGCCCAACTTAATATTTATTGTTTTAATAAATATTTTCTTAATATTTATTGTTTTAATAAATATTTTCTTAAAAGCTTTTATTATTATCTTTTACCCATAAATCAGATTTTTAATCCGGAAAATTCGATCTCCGGATTTTTAGGGATGAAAATGGCATCTTGAAAGCACGCGTAGAATAAAAAACGAATATTCTGGAATATGCGCCGGACGCGGCGAATGCGCTCAGTGCGCCACGTGCGTCCAGCTCATTGGCCAAATCGCGTCAGGCGCGCCAATGAGCGCCTGACACATGGACTTGTGACTTACACAAAGTCCTGCACCTGGCGCAAGTCCTGTGTGAGACGCAAGTTAAAGTTTTATCTTTTTGAAAACGCGTTTCCACGTGCAACGTTTTAACTGGACGGACCACGTCAGGCAGGCCAATTTGCGCCTGACGCGTGTCCTCGCGCCTGCCACGTAGGCCTGCGCCTGGCGCAGGGCTTGCGTGGAGCGCACGTCATGATTTGCCTATAAATACGGGCTGATTTCCCGAATCAGAGACGGCTTCGAATGATTATTTTTACGCACACATATACTCTCGAATACTCCGAAACATACTTCGAATACAAAACACTCAAACAATTTTAATTTTCCAAATCAATTATTGTTCCTGATCCTACTATATTCCTGGTTCCAAGATTGCTTCGCCTGAAGGTCACTACGCTCTTCGATCTAAACCGCATAGGTATAATCCTGAGGGCCCTTGAATAATTATATTTATTTTATTGAAGTTACTAACCTTTTCTTGTCATGATGTAGATTCCTAATTAATAATCACGTCCCTTTGTAAATTCTAACCTCTTTTCTTATATTTTCTGTATATAATATTCATGGTATTATGATTGTCCTGCATGACTTTTTATCACCCACATGTTATTATGCTAAATAAGACCTAAAGAACTGTTCTCATTAATTCAGATAATTTGGACAACCTGTTAGGAACCTTGTAAAATGATTGTATAATAATTGGTCATCAATTAATTAGTCTTTTTGTGTGTTTCCTGAACCCATCTAGATTAATTATTTTAGGGTGCTTTAAAATATTGTTTGATTGTTCTATTGCATAAAATCTGTTGTGAATCGATATTTAGTAGAGGCCAGCAATGGGCAATATAGTTCCTGACTATATTGTACCCTCACCCCCGAACTCAATTTTTAGTTCCTGGCCATCTATGGAGTCACGACAGGGAAATCTACATTGGATAAGTCCCTAAGATGTCCCTTCCGTTTCAATATCCAATTAGGTTTATGATTCTTCCTTTAAAGAATTGTTAACGACTTCAAAACATATTTTTAATAAACCTTAATAATGGGGTAGTCAAATAAACGCGCTCACACCGCGTGTAGGCATTAAAGGAATGAAAAATCCATGCCTACAAGAGGGAAAAAGAAAAAGAGAGAGAAATAGAAGAGGAGGGCCGAAAGTTTGGGAGAAGGAGGAGAGAGAAAATAAGTGTGTGAGAATTTGGGGTTTTTTGGGGGTTTATATAGGTTCCCCTTTTGGGCTTAGGAAAAGGTGATTGGGCTAAAGGTATTATTTAATGATTGATGAGTTGGGTGGTTGGGTTCCTCATACCCAATTTAAAATCCTTTTTACAACCCAAAAGTATTTTAAGCTTTTCAAATATATTTCAAAGTATGACTAGACAAAATGTTTGACTTCTTTAAATCACTAAAATAATTCCTTTGACTTTCAAATAGCCAACCTTTGAAGAAATAAATCGTTTAAAGACTATAATATACTTAATTATATATAAATATACATTAAAATATATTTATAAAATTCACACATTTACGAGGGATTACAGTTGTTGTCCTCAAGTGGGGATGTATGTAATATCCCTCATGATTGCTTTAAAAGGATTTAACAGGCTTCTCATTCCAACAAGATGCATCTTTTTTTTAGGGAGCTCATATCCTTAACTACTCCACAGTTAAACGTGTTTGGTTGGGAGTAATCCAGGGATGGGTGACCTCCTAAGAAGTTTCTCAAATAAAAAGTGGGACCCATGTGATAGGAGAGAGATAGAGAGAAGATATTAACAAATAAGGAAATGCTGCAATGAATATGAAGCTTCCAAATAAGGAAAACGTTGCAATTAAAAAAGAATGGAGGAAGTGTTACACTTTGATAGGGATGGCAGTGGGTATAAGACCGGACTCAGACCCTGTTGAACCCGCCTCATTTAAGGGTCTTGGTCCAAATTTTTCAGACCCAATGGATTTTGGTCAGGTCTAAATGTTGTAGGGTTGGGTCTAGGTACTGGTCCAATAATGCTGGCCCCAGGCCCGCCCTAAATCCGTCCCATGCATCTATTTATAATTTTTTATAAAAAATAAAATGTCAATTAATCTACTCACAATCATATATCTATATTCTCTAAAAAATAAAATTAATGACGAAATGGAGGAGAATAGCAAATGATTTTTTTTGATACGTTATATACTCAAGTATATGATACTTACATCGGCATCTTTGATATTTATGTATTTTCAATAGTCTTACTAAACTTTTAAATTGAAATATGTTTAAATAGTATTTTCTTGAGTTATAAATTTATTACTACATTATTTATTAAGTATTAATAGTCGATTTTAGCGCTAACTTCGTGTTATATGTAAAAAAGTTTGGCGAAAAAATGTATATATTAACGGATATTGAGAATAAAAAATCTTAAGGACCCATATCGGACCCATTGGACCCAGCGGGTTTGGGTGGGTCTAGGGTAAGTCTGGGTCCACCTCGAAAAAATCGGGTCAGGACCTGGTTCTTGCTTGACCCGCTCCAGATCCGACCTATTGCCATCCCTACACTTTGATTATTACACATTCTAATGTACGGCTTTGATTATGATTTGTTTCTTCAAATTATAGATTAGTAAACTCATTACATGTTGATATTGAAAATACATTATTGAGAACTTGAGATGAATACAACAATATCTTAAGAAAAACACTATTTAATATGTTTATTTATTTTCTTTGTTATTGTGTTGTTGCACTATTAAGATGTTTTGTGAATCATTTTTGTAATTATTATTTTAGGTAAATAAATATAATTACATATTTAATTTAATTAATATATGCGTTCACACGCATCGCGTGCATATAAAATTGGTATTTATTTTATGAAGAGCACCCGTGGCCGTGGCCGTGGCCGTTGTTTAGTGGCTCGTACTTCCTCCTACAAAAATCCCTAAACCCTAAAATAACTCCCAGTCTGCCGAAAACCCTAAACCCTAATTCATCTTCTAACCCCCACATACCCCTTCCTTCTCACTTCACTTGCCTTCTATTTCTTCTTCAGTAGAGGCGGAGGAGAGAGAAAGAGAAAGAGAAAGAGAAAGTGGAGAGAAACGATGAAGACGTATTTGCTATGTGAATCAGCATCTGGGTATGGGTTGTTTTTCGCAGAGGGGTTGGATGAAATTGGGCAGAACATAGAAGCAGTTCGAAACTCTGTAACTGACATCAATCGTTTTGGTCAAGTAGTAAAGTTAACCGCTTTTCAGCCATTTGACTCTGCCCTTGATGCTCTTAATCAAGCCAGTGCTATTTCTGAAGGTGGGTTTTTTTTTTTGTTTTTCCTTAATTTGTTTTGGTTATTTCACAGCTGCTTTTTACAGTTTTTAGTTTGCTTGCGTGTTTGATTTTGTTCTTGCATTTGAGGTTTTAAATATGGGTTTTCATGTTTCTGTTTTTTTTATTGTTGTATTTATGAGTTTTGGGGATTTTATCTGTTTGTGACTTGTTTTCATAGCATTTGTGAGATGGTTTGTGTTTATAGTCATTATTTATAGAATGCTCGAAATTATACTGGTAAATGCTGTGATATTTTGACCAACTGGGTTGAAATTTTCTATGTTGTCGTTTGGAAATGTTATTAGCAAATGTGATTGTACAAAAAGGCTGAATCTTCAGCTTATTGTTCATGCACGATTATAAGAATTAGCCCTCAGTTTTGTTGTTTGATGTGGTTGTGTCTGCCAGGATACTATAAGCCCTGTCAGGGTGAGGGGTGATTGACCTCGTTTGCGAGGCAATTGTGTTGTTGATTTTGATTGTCAGGAATTGAAGATGATGTATATAATAGACTGCTCTTTTAAATAGGTCTCATGACTGATGAATTGAGAAGTTTCTTGGAGCTTAGTTTCCAAAACTCAAAGGCCAAGGAATTCATTCTTGGAGTAGCAGACTCTAAACTTGGAGCAAGTATTTCTGAAGAGACTAAAATTCAATGCAGAAGTAATGAGTTTGATATGGAGCTTTTGCGTGGTGTGCGTTTGCACTTTGAAAGGTTCATCAAGTATCTTAAGGTGGTTTTTTTTCTGATTGTTTTATGATAATTTGAGGCTGTCTTGAAATTTTCTGATAAGCTTTTCTTGTAATTTTTGTTGGTTATGGACAAATCATCTTATGCATGTTTTGGCACTTCCCAATTTTTGTAGCCTGGAGATTTAGAGAAAGCTCAGTTGGGTTTGGCACACAGCTACAGCAGGGCTAAGGTCAAGTTCAACGTTAACCGAGTTGACAACATGGTCATACAAGCAATCTTCCTCCTTGACACTCTCGACAAAGATGTAAACTCGTTTTCTATGCGAGTCAGGTTAGCCACATGCTTTGCTTGTGGATTCTATGTTGGGCACTTCTACCACTTTTATGATGTGTTGGGAAGTAAGGAGTGGCTATTACTCAATTCTTTCAGCGCGTTTTTGAAAACACTATTTTCTCCTTTAATGCAGGGAATGGTATTCATGGCATTTCCCTGAATTGGTCAAGATAATCAATGACAACTATTTATATGCGAAAGTGGCAAAATATATTGACAACAAGTCAGAGTTGTCTGAGGAGAAGCTTCCTGCCCTGACTGAAGTTGTTGGTGATGAGGATAAAGCAAAGGAAATTGTTGAAGCTGCCAAAGCATCTATGGGTAAATTTTATCATTGTTTGTTGAGTACTTCACCTAATGCTTATAAGAATGATGTGTCAAATGTTTAACATATTTACTCTGACTTTCCTGCAGGGCAAGATTTGTCTCCCGTCGACTTGATTAATGTCAAGATGTTTGCTCAAAGAGTAATGGATCTTGCTGAGTATAGGAAGAAGCTTTACGATTACTTGGTGACAAAAATGAATGACATTGCACCAAACTTGACCTCTTTGATTGGTGAGATGGTTGGAGCTAGATTGATCTCCCATGCTGGCAGTCTTACAAATCTGGCAAAGTGCCCTTCTTCCACACTCCAGATTCTTGGTGCTGAAAAAGCACTCTTTAGGTATGTTTAGATGCTGGATTTTGTGACTATTGGGATCTTTGCATCTTTTCAGTAAAGCTAATAGCTTCGTGCTATTTACTCACTATTATAGTCAAAGATTTATCTCGGGAATCCTATGAGATCTGTGTGACAGCTGGTGGGACTATGATATTGTTTGTCTTGAAAGCAAATTATTTGCAGTGGAAATGTCAAGTCTAATTGGCCACTTTTTTATTAGGGCCCTGAAAACAAAAGGAAACACACCAAAGTATGGTTTAATATTCCATTCGTCTTTCATTGGCCGGGCATCTTCACGGAACAAGGGTCGGATGGCACGTTACCTTGCAAACAAGTGCTCCATTGCCTCTCGTATTGATTGTTTCACAGGTTTGTTCTGGTTGCATTTTATGACCTCCTCACTTGCAGGTTGTTCTGGTTGCAATTTATCACATTGTAAATGGATCCTTGAATTTGATTCATAATATGATTGTGTAATTTGTGTTCATACAGAGAAGAGTTCTACTGTTTTTGGTGAAAAGCTACGCGAACAAGTAGAGGAGCGACTTGACTTCTATGACAAGGGAGTTGCACCTCGCAAGAATATTGATGTCATGAAAGCAGCAATTGAAGTTTCCCAGAAGGATGGTGAGTTCTTAGTTTATTGTTCACCCCAGCTGTTGACAACTTGATTCACTCTAAACTATGATCTTTCTGTTCAAGCAACTTACCCTTTTGGGTGGATATGTAACTTTTGCAGATGATGATATGGACATGGATCAGCCAGATTCTGCAGTGAAAAAGAGTAAGAAAAAGATAGAGAAGAAAAAAGATGAAGACATGGAAGATCATGGAGATGCCAAGTCTGAGAAGAAAAAGAAGAAAGAGAAGCGCCGATTAGAACAAGAACAAGCTGCTGCAGAAGAAAATGGGGCGAAGGAAGATGGAACTGTCAAGAAGAAGAAGAAAAAGAGCAAAGATGATAGCGAGGATGTATCAGCCGTTAGCGAGGGCAAGAAGAAGAAGAAATCAAAATGAAAAATAGGATTATGATCCATGTTCCATGATGGCCTGTGTTTTTGCCAGATTTTGATCTGCTGCATCATTTTATTGGTTGAAGCTCCATGCGATCGCTTATAGCTATGGTTGATCGATTTTGGGATGTAGTCATCCTTTGTTCGTTTTAATTGTATGTTAGGAACTGAGGAGATGTTTATGATTGACAAGAAGTTACGATAATGGATGAATATGTTTATGTGATTTCAGAAGATGCTTGAATATAATGTTTTTGCCATAATATCATAGCACGTTGGTCATTTAAAGCATTCCAATGCGTCAATGACCATTTTCTTTTCTACTGATTTTGTTAAAAAGCATACTCTTTTTTAACTTCTCTTTGTTAATTAAATTTGTTAGTGGCTCCAGTCCAGGCCAACTGAGATCTTCCGTTCTGCGTTCATGGGATCAGCTCAAACAAAGAAAAGTTAAGTCTGGTCTGAATTCAGGCACGGCGCACAAACACAGGAGGAAAGTTGTATCCATCTCGGAGTAGATTTGAAAGACTACGCAAAGGTTTTGTTTCAACAACAATTTATATAGATTTTGGAATTTCTTGGAATAATCTAATGCATGTTAGATTTTTTTTTGAAAGAATGCATGTTAGATGATTCTCAACAAGAATCTTACTTTGTGGCCTCTGTGCTTTTGTCTCTTTCTTTTTACTAATGACAGGAATATTTCTTTCGATTTTCACATACTCCAGTTACCACTTGCCAATATACATTTCAACTGGAAATATTTAAATGGGTTTGTATTTTTCTAAAGAATAGCATGTCATGACTCGTTTCCTAGTCTACAGAATAGAGTATAAATTATCATGTTTCCCATTGGGATGCATCGTGCTCCCTTCACACAATAATTTTTTGTAAAGAGGCTTAATTATGCGTAGCTATTTTTCCTAGGATGTGCACAGATCAGAATTCCAATCCAAATTACAACTAGAAATTGACAAATTTTGAAATTTCCTGAAATTTTCAAATCACTGCATCCACCATCCAATTTTTTTGCCATTTCCATAAATGAAAAGAGATTTGTCTAATGTATGTCTACAGGGCCACAGGCACACACTCAAAACAATTAGATTATATAATAATGACCTAGGGCCTATTTTGGAAGTACATACAAACTAACATAATAAGGTTCTAGTTTCTTACCTCCTTTTTTTAAAAAAATGAAACATATGGAGCGCAAAGATTTAATAAACATCACTTTCAAAAGCGAAAAAAATAAAAAAAAAAAAAAAAACTAGTTTCATATAAAAGATCTTTTACTTATTTTGAATTTAGAAAGTAAACATTTATGCTTCACTTATTAAAAAGAGTATAGTATAAAAGACACTGTAAAGAAACATTAGCCCCAAAAATCCCTCAGTAGGATGTTTCCTATACACAACCTAAATCAAAAAAAATTACAAGCATGCCGCCTTATAAAGCGATAGGCATTAATGAAAATTTTGGTCCTAAACTCGTCCAATAATATGTGAACTTTATTGATAATGATGTTTGCAAAGTCATTTAAGGTTTCTTTTACAATGAAATTCTTCTATGATAATTCACCATATTGTAGACACCTAAAAATGTCTTCGTCCACAATTCAACTAGCAACCAATGATGAATATTATGTGCTTTATTCTAAAAGACTCATTTGAGTATCACAATCTAATTTAGTGGGCTCATTCGATGCACCAGCTATCTTAATAAATTTCCTAGAGCCCAAAAGGAGGGTAGCTCTATGAGTAGTAATTGCTCTAAAGATCATGCAAAGTCAGATTTTTCTATGCAAAATTGGCTAAAGATCTTTCGATATATGCTTTCCTCCTTCTCAAACGCCCAGGATTTCCATTGGCATGTTGTTGGAATCTTGCACTTGACATAGGAGGCTTGCATTAAACACAAGCGATCTACCCTAAAGGTAGGCATTGTGCATTCCACGCGAAATTACAACCCAAAATTGTTTTGCAATTGCTGAGTAATTCCTTTGACGCTAGCTTCATTGTTTTAACTGGTTGTGCTATGTTACGATTGGTGCAATTCGTGCTCATTTTTCCTTTTTCTATATACTTCTTTTGTTTCTTAATAAGTGCAACAGAAAGAAGTGGCACACAGACCAAGGCACGTAGAGAGAGAAAGTTGGGGACCACACATAAAAGAGAGATTAGGCAACTTAATGAAATGAAACACCTACACTAATTACCCAACAACTTCATATCCCCAACACCTTCCACCTGCCATCCACCACAACAGCGCCAACATCGACCACCGCCACCACCATCGAAAAACCTCTTTCCCCCTCCCCCCCACCCCTGCCCACCGGAAAACTCCCCTCCTCCACCACTGACCAAAAGAAACCACCCCCTTTCCCCTCCCCCCCCCCCCACCCCCGAAACCAACACCCTCCCCTTCCCCTTCCCCAGCCCAACCATCATTTTGGCCAACCACCAACAACAATCACCACCAACCACCATTTCCACCGCAGAAATGCATTAACCATCACCACCACCGACATCTTCTGTCTCTCCCCACCGCCACCAATGCAGAAACACACCAACCACCACCGTTCAAAAATCACGACCTTGGAAACCCTAACCCTAACCTTCAAAATTGCCACCTTCGAAACCCTAATCCTAACCTTCAAAATCGACTCGGCGAGTTTGGTGGAGGTGGTGCACAACGGTGAAGGTGGTGGCAAAGACGAAGAAAAAGGAAAGAGATGTTGGTGGTGAGTTTCGGGGATGGTGGAGGGTGAAGGTGAGTGGAGGGTTGGCGATGATTACAAATGTGAGGGGGAAGGTGGTGGCGTGGCGATATCGCGCCGGTGGTGTCATGGTCGTGTCCGATTGGTGGTGCTGGTGGTGGTGTCGGGTTGGTGGGTTGAGTTGAGGAAAGGGGGGTTGGATGGGTTGAGCTGAGGGAGGGGGGGGTGGGGGGTTGGTCGGTTGAGCTAAGGAGATAGAGGGGTGGGTAGGTTGAGAGATAAGTGGTTCAGATGAGATAGGGGGGTTGAGTTGGTTGATCAATTAATGTTGTTTAGGTTGGTGCATGATAAATTAATACATTGTTAGGGGAATTAAGTAATGGCATTTCTGTAAATAAAAGGAAAGAAAAAACTTTCCATTTTGAGCTATGTTGCACTTATTATGACATTTCTTAAAATGAAAAATGTTGCATTTAAAAAGAAAAAGAAGTTAGTATATGTTTTCATTTTTCCAACCAAATAAAGCACGAATTACTAATAATATTCAACATTAATCACATATATACTCCATCAAACTTCAAACTCTCTACAATTTTCATACAACCTTCAACCTCAAATACATTCAACCAAATAAGTCGAGATGATCTTTTTTTTTCATGGTAACAAAAATGGTTGGGAAAAGATTGAGGGATGATATTTTTGTAGAGAGAGAAATTTAGAGAGGGAGTGGCATGATCTTTTATTTCAATCATAAAAAATGGTGCTCTAAAATTCCAGATCAATCTTTCAATCATCCTTCTTCAAGTGACACATAAAAAAACCCCTTAAGCTTTAGAGAAATTTCTTGAGGTATTTCTTAGGTTTTGCATGATTCTCAAGATACCTCATTTTGGAAATTACTCATAAGGTTTGACACATTACTCAAAATACTATAGACGAAAATTCAAGTACATTAATTTCCTGAGGTACCCTTGAAACTTAATCTTTGAACTTCGTTCAGAATGCAATAAGAGTATTTTGAGAATTATGCCATTTTCAAGGAAATCCCAGGAAGTTTCCTTAAGCTTAAAGGTAAACCCAAAGGGGCAATTTCAATCTATTGTATATTCCATATCTAAATTTTTTTATTATTATAATTACGATTATTAGTTGTATAAGTTCATGATCTAGATCCTTAGTTCAATTTGTGTATGTACATAGTTTTTATATATTATATTCTATTACTTTTTACCTTATCTAATTCTGATTTAGATTTGCAATATGTACTTCACGCCTAGCAAGATAATGATGGAAAACTTCTTGGTTTCCTGTTAATTCAATTGTAATAAAAGTGGTCACCTTTGGGGCTATCCTATGGACACATGGCAATATGCAAAGAAGATATGTAAGGAAGCCTTGGAAATGAGCCAAACTCGCCCCAAAGTAGGAGCTGCTGCAGCCCCCCACGCAAGTGAATGGGCTAAGCCCCGCGCTGGAACCGTGAAGCTCAATATTGATGCGGGCCAAACCGGGGTTGGTGGGTGAGGTTTAGGTGATGTGTTCCGTGATGAAAAGGGTGATGTACTGGCTGCTGGTGTGTTTCAATTCCAGGTAACTTGGGAGCCTCGTGTAGCGGAAGCAAAGGCGATTTATCATGGTGTCAAACTTGCAAAGGAGTTGGGCTACCGTCACTTGGAGGTGGAGAGTCTTAGTCTTCTAGCGGTTCAAGCTTTAAGAAATGGTAGAGGGGGATCTAGTGAGTTACATTTAATTATAGATGACATTTTAGATTTGGTTGGTTGTTTTGATTTTATCGTTTGGTCTTTTGTGAAACGTTCTGGTAATAAGGTAGCTCATCTGTTGGCTCATCTCCAACCTTGGGAGATTGGCAAACGTACTTGGGTGGATGATATTCCTGTTGATGTTATGTCTTTGGCTATGAATGATATAATATGATCTCCCTTTTGGGGTTTCCCGTCAAAAAAAAAAAAAAAAAGTGGTCACCTTTTATAGATCTTGAGTGCTAAAAAAATAATCTTAATTAACATGATGATTTATTTTAGGTTGTTCAGTCAATTTATGTAGTTAAATAGATTGTATAACATTTCAATAATGAATTAAGTTAAGGCCGCATTGCGGGTAGACCATGTTTCGCTGACCTAATTCGTAATCTTACCTCTGAAATTAAATATTGTTCACAACCGTTACATAATATTATAAAGGGGTTAAATCAATGCTTGAATTAGTCTATCATTTTTGTCCCTATTCGAATTTCAAATTTGATCATAGTTTTCCAAGTTTTCCTTGGAGATTTGGTAACAATTCCTTACTTGTCCCTTGTCCCTTGTCCCTTTCTGTCCGGTTTTGTTTCCCTTTCAATAACATTACACTTAAAATTCATTCCCATTACCGCAATTTATTAACGACTACCAAACGAGCCGTTAAAGTAAGTCATTTGCTCCAAAAATGTAACATTGAAATCATCCCAAAACACGTTATATGCATGTATTAAGCGAAATTGCCACACCTACACATAGGATTGTTACTCTAATTTCGACCACCTGACTAGGTTACATCAATATCACTCTTTGAGCTTGTGCATCACTATACACAGAGCCACGATAAAAATCTTCATAGTTGATGAGATATTAATTATGTTCAATAAATAACACTAACCGGTTAACTTTGAAAATGAATATAGAAAAAGTCTATGATAGAGAGGAATGACATTTCCGCATCAATAGGTAATCCCCAACTAGGAAATTCCGACAAGGTAATCAATTGTCCCCCTGTTTGTGTTTTATGTGTGAAAGTACTAAAGTAGTTATTTTAAAACGATATATATGGAGACAAATCAAGTTACTCAATATATACTAGTATTTGCTTTTATATATTATTTTGAATTATAAAAACTCAAATCCAACTTGTGTACTTTTACATTGTCAATTTAGTGTGCCCATATCTCCTCGTCGAATATCTTGGTAAAGGTCTCGACTTGGAGGTTCAGCTCATTGTTGTTAATTCTCCTTCGTTGAGACTTTCGCTAGATCAAGGAGAAATTATCTACATTTGATCGTTTTCGAGAACTTCTTCCATTGATATCGATATGCTTAAGTCTCCTCCGAGGAACTCAAAGCCTTCATTTTTGTCTTAAATTTCATCATCTTTTACTTTTTCTTGGTTAAAATAGAACCTGTGATTGGATGATCTTGATGATTTTTCATTTTTAGGTTTGATTTGTTCATATTTAAACTTCACAATCTAACTTTTAATCCTTTTAGAGATATACCGCTCTGATTACATTTTTCAAATTATTAGATTTCATTTCCAGGCTCTCGAACTCATTTTTATTATCTCACATTTCATTTTAAAAATAGTTTATGAACTTTTGTTCAATTTAGGTTCTCTCGTATTTGGATACATTGCCCATTATTATGATTGATCTATTCATTTTTAAACTTTTAAGTATCATATTTTAGGCTTTGAGAAATTTACTTGTCCGATTTTTTTGTTAGGTTATCCGATTTTATTGTTAGGCTTTTTGATTTCATTTTTAAGATCACATACTTCATTTAAATAATAAAGTAGCGAAGATATTAAATTCATGATTATAGAATTCTATTTAACTTTTAAGTTTCATATTTCACTTTTTAGTTATGTCAATTTATTTTAAAGAATGTGTTTCCACTTTCAATAAACATAAAATTCTCATATAGCTTAGTTCTCTTTACTTTTTGAAAAAACTTCGAGTTCACTTAACAAAACAAAAGAGTTCATTATAAAAAAAAATTATGTGTTGTTGTATTTAGTAATGTCAGCGAGCATATTCTGTTGTACAAGCACACTATTGTATCTAGGGCCATCTCATATACTCCTTCAATCTCATAAAGATGAGAACACTTCTTGAGACACATAGTTTAAGGTGATAAATTGTATTGTATTTATCAAATGTTATTTCGTTAAAAATTACATGTGATAGAAATTGGTTGAATATTTTATTATTATTATTGTAGGGGAGAGAAGAATGGATAATTTTTATTAATAAAAATAGAGTGAGGGTCACAGGAATGTTAGAAAACTAATACTTCCTCCATCCCGAACTAACGATAAAGTTTGACCCACACAAAGTTTTAGGAGGTTTATTTGTTTTTTTAGTTTTATTGTTAATAGTTGTGTAGTATGATTTCTTAAAATTGTACAGTATATAGTAGATTGTAGGGCGTCAACTTTTTGAAGTAAGAGTGTGGATGTGATGTTTCTTTATTATTGTTAGGTTTTCCATGAAAAGAGAGAGGTGATATTAAATTGGTGGAACCATGCGGCCATGCCATTTTATGAAGTATATGAAGTAATATGGGATAAATGAAAATAAAAAGTGTATTGATATGATAAGAATATAGTATAATAATAGTGGGACCATATTAAAAATGAAACATGTTCAAATAATATGAGATTAAAAAAAAAAGTTTTGAAATTATTATTTGACGATGAGAAGTTAAAAATATGGTCAAATAGTCCATATTTGGAAGTGCTAAACAGAGAAAAGAAAATAAAGGGTGAGAAGATGTTGTCATTGAACTACCAAAAAGATGACGTAAAACGACATCAGTCAGGCAGAGGCGGAGCAACAGAGCAAGTACAAGGACCAGAACAGTAAATTTAAGAAGATAAACCCATTTCATTTAGTTTTGGTGGTAGAGATGGATTAAGCGCAAATGCACAAAAATATAGATGGAATTTTTCTTTTTGGCAACATATAGATGGAATTTAATCCTAAGTTTTGAATAGACGTGACAAATGGATCAAACGGGTACGGGTCGAGTTTATAATCGGGTCAACTTTGTGTTTAAATTACGTGTCGGGGTCCGTTCGGTCCATGAAATTTCGTGCCCCCCCACCACACGGGTCGGGTTAAATCGGCTTTTTAATCTAACAAATAAAATAAAAGCTTTTTTATGAAATTTTTTTTACCATATACCCTTTCAACTTTTGAAATTTACCATATACCCCTCACCTTTTAAAAAATACATTCCCCTTTTTGACTAACAATTATTAGTCATTAGTAGCCATAATCCTCCCCTAACCTTAATTAACTAACCTAAATCAAACCCTAATCCTAACCCTAACCCTAACCACTAACTTGGGCCCTAACCCTAACCACTCACTTGGGCCCTAACCCTAAACCACCCCTTACCCCACCGCACCACCACCCCCTAACCACCACCCCGTCACCACCACCCCTCCCCCTCCCCCCCTCCCCTTCCCCGCCGACCCCCTCCCCCTCTTCCTCGTCACCACCCTCCCCCTCCCTTCCTCTGCTGCGCGAACCCCCTCCCCTCCCCTCCCTCGTCGCGAAGCCCCCTCCCCTACCCCCAGCGGCCCCCCCTCCCCGCTACATCAACCCGGATTATCGAAAATCTAACTCGAACTTCGAACAGGCGCCCCGTAAAATCGAACTTTAAGCCCGTAAAATCGAACGCTTGGTGCGATTTTTTTCCGGATCCGAGTAGGAGAGTGATTATTTGTCATTTTACTCAAGTTTATTGCGATTTTTGGGGTGCTTTAAGACCGATTTTTGGGCATTTTAAGTTCGAGATTTCCGAGCGTTTTTCCAAGTTGTTCTTCTCCGGCGAGGACCGCTAAGTTTACAGGGGAGGGGAAATTGAGTGGTGGGATGCGAGGGGGTGGGGGGAGGGATGCGAGGGGTGGGGAGGGGGCTCGGGGTGGTGGGGAGGGGGGTGGGCCGGGGTGGTGGGGTAAGGGGTGGGGGGGGGAGTGGGTGGGGTAAGGGGGTGGAGGGGTGGTTAGGGTTGGGGTTAGGGTTAGGGTAAAGGTTAGGGTATTAGATTAGGGATTAGGGTTAGGGTATTAGATTATGGATTAGGGTAGTTAATTAGGGTTAGAGGGGAGATTAGGGGTTAATGACTAACGGCGTTAGCCTTCCGTTAGTCAAAAGGGTAAGTCGATGTATTTTTTGAAAGGTGTGAGGGGTATATGGTGAATTTCAAAAGTTGAAAGGGTATATGGTGCAAAAAAAAATTTGTCAGGGGTATATGGTGAAAAAACCGATAAATAAAACACATATAAGAGTAATAAAAGTAAGTGAAATAATTAATGGCCAGTGCCTAACTCATATCCAGTATTTCATGACAATTTTTTCTCTAAATTTTTTTAAAAAGTAACTAATATGATAATTTTTCGAGCCGGATCGGTTCGAATCATCATTATCGGATCACTTTCGGTTCGAGTAGATTCATGTTCGGGTCATATTCGGGTCCCTTTACTTTCGTACCGGGGTTACTTCGGGTTTCATTTATATTTCGGGTCATTACTTTCGGGTTAAAAAACGGGTCTCAGGTCGGGTGTTTCGGGTGGGTCAATGGTTACCGGGTCTATTTTGCCGACTCTAGTTTTGAATTTCATTATTTACAAGATTTTTGAAATTGTAAAATAATTTGAATGGACCAGTTCGCAATAACTTACTGTACGTTAGATATTGTACTTTATGATATACTTAATTTTTATATGACATAATCACTTTTTATATATTCAATTTTGCATGATACATCAATTTTTATACTTCCTCCGTTCCAAAATAAGTGAAACACTTCTCTCATTTATGTGAGAGCTTTTTGAGACAAGTGTTTCACTTATTTTGGAACGGAAGAAGTATGATATAAACACATAGTCAATTTGGGTATTATTAAAACGGTCCTATAATCTTACCTTGTAGAGTTTTTTAGAACAGTAGAGGATCCAAACACGTCCTATATAACATGGACAGATGAACACATTTCATTTTGATCCATCTTCCTTTCCTTGAGCCCATAATCAAAGAAAAGAATCAAATTTTTTTCGCATTTGTTTGTTTTTTCTTGCCCTTGGGAGGTCCGAAGAAACACGAAATAGAAGTTACATTTTCTCTCTCCTCTTTAGCCCATTTTGTCACCTTACCAAACCCCCCAACGGCCCTTTCTTCTCTCTAATTTGTCGCTCTCTCATCACAAACTCTTTTTTCTCTGCTGCTTTGAAGAAAAACAGACACACAGAAATGGCGGCTAACTTGGAAGATGTGCCCTCTGTTGATCTCATGACCGAGCTTCTTCGCCGCATGAAGTGTTCTTCCAAGCCCGACAAACGCCTCATTCTCGTTGGTATTAATTCTCTCTCTTACTTTCTTGCATTTGTTTTCTTTGTTTAGAATTTAGATTTAGCTAGTTTTCAGATCTAAGTGCCTTGATTTTCTTCTGGAGTGCTTTGATTTCATTTTTGAAGTGATTTCACTCGTTTAGTGGGTAATTTAGTTTCTGGGTTTGCGCTATTTTCTGAAGATCTGTGTTTTTTTTGGTGGGTTGGGTGTGGAATGTGGAAATACTGTGAATGCAATGAATTCCAATGAGTTTCGAGTGATTTGGGTGTTGTTTTTTTGGAGATTTGAAAAAGTTTAGAGCTTTGCTTTCTACTATTTAATTGGCAGAATTTGATGGTTTGCTTTGATTTGAGGAGATGAAAAGATTGGGAATGAATTATTTATTGCTTTAAATTAGGGAGTATTGCATTTGCCTGGAGATATGAGCATACAGCAATTGCCAAAATCTGACTTATATTTCTCCTTTGGGTTAGCTTTTGGAGGTTAAAATATGAAGTATGTAACATTACAGTAATTACTTGAGATGTGGTTGCAATATGCCAAGGTTGTGTCGTCTTTTCGCTGCCAGAAGCCTACTCTCCGTCAGATATTGAGTAGGTTGACCTGGGAAGAGATCTGGACGGACGGGAATATGAGCAATATAGTGCTGAAATGGTTGTCTAAGTGTATGCTTTGATTTATCATGGTAGAGGGGTGCTAGTGCTAATTGAGATGAGTATATAGAATATCGTGGTTTTGTAAGTAGATGCTTTGACTTCTATGCTCTAGGAACTGTTTCATTTCACTGTAAAATTACCTAGTAGTTCGCTAATGTATTTGTAAATTTGTTATATGAGAGTAATCATTTGTATTTCATTTGCTATATTATACATAAGGGAGATTGTCTCTTGAAATAATTTGGCGGATTATAGTTGAATGGTAAACAAAGAATGCTAGCTTTGAGACAACAAGATGGAATTTTCTGTTTCAGCTGTTTTGTCAATCTCTTACCTGTGTTTGCGTGCTATAGATTCGTAATTCAACATCAACATTACGTTGAGGCCTTAAAAAAGGCTCGTACCCTGTGCTGGATAAGGGTGGAATGGGTATGTGCAGCTTTAGTCCTGCGCTAGCAAAGAGGTTTTTTTTACCATTGATACTTCATCCGATTCTTACTGGCTTATATTAGAACAATTGAGCACTCTGTGAATCAACTTGTGTCATAGAGAAGAAGAATGTGTTGTTCTCCATGCAGCTGATACAAATTTTCATGTTGAGATTTCCCTCCACGTTAGATTCCAACATCTGCTATGGACATTTTTCCCTCTTGGCTGTTATTCTTTTTATTCAATCTGAAGGGGAATATCTATTGAAATGGAAAGATTCCTAGTTTCCATATATTTTTTTGGACTACACTGGAGGCCCAGCTACAGTGCTGTCTGTGCTTCGACTTCGATTGCATCAAGTTGGTTTTTTTGGGGGGTTAATTAACAAGAGTGAGTTTTCAAGTTGATTTGGTTGGGTTAGTTAAGAGGGTGAGTTTGTAGGAATTGCAAATATTTGTCTCCTTTCTCAATTTTATGTTTGGTTTAGAAGAAATGGACTTTATGTCAAATGAGAACTTCATTGTGTTTGTTTGTCGTCAAATTTGAGGTGTAATACTTCCCTTTGACTGACGTTACATTTCACAGGTGGACTATTTTGGTCAAAGTTTCTTTAACTTTGACCGACCTTGTTTATATAATTTATAAGAAAAGCCATTATGATATGGGGCCTTAATAGATTTGCTTCACTGTGTACTTTCAATTTATAATATTTATAATACATGGTTAGATATACTAATAGTCAAAGATGTGTCTTTGAGAATGTCAAAGTCAACTCGTGAGATGTAATGTGGGATGGAAAGAGTGGATTTTTGTTTAGGCTTTGTTAAGGTTATTTTCTGGTTTTACCAGAAATAAGGGATACTGGTATGTCACAGGCTCACAGTATAAACTGACCGTGATGAGAAAATAACATGAGAAGTCAACTGTCTTTGTCGAATAGAACAGAAGGGGTTCTAGATTGCTGTATTTTTTTGTTTTTAATTTCATTTTTCCGATTGAAGCTCTTCTAAATTGTTTCTCTGAAAGAAAGAGAACAGCAACTAAAATCAATAAAATTTCACTCTTTGATGGTGGCATGGTGCATTTTCTTGATGTTTCTAATCCTGCCTAAGCCTTACAGAGTTGTGGTGAAGAAAATAAGTAAGCTTGCCATTGGCTGATTTCTTCACTTAGCGAGGTCTTTGCTATAGGATCACTGATTGGAAATTTCTGTGATTAGTGTCAGTAGTTCTTTTACCTATGTGTTGCCTCCTATTTTCTGTGTCATACTTTGTGGAAAAGATCTCCGGTTTGAGTAGGCTGGTTTGAAAGAGCTTGACAATTGACAGTTTGTTGAAGTTGCCTATTTTTGTTTGTTATATTTTTTTTTGAGGTGTGCTATCTTGCTTAATTAGTTGAAAGAAGATAAATGTGTTAAATTTATTTTTTCCAAAGTTTTGAGTTTATTTATTTTTTACTGTATCATGTCATATCAATTTTGTAGGACCCCCTGGATCGGGTAAGGGTACTCAATCACCGATTATTAAGGATGAGTACTGCTTGTGTCATCTTGCTACTGGTGACATGCTGAGAGCTGCAGTGGCTGCTAAAACTCCTCTGGGGGTCAAGGCTAAAGAAGCCATGGACAAGGTAATCCTCTGGAGATTCTGGATTTGTGCTAATGCTTTTAGCATATAATTAATATGTGCTGTTGATTGGGAAAAGATAAAGAATACATACTAATAACAAGTTTTAATATACTCAGGGAGAACTTGTTTCTGACGACTTGGTTGTTGGGATTATTGATGAAGCAATAAAGAAGCCTTCATGTCAAAAAGGTTTCATTCTCGATGGATTTCCAAGGACAGTGGTACAAGCACAAAAGGTAGGTCCCTGTTATTTGTCCATGAAGTTGCTTGAATTGAATCTTCGATTTCTTGTAGTATCAACTTGCTTGGTTCTGAAAAAGGTAAATTAATAACGTTCCTCTGTCTACTGACGCAGCTTGATGAGATGCTTGAAAAGCGAGGAACTAAGATTGATAAAGTGTTAAACTTTGCTATTGATGATTCCATTTTGGAGGAGAGAATTACTGGCCGCTGGATTCATCCTTCAAGTGGTCGGACATACCACACCAAATTTGCACCTCCTAAAGTTGCCGGGGTGGATGATGTAAGCCATTTGATTATATTAATGTTGTTAACTTATTTGAAATTTGGCATTTAGACACATTTCCTGTGTTTAATTGCTGTGGTATGTGACAGACAGAGAACTGAATGTTCCTCTCTGTACATTGTTTTTTGCATGAATAGCTTCATATTTTTGCAGTAATGCAACATGTGAATTAATTTATGTAATTTCGTTTTTCAATTCTTAACTTCCTTATGTCTTACTGTCTCCTGTGCCCACGAACTGATTATGCATATGAGGCCTTCCTCAATTGATTATAGCAGCTTTTGGTTTATTATTTTTTTTTTTAATTTTTTTTTATGATTTAAGAGTTATTATTCTATGTATGACATTTTCTTTGTGTTTAAGGTAACGGGAGAGCCTCTTATTCAGCGCAAAGATGACACAGCAGCAGTTCTGAAGTCTAGGCTAGAAGCTTTCCACCGACAAACTGAACCGGTATGTGTCTGTGTTTCTCCCATCAATTCCTACCACTATTAATAAATAAACAAATCAAGAAATTTGAAAGGAAACATAGTAGTTCATTTACATGTTTTCTGGTATATTTACATCAGGATTTGTCATCCCCTCAAAAGAAAAAAAAACATCAGGATTTGTCTGATAATTCTCTTTGTGGTTTCATAAACATCTGATATATTTGACGTGTCTTTATCGTTATGTAGTACTTGAACACTTGTACCAAGTTGTTAATCTTGCTAGAAATATTTCTGCAGTATGCTTAAAACTAAGGAAAACTACAGTAAAAAGGGAAATTTACATGGTGAGAGGAATACCGTGCTGAGATATCATAAATATGTTATTAATGATTATGAGAAATAAAGTAATTGTTGAAATAAACAAAAGGAAAATTTTGACAACAGTCTCAGTTCCATATGGCTGTTCATCTTAAAAGGTTCCCAGTTACTTACTCCGTTTTTTTCGTTGTGCCATATTAACTTTGAAACTATGCACATATTCCACTTTTGACCTTGTTCTATTTTATATACACAAGGAAATGTATAGTCATATTAGATCTTGTCAGATTCGTGCCGTTATATACTTTCATAATGTCAACTTTTTATAATTTATACTTATACATAATTGAAGATACTAATGCTTAAAGTTGCGCCTTGGTGAATGTGCCAAAGCCATTGGGTACAAGTAAAAAAAAAAATAGAGGTACTATTGATTGGCTAGGAGTTGTCCCAACTTTGGGCCTTCGGGAGCCCTCCCAAATTGATCCTATGACCTAAGATAACATGTAAACCAAGTGGCACAACATCCATTTGTTGGTCCTAATTCATTCCTCTGTCTTTTTCTTTCGCGATACCTAGTGTTGGGCATGTGAGAGGAGAGAGATAGAAAGTGATAAAAGAGGGAGACATGTGATAGAAGAAAAATATAGAGAACTTTTAGCCAACTTCATAATGTTGCAATTAATATTGAACTTCCATGAATGAAAAATATCCCAATCTAAGAAGTTAGTCTTAAAAGCTCGCGATGAATGTGAAAGCAAATAGAAAGCAAAATTGTATTATTATTAACCTCACATATTAGGTAAGAAAATTGTTCATAGATTTCCTCTAAAGAAAAATTTGACATCGTTTTTATTTAGCAAACACTAAACAATCACTTGCATATGTAGCGAACTCCATTAATTAAATAATGGTAGCACCATTTTAAAAAAATAATTTAATTAAATTATTATGTGAGCTTGGTTTTAAAAGGCGCAAGGCGAAGGCGCACGCATTCCGTAGGCGAGGCGCACCTTTGATGCCAAAATGATTAGAAATCAAATATAGAAGTATTTTAATACTTAAAACAACATAGATATTATATTAAAGACCCATAAAAGGATATAAGAAAGCATAATTCATCACTAAAGTACCGCAACAAGTCAAAGTACTAATTAGAAAGAAAAGCAAACAAAGTTTTCAAGATAGTGGGGCTAGAACAACTAGAAATCCAAATCATCATCAACATCATCATCTAAGTCATAATGATCATCATCCTCATCTTTTTCATAGTCTCTATCTCCTCTAAAGTCATCTTCATCCTCATCATCATCCAACACCGTGACTCTATGAGCATCTCTAGGAGTGGAGCTACTCACAAGACCTTTCCCTTTATTAGGTCTAGATGAGGATCCTGGACCATCCTTTGCTAGCCTTGATGCTCTAGCGACATAACTAGGCTCATGAGCTCCCGAAGCTCTAGCAACCGTATGCCATGTTAAGTCATCAACCTCAAACACAAAGTCATTATCTTCATCAGAAGCGTTATCATCCATTCTTTCAAGTAGCCACTCATTGCTATCATCAATCTCATTTAAGAGAATTGGATCCACGGTGTCTCTCCTATCATATCGGTGTTGCAAAGTACAATTAGATTTCACAAACACCATGTCATTCAATCGACCTTGTGCCAATCTGTTTCGCTTCTTAGTATGAAGTTAAAGTAAAAGCTCATTAGTATGCTATTAGACATTAGGGTATTAAAGTGAAAACATAAAAATAAAGATACTTACAAGTTGAAAAACACCCCAATTTCTCTCACAATCAGTAGCACTACAAGTGAGGCTAAGGACCTTTATAGCAAATTTCTTGAGGTTTTGTGCTGAAGATCCAAAGATAGGCCACCACTCCGCTATTAGATTTAAATGTAAACATTAATACTTAAGATATCAAAGATATTGAAAATTAAGATTTACTTATTTTAAATAAATATTTACCAGGTGCTTTTGTCTTTCTTTGCCTAATGGCCGTGGGTTGGGCAAAGAGACCGGTTGCATTCTTGTATATATCAAACTCTCCAATGATCTTGTCTTGAGTTTCTACATCCGGAGTCAACCTTGTAATGCAACCAAACAACCCATTCATAACTTCTTCACAACCGACCTCATCGGGATTATCATAATAGAACTCCGGATTGAGGAAATAACCGGCCGCATGCAAAGGTCGATGAAGTTGACAATCCCACCTTGCATTAATGTACTCGAAAGCTCTCTTGAATTTGGAATCATTCCACTCTTGAGAAGTAACCATTTCCTCAAGTTGTGTCCTGAGAATCGCGATGCTGCTTTTGTGGTGCTATTCTCTGTTCCATCTTTCCAACTAAGGTCACTGTTTACATTGTAAAAAGGAATGTGACATTTTTTCAGCGTATCATAGTAAGAGAGAGTATATTTTTGGGTCAAAAATCAATCCGTTGTGTAAACAAATTCTGCATCTTGTTTCAAAGGCTATGGTTTTTGCCTGACTGAATTTGATGGCGCTTCATTACAGGTTATCAATTATTATGCCAGTAAAAGTGTTGTGACGAACGTCCATGCTGAGAAGCCACCAAAGGAAGTCAGTGAAGCAGTGCAGAAGGCATTGTCTTCATGATGAACTCCAGTTGATCAGATTAGAATCTTTAAAATGTTTCCAAGATTTTGATGTGAACTCTCACATTTACGGGGTTGGAGTTTCTGCTCCCTGTCCGTACCTTGCTTACATTTTGAAGCTGAATTCACATTTTACTGTTTGCTATGAGGTCAAGTTTGTTCTACTGCGGAAAATAATACCTTACGAGAAGGTTTATTGCAAATGATTTTGGAAACTTCTGTCAATTTTACTATGATTACAAGATTTTATGATTAAGTCACTTTATGAATCTTTCTTGTCGAATTTCAGAGTTTTTCACCTGATTGCAAAAGTGAGGCGTAGATGGGTGAAAGCTAATTATAGTTACATTATTATGGTTAAGTGAGGTGAGTAAAAGAATCATCGACTGGTGCGTCGCACTTTAGTCATTTTCACGCGCACTTCTCGTTCTCCTTCTCCCTCCAAATGTTATTCCTAATTCAAGTGATTGTGCAAATGTAAACCAATTTTCGAGTGCAATTGTGATTGTCGATAGTAAATTCACTACTGGAAGGTTTTGTGATTACATCAATGGCGAATCAAGTGAGGATTTCCAGAGCACATAGCTATATGGTTTCATACAAGTCTTAGCTACATCCTTTCATCTATGTTTTCTCCTTGAGCTCTGTTCTGAGGTTTATATTGCAGCTTAATTGCCTTACGTTTAGCAAACCACTCATGCAACTTATCTAACATCCTAACCCTACTTTGTAGTAAAATTGCGGGTTAAGGAGGTTTTCATTGTCTGATAAACAATCACTTTGCCTCAATATTTCAGCCTTCCGCGGGCCTTACCAAACGCCTTCCATGGCTAGTAGTAAGTAGTAACTATTCTTAGTTCTTTAACACGTCCGACCCTTAAAAAAAATGCATGTTTAGTAAATATGAGTAGTAAATAACAAGACCCTTAAAAAAAGTAAGAGTAGTCCAAATATTTTTTTTTTTAAAGTTCATTAGATTAGGAATGTCCAGTCCCATTGATTTGATGCAGCCCAACTCCAAAACAAAAATGCGAGTATAAGCAACTCAAAAAACCATTTTAGGCCTAAATCAATTCCCACCCGAAAGCCTGCCCTAATTTTGTCGATTTAGGCATAATTTTTTTAAATAAGGCTCGACACAACCCAAGTTTTGATCACCTCTACCTTTTTCAAGAAATAGATATTTATGCCGTGATTTCGTAAACACAAAACATGTTGACTTCATTTTTTTACAGAACCTCTTGTTAATTTTGATTTATGATAAAGAGCCGTTAATTGATCGAAAGAAACATTGGGTTTATTATGCAAATTTTGGAAGGAATCCATAACAAAATTACATGGTGGTAGGATAAGTAAAAGTTTTTATTAGGAGGTTTTGACAAAAATCAATAAGCAAATAAAAATATATGCATGTAACATTTTTAGCGCTAATATAATACATTATATGTCACACGGAAATTTTTTATTTTTCTGAAAGAATTAAAAATATTTTCATTGATAATCATCATACAAAATCGATAACAATAATAATATTTACGTAAAAGTTAATCTAAAACATCAATATGAAAATTTTCATCCCAACTAATAACTTCTAAATTGCAACATGAAACACAATTTTTATCTCAACTTTCTATTTATGGTATTAAATATACTTTTTTTTTAATAAAACATCATTGTTACTATTTTTAGAAAGCCAAAGACACAAAAATGTGTCTCATGTTGAGACCTATAGCATAGCGCTAGCATCACTCAAATTGGTAATATATGTAGCATTAAACATTTTTTTTCCTCAACATCCTAGTCACATACATTATATGCGTCTGAACTGAGAGCATGTTGTTTCATATCGTAGTAGAGAGGAAGTGACCCTAAACTTTGGAGGACTCCAAATCAAACTCTACAAGATTGTCTTCCATCTGCTTCCCACCTGTAGACACATAATCGTGTCTCCCCATTTATTATCCTATGATGACTAATACCCTGCTTTAATTGGTCCTGATCGAGGAAAGAATAAAGAAGGAGTCTAAAATAAAATGTTCTAAGCCCAAATCCATTTTCAAACTCATTTTATTAACCCAGTTCCGAAAACTTTTTTTATAACTAGTTTTAATATGCCCATTTCCTGAAACGTTTTTAAATAACCTTTTAAAGGTCCATCTTTGAAAACCTTTTAAAAATAGTTTTATGAAAGCCCAATTTTTGAAACCCCTTTTCTAAACCCAATTTAATTAATAGAATTAATTAATTTTATTGATTAGTTTTATTAATAAAAGAATATCTTTTATAAAAACAATCTTTTTCCAAAGTGTTTTTAAATATCTTTTATCTAACTCTTTTCTAAAATCTTTTAGAGACCTATTAACTTTCTGTTGGTGCAAAATCAGTTGGTTGACTTTGCAAACAAGTCAATGCACACCCAGTAGTTTGGTATTGAATGTCTTGGGAGACTTAGCCCCTGGGGGTTACCGGTTTTAATTAGATAAAACCTTGCTAACGTACATTGTTGCAATTTAATTTAGGATTAAACCACAACGCCTAATAAATTCAGGCGAAATGCAATAAATAGAGCAAACAATAATTAATCTATTAATTTAAGCACAACATTCCCATATATGCCACAAACTTTTAGGAAAGAATTTTACAACACATAGGGGGATAAGCCAGGCTGGACAACTAAAGGGAAGACACGAAGGGAGTTACCTCCATGGTTCCTTACTTCAATCGGAGAATTACAAAACTCGTCGCCAGAACATGTTCTACGTCTAAGGACTAAACTATAACTCCAGAAGGGGGTTGGCTAGGCTAGAGCTAGGCTACGCTAAGAAAAGAGTAATTGCAAGTTGTTTTGTGTGTTGTGTTATGTTTGATGATCATTCTTCTATTTATAGAGAAGCATGATGCGTAACTTCCGTGCTTACTTGGAGGGAAAACATTTATATCATCTTTGATTCAAATCTTCAACTGTCTTCTGGCGCTAAATAACTGTAGCCTTGCACGTTCTTCCTTATGTGGATCCGTCTAATGATTGCTCTTTAACTACCTGTACGCTTATCATTTTTGACTTTCATCTCCTGATGGTCTTGACAATCTTCTCCTATTGACTTTGACTTGTGTTGACTTTGTCCACTGGGCTTCATGCTCTTGTTGGGCCTTCATGTTTAGATGAAATTAAACCTTTTGAGGTCTAATACAATGTACCATAATAAATGTTATTGGGCATCTAAAAATGGTAGTAACAAATTGCCCCCCTGATTTGTGGAGTGATGTACTCAGCACCCACAAATTATGAGCAGAGAAGGACTTTTAATGGTTATAGCCAATGTAATCCAGTATTATTCTGAATGTGACTTCTTCCATTGTTCTAAGATGATCGATGAACTTTCTTTTAGGATGACTGAATTTGGTTGAGAAGAATAACCTTTCATGCATTCCCTCCCCCTTCTTTCTAGCCATTGTAAAATCCATTAAGAAATTTTCTTCAAGATGCGAACTTGCAGGATTATTTGGAGATAACCAACAAGGACTTACATCATAGGTCATGAGATCATACCAAATTAGACATGCGCATTTGTATTGTACCAAATCTCTTGATGATGACCTATCCATCAATCTATAGACTTTTACTTTCTTTGTTGTTCCCTTGATAAAGAGCCTCTTTAGATATCTCCAAGGCATGTTAGGTTTCCACATTTCTTTTGTAATGACTTTGCCCCATGATTTGCAAACCAGAAGAGATGTAACCTGATCATTCCTTTCAAGTTTAGGAAATATCAATTCTTTCATGAGATCTAAATTGGACCCTATTTGGAAGGCCTTAATTAGATCCCTTTTTATTTTCCGGATCCTGTTGTATGACAGGATTATCCCCGAAATATTTTTGGATAGAAGAAACCAATTTGGTGGATTCATTCTTAATAAATTCATCTTTATCTCCAGATATGGCATTCAATGCCTTGTGGTGATTTGGACATTTTGATGGATATGGCATATGTTCTGGAGCAGCTTGACGAAAGATGTGGTTATATGTGCAATCTATTTGAATTAAAATTTTGAGTTTTAGAGGTCACACACACACACACACACACACACACACACACACACACACACACACACACACACACACACACACACACATATATATATATATATATATATAAAGCATTTTGATGCCTTAACCGTTCAATAATTCTCTCTAACCACTTAGCTTTATTAGAGCAGTTTTTTAAGGGATGCGAGTCTTAACTGGACACGTGTTTGTTTTTATTTCACTTTGGTGAACCAAAAACTGATGCTAAAGCAATTAAGTCATTGCAAATATGTGAAAATATATTTAATAAGATTACCATTTGAGGTAACTTCATAACATTGACATAGTGACTTATCTTTATGACGATAAAATCATTAGTTACATTTTAATTAAAAACGTTTGGGTCTAGGGACAACATTTGGAAGTGATTTTTACACACTATATTTATCATAGTATTACATTCGTTGATTTCCAACTCGCGCCCTGCACTACTCCTAATAACTGTAAAGTAGTAATCTTCAACAGGGGAGTTGTTGAACCTTGCCTTGAAGATAATCCTGTGATAGCTGTTGTTCCAGGCGTACCTCCTGTCGATCAGTGCGATATACATCCAAGGAAGGAAATATTCTTGGGCTAATAACTCCCACAATTGGCAAACGCACTTGAAAAGTACTATCTTCTCTTGATTTTCGTCTTGGCCCTCTTTTAACCTCACCACTTTGAGGGAGGTTTGAGTGCAAGAAAGAGAGAGACTTTTGGCGTAGACCCAATTCAGCCTTTGAGGCCTTGGGAAGTTTAAGATAGTGGAAACCTCCTTGCCCCACTTCTTACAAACTGTTAGCAGTTTGTTCTGTGACTTCTCATCTAATTTGGGCCATATGTGGGTGGACAAGATATCGATATCTGTACCGATCTTTGTAGCGCTTGACTCGACCAGCCCAGGGTCTTCTGGCCCTATTACAGGTGCATCGCCAAAGATGCGCGTCATTTGCTCTGCCCATCTAGTCCTCTCATTTGTGATGAAGGCTTCTTTGTCTTCCTTTATGATGTTGAGGGCGAAGCGATGATTGAAACAATCATCATCAAGCTCGGCTGCCAAGTTTGCATATGCTTCGTAATCCATTTTAATTTTTTGAAATGAAAATGTGATGGTGGGGTGCTATGGCCAAATCCCTTTAAATAACCAAGTCAATTTATTTAACGGTTATTTTCATAATAACTTCTAGGGTCAGTGAGTAATTGAGTACTTTGACCTCTTTTTTCGAGAAGTTTATGGATTTTTAATTGACTATTATTTATTTTACGATTACCAATTTGTTGATAAGTCTTAAAATTAATATGTCACTTTTTAGGCATTTGGGCCTATGCTTACTTCCTTAGATTCATTATTCATTTTATGAATAACAACCAAGTCTATAATTGGTATATGATATGGAAATATAATAAAATGACATAAATCGTAATCATTTCACTAATTGAAATAAGATATTTTACTGATATAACATCTTTAAAAAGATGTCTCTTAACCCAGAGATAAGTACACAATTCCTATAACGGATTGAAGACATGTACTACCATTAAAATATCCTAAACACTATTTGATCTATCCAACAAGGAAATGAGTAAAACTAGGCTCTCCCTCTTCACCAACATCAAGGACATTATCATCTGGATGATCTTCTAAGAATAAAGGGATGTTATCTTCCCTTATTTCTAGGCGTTCTTGCCATACATGACAAAGACATTTGTACTGTATGAGTTTTTTCCAACTTAGATCCTCATATTGGACCAGTCTGGATTTTCTATTGAAAACACCCAGGTTGCCCTCATAGATCAGGAACCTATTGTACTTCAACTCAATATCAGGAGGAAAGTGTTGTTTTGCAATATATTTTCCCCATGCCTTGCAGATACTTAATTGCTTCAACAATTCCTCCTTTTCCACTTTAGGCAAGAAATTCAGTGCTAGGAAATCTATGTCATTTCCTATAGTAGCAGCACTGGATCCTTGCTCTTTTAAGTCTCTAGCTTGGACCTTTGGATCCATTCCAAAGAGCTTGATGTGTTTGGAATTCCATTTTTTTATTTCTTCTTCCTTGAACTCTTCCCAATCTTCCTTTGAAATATCTCTAAAACATCCATGCTCCTTGCATTCTCCCGGATAGAGTGATGGAGTCACAATTTGTTGATTCGCCATACTCAAGACCTTTCTTAGGATTTTTAACTGTGAAACAGAGTTCTTAGGAATGAAGAATTTTTGAGTTAAAATAAAATATTTATAATACTATTATGATAACTGTCATTTTTACTTATTAGGGATAAATGAAACCCTTGATATTATCTTTTTAGATAATATATCATGTTATTTTGATAACTGATTTTGGTTGCCTCGAGTTATGGCCCTAGTGGGTAAGAATGGATTTATCCATTAACCCCCTAATGTGTCATATCACCGCCAGAAGTTAGCCATTAGTGGCATATGCAATTAGGTGGTAATTATTACTCTTTGGCAGTAACTTTTCATGTTCCATTAATATACGCTAAGACTTTGGCCTCCCAAGAGACGCTATTTCTTTTTAATCTTAACCGCGGATTTTGCATTATTTGATTTGACAGTTATTTTGAATAACATAATATAATTTATTTTGCACAATTTGGATTGAATCAAAATAAATGTATAGTGCAAATAAATAAATAAAAAACTTAAACCAACTTGAGGAAATTTTAAATTTCATTAATGAAAATAAAATCTACAACCTAGGGCTGAAATTTCTATTTTAGAAAAAAAATTACAACATATTTAGAATTTTGAAATTCTAAATCCTAGGCCTAAACTAGTCCCTTGGAGATCGAGGCTTGAAGGCGTCAGAGTCCATTGAGGACTCATCATCGTCTCCAGCAACATCCTCCCCGGAGCCATCTCCAGGAGAGTAAGGGCGGTCTTCATCGCTGGAGAACTCCTCTGAAAAATAATCAACCCTCCTCCTTTGAGCAGGGGGTTCATCATCTTCATCCTCATCATCATCATCATCACCATCAGATTCGTCTGATGTTGGAAGGGTATTATCTTCTTCTTCTTCTTCTTCTTCTTCTTCTTCTTCTTCTTCTTCTTCTTCTTCTTCTTCTTCTTCTTCTTCTTCTTCTTCTTCTTCTTCTTCTTCTTCTTCTTCTTCTTCTTCTTCTTCTTCTTCTTCTTCTTCTTCTTCTTCTTCTTCTTCTTCTTCTTCTTCTTCTTCCAGTATTTCTGGAGGAGAGATGAAGGGTTGGTCAACCTCTTGTGAGTTGACCTCTTGAATCCCTGTGATGCAGGATTCAACGGATGGTTGAGGCGCATCCATATCTGGCGAAGAAGATTTAAGAAGGTTGGGAGATGAAAAGGATTCCTTAGGGGGTGTGGTTTCAAGAGATGAGTAGTGTGAAGATTTCCTTACACTTACCTCTTTTTTATAAAGAGATTTACCGTCCCTTGAAAAACGAAAAGTTACGCCCTTTGGAAATGAGCTTTAGAGTAACTGACCTTTAGAAATGGGCCTTTAAATCACGCGCCCTTTGAAAAAGGAATTTTTAGATGACTCCAGGACCTTATGTTTTAATTTGTTAAAACTAGGCTTTAACATGACTCAATCACACATGATCCAAAATAAAACGTATCACGTATTGTGCACGTGTTCTCTTTTACTGTTCTATTTTAGTTATCTTCTCCATTAATACCCTTTTCAAGGATTTTAGGAAGATCGGAGAGTTTCAGACAAATTTAATTCTCTTTCTAAAAATTCACAACCATCACCGAATTTCAATTCATCTTTCAATTCACCACGTCTAATGAAAGAATTCGTGAGGATGAAATCCGTGAAGCACTTGCCAAGACAAGTGATGCCATGCAATCTGAGGCAGCCCGTCAATTATGCAACGCCATTAGAGTGAATCTTGGGACTTATAAGTCTCAAGTGTTCTGGTATGTGAACAAAAGCTTGGACTCTAATACTCCTTTGGAGGAGAGGATTGCCACTATTGGTCCTTATTTTCCTTTCATGATTCAAAAACCAAAGCGCCAACTTGTCTTAGAGCAATAGTGCTACCCATTCTTGGACCATATTATTCTAGAAGATAATAAGCCTAGAATGCTTCCGTTTGCCCCAAAATCCCTTCAACATCTGCATTGGCCTTTAACCAGCAATCCTTTTAAAGGTTGGATTTCAGGAGTGGATGCAAGAGCATGGTTTTTGCGAATGAAACCTTTTCATGACAAATTGTCCAAAAATAAAATATTGCCCTTCTTAAGACTAGCTTCTTATGAAGCCATCCCTTTTGACGGAGCTATATCTACTGCCTTGTTGGCATGCTAGGACCCTGCCATCAACTGCTTCTTGTTCCGATGGGGACCAATGACTGTGACATTAGCTGATATTGCCTTTATTACTGGGACTTCTCCAACAGGTAAATATGGAATTGAACTTCCTATCTTTCACCATGTTAAAGAACATAATCAACTGTACAGTCAATGCTTATCAACTTTTCTCTAGATTGCTAGTCCTTCTGCTAGTGCTAGCAAGTGTGGCTTTCAGAATTTTGTTGATTTCTTCCTCAATAAGGATACTAATGAGGAAGTTACTTCTCAAGAGGTAGCTATTCCTCACTTCTTGACCCGTAATGATCCTTGGACTTCAAGGGGTCGTTTTGAAGAAGGTAGAGCCTTTCAGAGCAGAACTCTTGGCCTTACTTCCATGTCCATATCTCCTTGGAAATGGATCACTAAAGCTGTTAGAGGCTTCCATTTATGGTGGGATCATGTCTTCCCAAATGACTCAATGTGTTCTGATGCTTTGGCGAACTTTGAGGATCAGCTCTTCTTTGGCTGTAAGTAATTTTCCTTCCTTAGTTATTTTATAACTTTTTGTAGGAGTGAATATTATTAAACCTTCTTTATGCTCTACTTCTGACTTTTTAGCAAAAGCTGGCAAGAAGAAGTTAAGGGTGCCTGATGGTATGACAACGGAGTCTAGATATGACAAGCTCTAATGGAATACCATAGACAAAAAGGGTTCCTCCTCATACCTCTTCAGAGGATGAAGATGATGCTGCTTATGAACAAGGGATCTCCTATGGAGATGTTCTGTCTGTGGATGATATTCAATCCATGGGCCACTGGAGTAGATTGATCCTTTCAAAAGAGCTGCAAGGAAAAGAGATTATAATTGTCTCTCTGCTTCCAAGGACACCCAACCTGAAGGATCAGTGGAGCAACCTGAGCCTTTTAAAAAGGCTTCTAAGAAGAGAGATCATGGCAGTATTTCTGCCTCCAGGCCTTTAAGGCATTCTTACAGGAAACATCCTAAGTTAGAGGTTCATTCAGAGATACCACAATATACCATCTCCTCTGATGAAGATGATGACAAGACCATATCTCAGATTTTCAAAAAGAAACCAGGAGTTAAAGCAAGTAAGAACCTGACTTTTACTCCTTTTATGAGAAGTTTCCTTTTCTGGCATACTGATTAATTTATTCCAGGTTCCTCTGGTACTGATGACATTGAGCCTAAGATTATTAGTGACCCTTCTTTTAAGAAGTCATCACCTCTTGGCTCTATCAACAATGCTCCAGGAGATGCTCCCCAGGTAGCTGATCCAGAGTTAGTTTCAAAGGGTGGTTCTATTGATGAATTTGTCATCAATCATCCCATTTCAAGTGATGCTGCCCCCCAGTTGGAAAATGTGGCTACCGTTTCTTTGGAGGGGTGTGCTGCCCCCCAGTTGGAAGAGACTGAGCATTTTTATGTGGAATCTCCTGAAGAGGAATTATTTCATCATCTTGACGAAAATCCCTTGGAATCAAGTCCTTTAAATATTGTTATAGTGATTCCTTCTATCACTAAAGATGAAGTTCCAAAGAATACTGTCCCTTTAAAGGTTACACCTTTGCGGAGCAATACTGACCTTGTAATTACCTCTGTTTGCAAAGGCTCTTCATCGACTTCAGCATCTACTTCAGGGATTGGTCTGCCTCTCTTTCCTCATGAATTCATTTTAGATTTCCTCTATATGAGTCCATGTCCTCATAATACCAGACTTCACTCTCTTGCTAACTTGGCTTCTCTTCTTTATGATGCAGAGGGAAGCATTCAAGGAGCAAGTGTGATGAAAGAGTCTGATGGAAGGAAATAAATTAGTCTGCAGACAGCTATCATTGTAAGGGATCAACCTGTAAGTGATCAACCCACTTTGGCCAACAGTGATCATTCCAGTGATGAGTCATCGGCACACATAAAACAAGAAGATAAAATCTGGGATCTCTACTTAACCTTAACCAACAACCCTTATGATCAGGCTTCTGCACAGGCTCTTAAGCAAATTTTGGAATCCCTGATTTCTCAAGGCTTTGAATACTGGATGCCTTATCTTGATTATGTTAAGGAAACTCTTCTTCTTCAACAATGTAGTGTTGAATCAAGAGTCCAACCTCTAAAATTCTCAGTTCAGAAGCTTCAGGAAGAGGAGATTTCTTTGGAAGTCCAGGCTAAATCCTTCAAAAATTTCAGTAAGCAGATCCAAGATTCCTTGAGTTCTTGTGATCAGAAACTGAAACTTCTTTCTAAGGAGAGACAACTTTTTTTACAAAATCGCCTGGCTGAGATAAATAAAGAGGAGGTTGATATTGTTAATGAAAAGTCTTCCCTCCAAAGCTTCATTGTAACTGAAGAGGAAAAACTACACCAAGGGCGAGCAAAGCTTGCTCATTTGAGGCAAGAGATGTTCAAAGATATGACGGTACAACAAAGCTTGATTCTCCAAAAGGAAAAACTCTGTAATGCTTGGTATGCCATAAAACACCTTAGTTTAGCTGTTAGACAATGTTGGAATGTTTAGTAACATTATTATTAATGTTGTAATTTTAATGATCCCTTACTGTTTGAAACAATTCTGCATGTTTCTGTTGAAACATAGGATCATGTTGTTCCCATATAGATGGGTGATATTTCTTTAGAAATTTGCCATTCAAGGCTCTATCTTTTATGTTGCCATCTATATCTTTTAATAAATATGCATTTCCAGACATTTTCTTATGAACGATGAAAGGGCCCTGCCACTTAGGTGACCATTTTCCTAACTGTGGATCTTTGTAAGCTGTTTCTGGCAGGAACATTTTCCACACCTTATCATTCTTCTGGAATTCTTTGGGAACTACTTTTTTGTTGTAGGCCCTAGCAACTTTTTCTTTTTGGATTCTCATTTTGGCTAGGGCTTCTTCCTTAGCTTCTAGAGCATCCATAATTTCAATATTCATCGCCTGTGAATAGTCATCTCCTGATAATCCCATTTGTTGGGCTACCCTTGATGATCTGACATTCACTTCAGCTGGGATCACTGGAGTATGCCCATAAACTAAGTTAAAAGGCGTAACCCCCTGTTGCTTCCCTTTTAGAGGTCCTGTAGGCCCATAGGGCGTATAGCAACAACTCATCCCATTTTCTTGGGTTATTATCTATGAGTTTTGAGATCCCCTTTACTATGATCTTATTGGTAGCTTCAGCTTGACCATTTGCTTGAGCATAGTAAGGCGTTGAATGCAATTTAGTAACCCCAAACTGGTTAAGATATTCCAGTAGATCAGGATTTCTAAAATCGTGGCTCGATCAAAGGTTATAGTTTCTGGAATTCCAAACCTTGTAAAGATTTTTTCTTCCAAGAAATTTATGACAACCTGAGTATTGAGCCTATTGAAAGCCTGAGCCTCCACCCACTTGGTGAAGTAATCGGTTACCACTAGGATGTATGAATGCTTTTTAGAGGATGCGGGATTGATTTCTCCTATGGCATCCACTGCCCATCCTCTGAAAGGCCAAGGTTTAATAATGTACTTAAGTTCTGAAGCTGGTGCCCTGCTGATAGGCCCAAACTTTTGACATCTTTTGCAACCTTTAGCATAGTCTATACAATCCTTTCTCATTGTAGGCCAATATAAGCCATGTTCGTGCAACAACCATCTCATTTTTAGGCCGTTTTGATGAGCACCACATAACCCTTGGTGAATTTATGCCATGAGGGTCAGAGCCTCTCCAGCATCCACACATTTCAAAAGCAATCCTTCAGGATCCTTTCTATGTAATTCACCGAATTGCATGCAAAACTTAGTCTCGCCATTTTGACTCTATTTGGCACTTTTGTCCCAGTTGGGTCCAGGAGATAATGAATAATTTCGTTTCTCCAGTCCATTTCCTCCTTAATATTGAAATTCTATAGATTTCCAATATATCCTCTCGATCTTTTTTGATCAAGTTCAATGAGAGGTACTAGGACTTTCTCTTGGAGAATGATATCTTCATTTTGTGAAGGTATCTCCCTCTCTAGCGAAGCTATTTGGGACATTTGTCCGCTACCATGTTTTCTTCTCTAGGAATGTGTATGAAGGTGATTTCCTTAAATTGTTTAGACAACTTTTGTACTTTGTTACCATATTCCTGAGATACTAGCGATATACTTTTGAATTCCTCATTTATTTGATAAATGACTAATTGAGAATCTCCATATATCTTTGCTTTCTTAGCTCCCAATTCTAGCAACATGTCTAGTCCAATTAATAAAGCTTCATATTCAGCTCTATTGTTGGTGCATGGACCCTTTAGGGCTACTGCTAGTTTAGTTGGAATCCCATCAGGAGATAAAATGTATATTCCAGCTTTTCTCTGGTGTTGGATCCATCAAAGAACAATACCCATGGAAGGATATCTTCATTAATGATTCCTGAGTCACAACACGAATGGGTTGCTAAGAAGTCAGCTAAAGCTTGACCTTTTACTGCCTTTTGTGGCACATATATTAGGTCGAATTGTAGTAAATGTAAACTCTACTTACTTAGCCTTCCTTTTAGAAAAGGCTGAGATATCATATACTTTATGACATCTGTTGGAGATATTACTTCCACTGTAAAGGCCATGAAATAATGTATGAGCTTGATGGATGCATCATACAAGCACAAACACCATTTTTCCGCCATAGTATACCTTTTCTCAGTGTCATGCAGGATTCTACTTAAAAAGAATATGGCCTGCTCATGCCCCTTCTCATTCTCTTGAGTAAGGAGACTACCAATGGAATCTTCACAAGCAGACAGATATAACCTTAATGGCTTCCCATTCTGTCTTGGAGGTATCAATACGGGAGGGTTTGCCAAATCTTGTTTGATTTGATCAAAGGCCATTTGATGCTTCTCATTCCATTTAAACTCTGATTCATGTTTTAATCTTAGCAAAGGTGAAAACTTTTTAGTTTTTCCTGCTAAGTTGGCCATGAACCTTCTAACATAATTAACCTGCCCAAGGAATCTTTGCAGTTCCTTCTTATTATAGGGTGGCTTAGCAGCCAACACTGCTTTTGCCTTGTTTTGGTCAATTCCCATTCCATTTTTATGAATGAGGAATCCCAAAAAGTTACTAGCTTTAACTCCGAATGCACATTTGAGTGGATTCATTTTTAGGTGATATTCTCTCATTCTAGTGAATGACTTAACCAAATGTTCTTTATGTTTTAAGAAATCATTCGATTTTACCAGGATGTCATCCACATATACCTCCATGATTTTACCAATCATGTCTTTAGATATAGCATCCATTGCTCGTTGGTATGTGGCTCCAGCATTTTTCAATCCAAATGGCATGGCTACATATTCAAACAAGCCTAATGATTTTGGACATCTGAAGGCCGTTTTATTACAGTCTTCATGTGCAATCCTTAACTGGTGATACCCTGCATACCCATCCATGGAGGATATGTATTCATATCTTGATGCTGCATCTATTAGGAGATCAGCCACTGGCATGGGATATTGATCTTTGGGGGTAGCGTTGTTTAAATCCCTAAAATCAATGCAGATTCGTATCTTGCCATTTTTCTTAGCTACTGGAACTATATTGGAGATCCAGTCAACATATTGACAAGGCCTTATGAACTTTGCCTTGAGGAGTTTGTTTATTTCCTCTTGTATAGGGTCTGTTAGTTCAGGCGCCAGTCTTCTAGGACTTTGGGCCACAGGCTTGAATCCTTCTTTGATAGGTAGTTTATGCTCTATTATTTTCCTATCAATCCCAGGCATTTCGTGATGTTCCCAAGCAAAGCAGTCCTTAAATTCTTTTAGAATTTTTATGATTTCCTGCTTTTCTTGGTTAGTGAGGAGCTTACTTATGTAAGTAACTCGTGAATTTTCATTATCCCCTAAATTTATTTCCTCTAGTGGATCATGAACCTCTTGTTTAATATCCTCACTTTTAGCCCATACTTTCTCCTCCTCCTCTTCTAAGAATTCAGTTTCGTGTAAAGTTGAGCAACATGCATTAGAATTTATAAGAAAATCCTCTTGGTATTTTCTAAAAACTAAATCTTTCATTACTTGATCAACAATAGGGGTAAATCCATTACAACATTCTTCCTGGTCTACAAACATAATAAACTTTTATAAGGAAAATACATCCTAAACTCTACAAACTAATGAGAGCTAAGGGTTGATCATAGTCTGGCGCCTGTTGAATATATTCACATTTTGATTGAATGTCTTCAACTTCTGGGACGTCATTAACTTCTTCAATGAGAATTGCACCTGAGTTTTCTACTTCTTGGTGAGTTTGTGACTCAAGTTGTAGAGCAACCTCAATTTTGATGGTAGGAACTGACTTTAGAGAGTCCCTAACAAAGACAGAATCAGGAGATGTAATTAGACAAACTTCCTCATCTGCTTGAACCATCTCATAAGTGTCACCGTTCCACAAAATTAAAATTTGATGGAGTGATGATGGAATAGCATAATTATGATGTAACCAATCTCTTCCTAGTATGGCATTATAGTGAGTACCATTTTCGACTATGAAGAAACCGATATAAGTGGTTTTAGTTCCCACTCTTATCTTTAAGATAGCCATTCCTTCCACTTTTTCCGATAAACCAGAAAAACCAGTTATGTTGATTTGTATGTTATGCAAATCCTTTCTCGTTTTCCCTAGTTTTCTAAATACAGAGAGTGGCATAATATTAGCAGTAGCTCCTGTGTCTACCAATACTTTGCCTAATCGGACTCCCTCAAAATCAACATTTAGGAATAAGGCTTTAGTGTGCTTATTATTGACATCAACTGACCTAAAGATTTTATCTATAATCAACTTCTCTAGGTTAGCTTTTAGAGATGTTTTGTTAGGCACTTTCTTATGAGGTGCATTCAAATAAGATGACAAGCTTCGAGAAGAAGTAATTTTTAAATTACTGCTCTTTCTTCCTTATCAACTTCATCTGCCCATGACGTAGTATTGGTCTGGAATTCTGGTTGGTCTTCTGATTTCTTGAACTCTATTGGTAGCATGACCACATTGCACTGCGTGTCTTGCTCCTCTCCATATCTGTTTGAGGTTCGCTCATTAGTGGCTCTCCATCCAGAATTAAGTCACTATCAGAAACCAATAAGTCCAAATCCTCAGATCCAAACTCTGACTCATAGTCCTCCATAAAGCCATTTTCCAGATTCTCTTTCATAAGAGAGTCACTTCCTTGAAGCTGCTGGTCACCACTCTTTATAGGTGGTGAATCATGTTGTTCCTTTTCCAAAGGTAACAACTTAGTGATTCCAGCTTGTAACGCCTTCTCATCAATTCTGATATTTGCTATTAGGGATTCTTGCACATTTTGAGTGCTGATTTGAGCCCTTGCTGCAGCAGCTTTCATTCTCAACTCCTTCATCTTTATTGTCCTACTTTTAGGAAAGTTTTGGATGTCTGATAATGGCCATGGCTTAACTGCTGACTTGATCTTTGGCTTCACCTGGTCCCCATGGGAATTCACCCTTCTTTTAAGAATTTCAGGCACAGGAGTTTGACTTGACTCCCTTTCCTTCCCCTTTAAGAGAGGGCCTGAACTGGGGCTATCCTGTTTCCTAGGTCCTTGACTTCTGGACCTTTTCTGGAATGGACGCTGGTATGCAGGCACATAGGTAGGATCATTAAGGATGATCTGAGTTCTAACCATTTCGAAGGTTAGCCTATCTGCACATGGTGAGCACATACCATTTCTTAGGGCCTTCAACCCTTCTATTGCCCTAGTTTGCAATGGGAATTTCTGAGCAGCCTCTTTGTAGGTTTTAGCTCTTTCCTCAAGCATTATCGGGCTTGAAGCTAGGTTGGCATTAACAGGCATCTTAGCTTTGGCTAAGTTGGCCTTATAGGCTCCTAGCTCCATGGCATGATGTTCCAATTCTGAGACAACCAGTCTTTTGAGACTTAACTGCCTAGTTAGGAACACTCTGAAAAATTGGCATTGATTTGTGGTATGCGATCCATTCATATGCCATCTACACATATCTTCTAATCCCTCTTCATTGGCTATCTTTGGCATAACCAAGATTCCTTCGTCAAGTAATCTGTTGAAGAGTTGGTTACCTATTTCGGTAGCTTGAGATGCCTGCAAAGTAACAGTAAAAACATTATTAGTCTCTACCATTCCACAGAATAGTTCAAATAGTTCATCCATCCCAACTATATTAACATCTTTTTCATCAGGAAACATGATATTTTTCTTATCAATTTCATCCTGGATTTTATTTCTAAAAACAATGCATTCAGAAGTGTCATGAGTTACTGCATCATGCCATTTACAGTATTTTTTACCCTAAATTCCTCATCAGTTCTTACTTTATGCCTTCCTATCAGTTTTATCTTTTTGTTAGATAATAACCAGTCGAAAATAGCATTAGATTTCTTAGCATCAAAAGTATATTTCCTCTTTTGTTCAGACTTCATATCTTTTGGCGCCAGAAATTCTTTCTTCTCTAGAGGAGCACACTTATAAGGTACTCCTTGACTGATTTCTGCCACGTCCACTTCTTGTGCAGTTTCAAAGTGGAAAGGCTCGTCATTATGAGCAAAGAAGTTATGGTGTCTTGCTACGCTTTCAGCCTGTAGGTTCCTTTCATATCTCACAGCCAATTCAGCTAATTCAACAAAATCGCCAAAAGCATGACCATCAAACCTTTTTTGAAACTGAATTAGCATTCCCTCTTGAGCCATTTGTACAAATTCTCTTTAAGGGATGCTAACATGACACCTGATCTTGGCCATTTTGAATCTAGATAGGTAATCTTCTATAGACTCTCCTAACTTTTGTTGGATTCTAGCCAGATCACTCAAAGTAACTCCGGGCTCAGTGCGTGCAATATGATTTGTAAATTGCACCTGCATGTCTTGCCATGAGTGAATGGAATTTGGCGGTAAATTTGTATACCACCAAAAGGCAGTCTCAGTAAGAGACATGGAGAACATTCTAAGTTTTAAGAAATCATTGTCAGCTGCTTCCCTGCATTGACAATTGAACCTAACTAAATGCTCTTCGGCAGAAACTCTATCATTGCCTGAGAATAAGGTAAAGTCAGGTATCTTAAACATTGTAGGAAATGGATTGGCTTTATCAATCCATTCAGGGTAAGGTCTTTGACCAATTTGCCTCTGATTTTTCCTAGAAGTATCCCCTACTAGTCTTTGGACTAGCGCCTCAACTTGTGCTGCCAATTGATCCTGATGCATTTGTATTCCTGGATATCCCATGTTCCCGGTTCCCATGTTTCCCGTGTGATCATATACAGGATTAGGGTTAGGATTGAAAGGTTGATTTTGATAACCTCCCATAGGGATCTCCTGGTGTTGCATAAAAGCAGGATTGGTTGCACCTTGCGCCATTTGCGGTGGGAATGTTTGTCAATTTGTGGGCATCCTCTGTTGGCGAGTGCCAGTTGCTTGGGCAAATGGAGCTTGGGGTTGATTATACCCCGGGATATTCCCATAATGCAACGTACCAGCCATAGTTGGTTGGTTCTGAGGCGTGTAACCATAGGGTAAAGAAGGACTTCCAGCCACATTTGGCTGGTTGAAAGGCGCATACGCATACGGTATACTATTGTTATTTGTAACAAAAGCATCTTGCCTCTGTCCTCCCTATGATGGTCCAGATTGATGTGTGTTGTCACCAACTTGTCCATCACCCATGGAAAACGAAGGTTGGTGATGTCCTGACGTCTGGTGCCAGCCTGGCTCCACGCCCGCTGCCATTTCACCACTTCTCCTAACATTCCCATGATTACCCTCTCCATGACTCAAGGGTATGGCCCTTGTTTGGTGTGTATGAGAGGAAGTTTGTGGATCGCCTGAAATAAGTATATCTCTATTTTCAGGGTGGGAGATATGTACCCTCGGAGGGTAACCTAGTGGAGGAACGTCTGGCTCTATACCAGAATTTCCTCTTGCTCTATTCAATGGGACCTCTTCTATGGCCTTAACTAGTTTCTCATTTAACTGATAGTGTTTTTCGACTAGTGGTTCTAGACGAGTAACTACTTCAGTGGCAAGAGATGTCGACATTGCCGTGAAAGTTGTACTCATAGTATCATTGATATCTACAAGTATTCTGTCGATCTGCCTAGAGTTGATCTCTCTATTCTCCTCACTTATCCTTTGGAGGATATCTGTGAAGACCCTGGCAGATTCGTAGGCGAGAGTCCTATAGTTGGAGTCAAATTGTTGTCTCTGACTCTCTCTGGCTTATAACAGTAAATTCTTTACAATTTCTGTAAACTTTCCATACATTTGTTGTATAAGTCCACGACCAGTATTACTTGGAGATGAGCTTTCCCTTTGCGGGGTCTCTCCATTTGACTCTTCATGAGTTTGGTGAACTGATTCACCATTGTTACCCTGCGCCCTATTTTCCGGAGGAGTTGAATAACTTATTTCCATGTTTTGGAAACTTGTTCCCTCCTGAGCAACTTCCTTATTCTTTTTAGAACGTGTATCCGGCATTTTCATAAAAGCAGCCGTTTTTATTTCACAGTTGGTTTTTTGAAAGTGTGAAGAAGAAAGTTCACAATATGTTTATGACTCTTCTTCTCCCACTTTGGTCGCCAAAAAACTTGTTGGTGCAAAATCAGTTGGTTGACTTTGCAAACAAGTCAATGCACACCCAGTAGTTTGGTACTGAATGTCTCGGGAGACTTAGCCCCTGGGGGTTACCGGTTTTAATTAGATAAAACCTTGCTAACGTACTTTGTTGCAATTTAATTTAGGATTAAACCACAAGGCCTAATAAATTCAGGCGAAATGCAATAAATAGAGCAAACAATAATTAATCTATTAATTAAAACACAACATTCGCATATACGCCACAAACTTTTAGGAAGGAGTTTTACAACACATAGGGGGATAAGCCAGGCTGGACAACTAAAGGGAAGACATGAAGGGAGTTACCTCCATGGTTCATTGCTTCAATCGGAGAATTACAGAACTCGCCGCCAGAACATGTTCTACGTCTAAGGACTAAACTATAACTCCGGAAGGGGGTTGGCTAGGCTAGAGCTAGGCTACGCTAAGAAAAGAGTAATTGCAAGTTGTTTTGTGTGTTGTGTTGTGTTTGATGATCATTCTTCTATTTATAGAGAAGCATGATGCGTAACTTCCGTGCTTACTTGGAGGGAAAACATTTGAATCATCTTTGATTCAAATCTTCAACCGTCTTCTGGCGCTGAATAACTGTAGCCTTGCACGTTTTCCTTATGTGATCCGTTTAATGATTGCTCTTTAACTATGCACGCTTATCATTCTTGACTTTCATCTCCTGATGGTCTTGCCAATCTTCTCCTATTGACTTTGACTTGTGTTGACTTTGTCCACTGGGCTTCATGCTCTTGTTGGGCCTTCATGTTAAGATGAAATTAAAACTTTTGAGGTGTAATACAATGTACCATAATAAATGTTATTGGACATCTAAAAATGGTAGTAACACTTTCGGAAACTTATTGCTACCCAACTCCCTAAGCCTATATATATATCCTCCATCTCATAATTCACAGGACTGATCTCCTCACTCAGAAAAAATCCCTCGGCACACCCATTAACTCCACCGCCTAAAACTGATCCCTCGATACCTCACTAAACCGCCTAATAATCTCAGACTCACAAACAAAAACTCTCGCTCACCCTGCCACAATCATGCATCATTATCACCCATCATCACCAAAATCCATCAACCTGCTAATTCTTCATAATACCAAACTCCACGTAACACTTTAATCACCAATCATAAATCATCTTGTGATCATCATCAACATCACTCAACACCTACAGTACATCTACTACTCAGATTTTCAAAACCCACGAGCAAAGAACAAACGCAACATATTATTATACAAACGACAAAACTATTTTTTTAGACTCGTACAACATTCAATTTTCCAAGATCTGTACAAATAAACGATCCCGGACGGTGGTATAATTTATGAGGGTCAACTAAACAAACTAACTTTATTTATTTATTTTCTTTATTTATTTTTATTATTTTCTTGAAGTTACTAACATTCTATTTATGATGTAGGTTATTGATATATTCCTGCAATTGTAAGTATTGTACATATTATACTAACTCCCTGCAATACTTTCTTTTCTTATTTTTTATTTATTTTCATGAACATTTTTTTATATATTGTTATGCTTGTCCTGCATGAAGTTTTATCACCCACATGTTATTATTGCTAAACAAGACCTAAAGAATTGTTCTAATTAATTCAGATAAATTGGACAACCTGTTAAGAACCTTGTAATATGTTTGCATAATAACTTGTCACTAAATAATTAGTCTTTCTGTGTGTAACCTGAACCAACCTAGATTAATTATTTTTAGGGTGCTTAAAATGTGATTTGATTATTCTTTTGCATAAAATTTGTAATGAATCGGTATTTAGTAAAGGCCAGCAATGGACAATATAGGTCATGACTATATTGTACCCACACCCCCGAACTCAATTTTTGGTTCCTGACCATCTATGGAGTCAAGACGGGGAAATCTACATTGGATAAGTCCCTAAGATGTCCCTTCCGTTTCAATATCCAATTAGGTTTATGATTCCTCCTCTAAAGAATTGTTGGCGACTTCAAAACATATTTTTAATAAAACCTTAACAATGGGGTAGTCAAATAAACACGCTCACACCGCGTGTAGGCATTAAAGGAATTAAAAATCCACGCCTACAATTTGGCGACTCCACTGGGGATGATTTTAAAAAATTAATTTTTTAAATGAGTGGGTGAAACTTGAAAAATACGATGCATTCTCCTTTTATGCATTTGAATAATATACAGTTTTGCATATGCATGGCTGTAAGTGTGGATTTTTATTTCCTTTAATGCCTACACGCGGTGTGAGCGCGTTTATTTGACTACCCCATTGTTAAGGTTTTATTTCAAATTCGTTTTGAAGTCGCCAACAATTCTTTAAAGGAAGAATCATAAAACTAATTGGATATTGAAACGGAAGGGACATCTTAGGGACTTATCCAATGTAGATTTCCCCGTCATCACTCCATAGATGGTCAGGAACCAAAAACTGAGTTCGGGGGTGAGGGTACAATATAGTCAGGAACTATATTGCCCATTGCTGGCCTCTACTAAACACCGATTCACAACAGATCTTATGCAATAGAATAATCAAATAATGTTTTAAGCACCCTAAAAATATTTAGTCTAAATTGATTCAGGAAACACATAAAAGACTATTTTTTTAGTGACAAGTTATTAGACAATCAATATTAATGGGTTGCTAACAGGTTGTCCAAATTATCTGAATTAATTTGAACAGTTCTTTAGGTCTTATTTAGCAATAGATACAAAGTGATAAATATTGCAATCAGACATAAAAATAATATGTTCATAAAAAAGAAATAAAAATAAGAAAATAAAATATCGCAGGGAGTTAGTATAATATGTACAATACTTACAATCACGGGAATATATTAATAAGATACATCATGAATAAAGTGTTAGTAACTTCAAGAAAATTATAAAAATAAATAAAGAAAGCAAATAAAAATAGTTAATTTAGTTGACCCTCAGAAATTATACCACCGTCCGGGGTCGTTGATTTGTACGGATCTTGGAAATTGAATTATTGAACGAGTCTTCAAAATAGTTTTGTGTCTTGCGTTTAGTGTATATTGATCATGCGTTGTTGATGATAATGTATAAATAGTATATGGTGCATAGATGTTGGTATTCGTTTATAATAGCAGGGAGGTGTTAGGAGGATTTGATATTTGGCCGTTGACTTAGGATTGTAGGATGAGGAGTGATGTGGCGTGATGATTGATTAAGGAGGGGTGTGATGATGCTGCGTGTAGGATGGATGTGGCGTGATGATTGATTAAGGAGGGGTGTGATGATGAAGGATGTTAGGCGGTGGAGTTGGTCTTGATGAATTGTAGGTGTAGGTGCTGCGAGTGATTTTGTGAATGAGGTTGCCGAGGGAATTTAGTGTGTCAGTTCGAGAGTTTTATTTATGCCGTGGAAGGTGTGTGTTTTATGGGGTGGGGAGATGAGGGAATTGTCGAGTGATTTTTTGACCCGTGAGAATTATATCAGGGTATATATAGGTTTAGGTAGTTGAGATGCAATAGGTTTTTTTTAAAGGAAAAATGGATCAGAATACCCCCAACTTTAGGCGGTCCGCTTTTAATACCCCCAACTTTGGATTATTTTTAAATACCCCCAACTTTGGGGTGATCCGCCAAAAATAATCCAAAGTTGGGGGTATTAAAAGCGGACCGCCCAAAGATAATAGGTTTTAGAAAAGATTTTTATTAAAAAAGATTTTAGAAAATAGTTAGATAAAAGATATTTAAAAACACTTTGGGAAAAGATTATTTTTATAAAAGATATTTTCTATTAATAAAACTAATTAATATAATTAATTAATTCTAGTAATTAAATTGGGCTAGAAAAGGGGTTTTATAAATTGGGCTTTCATAAAAACTATTTTAAAAAGGTTTTCGAAGATGGGCTTTTAAAAAGTTATTTTAAAACGTTTTAGGAAATGGGTTTAGTAAAACTAGTTATAAAAAAGGTTTTCGGAAATGGGTTAATAAAATGGGTTAGAAAATGGATTTATTTTAGACTCGTTCTTTATTCTTTCCTCGATCCGGTCCAATTGGAGCGGGGTATTGGTCATTATAGGGTACTAAATGGGGAGACACGATTATGTGTCTACAGAAGCCCCCACTTTCACTGAGGTTTGTAAAACCGAGAGTCAAAGTATACGTGTAAGGACGGAGAATGATTCTAGATGCTCTGCAATCCAAAATCACTCTTTTACGCCTGTACCTGCAAAACAAACAAGAGCTTCAGGGATAGACATACATGAAACATATTTGCAATGTAATTGTAAGTTTGCAAAAATGAAATGATAGGTGGATGTGAAATAGATGTTGTAGCGCATTTGTATCCCGCTCCACAGGGCTGAGCTATTGGTTGTCCCGCTCCCAGACAAGTAGTGTAGAGTATTTGTATCCCACTCCACGGGGTTGAGCAGTATGTCGTTTGTCTCGCTCCCAAACAAATGGTGTAGAGTGTTTGTATCCCACTCTACGGGGCTGAGCAGTATGTCGTTTGTCCCACTCGCAGACAAATGATGTAGAGTATTTGTATCCCACTCTACGGGGCTGAGCAGTATGTCGTTTGTCCCGCTCCCAGACAAATGGTGTAGAGTATTTGTATCCCACTCTACTGGGCTGAGCAGTATGTCGTTTGTCTCGCTCCCAGACAAATGGTGTAGAGTATTTGTATCCCACTCTACGGGGCTGAGCAGTATGTCGTTTGTCCCGCTCCCAGACAAATGATGTAGAGTATTTGTATCCCACTCCACGGGGCTGAGCAGTATGTCGTTTGTCCCGCTCCCAGACAAATGATGTAGAGTATTTGTATCCCACTCTACGGGGCTGAGCAATATATCATTTGTCCCGCTCCCAGACAAATGGTGTAGAGTATTTGTATCCCACTCTACAGGGCTGAGCAGTATGTCGTCAGACAAATGATGTAGTTGATTGAAAGTGGTCTGCAGACCCAACGGTTTGTGTCCAGTTGTTGACAGTTTGTGTGTCGTCATTGATTTTTCTGAGTATTCATTGTTTCTTGAATGATATGCATTGAGAATTTGTAGGATGTCGATATCGTATTTTTTTTGCAAACTTTTGAAAGTTCGTTGAGTTGTCGCGCGCAATGTCGTAACGAACATTTGAAATCATTTGGAATTAGGTGTGTGGGCTCCACATGGCTAAGAAGCCCCCAAGCGCGTTGTATGGGACTGTGCGCCAGACACGCACAGGCTTGCGCTTAGCGTGGTATGCTGCGCTGGACGCAGTGCGATGTCGTAATGAACATTTGAATTTATAAGAAGTTGAGCATGTGGGCCCCACTTGGCTAAGAAGCCCCCAAACGCGCTGTACAGGGCTGTGCGCCAGACGCACAGGCCTGTGCTTGGCGTGGTATGCTGCGCTGGACGCAGATTGCTGCACGTGGCACAACGTTGTCGGTGCGCTGGACGCACCATGTATATAGCACTTGTCTTGTGTTGTTAATTTGTATTGGTCCGCAGACCTTGGTGGAATATCACTCGTATTGAGTCGTTTAATGTTGGGTACCTATGAATACAAATAACACACAGAAATACAGACAAACAACTAGGGGACATGCATGTGTCCCGTGATGTGGGTGTTAGTGTATGGATAGGACATGACTTGACCTATAAAGAGTGACCTTTAATACTCTAGACTTAAAGGTGCTATCGTGTGTGCATACGTGTGTGTGTGTATGTGTGTGTGCGACTCGATTATTGACGCTAGAATCCTATGGCTAACGACGACCGATGCGATGCTTGACACCAATATTGGATGATGCAGATATGTAATGCAAATGCAGAGATATGACACTAATGCAGATGATATGATTTGATGATTTGATCGTTCCATTAGAAGCTCAAATTTTCGTTTCAGAAAATTGTTTTTGAAAGAGGAGAAATGGGAAGCCCCCAAGGATGATCCGTGTAAGTTATGTTTGATTCGAAATGCGTTGTAGTTGTTACGGGTCTATGTGAGCCCATAAAACACTTAGGATCTCATATGGGCCTGGAGCCCACAATATTGTGTATGGACTCGTAATGAAGTCCTTATCAAGGTACACATGGAGCCTATGAAGGATGATCTGTTGGATTTGAAATGCATTGTAGTCCTCGTAATGCTTGAATTGTATGCGCTTCGAGTTTCGTATGTCAAGACCTAAGTGAGCCCATACAATCGGTTCAATCTTGTATCAGTGTGGGTTTTAAAACCCAAGATTTCATGTATGGACTCGTAATGAATTCCTTATTACAATAGGCCTATACTTGGAGCCTATGATTTTCTGTGTGGAAAAGTGATGAAGCCCCCAGTAAGATGGAGTTTATGAAGTACTCAGCTTGATTGCTTGATTTTGATGATATCTCGTCACGCTTAGCAGAAGTTTCGACCGAAGATTCCATATAGGGTTCCTAAGGTGAGAAGACGAGAAAGGCCAAAGAAAAGAACACTCCAAAGATGAGGCGCGGTCATAGCGCTGAGTGTTGAAAGGTTATGCTAAGGTTGGCTTATAAGCGATAAGGTGGCTTAGAAAAAGGAAGTGATTAAAATAAGAAAAGGCAGAGTCATAATGAATTGACTCGTGCAATAAGGTGGGCGAATGATGCAGGTTCGAATCCCAGTCTAGTTCTAAGGGTAGGGATGAGCATTGGAAATTCAGGATTTGGGACATCGCGCTTTTCTCATGGGCCTAGGCGAGCCTTAATAATGTGTTTTGAATTAAAATGGCCGGGCCTCGAAAGAGGTTGCCTACGTATCCATGATGGAATCAGGCCAGTCGTAGCTCTTAGCATTTTAATTGGTGGCCTAGCATTTTGCTTTGGAGCCATTTGCAATGAATTAGGCATTGAATTAAGGATTGAATTGGAAGAGGTCTTTGGTAAGGGCGGATAATGATGCAGGTTTGGCTTGGTTTAAAGCGGTCGGACCTCAGGGTGAGGTTTCCTACGTATCTTTAGCAGAACCAGACCATTCGTAGTTTAGGCTAATGAATAAGAAGGTGCCCTGACTTTTGCCTAAGTCGCCCTTATGGTTTTTCGACATAGCCGGCTTTGGTTTGTCTTTTATGGCTGGTTGGAATGCAATGTGCATGGGTGTCAAGGACCTATTAGTTAAAGTTGAAGGTTTGAGTTGAAGGTTTAAGGTTTTGAAACAAGTACATTTGACATAGCTATTGATAGGCTTATTTGCAACATTTTTTTTTTTTTTACATTTTGCACTTTTTGCATGATTTTTTTTTTGCTTTTGCTTTGATTTTCGTTTTGTTGCTTTTTTTTTTACTTGCCTTTTACATTGAATTGATGTCAAGTGTACCTCCATTAAGGTAGGTTAGAGGGAAAGGGGTATTATGCATTTGAGTTGAAATGGAGGAATGGTTCTAGTGAAGGGAAGGGATGCCTCTTTCGTGTATGCCAGTTGTTCATTGCCTTTATTAGAATAGTCATGAGAATTAGGAATTCATTTCTTTTAAGGCGACAATCGTGATTTCCATTGATGCTCATTAGTGCAAGGTTAGAAAAGAAATACTCATTTATTGATTGACAATTATGAGTACATGCAATAAAAGGGAAAATCCTGTATTAGACTGGGAAATATAAGAGAAATGAAACAGAAAAATGAAATCATAAGTCTAGACTCCTACTTCACGTGACGAGACAACTTCATTGTTTCTATCTTTATGAGGTCTCTTTCTACATGAACAGAGAAGAAGTGTAATTTTTTCATGCTGATTGGACCTAAGCGAGTCCAAATGTCTTAATGAGTGATTGGGCTCGGAGATATGTCTACTTCTATGACATTGAGGTCATTATCTTCGGTATTTTCAGCAAATCATTCTCAATCTGGATACCCACATCATATACTCTTGCGAAGCTATCAAGACCCAAGTATTTGAGATGGTTTTTGTATTTAGGGAGGAGGTTAGAAACGAATATTAGTACCAAGTCTATTTCTGCAGGCTTTGATACCATATGGGCTGATTTCTCTCTCCACCTATTCAGATAAGTGGTAAAACCTTCATTTTCACCTTGTTTAAGAACCTCGAGTTCTCTAAGGGAGGTTTGCATTTGTGCGTTCGACTCATATTGTTTCATGAAAGCAATAATGATGCATTTCCAAGTTTTAGTTTGCTTGGGGTCTAGGGAATAGAACCAATTCTGACATATTGGGTCCAACGACATCGAGAATACCATTGGGTAAAGTTCAGGGTCAACCGATTTAATGATCATGGTTGCACGGAAATTCCTTAAATGATATTTTGGATTATCGGTTGGTTTAAATTTAGGGATGTCGGTTGTAGGGAACTCTTCAGGAAGTTTCCCTTTCAGTTTGGTGTTATCAATGGGCTCAAAATAGGAATTTGCATTGGTTACCCTATGAACAACACTCTCCATTGTCTTGTTGAATCCAGGAGACTCACCAGACTCAATCTTCTCAAGCCTTATAGCTATTTCTTCCATCATGCTGGACAGCTTGGCTAAAGCTCTAGCCATTTCAGCAAGTTGTTGCTCGTTATTCGATGGACTGCCCATTCAATGTCGCTTGATTTCTATATAGATCATCAGAGGAGATTTAGAGATAGAATGATGACGGAGAGAGAGAAATGGAATGAAAGAATGTATGTTTGTTTAAAAGTTGAGCTTCTAGGAACAAATCTGAATATCCTATATGCATGATGATTTTTTTTTTGGATTTGTTTTTTTTGGAATGCACCTAGACCAAATGTATGTATGCATGACTCTTTTTGGATGTATCTAGACCTAACGTATGTATGCCTGACTCAATCTATGCGTTCGAACCTGTAAAGGCTACCTACATATCCCGAAAGAGGGAATCAGATCGCTTGTAGTTCAGGACTACTAAATGCGGAATGCATGAGATGAAATGGAGAGTATTGGATGCAATGAGACTCCTAAATGCCTAATAACTCTAGTTATGCATGAAATGTATGAATGATGGACTATGCAATGCAAAATGATTCTAGTATGGATGCAGTTCTAATAAACATGAAATTCCAAGACTTGATAGACTTCTAATGACGATGAACTTTCAAGGATGCTAGACTCCTAATGTGCATGAAACTCTAGTGGACCTAGACTCCTAAAGTGAATGAAATTCTAGTGGACCTAGACTCCTAAAATGAATGAAACCCTAGTGGACCTAGACTCCTAAAATGGATGGAATTGTAATGGATTTAGACTCCTAAGATTGACATAATTCTAATGGTTTTAGACTCCTATTATGCATGGACTTTCTATGGATTATAGACTTCTAAGGTAGATGAGACTCAAGCGAATGAAGACTCCTAACATGGACAGACTTAGACGGGGTTAAGAACTCTAAATGGAGTGAAACTGGATGAACCTAGACATATGAGCTAGATGGACTTCTAAAGGAGTTAGAATTCCTAGGTGGATGAGACTTTTACAACAAGATGGACACTAAAAGGAATCCTAAATGATGTGCACATAAAGGATGATATACATGAAAAGATAGGATATAGGACGATGGATGAATTTTTGAAAAAGATATGTGATAGGATAAAAGATGGAGATTTTTTTTTTTTAAAAAAAAGGTGGAGATAGAATTTTTGAAGTAGATAAGAGATTGAAGATGGGATGAAATTTTTAAAAAAGATAGGAGAATGAATTTTTTATATTTTTTTTAAAAAAAAAAATGAAGATGAATTTTTAAAAAAGATGGGAGATCATAGTTTGGTAAAGGATAAGAATAGAAATTTTCGAAATAGATGGGAAATAGGGATTGAAAAAAAATTAGATAACGTTTTCGAAATAGATTAAGATATTAAAAAAAGATAGAGATTGAGACAAACAATGTGGAGCAATGATAGAAATTGGCAACACAACAAATTAGATCAATGCACTACACACATATATCAAATGCAAGACGAAGGGAAGGAAACTGGAATGGTGCACGACGCAAGGCAAGCTGTGCGCGACACGAATAATGCGAGCAACGCAAGGGAAATTGCGCATGACGCAAAGGGATGCGAGGCACGCGCACAGCTGCGTGGGACGCAAACTGGCTGATGCGCGGCGCAGAAACGCTGAAGTTCGTTATTTTTATCGCGCAAATTCATTTGATATTTTTGTTTCGAAACATCGATAATATGAAACATTTAAAGGCACTCACACGCAAATATGCACAAATAGTATAATATAATATGGAAAGTTCTTAACCTAAAGTCCAGTTCTACGTTCAACTATGGTCAGTTTTAGGTTAAGGTTGAAAAAGGGTCCATGACTAAGAGATTGATCCCACGCTTCGTACCCCTGCTTAAAGAGGTGGCCACGTGTAAGACACACTCCAGTCTCAAGTCAGGAACAAGAGAACAATGCCATGGTTGGGTAGGTTTGCTTATGACTAAGATCCAACACTATCGCTCAGGAAGCTTTTTGGAAGGACAAAGCGCAAACCCCCCGGGGTGACCTCACACATTGAACATGTGCTAATGAGGCAAGGTAGATTGTCCTTATGGTGGCTGAATAATAGCCATGCAGATGCAAAATAATATATTATTCTAAGGCATAAAATAAGAATGAATCGTATTTTTCAAGTTTCACCCACTCATTTAAAATTTTTTTTTTAAAAAAATCCTCCCCAGTGAAGTCGCCAAATTGTAGGCGTGTATTTTTATTTTCTTTAATGCCTACACGCGGTGTGAGCGCGTTTATTTGAGTACCTCATTGTTAAGGTTTTATTTGAAATTCGTTTTGAAGTCGCCAATAATTCTTTAAAGGAAGAATCATAAAACTAATTGGATATTGAAACGGAAGGGACATCTTAGGGACTTATCCAATGTGCCCCGTCATGACTCCATAGATGGTCAGGAACCAAAAACTGAGTTCGGGGGTGAGGGTACAATATAGTCAGGAACTATATTGCCCATTGCTGGCCTCTACTAAACACCGATTCACAACAGATCTTATGCAATAGAATAATCAAATAATTTTTTAAGCACCCTAAAAATATTTAGTCTAAATTGGTTCAGAAAACACATAAAAAACTATTTTTTTAGTGACAAGTTATTAGACAATCAATATTAATGGGTTCCTAACAGGTTGTCCAAATTATCTGAATTAATTAGAACAGTTCTTTAGGTCTTATTTAGCAATAAATACAAAGTGATAAATATTGCAATCAGACATAAAAATAATATGTTCATAAAAAAGTACAATACTTACAATCACGGGAATATAGTAATAACCTACCTCATGAATAAAGTGTTAGTAACTTCAAGAAAATAATAAAAATAAATAAAGAAAGCAAATAAAGATAGTTAATTTAGTTGACCCTCAGAAATTATACCACCGTCCGGGATCGTTGATTTGTACGGATCTTGGAAAATTGAATTATTGAACGAGTCTTCAAAATAGTTTTGTGTCTTGCGTTTAGTGTATATTGATCATGCGTTGTTGATGATAATGAATAAATAGTATATGGTGCATAGATGTTGGTATTCGTTTATAATAGCAGGGAGGTGTTAGGAGGATTTGATATTTGGCCGTTGACTTAGGATTGTAGGATGAGGAGTGATGTGGCTTGATGATTGATTAAGGAGGGGTGTGATGATGCTGCGTGTAGAATGGAATGTAGGAGTAGCGAGATGACGAAGGATGTTAGGCGGTGGAGTTGGTCTTGATGAATTGTAGGTGTAGGTGCTGCGAGTGATTTTGTGAATGAGGTTGCCGAGGGAATTTGGTGTGTCAGTTCGAGAGTTTTATTTATGCCGTGGAAGGTGAGTGTTTTATGGGTGGGGAGATGAGGGAATTGTCGAGTGATTTTTTGAGCCGTGAGAATTATATCAGGGTATATATAGGTTTAGGCAGTTAAAATGCAATAGGTTTTTTTTAAAAGATAATAGGTTTTAGAAAAGATTTTTATTAAAAAAGATTTTAGAAAATAGTTATATAAAAGATATTTAAAAACACTTTGGGAAAAGATTATTTTTATAAAAGATATTTTTTATTAACAAAACTAATTAATATAATTAATTAATTCTAGTAATTTAATTGGGCTACAAAAGGGGTTTTATAAATTGGGCTTTCATAAAAACTATTTTAAAAAGGTTTTCGAAGATGGGCTTTTAAAAAGTTATTTTAAAACGTTTTAGGAAACGGGCTTAGTAAAACTAGTTATAAAAAAGGTTTTCGGAAATGGGTTAATAAAATGGGCTAGAAAATGGATTTGGGCTTAAAATATTTATTTTAGTCTCGTTCTTTATTCTTTTCTCGATCCGGACCAATTGGAGCGGGATATTGGTCATCATAGGGTACTAAATAGAGAGACACAATTATGTGTTTACAATGGCTATTGTTCCGCCACCATAAGGACAATCTACCTTACCTCATTAGCACATGTTCTATGTGTGAGGTCACCCCTGGGGGGTTTGCGCTTTGTCCTTCCAAAAAGCTTCCTGAGCGATAGTGTTGAATCTTAGTTATAAGCAAACCTACCCAACCATGGCATTGTTTTCTTGTTCCTGACTTGAGAACTGGAGTGCGTCTTACACGTGGCCACCCCTTTAAGTAGGGGTACGAAGCGTGGGATCAATCTCTTAGTCATGGACCATTTTCAGACTGAACCTAAACCTGACCATAGTTTAAACATAGAACTTGACTTTAGGTTGAAACTTTGCATACTATCATCCTATTTGTGCATATTTGTGTGTGTGTGCGACTTTAATTGTTTCTTATTATCAATGTTTCGAGTCGAATATCATCAAACGAATTTTACGCGATCAAAAAAGGAAAAAGCAAATTTCTGTGCTTATCTGCGTTCCACGCAATGACCAGTGTGCCATGCAGCCTGTCGTCCTCGTCTAGCGCATGTCGGTCGCTTCCAGCGCTTTCAATTGCGTCTGACGCTGTTCCTTTTGTGCGTCCCGCACATGTTTCCTGTTCCTCGCATTCTCCTTTTCCTAAACTGTATGCTATGGCGCGCCATTCTCTTGCTTGGCCTAACACACGCCTCCCCCTTTCCTAGGATAATTAGGATATTTTATTTTATTTTCTTTCCTTCAATCCTTATTCATCTTCAAAAAATTTTTTATTTATTCCTTCATAAGAATTCATATTTACATGTCCACATCTTCTAATTTTCAAAAATTCATTGAAAATATATCTCATATCTTTTCTTTTTTGAAAATCCATCTCCATTTTTTAAAAAATTGTATCACCTATCTTTTTATGAAAATTATTCTCCTATCTTTTTCAAAATTTTATCCCATCTTCAATGTCCTATCTATTTCAAAAATTCTATCTCCACCTTTTTTCAAAAAAAAAAAACTCCATCTTTTTTCCTATCCCATATCTTTTTCAAAAATTCATCCATCATCCTAGATCTTATCTTTTCAGGTATATTTCCATCCTTTATGTGCATCAATTAGAATTTCTGTTAGTGTCCATCTTGTTGTAAAAGTCTCATCCGCCTAGGAATCCTAACTCCATTAGAAGTCCACCTGGAGCATATGTCTAGATTCATCCAGTTTCACTCCATTTAGAGTTCTTCACCTCATCTAACTCTATCCATGGTAGGAGTCTTAATTCGCTTGAGTCCCATCCATCTTACAAGTCTATAATCCATAGAAATTCCATGCATAATAGGAGTCTAAAACCATTAGAATTTTGTCAATATTAGGAGTCTAAATCCATTAGAATTCCATCCATTTTAGGAGTCTAGGTCCACTAGAGTTTCATTCACTTTAGGAGTCTAGGTCCACTAGAGTTTCATGCACATTAGGAGTCTAGCATCCTTGAAAGTCCGTCAAATCTAGAATTCTAACGTCATTAGAAGTCTAGCATCCTTGAAAGTCCGTCAAATCTAGAATTCTAACGTCATTAGAAGTCTGATAGGATTCTGAAGTCATTAGAATTTCATATCTATTAGGACTGCATTCATACTAGAATCCTTTTGCACTGCATAGTCCATCATTCATACACTTCACGCATAACTAGAATCCATAGGAGTCTCATTGCATCCATACTCTCCATTTCATATCATGCATTCAGCATTTAGTAATCCTGAACTACAAGCGATCTGATTCCCTCTTTCGGGATATGTAGGCAGCCTTTACAGGTTTGAGCGCATAGATTGAATCATGCATACATGCATTAGGTCTAGGTGCATCCAAAAAAAAAATCATCATGCATTTAGGATATTCAAATTCGTTCCTAGAAGCTCAACTTTTTAAAACAAACATACATTCTCCCATTCCATTCATTTCTCTCCATCATCACTCCATCTTTAATCTCCTGCTGGATGATCCATTGTAGAAAATACGCAATATGTCAAGAACACCTCAGGAACAAATTGATGAGTTGAAGGGAATAATGGTAGATCTTGTAGCACGTGTCATCAGACTAGAGGCACACTACACTGTTATTCAAGAGAATCGTAATGCAAATATACAATCGGATGCCTATTGCAAATGCCATAGAGGCAATGGAAATAAGACTGCTTCCTGCTACAAGTTAAAACAGCTTATCCAAGATATGATAGACGATAGGAGGCTTACAGTCTCTACTGCTGCAAAAATGCCTAAGACAATGACCTCAATGCCATAGAAATAAGCCCAATCGCTCATTAAAGTATTGAGACTCACTCAGGTCCAATCAACACGAAAAAATATATGCATGTTCTCTTTTCATTTAGAAAGAGACCTCATGAAGATCGAAGTAATGAAAGCTGTCTCGTCAAGTGACGTAGGGGTCTAGACTTAGAGATTCCATTTTCTGTTTCATTTCTCTTATTCGCCCAGTCTAATATAGGATTTCCCTTTCATTGCATGTACTCATAACTTTCAAATAATAAATGAGTATTTCTTTTCTAACCTTGCATTAATGAGCATCAATGAAAATCACGATTGTCGCCTTAAAAGAAATGAATTTCTAATTCTCATGTCTATTCTAATAAAGGCAATGAACAACTGGCATATATAAAAGAGGCATTCCTCCCTTTCCCCACAACTATTTCTCCAATACTTATCATGCATAACACCCCTCTCCCTTAACCTACCGCATAAGAAGTACATTTGACAACAATTCAATGTAAAGGGCAAGTAAAAAAAATCAAAGCAAAAAAAAGAAACAAAAGAAAATGATACAAAAAGTGCAAAAAAAAAGAAGTGTTGCAAGTAAGCCCATCAATAGCTTTGTCGAAGGTATTTCCTTCGAAACCTTTAATCTCCAACTCCAACGTTAACAACCAAAAATCATTACAAGTCAAATCATACCTCTATAATAAACCTTCGCTCAAGCAACCATGCACATTGCATTCCAATAAGCCATAAGAGACAAACCCAAACCCGCTAGGTCGAAAACCCATAAGGGCGACTTAGGCAAAAGTTAGGGCATCTTCTCATTCATTAGCCTGAACTACGAATGGTCTGATTATGCTAAAGATACGTAGGAAACCTCACCCTGAGGTCCGACAGCTTTAAACCAAGCCAACCCTACATCATTATCCACCCCTTGCCAAAGACCTCTTTCCAAATCAATGCTTAATTCAATGGTTAATTCATTGCAAATGGCTCCAAAGCAAAACGCTCGGCCACCAATTAAAATGTTAAGAGCTACAGCTGGCCTGATTCCATCATGGATACGTAGGCAACCTCTTTTGAGGCCCGGCCATTTTAATTCACAACATATGTTTTAAAGGCTCGCGTAGGCCCATGAGAAAAGCGCGATCGCACAAATCATGAATTTTCAATGCTCATCCCTACCCTTAGAACTAGACTGGGATTTGAACCTGCATCATTAGCCTACCTTATTGCGTGAGTCAAGTCATTATGATTCCACCTTTTTCTTATCCTTATCCCTTGCCGTTTCCTTAGCTACATTATCGCTTCTAAGCCAACCTTAGCATAACCTTTCAACACTCAGCGCTATGACCGTGCCACATCTTTTGAGTGTTCCTTTCTTTGGCCTTTCTTGTCTTTTTCACCTTAGGAACCCTATATGGAATCTTTGGTCGAAACTTCCACTAAGCGTGATGGGATATCTTCTAAATCAAGCAATCAAGTTGGATGCTTCATCAAATCCATCTTACTGGGGGCTTCATCATTGGTCCATCTAGAAAATCGTAGGCTTCAAGTCCAGACCTATTGAAAGACTTCATTACGAGTCCTTATATGACATCTTGGGTTTTAAACCCGCACAAATGCAACATTGCACCTATTCACGGGCTCACTTAGGCCCTTGACATACAAACTCGAAGCATATACAACTCAAGCGCTACAAAAGCTCGTTCTATAACGCATTTCAAATCCAACATAATCTATTAACTGAATAGATCATCCTTGGGATCCAAGTGTACTTTGATAAGGACTTCATTACGAGTCGATACAAAAGATCGTGGACTCCAGACCCATACGAGATCCTAACTGTTTTATGAGCTCGCTTAGGCCCGACAACAATTACAACACATTTCGAATCAAACATAGCTTATATGGATCATCCTCGGGGGCTTCCCCTTTCTTCTCTTTCGAAAACGGTTTTCTAAAACGGAAATTTGAGCTTCTAATGGAACGATCAAATCATATCATCTGCATTAGTGTCATATCATCTGCATTAGTGTCACATCTCTACATTTGCATTACATATCTGCATCGTCCCAAACATTGTGTCAAGCATCGCATCCTTCGTCCTTAGCCATAGGATTCTAGCATAAGTCATGGAGTCGCACACACACACGCACACATGTATGCACACTATAACACCTTTAAGTCAAGTCAAGTCAAGTCAAGTCATTTCCAATCCATACACTAGCACCCACATCACGGGACACATGCATGTCCCCTAATTGTTTGTTTGTATATCTATGTATTCTTTGTATTTACAGGTACCTAACATTAAACAATCAATCCAGAGGCGACATACAACCGCCTGGTCTGCAGACCACCTTCAATCAAGAGGTGACATACCACCGCCTGGTCTGCGAACCACCTTCAATCAAAAAGCGACATACCACCGCCTGGTTTGCGGACCACCTTCAATCAAGAGGCGACATACCACCGCCTGGTCTGCGGACCACCTTCAATCAAGAGGCGACATACCACCGCCTGGTCTGCGGACCACCTTCAATCAAGAGGCGACATACCACCGCCTCGTCTGCGGACCACCTTCAATCAACGGGCGACATACCACCGGGCGGTGCGGACCACCATCAATCAAGAGGCGACATACCACCGCCTGGTCTGCGGACCACCTTCAATCAAGAGGCGATATACCACCGCCTGGTCTGTGGACCACCTTTAATCAAGAGGCGACCGCCTTGTCTGCGGACCACCTTCAATCATGAGGCGACATACCACCGCCAGGTCTGCGGACCACCTTCAATCAAGAGGCGACATACCACTGCCAGGTCTGCGGACCATCATCAATCAAAGAAGGGACATACCACCGCCAGGTCTGCAGACCATCATCAATCAAAGAGGCGACATACCACCGCCAGGTCCACGGACCATTACCCATCGAGACAGCAAAACTCTGAAATGAGCCGGACCGGAAATAGCTCGTGACACCTCCTTTCACACCATCACATTTTTACATATTTACTAATATGTTTCACACATGTCTGTTCCTGAAGCTTTTGCTTATTTTGCAGATACCGGCGTAAAAGAGTGATTTTGGATTGCAGAGCATCTAGAATCATTCTCCATCCCGACACATATACTTTGACTTTTGGTTTTACAAACCTCAGTCAAAGTGGGGGCTTCCGTAGACACATAATCATGTCTCCCCATTTAGTACCCTATGATGACTAATACCCTGCTCCAATTGGTCCGGATCGAGGAAAAAATAAAGAACAAGTCTAAAATAAATTGTTTTAAGCCCAAATCCATATTCTAACTCATTTTATTAAACCATTTCCGAAAACCTTTTTTATAACTAGTTTTAATAAACCCATTTCCTAAAACGTTTTTAAATAACCTTATAAAGGCCCATCTTTGAAAACCTTTTAAAAATAGATTTATGAAAGCCCAATTTTTGAAACCCCTTTTCTAAACCCAATTTAATTAATAGAATTAATTAATTTTATTGATTAGTTTTATTAATAAAAAAATATCTTTTATAAAAATAATTTTTTCCAAAGTGTTTTTAAATATCCCTTATCTAACTCTTTTCTAAAATCTTTTATGATAAAAATCTTTTAGAGACCTATTAACTTTCGGAAACTTATTGCAACCCAATTCCCTAAACCTATATATATCCTCCCTCTCATAATTCACAGGACTGATCTCCTCACTCATAAAAAATCGCTCGGCACACCCATTAACTCCACCGCCTAAAACTAATCCCTCGATACCTCACTAAACCGCCTAATAATCTCAGACTCACAAACAAAAACTCTCGCTCACCCTGCCACAATCATCCATCATTATCACCCATCCTCAGGCCCGGTCCTGACAATTTCTAGGCCCGGGGCGGTTTGGCAAACGTGGGCCCTTTATATATATATATATATATATATATATATATATCCTAGTAAAAAAAACATCAATTTCATTGATATTATACTTTGTATTACATATTTAGTAATCTAGTTGTTACAAAACTCAAAAAGATGTAATTAATGTAAACAGTTCATCTACTTCGAAGCCATCATCCATAATTGAGATAACCATGTCCAAGCCAAAAAATTAGCGCCTAAAACCTACAAAGTATGTAAATAATCATAAAAAGCGGTTTCTTCTAGCATTTTGAGAAGCAAAATCATGAATAATATCATCGAGATTAGTATTTTCTAACATATCCTTTTCAATAGACAAAATTGCCAAACCACTCCATCTTTCTTGTGACATTGATGACCTCAAATATGGCTCCTTGTTGTGATTTTTGTAGTTCATCTAAACGTTTCCTCTTTTTTCTTTTTCACTCCTAGACAGGAATGTTTTAGGCAACATCTTGACAATAATAACAAAAATATTAAAACATATACAAAATAAGTATAGAACAACAACACTTGGGAAATAAATTCGCAGAAATCTGACAAGAATTAGAGAAACCAACACTACATTCACTACTACATAATTCGCTTTAAGTAACACCCAAAAAGTGTTACTTAAAGTGCTTAAAGTGTTATATTAGATAATAGGTAACACTTTTTGGATGTTACATCTGCCCGTGTTACCTAAGCTATTAGGTAACACTTTTGATCACCTATAGTAACACTTAAACAAATGTTACTTTAGATTCATTTATGTAACACTTTAAATACTTATTGTTACACTTTTAAAGTGTTACTCGAAATTTCTTATGTAACACTTTTAATATTATTAGTAACATATTGTAATGTTACCATAACCTATAGTAACACTTTATTAAACATTACGTATCACTTTTTACCATTCTAAGTAGCATCTCGTGCATTAGTACGTAATACTTTTTGGTCATATTCTGTAGCATCTTAAGGATGATTAAAATCACACTTTTATTTATTAGGCTAAGAAATAAATATATCAATTGACAATTATATTATAATAATTATAGAATTTTGTACACATATTAGTGCTACTTCCATAGATAGTAAACTAATGAAAAAAATATATATGTTCAATATAAAATCAAAATCATCTAACAAGAACTTATTCATATGATAATATAAATAGATCTAATAGTCATATATCTCTTCTCCCTCTTTTGTCATCTCGCCATATGCATCCATTTTCCTAGCGACCTTGGTGTCATGAGTTGCTACTCTAATTCGTCATTTTGATTCTCTTGATCCTGTAATAAAAAAATATTAAAGATGAAATCTTCAACAACAATATTGCTTATTCATAATCCAAGAAAGTAAAGATATTAGGAATTCAAAATAATATCATGATATAGCTACTTTTCAACAGTATTATGCGCCTTTGATTTCTTCTAAATGTCGCATGAAAGCCAACAAGAGAGAACTAGATTGTGGTGGGAAAAGAAATATAAAGAAATATAGATGCTTGTTAATTATGTTTAAGAAGTAGTACAACTTACCTTATCCTCCTCTTGTTCATTAGTGCCTTCATGAAGACGCTCTGTAATATTATGAATAGTTGACACATTTCCAAGTGAATGAGCCAAATCAGCAAAGATCCCTGGTTCAAGTTGTTGCTCGAACGTCTTCATTAGTTCTTTAACAGTGTCCTTCACAATTTGGTCTTTATATGATTGCAAAAACTCATCTGGAATGACTACACCACCCACATAAGCTCCATTACATTTTCCTTTGATTGAACATTTCTTCATCTTTTCTGATTTATTCATAACTTTATAATATGCATCATCTCCATCAATTTGACTTTCCTTTTGGACTTCCTCCATCTTCTCCTGTAATGATAATAAAATAAATAACTACACAATTGAGTGAAATCAGCATATTTTAGCCTAATTGTGCGATTAGTGCACCAAAAGTTTTGCAATAAAAATAACACTCTTCCAGTTTTTAAAAAACAACGCATGATTTAATGGATCTAGAATAAATTAAACTTACAATGTTCCTTTGAATAGGCTCAAAGGATGTTTTGTAGTTTTTGCCTGCTTTCCTTTTTCGAGTTTCTTTATACAATAGTGCTTGTGACGGTGGCTTTTTCTCTGCATCTTGTTGTTGCTAGCACGGAAACACATTATAAAGAATAAGTAATACTTGGCAATAGCAGAGAAATATATGAAGAATATTTTTTTGTATAAAGGATTTACCAATTCATGTTGTATCCTAGCAAAGCTTGTTGGACCCATAGTGTGCCTATCAGTTTGAGTTAACCTGCTTTCTCTTTTTTTTTCACTTTGTTCCTGCATGTTCATTACCAAAGAGATTCATAACAAAATAAGATTAACCAAAGCCAACTCACACCACCAGTATAAATTCATAAACGAACGAGCTTCTTCAGAGATGCGTTTGTGGGGGTAAGAGATAAGGGTGTGATACAGCAGGGGAGAAGCTTTCTGAGCTCATGGATTTTTTATTCCAACACCATAGAACATAACATATTATCATGAAAACTATAATCTGAATTATCTCATCACTGATAATTACCTCTACTATAAAATACAACATCTTCAATCTATAACATATGGCATAAACACTATAAAAAAAAGCATAAAAGTACCTGTATTAATTCCAAATTCCAGAATTCTAGCAAATCCTTGAAATGTGAAGCTGGCATTGTATTCGGGGCATTTTTTTCCTATCATTATCATTGTCGTATTGAGTAAAGTGTTTCTTCTTTATGGTGCACTTATGTCTACGCCAAAGCCTCCCAATTGATGCTAACACAGGCTCTTTACCTTCTTCAGATATCATATATTTTTTCTGCATTAGCAATAAGATGAGACACACAGTTACATAAGGTTATTAAAGAAAATAGGGAATCAAAAAGGTCATCTTAAAAGGCGCATACCTTAACATAACTCCAGATATTATCCTTGTCTACCACATGATGCCAATTAAGCTTGTTCAATGGTGCTAGAGAAGAATTACGAGCTAAAGTACCCAAGAATCTTGAAAATTTATCTACAGTTTTCTTATCTGGACCAATAGGATTGCCCATTTCATTAAGAATAATAGGCTTGCGGCCCTCTTGAGTCCATTCATCGACATCTTTGCACATAGTTGGTCCTCTAGTTCGCTTCCCCTTAGGAGGTGCTACTAAAAAGTTTAGATAAAAAGATCATTAAATACAAGTCATGACTAATTACACTGCCATGGTTAAACTGCATAACAGCAACAATATATACAACCAGATTAAAGAAGAGCTACAGACCGCTCTTACAGATCAACATCATGAGACAGATGCTCTGAAGAAAATAGTTCAAGAAAGTAATTTATTGGATTATGCCGAAAACAGTCTTAACAATATATATATCAGACGGGTAGAATAACTTGCTGAAAACTGACATTTCTGAAGAGTTTACTCTTATAAAAAAAAAGACTGGTGCTGAAAACTGACAGCAATCATGGACTTGTGAACATTTTTGAAGAGTTTACTCTTATATGGATAACAATATTATGTTAAAAAATGGGAACTTTGGGAAATTTTGATTTCCATTTCTGATCAAATGTGATGACAACTGGTGCTAAACTTGGACTCATCTATATATCAGACGGGTAGAATAACTTGCTAAAAACTGACAGCAATCATGTTATGATAACTAGAGATTGTTGGAAAGAGTTTGTCAAAGTATCTAATCTATCAGTGAATTTGCCAAGAGTATGTTTTTTTTAATTATCAGCAGCCAAACTAATTACTATAAGTTTAATACTAGTGGCAGATGATAGAACATTTGATGAATCTCTTGACCCTTTTATAACCTCCATGAGCAAGTATTTTGGATCAGTGGACTAAATTAGTAATGTGCCCTTGGAGGTTATAAAAGGGTTAAGAGAATGCAGGTAGTGACTGCCACCATAATTACAGAATAATGCAGGTTAGTAATACAAGAACACCTAAATTACAGAATGCAACTGCCACCATAATGCATCTTTTACAAATATTAGAAAAGCAGGTAGTCCACGAACTCGAATTAGAGGTCAAAAAGAGTATTAGTAGTGATCTGGAAGTAAACATGTAACATCTGTAACTTATCCTATTAGTACAAAAAATGGAATTCCTGCACAAGTCTAGGTAATATCAGTCTCGATTCCTACTCCATATCAGTCCCGGATTACACAGATACATTAATTTTGCGACAAGTTGCAGTTACCCACATTCCATTATGAAAGTCAAGAGCAGATATAACACACAAGACCATCATGAATATAAACAACATCTGAGAATCTCACTAGCAGCAGCGTGTTCAAATTATAAATATAAGAAGAGAATCAGAAGATAAGAAGAGAAGTGGTTACCTGCTAGTTCTCTTTCTTGCTCTTGGTTGACAAGTGGTTCATTTAGGTGTTCTTGTATCTCGCCATTATGAATATGCACAAAATCTCCCCAATCTTCATCTTCTTCTCCTTCTTGTTCGAATCAAGTTCGTTTGAGCTCATAGATTTCTCATATTCTCCCAGTAAGGAGTGTTCAAATTGATTTCCCCTAACTGCATTTGCTTTTTTATCTCTAAGTTCTTTTTCTCTTATTCTGGCTTTAAGTCTCATATAAGCACCAAGTGAGCCAGGAGCAAACATTGATTTCCCCCCGCTTGTCTTTGTATGGACACCAAGGTCACCCCTCATTCTGTTTTGGGCCATGGGACAATGGTCCTCTCTGCACAATAGAATTGCTTTTGCTCAACTGAGGATTTTCTAAAGCAGACGAAGTTTGTTTTTGCGTAGAATGCATTGGTACTCCTTCTTGTTGTTCCGTGGTTTTCATTGAATCCAATTGAGGTCGCTTTCTACTTCGTGTTGTACATGTCCCTTTTGATTCTTGCTCTACTTGTTGATTTTTCGAGCTTAGATGACGCATTTTCACTAGACTTGCCATTCCTATTTGAGAGTCACTTGCACTGTCTTTAAGCACGGTAGGACATATCTTTTGTGCTAATATCTGTAAAATGGAAAATCATACTAATTTCAAAGAATGTACCAAGTTAGTTTAAAACTATAATTCACAAATTGAGTACCACCTTTTTAGAGTGAGACCTCAATGCTATGCACTTTTCCCTTTTGTCGTTGTCATCCTCTTCACTCGAGTGGATCATTTGTTCTGAATCTTCAGCAGGTGTGTACTCATCAACATTATCCGGCTTCTGAAATTTTTTCTTACTTTTGCATATTCTTTTTTTGCCCTTCATTAATTGAGTGATTTCATAAGCCATAGACTTAACTCCCATTTCTTGCAATTTGGATCTATTTTCCGCTATCCTCATTTGTCTATATTTCTCATAATCTGCCATCTTATGCTACAACAAAAGAAATATAGAATCTATGTAAACTACCACAACATTCTGCATTTGACGCACAACCACAATTTACAAAGAAGTACTTCAAAATTAAAGGAATAATAAGCTATGATCTATCATATGTGCGTACAATAAATAATCTATTACTCCAATTAATATATACCCAGCATCAATGGACAAATATAGCTAAGATCTATCATGTAGAATGAACAGCTACACACACAACAAATATTAGTAAAATGCCAAAAAAAAAGGATATTGTATCACATCAATACATCATAGACCAACTTTGGAGGACCACCTAATGTCAAAAATAAACTGGTTTCGATACCTTTTTCCGGAACTACGATCTCTTGCAATAACAAATATCTGTGACATAGGAAAAAAAAAGGTTATGTGAAAAGGACGTTATATATTCTTTAGCATACTTACTGAAAACCAAACAAAAAAAAAAACATTTCCTTTTCTAAGCTATTTAAATCTGATATAGGAAGTGAATGTAAAGCTAGCAAAGAATTAGGTGAAACAAAGCAAGTAAATATAGGATAATGATATATGAGGATTAAGTATCAAAATCAACAACAAAGCAAGTTGTCTAACAGAAACGTATGCAATAAAAAATATACTAATATGAAAGTAAGAATCACAGAAGTAAATGTGATTTTATTTTGGACAATCTTCATTCTAGTTAAACACTCCTAGCAAAGTCATATTGATGGCTCCATCCAATCCCAATCAGTCTCATCTAAATCATCATTATTCCCATGGCAATTGCCACTTGTTTCATTGTTCACTCCATGGATTATCTCAACTGCATCACAACCACCTTCTCTGCACCAACTAATATCATCATCATTCACAGTAGCTAGATTGAGATTCTCAGCATGTTCACGAACTTCATCAGGATAAGTAGCTTCAGATTCCACCCCAGCATAAGAAAAGTCCCTAGGAAACTTTCTATCCACAAAATGCCAATTATCTTCAATGCCATCCTCCACATAGAATACTTGATGCACTTGTGACGCCAAGACAAAAGGATCATCTGTAGAACACAATTTCCTGAAGTTGACACGAGTTAGGCCGTAGTCATCTATTTCCGAATGAAACCAATCACATTTGAACAACACAACGCTGAATGCACTCCAGTAGTCTATCTCAATTATTTCTTTTATGATCCCATAATAAGTAACATTACCAGAAACGGGATTTCTATCTTTACTACTTGCAAAGCTTGGAGTTAAAGCAGTCAATGAGACTCCACAATTCTGGGTTTTGCATTTGTCATCATGCCCTTTTGTGTAGAACTTATAGCCATTGCAGAAATATCCATTGTATCTCCTAGCAACACTAGAAGGACCCAAGGATAACCACTTAATATGATCAATGGCATTATCCAACGACTCAACCTTTTCTTTAAACCAATCCATGAACTCATTACTATGTTGCTGTGCTTCTCTCCACCTTCTTTTCCGCTTGTCTCTAGATGTCTTTTTGACAACCTCTTCGTGTTCACTACATTAATAAATACCTCAAACATAAGTAACTGAAACAGTATATAAACTTCTACAAACAAAGAAGATACTAAAAACAAAAAAGATAACTTACTTGATGTACTTCTCAACTTGTTCATTTTCACAATTAAATAGCACATATCGATGAGCTAGGATTCTTGTCTCCAAGTCAAGATTGAATGCCATCCCTTTTTTCTTTTCTTTCTTTTTCCTCCCAAGAGGATAACCTATTTTAGGGAACAAAGGTGATTCCTCATCAATTTTATCATCTTTTTCATGTCTTCGATTGAATCTCTTAAAACGCTTCTTTGCATCATCATGCAAATACCTAGAGCAAAATATCAAGCACTCCTCAGCCAAATAACCTTCTGCTATAGAGGCTTCCGGGCGACTTCGATTCCTAACGTAAGATTTCAACTTTCCTAAGTATCTCTCTATAGAGTACATCCACCAATAACACACAGGACCACCAAGTTTTATTTCATTTACCAAATGAATTGGCAAGTGCACCATAATATCAAAAAACGATGGTGGAAAGATTCTCTCAAGCTCACAAAGAGTCTCATTAATCTCTGTTTGAAGGCGATCCAGATCTTTTGGATTAATGACTTTATTACATATGGCTTTAAAGAAGACACTTAATCTAATAAGAGGTAAAGCCACATGCTTTGGTAGAGTGTTTCGAACCGCAACTGGAAGAAGGTGTTGCATTATAATATGAGCATCATGGCTCTTACACCCTATTATTTTTCCTTCCTTCACTTGCACACACCTTGTAATATTCGATGCACACCCTTGTGGTAACTTTGCCTTCTTTAGAACACCACAAAATATTCTTTTTTCCTCCTTTGTCAGTGAAAATGATGCTCTTGGCAGCAAAACATACCGATTGTCACTCGAATCTAAAGGATGTAGCTCTGGCCTTATCCCCATTCTTTTCAGATCTAATCGAGCCATGTAGTGATCTTTTGACTTACCAGGCACATCTAACAAAGTTGCAAGCACACTATCACAAATGTTTTTTTCAATGTGCATGACATCCAAATGATGGCGGCACCTATTATCTTTCCAATAAGGCAAAGTATGAAAGATGGATAACTTTCTCCATGGACAATCTCCCCAATTAACCTTAGGTTGTAGCTTCCCGAACTTATTTTTCCAATCTTTCAGTAAGCTTAAGATTTGGGTCCCCGTTAAAGGAACAGGGGTCGTCCTCTCTTCTTTTGTCCCATCAAAGGACTTCTCATCATGCCGCCAAGGATGATTGGCATCCAACGTTCTACGGTGTGCCATATAGATTGTCTTGTTACTATTACTCAAATGTTGATGGGCGGTTTCATAGTGGCAATGGGGACAAGCAAACTTTCCTTTGGTGCTCCAACCAGACAACATAGCATATCCTGGAAAGTCACTTGTTGTTGATCGTAAAGTTGCGTGCATTTTGAATGCTTGTTGCTTAGAAGCGTCATACGTGTCCAACCCAAACTCCCATAAATCTTTTAGCTCGTCTACTAATGGTTGGAGGTAAACATCAATATCATTCCCAGGAGAAGTGGGCCCTGGAATTAATAAAGACAACATCAAAAACTCTGACTTCATGCACAACCATGGGGGTAAGTTGTAATTGATCAGCACAACAGGCCATGTACTGTGTTGTGTACTCATAGTTCGAAATGGATTGAATCCATCACTTGCAAGGCCCAAGCGAACATTGCGCGCCTCTTTAGAAAAATTTGGGTATGTCCGATCAAACTCCTTCCAAGCCTCACCATCAGCAGGATGTCTTAGTTTGCCATCTTTGTTCCTTTTCTCATCATGCCATCTCATTAACTCCGCTGTCTCAGAACACATGTACAACCTTTGAAGCCTGGGTTTTAGAGGGAAATGCCAAACAACTTTTGCTGGGATTTGATGAGCACTCTTAGATGATTGATTTCCTATTTCTTCTTGATTTTCCTTCTCTTTCCACCTTGGGGCATGACACACATGACAAGATGTAGCCACCTCATAATCCTTCCAGTATAGCATACAATCATTACGACATGCATCAATTTTGTCATAATGAAGACCCAAATCCTTCACTATTTTCTTGGCCTCATTGAAAGACTTGGGCAATTTGGCTTCGGGAATTAGTTCTAAAATCAACTCTAGAATATCAGAAAAACCACTATTTGTTATGCCATGCAGACATTTCAAAAGGTACAAACGAATAAGGAATGATAATTTTGAAAACGTTTTGCACCCGGGGTATAGCTCTTGTTTTCCATCTTCAACCAGTTTATAGAACTTCTTAGCCTCTGGACTCGCATTATCTCCAATGCCTTCAAGGCCATTAGGGAACTCTTCGGCAACATCCCTATGGATGTCATTTAATAGACCATCCATATTATCTTGGACATCTGGCATATCAGCATCAGTTGTCCTCTCATGATGATGAAATTGATCACTCCGAGGCTCAATGCCATTTGCAATCAAATGATCGTACACTTTATCTCTGTGATGCCAAAAGCGATTATAGCACACCTTACACGGACAACTAATTTGATCTCCTATTGCTCGCCTAGCAAATGCTTTATCTAAATAATCCTCAACTCCTTTCTCATACTCGTTACTAGATTGCAAAAAGTTGGTCCAACTACTCATTTTGTTACCTTAAACAAAACATGAAAACAAGGTTTAATTTAAAACACCGACATCACATTATACCATGTCATAAAGGAAATTAGCAATAACCACAATGGTAGAGATACATGATTATTCCACTGCAAAACAAGAAAGATCACATACGGCTTGCAAAAATGACAATAAGAATCAAGTAATGTATCATATAAAAGAGAACATGTGAGAGAGAAACTCATCAAAAAAGTTATTTACTCTTTCACTGCCTTGATTAATTCTGACCAAATATAATTAATTAAGAGTTAAAAAAAGTGAGAGAAAAACGTAGGAAAATTCTTTGGTGCAATTAGGTCCCATATAAAGCAAAAAAAGACATTATTGTTACGTTGGTGCACCGAGCAAACACAGCAATCATAAAATTTACCCTAATATAGGATTGTGTGTGGATGAAATTGCCAATAAAATCAAGAAATTCGACACAATTGAGAGTAAAATCCAATAAACAAACAATTAAGATTTCTTATTTAACCAATAAACAACTACAACTGACAGTAAAATCAAGAAATTGGTAAAACTAAATTAGGTATATCAAACTCACCAATGATGAAAACTGAAATTTCTAACTAGATTATAAAAAGAGTGACTTGAAGGAACAAACATGCCAATACATAATCGCTGCTCTCAATTTTCAAACAACAAAATTCAGATGAAGATGGAAATCGCATGAAAAGAGAGTTCAATTGAAAAAATACCGTTCGACGACGCTGCGGATGAATTGAGTTGAGAATTTGCTGGTAATTGTTCTCCGTCGTAATCGGAATTTTTTGGGAAATTGAGAAACTAACTTGTATGATTTGGGTCGGCGTTTAGGGATTAGTGCTTATGACTCAAAAATTTTCTATCTCAATTTTCAGGACTTTTTCTCACTCTTTTTTCAATGGCGGCAAAATATAGCGCCTATTGTCATTAATTTTGGGTTAAAAACTTAAAACATCTTAATCTAAAAAAAAAAAAGCCTAATGTGTTACCTATTCAACATATTTTATTGTTACCTATTTCAAATAAATAAGTGTTACCTATTCCAAATATATAAGTGTTACCTAACGTATTAGTGTTACTTATAGATGTTACCATATATAAAGTGTTACAAAAAAGTGTTACATTTTAGGTAAGTGTTACAATAGGTGTTACAAAAAAAATAAAGTGTTACTAAAGTGTTACATGTATAGTAAAAAAAATTTGCACTTGATAAAGTGTTACCAAAATGTGTTACTTAAAGTCAATTATGTAGTAGTGATTGCCAAAGTTCAGCAACGATAAGTCTTCAGTATATATCAATATATGCTCTGTAAAAATATGATAAAAATAAATTAAGATGATACCATAAAATATTAAAAGAATTATTAATTTAATGAATAAAAAATTAAGAATATCAATCATTCAATTCAAGAAGTAAGACAAACAAATTACTGAATTAGTAATAAGAAGTAAAGTAACTCACGGGTTCTGTAGAGGAAGAATGGAAGTTGGAAGATCTAACTCATTCAAGATTGGAATTTGGATTTTGCAACTTGTCGACATCGATTACCATTTACCACCAAGGCCCCAAAATCAATTTCTCAATTTTCAAGACCAAACTCAATTATCAATTATGAATTCAGTATTTGGATAAGAAAGGGAATCAGAGAAACAAGAGATTGGAATTTTCAGATGCAAAAAATAGAGATGAGAAAACCCAATATCTATCATGTAATTTTTTCCCGTTGCAAAATTTCTAGTAGGGTGAGTATCCATGAATTGATATTTGATTGATTGTTGAACTGTGGAAGCGTGAAGAACTGAAGAATGAAGATATAGATTTGCAGAACCCGTAAGAGAGTAGATAGAAAAAGTACAGAAGGTCAGTGAAAGGGGAAGGAAAGTAGGAAATTCACGCCTCACTCATCAAAAGTTTATTATCTCGGGTTTTTAACTTGGATTTTTTTGAAACTTGGGCCCCCTTTTTATGGGCCCTGGGCGACCGCCCCATTGAACACCCCTCAGGGTCGGGCCTACCCATCCTCACCTGATCCCACGCCACATCATCACCAAAATCCATCAACCTCCTAATTCTTCACAACACCAAACTCCACGTAACACTTTAATCACCAATCATAAATCATCTTGTGATCATCATCAACATCACTCGACACCTACAGTACATCTACTACTAAGATTTTCAAAACCCACGAGCAAAGAACAAACACAACATATTATTATACAAACGACAAAACTATTTTTTTAGACTCGTACAACACTCAATTTTCCAAGATCCGTACAAATCAACGATTCCTGACGGTGGTATAATTTCCCGAGTCAACTAAACAAACTAACTTTATTTATTTATTTTCTTGAAGTTACTAACATTCTATTCATGATGTAGGTTATTGATATATTCCCGCAATTGTAAGTATTGTACATATTATACTAACTCCCTGCAATACTTTCTTTTCTTATTTTTTATTTATTTTCATGAACATTTTTTTATATATTGTTATGATTGTCCTGCATGAATTTTTATCACCCACATGTTATTATTGCTAAACAAGACCTAAAGAACTGTTCTAATTAATTCAGATTAATTGGACAACCTGTTAGGAACCTTGTAATATGTTTGCATAACAACTTGTCACTAAATAATTAGTCTTTCTGTGTGTTTCCTGAACCAACCTAGATTAATTATTTTTAGGGTGCTTAAAATGTGATTTGATTATTCTTTTTCATAAGATCTGTAATGAATATGTATTTAGTAGAGGCCAGCAATGGGCAATATAGTTCATGACTATATTGTACCCTCACCCCCGAACTCAATTTTTGGTTCCTGACATCTATGGAGTCAAGACGGGAAAATCTACATTGGATAAGTCCCTAAGATGTCCCTTCCGTTTCAATATCCAATTAGGTTTATGATTCTTCCTCTAAAGAATTGTTGGCGACTTCAAAACATATTTTTAATAAAACCTTAACAATGGAGTAGTCAAATAAACGCGCTCACACCGCGTGTAGGCATTAAAGGAATTAAAAATCACGCCTACACCACCGGCCTATAACTATCGATGTTTTAACCCCAACACCTCCATTCACAAATGCTAAGCATTGCACATCATTAGACAACTTTATCATCGAATTTGCACCATAGATCCTCCATACACCATTTTTCCCATCTAACACTAGATCAATTTTCGGAACTTTAGGACCCGTCTTCCTACCAACAATAATGTTGCTTGAGTTAAAGCACACACCAAACGGCCTCACTAATGCCACCCTAGTAATGTTCAAGGTGGCCGCCTTTCGAGTGAATACCTTAACAAGAGCATTATATATATTTCTATGGAGTATCGTGTAGGGTTCGATTGTGCTATGTTTGGTTCCCCCTAACTCATTTTTCTTAATTAAGAGCAAGGAGGATTTAATACGGATTTTAGTACCTCCAACTACTATGGATTTTACGTTGATGAAATATTCGACCGATGTTTTTTCCTTGTCATATGACATGCCAATATCGATAGGATTTTATTACGAGGGGAGTCGGAAAAAAAAAACCGTGACAAATCATATTTACTTGTTGGGCAAAATATACGGACCTCCCCCGAAATATATTGCACATGCACCGTTGATGCCGTCACCAGTACTAGACGATGAGGAAGGTAAACAAAGGGAAAAAGCTTTTGGAATTTTGAAGTGCTTTGAAATCAAAAAAGGTAAGGTAGAATTCTTTCTAGCGAGGCTAAGAACACCAAGGCCGTCTAATAGGACATACAAAGCAACCAACAACACAGGGGCACGCATTTCAGAGGGCTCAAAAGTCTTAAATTAAATGTTTGTTTTAGTCATATTGTTTAAACCCGAGCTTTATCAATCCGTCGATGGTGCGCACGAGTGTATGTAGAGGAAGGTGCGCATGGGTCAAAACGCAGGTCAACAAAACATAAAACACATATTCATTAAACCAAAAACACTCGGAATGAACATCTGTTGATCTCCAATGAACACCGAAAAACATAAAACCTATTTTTTGAATTCACTACTTTCATTTTCCCACACAAATTTTTATAGACTTTCTCTCTCTTCTCCCCAAATCCTCCAATATCTCTCTAACTTCTCTCTAACCTCTATCATCAAACTCTTCAAAATCTTCATTTTTTTGCACAATTTTCGTACATGAAGATGAACACAACGAGTTGCAAAGCGAAATCGACAACATAAGGTATTAGATCTATGCATTTGATAAGAAAAGAGAACATTTTTTTTTACATTTTGTACTTTCATTTCTTATTTTTTTTCCCTATTTTCTAGTGAAGATCTTGATAGTGGTTTGTGAAAAAATGAAAACAACCTTGCAATTGATGTCTCAATGAACAAAGGAGATAGCCCAATGAATTAAGGAGATGAACGAGTTCGACATCTAGAAAAAAACTAGGTAATGTTCATTGTACTATAAATATATGTTCGTTGTATCATTATAATGTACTCATTGTATTCGTGTTGGCCATATGTTTATTATATTTAGCCATATGTTTATTATGTGTTTGTTTAGATGTTAGGTACAGTTGTTCATATGTTCATTGTGTGTTTGACACAAATTAATTGCATTAATAACATGAATTATGGCATATGTTCATTGTCCTATTAGCATATGTTCACTGAAACACATGTTGGTCAGATATTTATTGCATTTTAGTCATATGTTCATTATGTGTTTGTAATGTATTCAATGAAATGATATGCATTAATGATGGGTTGATTATCATATATTTGTCTATAAATGTGTGATATTTGTTCAAATGTTCTTTGTATGATTATGTGATGTTTATTGTACTATTTACAAATACAAGGTGCACATTTTCAAGCTGATGTTCATTGTATTACTAACATGTTCATTTTAGTCACATGCTCGTTATATTTGATCATATATTTATTGTGTGTGGGAGCATGTTCATTGTATTATTATAATGTGTTAATTGTATGTTTGAAAGATTACGTTCATTGTATTATAAACTTGATTAATTTTATTTTAAATACTGGTCTTTTCTTTCTTATATCAGTTCAATTCGACTAGTTCAAAGACAACTAATGATACGTTACGGTGTCGAGATCTCACAAATCAAATCAATCGAAAATAAAAGGAAGCTCATAAGCAAGAATATCTTCTTAATGAATAACTCAATAGTGTTTAATTAGCAATACATGTTCTTTTGTAAGACCCTCGTGTTCATATGGGATATATTGTAATATTTGTGTTATATTTCTACATTTGGGTGCATCCTAAATTTTGAATTAACCATCTTTTGTAATTACTTATTTTTTTGGTAATTATATAACTATTCAGTTGGGTTATTCATTATAGATAGTATGTTGTTCATTGCATAATCATATTTGTACATTACAAAGAATAATAATGGCAACATAAATATTTATCACAATGAACATATACGTAATTTGAAAGAACATTTGAAGAACTTGGATGAACAAACTAACAATTTTAATCAACAGTATGTTAATCAAGTGAGAAATGAACAATAGTAAATTTGAAAAATATTTTGAAATTTGAATTTTGAAAATTAGCGGCAATTTTGAATTTTGAAAATTCGTAAACATACTGAATTTTGGAATTAGTCGAAAAACGTTCAATCCAAAATTGCAATTGTTCATTCAACAGAAAGAATGTGTTTATTACACTAAATTTTTCATAAATGTTCATTCCGAAATTGCAAATGTTCAATCAACAATAGCGTGTGTTCATTATAGTACAATGTCAATTGGAATAAACTGGATGTTTATTGGTTTACAACGGACATGAGGTGAAAAAGTTGAGGAAAGAGAAATTGAGGTGGGTTCCACAAATATTCATTCCAAAATTGCAGATGTTCATTGGAATAACAAAACGATGCCGTTTTGTACCGTGAGCACAGATAGGAAGGTGCTTACATGAGCACCTTCGAATTTACGGAGCTTTATTTTTTGAAAAATATTTTAACAATGATATATTTTATAGCATACATTATTTATAATTTTACAATCAATGCATAATATTTTATATTTAGGGCCCAACTTTATAATTAGCACAGGGGCCTCAAAATTATTTTAAGACGGCCTTGAAGAACACCCTTGATGTAACATGGCAACCCCTTTAGATCCTCCACAGATTCGCAACCAAAAGGGAAACCAAACATCGGTGTTTTTCGACCATTGGAATTATATATTGTAATGAATTCTAATACTAGAGGAGGCGATGTGTGGCCAAATTTTGGGTCATGGTATGGTCCAAAGGTATCAACTTGACATGTATAATCAAAACAGATTTGGCTAAAATAGGCAGCGCAAGATGGGTAAACATTGTTGCTAGCATAGGCCGGGCACTGGACCGGACGATATGTAGAGCTATTGGGGATGGAGCCTTCACTTGTTTGGTTGAGCCCGGTCGAGTTACAGGTGAACCAGGACCAAGGGTTGGATAGGTCTATGGAGAGACTGACTCTAAATGGGGGTGCTCCTACTTTGTTGGAGATTTAGAGTATAATGTTAGTTTAATTCATGATATATTATTTGAGTCACTTGGTTATGGTGTCGTTACTCGAATAATATATGTAATAATATGCTATATGTAACTTGTGGCTTGTTCTTGCGTTTCGTCAAGAATTTATGAACTATGAACAAAGGAATGAGGATAGCAGGGGCAGCCTCGCACCTCGCGAGCATGGTCGAGCAAGGCATCGCATCCCGCGAGAATGCTCGCACCTCGCGAGCGTGGATGAACGAAGCTGCTGCAGAATTGGCTCGCGACGTGGTTCCTGATCTCGCAATTCTTCGCGTGTTTTGACGGTTAATCAAGGTATTGTTTCGGGTTTTCTGAAACAGTATATCATTATTATAAATATGAGATCTCTGATATGATGAAGGTTATTTGGAAAAACTATTTCTCTCATTTGCACACAAACTCTAAAGATCAATCAGAAATTCTTCATCACTACAAAATCTCACAAACTCATTCCCAATTGATAGTGTTCATAGTTAGCGTGACCACTATTGTTTTCTTCTTTGTATCTCGAAGGTAAATTCCGTGAAACCCGTGCTATACAAATAGGGTCGGAATATTACTTTTGGGAAAGTGCATCACGCCTAGAAGATTGTTCATCTTGTGACCCTTGTTATTTTCGTAGTTTCCCTAACAATCCAAAAGTAATATACTTGCAAGAGGACTTCAATTCTTGAAATGTCTGCAAATTTTCACAAACTTGATAAGTTTGAAGGTGTTGGCTTTAGAAGATGGCAAAAGAAGATGCATTTCCTTCTCACTTCGTTAAGTGTGGCGTATGTCCTAAGCACTCCTAAGCCCGAGGAAGTGGAAAATGAAACCGTTGAAGCAATTAGGAAGAGAAACAAATGGGAGAACGACGATTACATATGTCATGGTCACATCCTTAACGGTATGTCCGATGCTTTGTTTGATATTTATCAATTTGTTGAATCCGCTAAGATTCTTTGGGATGAACTAGAAAGTAAATACATGGCCGACGATGCTTCTAGTAAGAAATTTCTTGTTAGTAATTCCAATGCTTTTAAAATGGTAGACTCTAGGCCGTTGATGGAGCAATTCCATGAAGTTCAAAGAATCTTAGGGAGTTTTAAGCAACACAACAATGTAATGGATGAGACCTTTGTTGTTTCCTCTATAATTGACAAATTGCCACCTAGTTGGAAGGATGTTAGAAATTCTTTAAAGCATAAGAAAGATGATATGAATGTTGAACAATTGGGTGCTCATCTTCGGATTGAAGAGGGCATTCGGGTCCAAGATGGACAAAAGAATGTCAATCCTAATTCTTCCACCGTTAACATGGTGGAGGATGGTAAATCCAAGGAGTCTTCTAATCCTAAGAAGAGGGCTAACAATTTCACTAAAGGCAACAATGGGAAGAAGCCTAAGTTTGGTGGAGGTGCTCAACGAGGTTGTTGGGAATGTGGAAAGCCCAATCACTTCATGAAGGATTGCACCATTTGGAAGAAGAAAATGAACAAAAAAGAATGGTGGGAATGGCGAGTCTAGCCAAACCCATGCCAAACAAGGTATGTGTACACAAGTTTCACTTAATTCAAATCTGAACTTTGTGTGTATGATTTTTGAAATATTTTGTGCACAGGATGATTGTTCATGGTGGGTCGATTCGGGAGCATCAAGACATGTATGCAAAGAGCGGTCTCTATTCAAGGCATTCAAGGAGGTTGAAAATGGAGAAGTTCTTTGCATGGGAAATGATTCTACGACTAAGGTTCTAGGTATAGGACAAGTAGAATTAGTTTTTAGTCCCGGAAAGCCTCTTATTTTAAGAGATGTATTGTATGCTCCGGAACTTAGGAAAAATTTAGTCTCCGGTGCTACCTTGAATCGATTAGGTTTTAAAATGGTGTTTGAAGCTGATAAATTTATATTGTCTAAGGGTGGTACATTTGTAGGACTTGGTTATCTTTGTAATAGTATGTTCAAACTAAGTATTTCGAATGCTTTGAAAGATACTTGCTTTGTTGTTAATGACAATTCTTCTCTATGGCATAATAGACTTGGTCATGTTAACTATAAAAAGTTGCATTCCATGTCTAAATATGATTTGATTCCCTCATTTGATCCAAGTATAGAGAAGTGTAGAACATGCATGTTAACAAAGATAACAAGGAAATCTTTTCCAAATAATGTGGAAAAGGATACTTCATTGCTTGATTTAGTGCATAGTGATTTATGTGATTTCCATAGCACTCATTCCTTAGGGAATTAACAAGAAATACATGATAACTTTTATTGATGATTATTCTCAGTTTTGTTATGTATACTTGTTGTTTACTAAGGATGAAGCCCTTGATAAATTTAAGATCTATAAAAATGAAGTTGAATTGCAACTAAATGATAAAGTTAAACGGTTCAGAACCGATAAAGGTGGTGAATTCTATGAACCAAGTTATTTTCAATCTACGGGCATTATACATGAAACAACCGCAGCTTATACACCACAACAAAATGGTATAGCGGAAAGAAAGAATAGAACTTTGCAAGAAATGGTAAATTCTATGTTATCCTATCCAGGTTTAAGTGATGGTTTTTAGGGAGAAGCTATATTAATGGCTTGTCATATTTTAAACCGAGTTCCAATGAAAAAGAACGAGGTTACCTCATATGAACTTTGGTATAAAAGAAAACCAAACTTGAGCTATCTCAAAGTTTGGGGATAAAGGGCAATTGTAAAAGTGCCGGAACCCAAACGTAAAAAGTTGGGTGAAAGGGGAGTTGAGTGCATCTTTATAGGGTATGCTCTTCATAGAAAATCTTATAGGTTCTATGTAATAGAACAAAATGATGTTTGGTCAATTCACACTATTGTGGAGTCAAGAGATGTATTTTTTTGATGAAAATAGATATTCATCAATTCCTAGACCAAAGGATATTACTCCTAATACCAATGTTCAAGAAATTGATCAAACCAACATTGATCAAGAAGTCGATGAACAAACTCTTGATGAGAATGTTGCATCAACAGCATCACAACCTAGGAGAAGTAAAAGGGCGAGAAAAGAGAAATCTTTCGGCCCGGATTTTCATGTATATTTAGTTGAAGGATCGAGGAGTTCTATAGTGACTAAGTTTCCATATATATTTAATGTGGAAGAGCATCCTTTAACGTTTAATGAGGCAATAAGGTGTCAAGATGCCGCTTTTTGGGAAGAGGCAATTGATGATGAGATGGATTCCATCATGGGAAATAACACTTGGGTTCTAGCTGATTTAACTCCTAAGTGTAAACCAATATGGTGTAAATGGATTTTCAAAAAGAAAATGAAAGTAGATGGGACTATTGATATGTTCAAATCCCGTCTAGTGGCTCAAGGTTTCTCACAAAAACCGGGTATTGACTATTTCGATACATATGCACCCGTTGCTAGAATCTCCACCATAAGGTTATTAATAGCTCCTGCGGCTATTCATAAGCTATTGATCCATCAAATGGATGTTAAGAAAGGTATTCTTGAATGGAGAACTAGAGGAAGAGGTTTACATGCGACAACCGGAAGGATTTGTCATGAAAGGTCAAGAGCATAAAGTATGCAAATTGATTAGATCTTTGTATGGGATAAAACAAGCACCAAAGCAATGGCATCAAAAGTTTGATGAGGTTGTATTGTCTAATGGTTTCAAATTGAATAATTCAGACAAGTGTGTATATAGCAAATTTGATGACAACGGTAATGGTGTCATGATTTATCTATATATAGATGACATGCTGATTTTCGGAACGAATTTGTCATAAGTTGAGTGGACAAAATCCTTTCTATCTTCAAAATTCTCCATGAAAGATTTGGGGGAGGCGGACGTCATCTTAGGTATTAGAATTAAGAGAGACAATGAAAAATTGATCTTGTCACAATCTCATTACATCGAGAAAGTGCTCAAGAAGTTTACTATTAGTGGATGTTCTCTTGTTTCAACTCCTATGGACCCAAGTGAAAAATTGTTGCCAAATGATGGTAATGTCGTGTCTCAACTTGAGTATGCAAGGGTTATAGGTTGTTTGATGTATTCTATGACGAGTACTAGGCCAGATATCACGTTTGTGGTGGGGAAATTAAGTAGATATACTAGTAATCCTAGTATGGAACATTGGCAAGCTATTCGTCGAGTGTTAAAGTATTTGAGGAAAACCATGGATTATGGTTTGTCCTATAGTGGATATCCTTCGGTTTTAGAAGGGTATTCGGATGCAAGTTGGATCTTTAATAGAGAAGATCATTCCTCCACAAGTGGTTGGGTATTCCTCTTGGGGGAGGTGCTATATTTTGGGATTCCAAGAAACAAACTTGAATTTCATATTCTTCAATGACTTCGGAGTTTATCGCTTTGTCATCGGCAAGCAAAGAAGCCGAGTGGTTAAGAAATCTCATGTTTGAGATACCTTTGTTGCCAAAACCAATATCACCTATTGCTATACATTGTGATAGTGATGCAGCATTGACAAGAGCATATAGTCGAGTATATAATGGTAAGTCAAGGCACATTGGTGTAAGACATAGTTATGTCCAAGGACTTATCAAATATGCTGCTATCACTGTTGACTATGTGAGAACTACGTATAATCTAGCGGATTGTTTCACAAAGACATTAGTTACAGATACGGTAAAGAGGATGGCAATCGGTTTAGGATTGGTGCCCATTAGTAATCACGAGTAGGGGAATCTTAACTTAACGCCCAATAAGATTAACTCGCGACGTGGTTCCTGATCTTGCAATTCTTCGCGATTTTTCGCGTGTTTTGACGGTTAATCAAGGTATTGTTTTCGGGTTTTCTGAAACAGTATAGTATTATTATAAATATGAGATCAATGATATGATGAAGGTTGGTTGGAAAAGCTATTTCTCTCATTTGCACACAAACTCTAAAGATCAAAATCAGAAATTCTTCATCACTACAAAATCTCACAAATTCATTCCCAATTGATAGTGTTCATAGTTAGCGTGACCACTATTGTTTTCTTCTTTGTTTCTCGAAGGTGAATTCCGTGAAACCTGTGCTATACGAATAGGGTCGGAATATTACTTCTGGGAAAGTGCATCACACCTAGAAGATTGTTCATCTTGTGACCCTTGTTATTTTCGTAGTTTCCCTAACATACTTCCTAGTAGGAAGGATGTGTAGTATTGAGACTTTGAAGTGTCTCTGATGATAGGGAGGGAAAAATATCAAGGGGACTTGTTTGCTTGAGATATTTGGAAGGAGAAGAAAGCTAAAGCCAAAATAGAATACTGGTGAGAATTGAGATAATGTGAATATGTGTAGCAAGAAGCCATAGTGATAGTTGTTTGGTTTGAGTTTTACTGAATGAAGAACTTTTATGTCGTATTTATATGCAATAAGTGAAAACATTTAAATGCACTTCTTCATTATATTTACTTATTTAGAAAGCCAGCTTACACTGTCAGGTAATTAAGTTAGCGTAAAAGTCTACTGTACTGAAGTGCTTAATTAGTCAAGTGGAAGAAATTGAGGTCAACTGACCAATACAATGAACTGGTTTAAGTATCTAATCACTAATAGGACAATTGAATAAGCTATGATCGGGCAAACCACTAGATTGGTAAAAAAAAAAAAAAGTCTTGGGTACACCGGATTCACAATAATTTATTGTGAATTCAAATTGATTATATAATACAAAACTAACTATAATATAGAAAAGTGACTATGTTATACAAAAACTAACTATAACAGAGAAAAGTGACTATACCACAAAGATTGATTAAACGGAAGGTGATTATATCATACAAAAACTGACTATATCAAACAAAAACTGACTTATCACATGATACCTGGTGCTGGTTAGTTATTGTGCACCGGATCCATTTAATTTTTTCTTTTTATAAATAATAATGGCTTTTGACGGATAAAACTTGGTTTACCTATAAGGTTGTTTATCTACTACTAATAGAATTTAATGCGTGGTGAAGTCCAACTCACCATAAAAATTATTCTTTAATGTTCAATTAAGAGGGTGCAATCTACCCAATGATTAGATGTAGTTACGTCCACTTTTGACATATCGATATAAAAAAGACAGTGACAATATATTGATCTAAAAATGGACTTATAGTGTTATATATGTCATGTAAAAAGAGAAAAAGAAGAAAAATTGAGTACATATAAGGTTTTAAATATTTTGAAATTGTGTAGCACGAATTAAAAGTCGAATGTGGTGGAAAAAGGATAAATTC